>OX155959.1:2013048-2662531 GCA_944548615.1 Micropterix aruncella
ATCATAATCCAAAAATAACAAGTCAAGCATCTATCATGAACATCGTTTATTACTATTTAAATGACAAAAAATAAAATAAATTAATGCATATAAATGCAACAGAAATATATTAATGTAGCTTAACATATTTAACAATTATATATATATATATAGATATATATATATATATATATATATATATATATATATATATATATATATATATATATATATATATATATATATATATACTATATATATATATATATATATATATATATATATATATATATATATATATATATATATATATATATATATATATATATATATATATATATATATATATATATATATATATATATATATATGTGTGTGTGTATACAGGCCGAGATGTAATTAACCGGCATTTTTGAAGGAGGCGAATCAGTACGAGCATGTAAGGAACTTTGAAAAAATCTGAAAAAAAAATGTAACTTGTTTTTTTTTAATAGTGTAAAAAGGGTTGAGCACGATGCGCCATCTAGTAGTAGGTAAATATTTTGCTAGTATTGTTTATGAGCAATATTTTACCTACCGCTAGATAGCGAAGAACGCTGAAACGCTTGTCAATCTTTTATTTAACTTCAAGTTCTTCAAAACAATATAAATCATTTTTTTTTTGTTTTTTTTTTTTTAGAAGGATGCCTAGATGCTTGTACTGATTCACCACCGTGAAGGATGGCGGTTAATGTTTTAATTATTTTACGAATATATTGTATATATATATATATATATATATATATATATATATATATATATATATATATATATATATATATATATATATATATATATATATATATATATATATAGATATATATATATATATATATATATATATATATATATATATATATATATATATATATATATATATATATATATATATATATATATATATATATATATATATATATTTATATATATATATATATAATATATATATATATATATATATATATATATTATATATATATATATATATATATATATATATATATACATATATATACATGTATATATATATATATATATATATATATATATATATATATATATATATATATATATATATATATATATATATATATATATATATATATATATATATATATATATATATATATATATATATATATATATATATATATATATATATATATATATATATATATACATATATATATATATATATATATATATATATATATATATATATATATATATATATATATATATATATATATATATATATATATATATATATATATATATATATATATATATATATATATATATATATATATATATATATATATATATATATATATATATATATATATATATATATATATATATATATATATATATATATATATATATATATATATATATATATATATATATATATATATATATATATAATACATACTACCGAAATTTATAATTTTGTTCACTGATTCCAATAGTTGAGATTATAATAATATGATACGAATACTATATACAATTGTTAAATTAAATTTAAAATCTTATTCGCAGTGCGCTTTCAATAAATAAATATTTAAAAATTAGTACATTATGCAGTTTTCAAAAATGAGGATTACTATAATAATAATTAACGACATAAGAGCACCATTGCTTCAGCATGCAGCCCACTACAAAATATAACAAAATTTAAACCAATACTGTTGATGACGCAATATTTGGCATATCGATAAGAAGGGGGTGTCAACGTTGGTGACTGAAATATATTTTGAGCAAAACTACAGGTGTTTCTGTGTCATCTTCCTCATCTTAATTATTATTGTGTAATGTGAACACAAAAACTAATTTAAAATCTACAAATAAATAACTTTAAATAATTTTAAATAAAATTATTCGAAAGTGCGTGTTTAAAGTACACAAACAAGTTACGATATAAAATGCGATTTTAGATTGTCACACAGTTATCATGTTTGATAAGTGTGCGTCAAGCTTGTCTATAATGTCTAATTTTAAAGAGTATTATAAGCCACATTTAAATGCAATATTTGCCAAATGCAATAGTATTTTAATATAGGTATCTTGACTCTTCTTGTATTATTTAAAAATGATTTCTTTTTTTTTAATAAATTATATTAGATACTATAGCACAATAGCCCACCCAACCCCCTTTCTTAAATAATAATATAAATTATGAAAGTATATAATTTACATTTAAAGGTAGATACTGCTTACTGACTTGTGACAGTAGAATCTTAAAAACTATTGACAAAAAAGACGCAGGCTAATATCTAAAAACTTTAGTCATTTGGCATATTTTTTTTTGTTAATAAAAAGGCAGATTTAAAAATATTGACAGTATTTACAAATATTGGTATATTTTTTATAGCTGATGAATTAAATCTAAAATTTTGAATCAGTACGTGACTGGCCTATAAATTTTGATGGGTGTTGCGAAAAAACTGATTTTGAAACTAGAATTACTAGGGATTAAACTAGAATTAAATCTAACGGGGTCTCATTATTGCAAATTATCCCAGTTTAAAACGTAATAAGTCTTTTTAACTAACGCCTAGCCGGATTGATACCGCATTTCCAATAGATTCAACCGAAATTGTTCAATCAAATATTTTTGATGGAGAGTAGGAGTTGGAGTGTTTAAGGGTGCTCGTATCAATCTTTAGTAATTGCGATTTCTAGCCGTCTCTGTGTGGGTTCGATTGTCGTTTGGGACGTGGAGGTGTTTCTGGCACCTGCCTGGTTCCAAGGAGCCTCATCGCCATCCAAGAGGCCAGGGAATTCATGGCCATTGCCCCGGAGTCGTGACTGGATTGACCGACCCTGGATACTCTGGCGACCCGACTTTCCTTCTGGACCTGGTACCGATAGAGGAGAGAACCAGCAACTAAGGCAGCGGCTACTGCAGAGATGGCGACCAGAGCGAATAAGGCGCTGAAACCTGGAACCGGAAGGCAGATTCCGTAGACGACTTCCTCGCGTATTCTCCCCTGGAAGACTGTAACGGCCTCTCCTTTTGAGTCTGGGCTGAATGCGAGATCGGCTTCTGAGATGACTTCGTAGATGCCGCTCACGCCCACGTCCGCGCTTCTGGTCCTCCTGTCTCTGACGACGACCGCTCTTCTCCGTCGGAGACTGCGAGGACCAGCCACCGCTGGCATCAGAGCCGCTGCTGCAGTGATCTCCGAATCCTCATCCTCATCTTCTTCTACTGGAGAACTCTCGTCGAAGTTGCGAGGACCTTGAGGGAAACGCTCGTTTCCATCGCGGTGTATCGGCATCTGATGTTCCTAAACAAATAGAAACATAACCAATATACATAAACATTAAGAGTGGTATCTTTTGCCAGCAACAAATCCTGTATATTGACCAGGAAAGAGTACAGAAGAACTTTCAATATAGATATGTCTGCAGATGTACGGGTGAGTAAGTCAACTACTCAAAAACTTTAAAGTCTGAGAAATATTCTAAAAGCTGATTAAAGTACTCTGTGATAAAAACTCAGAACCCTCTCTTTTTATAATCTACGAAGATCGCAAACAAATGTGCTGCTTAAAACGAGGGTTCTATTATTCAAACGTCAATGTTGCTTTTGCTGTATTATGTCTACAAAACCGAGTTACACAATTAGATTTCTTCGTCCTCCAGTCTAGTCATCGATTCGAAGTCGCTTGCGTGGCTTCTAACTGTTGTAAAGCGTACTGCTATCCGAGTTTCGCATACCCATGGCGATCCTTGCCCGAAGGGTCGTTTCTAGGGATAGGTGTAAACACTGTGGATATATCATTTACTACAAGCGAACCAGCTACCCCAGGAAGGTATAACGATATTGATGGATCTTTCAACCTGGGATGAACGTACAGACTTAGGGACGAAGTAGTCCACCGTCTAGCTATGCCAACTGGCTCGTGAGAGTCTAAAGCCTTATCTTATGATCCAGCGGGCTGCGTTGCGCCTTCACTACCAGATCTGGCAGGACTTCTCCATCCTATCGTCTGTTCACGGGTCCGAACTCGTTTGCGCGGCCTCTACCTTAGGTAGAGGTAATTTCGACATCCTGAGGAATTACCTCTACCTGAGGTAAGGCTAGCGGTAATTCCAATAACATGAGGGTGGTCAGCAAATCGTTTCTAAGGATATGTGACGCTAGGTCAATAACCACCTTCGCTGATTAGGAAATCTCAGAGTCGGTTTCAGGTTAGGCCACTTTCGAGGAGGCCACCGGATTGGAGTTGAACCAGCATTGAGCCAAGAGTTGGATCAGGCTCGAGTTGCACGGAACCGTTAGATTTTACGGTAACCTGTTGTCACCTATCTTACAAACGACCCATTGTCCACCCAATCTTGAGTGAGTTGCGATCAAAAGGCATCAAGCGCTGCGGCTAACATCGGATAGATGATACCGCTAACATCTGGTAGATATCTGCAGACTGTGTAATAGTGCTGAGGGAGCGACATCGAACTGAAACCAGACTAGTGGCCATTTGGAGTTGTCAACTACAACGGGAGAACCTGTCACCGCCAGGAAGTTTTAAAGATAGTGATCGTTCCGTCTCACATGAGGTGAGCGTAGAAGACTTGGGGACGAAACTATTCACCAACTAACTCCGCGACGGCCAGCCAGAGTCCAAAGCCTTACGCAAAATACTGAGAAACACCCAGCGGGCCGTCTAAACCTTAACTACCAGTTGTGGCCAGATTTCTTCGGCCTCCCGACTGGTTACAGGTACGAGGTCGCTTGCGCAGTACCTTATGTAACGAATGACTTGGCATCTACCGAATCTATCGCCGATCACGGCGTCCTTTGCCCGGCTGTCCACTCAGGATCTAGTAGCCAATCGGTCGTTTAAAGTGCGTCTGTCATAAGGCTAACAACCACCTTCGCTCTATAGGAAACAAAGCCGTTTCCAGACTCACACAATTATCTTTCGGGGTGCACAGTCGATTTGCTGACGCCGCACGGTGCGCAAACCATCCAAGGGCAATAGAAGGTGAATTCCCAGGGGAAACCGGCTCGCAGGTATAGAGTCCTACCCGGGCTCGCACTTCGGCGTGGAGGCTACCGGATGGGTGCTGACCTGCGAGTTTGGCCGACCCTATTACATAGGTCATGGTGACCTAACTGCACTGGCATATTTGTTCCCATTGCTCCCAGACTAGTGGACAGATAAATTCATCCAAATCTGGTAGACAGGGTACGAAAGGGGGGGGGGGGGCAATGGACTCGCGGTTTTAGGTTAGTCCCTGCCTTGCTTGTGGCGGAGCTGGATCAGAAGATCGTCTCCGTCTGATACCTATTCCAGACTAACAAGTCGGCAACAGCCGTTGTAACATCCTGAAATGTCAGGCTCGCCCGCAAGAATGAACAAACTTCAACTCTCGCCACCCTGGACGACTCCCAGCTAGTGTCTCCCGCTCAGAGGCCTCTAGCTTACACTTCTTCACAGGAGAATCGACAGGATAAGAACTATTAGAAGAATAATAATGTAAACATACCACAAAAGGCCTGGTTAAGAGATCAACCAAGTCATCAGTGTCCATGGGATGATTGTTCGCTGGTGGAGGTACTGGAGCTGGAGGCGGAGCGCTGAGTGCCGCTCGCGGTGGGCCCTTATCGTCTTCCAGAACTTCATCGTACAGGAGGTCAGCATCAGATTCGGCTGATGAACTGCCATCAGCGAGAAGGTCGTTGGAATCCTCACCATACTTAGTACCAGTCGTGGGGCTGCAAATTACAAATAATTATATGAAAATTCGGGAAATAAAGCTTGGTTGTAAAAGAAATATCTAGAATTACAAAAAATCCATAAGAGAATATTGGTGTTTTGGATCTTTTTCTTTTTCTTGAGGTAACGTCTAAATTGAGGAAGTTGGCGAACATTGCAGACTGCTACTCTGAACAAGGATCCTTATCATTCATGTAAATTGTCAAGCCAGAACAAGGGTCTTCATCTTTCTTGCTTTCTACCTTGAATGTTCAATCTAATTATACGGTCCTTACCTTTGAAGTTGCCTATCTATCAATGAAATTTAAGGCCAACAATTTTATATTTTAAAGCTGAATTTTCTGCTTTTACAAAAAAAATAATTTCGGGAAAGTGAAAAGCTGATGGAGCAAGGATTGGCGAGTAGGATGGGTGACGAATAGTCTTCAGTCACAATTACTACAACTACAATTTGCGTTAAATGTTGGCAAGTAGCTATCATGGATAACGCCGGCACAGGACCATCAGACCAACTTGTATACTTTATCTTGCCGTTCGTCATCCCAAAAGATACCATATTACGTATCTAATAATCAAAAGCCTAATACCCAGAAGAGGTGGTCCGCGAAGATGTACACATACTGGAATATATGTACACATGAATGGTTTCAATGATCTACCAAACCTTTGATTGGAACGGTAGTCAATGAAATTGTAGTACCCAATATGATATAGCACTAAAGGGTGATGAAGAAGTTGCATCACTTTGCCATGTGGTTCTCTGTGGTTATCCGTTTGCTATTGCTTCTCCAAGAACTGCCAGTTTTTTCCGCCTGGCATTCTGTGTTATGTTACTGTTAGTATGGTCTACCTTGTTTCCCTTGCTGGACGACCTCGACAGAATAACGCTAGATTTACCTGATATCATGATCCTCGATCAGTTGAGAGTCTTTCCGATCCAGTGCACCGAGGTGTGATCCAGCAGCAGTTAGTTGGCAGTGATCCAAGCAGCCATGCCTACAGATCTCTACCTTGCACTTGATGTGCACGCTAAGAGCATCAGGGAACTTGAAGGCATGGAAGAAGGCATAGGTGATGACTGATGCTCGTTCGTCGGCAGCCTTTGCTTTTAGAAACCTGAAAGAAAGATGTGAAATTTGAATAAAAAATCTGAAATCAGAGTTGGTAGCTGGCATTCAGCATATTTCAAAGCCTGTAATGCCAAGATCAGACATTTCTTTATACACATCCTGGTCCTTACAGTTAAAACCACATTAATAATACCAACAGTGTCAACTTTACGACAGTGGCGGTTAGACAGTAACAGATCCTGCTTTTCGAAAAATAAAAATATCTTGGTCTTTTTAACCTGATCAAAAAAATTATATATGATAATTAGACGTATTCACTTTTTTTTCTTGCTTGCTTTATTGTGTGATTTTTAATTATGCGTTTACTCATATACTTGTAGCTAGTACACTAGTGACTACCGGATGGCAGCTAAATCATGACATAGAACCGACCAGCAAACCCAAACTGGACACCACGCACAAACTGCACGGAACCATTCCACCCTCTACAGTCACATGGAGGTGTCAACTACAACGGGTAAACCTGTCACCCCAGGAAGTTTTAACGATAATAATCGTTCTACCTCCCGTGAGGTGAGCGTAGAAGACTTTGTGAACGATACATATCTACCGTCCAGCAAAAACCACGAACCCGCCAGAGGCCAAGACTTTACAGCGAGGCACTAGGAAGGTAACCCAGTGGGGCACCTCGCTCCTTGGCTACCAGTTTTGGTAGGATATCTCCATCCGGAATTAACCATCAGGATACCTCCAACCTTTCGACTGGTCACGGGTCCAAAGTCACTTGCGCGACCTCTATCTGCCGTTTCTTCAGCGGTGATTCAGTTTGAATCTTTTGCGGACCAAAGGCAATTTTTGCCCGTCTCTGAATTCAGGATCAGGTAGCCTAATGGTCATTTCAAGAGTGGTTGACGACAGGTCAACATCCACCCCCGCTGCTTAGGAGACAGTATATTTCTATAGTCTCCAGACTCATTCATCAATTAGTCGGAGTGCACAACCGATTGGCGTCGCCGAACGGTGCGCAAACCGTCCAGTAGCGCCGGGAGGCAATCGCACCAGGAGAAATCAATCCACCAGCCGTAAGGTCTGAGACGCGATCGATTTACCCGAGGTAGTCTTCTAAATAGGAGCTAAATCGTGAGTTGGACCGTTCCGAGAACTAGCTGCACGAAACCATTCGGTTCCTCCTCAACAGTCAACGAGGACTTTAAAATCAATGTTGGATTATAAATTATATCAATCACCAATTAGGTCCATGCAACTGATGTAGGAGAAAATGTCGCTGACACTACTAAAGCTAAGTAATGAAATGCAGCTTGTAGATAATGGACACTTAAAATAAATCTTCTTTGAAGACTGATAAAAAGAAAAATAAATTATCCTAACGACATTATTTAAAGCCATTAACGAAAGTTTCAACCAATAAATTGAATACGTATCGTTACAGCATCTATTCTTTTGAGATTCACATCACGAATGAAATAAATATTCATTAGAACTCCGAAAGCATTAATATACTGGAGATTAAGATCGGTAGTTTTTATAGAATGTCCCCGCTCCTTTAGGTTCGATGATATAGATACAATTATCATCATTAGCTTTACAACTTACTGCAAGTTTTGGTTCTCTGAGGCTCTTAATCCATTCTGTCCCACTTTGGTTTTGCAGTTATTGTCCTTAACTCTTTGTGGATATAAGCGTTGCCATAAGATAATAAGTTTTGTAAAAGTGTATCAAAATTTTACATTCATAAAACTGTAAAATGTTACTAACAAATATGTCAAGTTTTGTGAAAATTGGTACAATAGATTTTACATCAATTGATGGCATATAAGTGTCCCTGTGGTCCATAAAGAGGCAAAATTACAATTTTTCACAAAATTTTATTATTTTATTATTGGCTCAGAAATCATACGTCTCAAAAAACGTACTAAAATATAAAAATTAAAATTAAAAAAATTGTAATAAATATTTTATTTATTTATTTAAAATCCTCGGAGCTCGTTGAACATTTGCAATATTTAAAAAAAAAATACAGTATATTTTAAAACAATATTTTTTTTATACTATTTTTTATATATTATTTTTCTATTTATATAATAAATAATATTTTTCTGATTTATGAATAATATAATTTATAAGTTATTGGTATTCGATAATTTATAAAATGATTTTAAACTTATAGGTCACATATGACCCATGGTATTTAAAGGGTTAAATGCTTTCAGATTTTTCACAATATACAAAATGAAACCATCCCAGTTTTAATTTTTCTTTTTCTATTTTCGCGCAAAGAAATCCAAGAGCTTTTTATATCTTAGCTTTTGTATCTAGCCTGAGTCTCTCCGCTGCTGATTATACGCTTGCCTCGCTGACTGGTCATTATTATCCAGTCGCTTCCCGCTATGTTCCTTAAGGTGACATAATACCTGGGAACGAACACATCTAAAGAGCTTTCGTTTAATGCATTTTTTGAAAAATACAAGTGCAACTTTAAAAAAATTTAAGCGGATCCCTCGATGAGGAACCAATTCATAAATTATGTTCAAAAATGTTGCTGATTGCCTTGGACATTTCAAAAACTTTCAGGCGCGATTACTCCTTTAATGGAAGCGGTGAGGGTATTTTATTTTAATTCAATTATATTGACTGGTAATTATCTAGGGTCGCGCTTAGCCACATTTTTAATTTATCCCCTAAATTAATGACATTTAATTAAAACGCGAGAGCGCTTTAACAGTTACGCTGAATATGATTTATTATTAACACCCTTATACCACCACTGCGAAAAGATAGTTTTATTGTGCGAATATTTCGAAAAACAATCAATTGAGTCTCGGCCATTCATTGTATTTTTTCTTATTCATCCCGGATACATTCAGTGTAGTCCACGAGGAAAATTATACGAAGATACTATACTATACCAAGATACATACTGGCACGCTCCAAGATATTTCAGCTACATAATAGATGGCCAGTTACTTCTAGGTTAAGTATGGCATATTCGTGCAAGTGCCTTAAAGTCCCATCATAATACATTTACACTTTGGAAACCTGTCCACCAGTGAGGCTCGGAGATGTCACCGTACTTTACATAAAATATGTGAAATATCTTGGATTTCATACGCCTGACCTGAAAAACTCACATTAAACACAAGAGGGATGAGATGAAGCTCAAATACCGTAATCTGCATTGGCTCAAGGGTAGAAACTCAATTCTATGTGTCGACAACAAACTCCTTCTCTATAACTCTGTATAAGCCTATGTGGTTGTACGGCATTCAACTGTGGGGTGTAGCATTGTATATGGGAGTTAATGGGCCCTCGCTGAGTTGGCCACGAAGACCCATTCTGTTCAGGATTGGTCACACTCACGGGTCAACATCTATCCGACGGCCTCCACGCATGAAGTGCGAGCCTGGGTAGGACTCTGGCCTTATGGTTAGTTTCCCCTGGGAATCAACCTTCTGGCGCTCCTGGACGGTCTGCGCACCATGCGGCATAAGCCAATCGATTGCTCACTCTGACTAACAGTTGGGGGAGTCTGGGAGCAGTACTGTTTCCTATAGAGCGGGGGTGGTTGCGGACCTTACGGCGACTGCTCTTGAAACGACCATCGGCTACCCGATCCTGGGTGAACAGCCGGGCAAAGGATGCCGTGGTCCGCGATAGATTCGGTATACACCGTTTCACCGCTTCGTAAGGGAGAGGACCGCGCAAACGACCTCGAACTCGTAACTAATCGAGAGACTATTGTATTCTGGTCGCAATTGGAAGTAAGGGTGTGAGTGTAAGCCCGCTGGGTAACACTCCTGGCTATCTCGCGGTAAGGCGTTGGCCTCTTACGGGTTTGTGGCGGAGCTAGATGGTGGACTGTTTTTGTCCGAAGTCTTCTGCGGTCACTCCAGGGAGATATTTATTTATTTTATTTTATTTATTTATTTGAAGAAAAGCACAATATTATTAACTGTACTAGCACTAGTAAAGGCTACATTGTAAACAGTAGCAAAATAGATAGTACAGCTGGCGAAGATTTCTTTAAATGAACGCCGCCTAAGCAAGTAAAAAATGGCTTGTGCAAATGTTAAAATATTTAATTTAGATACTAGATAGGTAAGATTACAATACAATAATAATAACATTAAAATTTTACATACAATTATTATATATACTTATATACTTATAAGAGTTTCATTTCTTTCTGTGGTTTAAGTAATTTAGTATATTGTTTTATTTCATGTTTTAATTGTAAATTGTATTTTGTCGTGAATTTCTACGGGACAAGACAAGAGAAAATACATAATAATATGTAGTAGAATTTAATGTTTAATACGTGCGACTAGATAGTTAGATCAGCGGTCGGTAAGTAATCCACCCGTACTCCACTAGAAATTACTTGCCGAAATTCCTTAATTTCATAAGTATCCTTTTATCCTCAAATGGACCACAAAATGGCTTCTGATGCGTATCGCCCAGTAAATACGCAATGCTGCTTCTGTATATTTCTCCTGTACGATTATGCACCGAGCTAGTATCGCTATGCTTTTTTTGTATGACGTTTAATACGATTATATCTGGAGCTTACATGTTCCGCTGCAATGCAAAGTGAAAAGTTTGTATGTAACTGCCGATACGTTGTTTCAAAATAGATAGAACGACTAATGGTTAAAACTTCCTGAAGTGACGGGCTCGCCCGCTTTAGTCGACAACTCTAGTTGTGGGGTGTAGCAAGCAAAAGTAACATACTGTCTCTACAGCGCTTGCAGAATAGTATCCTCCGGGATATTGCGAATGCACAGTGGTTTACAAGACATGATGAAACTCATGACTATCTGCAAGTCCCCACTATTGCCGCAGTAATTGAGCGATACAAAACCAAACATGCTGAACGATTGGCATACCATCCAAATCCCATCGCAGCTGAGCTGCTTAATCAATCCAATGCGGTTTACAGATTAAAGAGACACCAAGTTCTATAGAAAGGGGAATCGAGGTATTGGCCTCTTCTTAAACGATATTAAATATCACAACAAATTCGATTATGGTCAGATGACCGATCTCACACCTAGGTAGAAAAAAAAACTTCTAGGTTAGGATAGTCTATCATTATGGGGGCGAGCAACCGACAGGCAGAGGGCTTTCGTTATGCAGAAGCGTACAGTATGCAAAATAGCGCGTGTGGCGCTTGATACGCCAGCTAGGTCTCTGTTTATAGAGCTCTGCATCATGACGCTGCCGTCCATTTATATAATGGAAGTAGCTCTGTTCGTTCGCAGAAATCTTGCCGATTTTGAAGTGAATGGTGTGCATCATCACTATCCAACAAGATACCGTAGCATGCTACGTTCGGTAAGTCATGCATTATCCAAGTCGGAGAGGCTAGCCTATATCGCCGGCCCAGCGGTTTACAACAAACTCAGCGAGCACATTAGGCAGGCGCAATCCCTTGACGTGTTTAAGAGACGCCTTAAGAGATACCTTACAGATAAGGCGTTTCACTCACTGGAGGAATATTACTCGAGTGAAGTCTAAAATGCTTTGGTGGCTAAAGTATTTAATGATCTGTTTGCATTTTGTCTTGTATATCTTCTTTTTACATTATTCTTGTGTTTTTTTCTTCGTTTTGTTTTGTTTATTTTATCTTTTCTTTAAAAATGTTTGTTTGCTAATATGTATGAATGTTTGCTTATCTGTATCTGACTTGTATACCAGTATACTAATAAAATGAATATGAATATGAATATGAATACATGCAATACTGCTCAGATTTCAAAAATCCAAACTTACCTTGATATCATCTTGGGCCTCAGCACGCATCCAAATTCATCTGATAGATTAATGACATGTCCAGCACCATCCGACGCTGCACACGACTTAACCCTCATATCGAATTCACCTGTAATTATTACATTCAATTACATAATTAGGCAAGTCCATGTTGCTTTAAGGACTTATATTTTTCAATAAGCGGTAAAACATACCTCTGTAGTCGTTGATAGCGACCACCAAGGTGAGCGTGGATCCTAAAGGAACAATTCCACTGACTGGAGGAGCCCAGGGGCCTTTGCCATGCTGTATCTCCATCCAGCAGTCCACATTGTCTCCTGAAAATTTCCACAAAACATTAGATACCTTGCTTTTTGTTTCTATACGTTAGATAATGTAATTATTCATTTGGACAAATGATTTTTTAAAGTATTTTCAAAGAATTTCGTATTTTAGACCTCTATTATCCGTCCCAACTTCGCACCAGATATGTAGGTATACTTCCCAATTTCGCACCACATGCTAAACGTCTTAAAGTTGTTCGCGGTACCTTTTACAGTTTAGAAGCTTTCAGTGAACCCATTTCATTATTTCACATATCTTAAATTGCTCTTTGCATTCATAATTTGCACCACGTTTGGCGTTTTCTTTTGGAAATTGGTTTTCGTGGAGCCATTGCATAGGAAACAAAAAATATAAATAAGCAATCTTAATACGACCAATATTATATTGGCGTAGTATTATATTAATATATTATATTGGCGCAATATTATAATGGCGTAATATAATATTATAAATATTGGCCGTAGGGAAGTAGGTATTTTACAAATAAGGCTAAACCTAAAAAACAGTGAACAACAAGTACACTAAACTGTCACAACACTATAGTTTACATTGTGGACACGCCTGGTGTATCCTTAAGTCTTATTCCTCCCTAATCCTAAATAAATGTTTTCCAATATATTTTATTGCTTCCCGGTTATAATAAATAAGTACCTACAAAAATTCATCGCTCGGACCATCTGCGCGGTCGACGATTCAGTTATCAAATGTACGCGCTGCGGATCGTATCGCACGTCGTGAAATACTCTTCTATCCGAGATAGTCCCCTTTCAAATGTACAAATATAGGCTCCCGTGTGCACCTTCAGTATGCAAGTGTGGAAGTAGTCTTAATCTCTTCGTTTGACCATGGAGAAACATAATTTTGATGGTGGAACTCTCAAAAATGGTGCGTTTGGGCGCTTCGGGTCAAAAACAAAATGGTCGCCATCAAAAACACGTTTTCCTATTTATATCAGTAACCGTTAAAGATACGAAAAATGTTGTTGAATAAAAAATGTAGCCTGACAGATTGTGCATAGAAAAGGTCCTTACAACTTTCTTTGTATAACTAACCGTTTTCTCAAAAAAATTACTTTTGTAAAAAGAAATATTAAGAAATGAAAAAATCGAAGTTTTAGGGTTTAGCAAGCACATATTTAAAGTTTTTGAATTTTTTTACATGTTTCCTGATTTATTACAATAATAACTGTATTAAACTTTAATAAATTAACAAATATACCATTTTTATATTTTTTTTTATGTAGGAATTGGAAAGAGGAAAGAGACATTTCTTGAAAAGCTCTAATTTGTAATAACAATACTGTTGAAGAAATACAATATTACATTTGTTAAATTTTCAAATACAATCAATATCACTGTCAATGCCAATTTCACTTAAACCTAGATCTTCATCATTGTCTTCCTCGCATTCTCCAGTATTGTCGCAATGGTCAGGATCACCTTCGCACTTGCACATTTCAGTACACCGGAGTCCATTTGACTGACACGTAC
Organism: Micropterix aruncella; assembly: GCA_944548615.1. Lineage (NCBI taxonomy): Eukaryota > Metazoa > Arthropoda > Insecta > Lepidoptera > Micropterigidae > Micropterix > Micropterix aruncella. The sequence continues at coordinate 2,027,470 of OX155959.1, forward strand.
ATGGAGGACAGCAACGTCTTTTTGAGCATGAGCAGCGGCAAAGCTCCAAGATAAGCTTTGGTGCACAGGGGTTGGTACAAGCAACAGGCTCGTATGCACTACCTATTTTCTGCCATCCAAAATCTGAGGGTGACGGGTTATTAGGATGCTGAATTAGGTCCTGATTCCACTCAAAACATTGAAGGTGAGCCCGTAGCAATGCTGGATTTAGTGCTGATTTTGTTGAAGGAAGGTTCTCATCTTGATGTTGTTTTTTAGTAAACAGGAACCATCGCACTGCTCCTATGTCTGTCAATGATGTTTTGGGGATGTATAGCTGACAAATGAGTGCTTCCAAGTTAGCCTTCACATCTTCAGTGAGTGATTAAAATTACCATCAAAGACAAAACCGTTGCCATTAAGACAGACTTATCTCTCATTTCAAGATTGTTGATAGCTTCCAGAAGCAGACCTGACATAGATTTGAGGCACAATTTAAGCAACTACGAGTTTTCAGCACTACCAAAGTCGTTGTTTGCAATTGACGGGAGTATGCACCATTGTCTGGCTAAGTACAAACTTACAGATGCTCTAGAATCAATCCAAGAGAAACCTGCTGAAGAAAACGAAGATGATAATACGTCTACAGCTCATGATGTTCCAGTACATAATGACGAGCTACATGGAAAAGCTGTAATAGTAGATGGCATGGCACTTCTTCATACCTACCACAAACCTACAACAGTGAAGACATGTAATGACCTCGGTGTGAAATTCAGCCAATGGATCGGACAAAAATTCAATAACTATAGTGAGGTACATATAGTTTTTGACTCGTACAAAGAAAACTCATTGAAGAAAGCGATGCGAGACATACGGCAAAAAGGCTCTGATCCAATCCAATACAAAGTCAGGCCAGAAACAAAAATTGAAAGCATACCAATGCACAAACTATTGGCCCATGATAAGACGAAAGACGAACTAACCGAGTTCCTTTCCAATCAAATACTCAAATTCGGTGAGACCAACAACAAGAAGTTCGTACTCAGTTGGAGGGACAAGGCAGCGTCATCACATGGGGATGATGTATCCTGTCTTTCAAGCACGCAAGAGGAGGCCGACACAAAGATTATATTACATGCAGCTTATTTAGCACAGAAAGGAATTAAAACTACTCACGTGTTCTCCCCTGATACTGACGTCCTTATTCTAGCACTAAGGCGATATCCACAACTTTCTGAAGATTTTGCTTTCTATCTTGGACATGGTATGAAAAGGTTTGTTCAGATAGGGTCAATTTACAGAGCACTTGGACCTCTGAAAGCCTCTGCACTCCCTGGACTACATGCACTTTCAGGAGCTGATGTAACAGGGTCATTTGCTGGCAAAGGAAAAATAAAGTGGTGGAAAGCTTTTAATTCAGCAAGTGATACGATGATAGAAGCTTTGGCTAAATTGGGGACAACACTGTTACTCACTGAAGATGTGAAGCCTAACTTGGAAGCACTCATTTGTCAGCTATACATCCCCAAAACATCATTGACAGACATAGGAGCAGTGCGATGGTTCCTGTTTACTAAAAAACAACATCAAGATGAGAACCTTCCTCCAACAAAATCAGCACTAAATCCAGCATTGCTACGGGCTCACCTTCAATGTTTTGAGTGGAATCAGGACCTAATTCAGCATCCTAATAACCCGTCACCCTCAGATTTTGGATGGCAGAAAATAGGTAGTGCATACGAGCCTGTTGCTTGTACCAACCCCTGTGCACCAAAGCTTATCTTGGAGCTTTGCCGCTGCTCATGCTCAAAAAGACGTTGCTGTCCTCCATGTACGTGTCAGTCAAATGGACTCCGGTGTACTGAAATGTGCAAGTGCGAAGGTGATCCTGACCATTGCGACAATACGGGAGAATGCGAGGAAGACAATGATGAAGATCTAGGTTTAAGTGAAATTGGCATTGACAGTGATATTGATTGTATTTGAAAATTTAACAAATGTAATATTGTATTTCTTCAACAGTATTGTTATTACAAATTAGAGCTTTTCAAGAAATGTCTCTTTCCTCTTTCCAATTCCTACATAAAAAAAAATATAAAAATGGTATATTTGTTAATTTATTAAAGTTTAATACAGTTATTATTGTAATAAATCAGGAAACATGTAAAAAATTTCAAAAACTTTAAATATGTGCTTGCAAAACCCTAAAACTTCGATTTTTTCATTTCTTAATATTTCTTTTTACAAAAGTAATTTTTTTGAGAAAACGGTTAGTTATACAAAGAAAGTTGTAAGGACCTTTTCTATGCACAATCTGTCAGGCTACATTTTTCATTCAACAACATTTTTCGTATCTTCAACGGTTACTGATATAAATAGGAAAACGTGTTTTTGATGGCGGCCATTTTGTTTTTGGCCCGCAGCGCCCAAACGCACCATTTTTGACAGTTCCACCATCAAAATTATGTTTCTCCATGGTCAAACGAAGAGATTAAGACTACTTCCACACTTGCATACTGAAGGAGCACACGGATGTACATTTGATAGGCGACTAAGATAGAAAAATTACATAAAAATAACTTCCGGAAGTGCCGTGCATTTTAGGGAGTTTGTTTCATCGGGATCAGCACCAGCGTCTGGGTAGCTACCCATCAGCGAAGCAGCCAGACAGGATCAGGAAGGAAGCAGTTTTTTGGGGTAGTCCTTTTCCCAATCCTGGATCTATTTCCACTGTGGCTGTTCAGCGCCCTCGACACCTTAACTAAATACAGTGCATTGCCTGACGTTCAGGATATCGACCATATTGAAATATTCCCAATCGTAGTAATTAAAATGATTGAAACTTACTAAAAAATAACATTAAATAACCTAATTTTGAGTTGCTGCCTGCAACGGACATGTGCGCACTCGCCGCGCGGCACGGACTCACTGGGGAGGTGAGGGGTAGGGTGCGTACCCGTAGTATGTATGTTCGACGCAAAGTGTTGGTTCCTTTCGGAGAAAGAGTGGTAGGTCATATTGGCCAACTAGGCCTTAATGCCCAAAATTACTATAATATTTATCGTCGATTTATCTAGAGCAGTGATTCCCAAAGTAGTCCAGGTGGACCCCAAATGGTCCACAGGAGACTCGACGGGGGTCTACGTTGGCTTGAAAAATAAATAAGGGTTCACAAGTTGTAAGTTTTTCTTTTCTTTTTTTTTTAATACCCATTTTTTTAATACAGCTTTGTATACAATCCAGCCAAGCCTAAGGCTTACCTGCTGGAGATTATGATAAGGTGACTTTCATTGCAACTTTAGTGGCCATTTTGACCAAATTATAATATATCTGGTGCATTATCTGCTACATTAGTCAGGATTAGTCGGCACAGAAAGCCACCCCCTTGATAATATTTACATAAAAAGATGAACGTACATTGCTAATAAAATAAAATATGTATCGTATTCGTATCATTTACACGTGTGTTTCACTTTCACTTATTTTAAAGCTAACTATTTTTAACTCTTTTTTTTTGTTTTTTTGTACATTTTTTATAAGTTTTTAAATTTAGAGGAATTTTGTTGAATATATGAGGGATTAGCCAATTCAATCTTCTTTTGCCATAAAGGTTGCGAAAATGAGGGACGAGTAACCGTTCATTTTGTATATGTCTAGTGCTGTGTTTATGTTGGACATAAATTCGAAACTCGTCAGTTTCGAAATATTGAACTGTCAATCTATAAATAAATAATACATCAGCTGGTAATATGTCACAATAGTTTAAAAGTCCTATCTGGTCGTTTCTGAATTTATTTCGAATCTTGTTTGGAACTATTAACGGAGCGGCTTCACTGTTCACCTTCACGCGGTGGAAGTTGGCGCTCGTGGCCTGCCAGCTAAATCTCTATTTCATCTCTTTAAAGATCTTGGCCTTTACAGAAAAATAATCAACTCTTTCTTAGAAAAATTATCTAAAACTGCGATTTGCGCATCTCAAATTCTATGGCTTCGAAGGGGCAGTGAATGGGTGGTAAGGTGACCGCTCACATGTGGCAAGACAGCTGTCCTAAACCTACCACAGCCGGTTCGTAAGTCCGGAATCCACTGCTCACCCCCCAGAAGTGTAAAAATATAGTATTATGATGGGCCCGACTCCGGTCGGTGAATTCCATGGCAGCTCCGTTTGTATTTATTATTTAAAATACGGTATTGTAGAGATGTGATGCGCGATATATAAGATTTAAATGTGTTGCCGTAGGTTGTAATTCCATAAGCAATAATAGATTCGACCAGGGCAAAATACAGAGTTCTCAGCTGATTGTATTTCAGAATGTATTTTAAGTGGTAGATTTTTATAATTATTTGTCTAAGTTTTTTTTGCAAATGTTATTAATTATAATAAGTGGGGGTCGAAGAAAATTTATCTGGTTTCGATAGTAGGAATAAATATTTTGTCTTGTCTTTACCTAACGATGTTTATTTAGCATTAATTTACTTCTTTTAAAACATCCCTTTTTTATAAGTCGGTACTGTATTTTGAGAAAGTCAGTCACTGTTACTTGTAATAACTTGAATATTCGATATTCAGTAGAGGGCTGGAACTCAGCTGCGACGCAAATTTCATCGTTAGATCTAATCTTCACATTTTTTGACGACTTTTGGAAATATGCTAGAAATGTAGCAGCAGCGGTCCACCGAAACCAGTAAAATTTTAAAAATAGTCTACAAGAAAAAGAGTTTGGGAACCTCTGATCAAGAGCATTTAATATGGTATCACAAAAAAATATTGCGCAATAAAAGGATCGAACGAAGAAAGAATTAAATACAAACTTTTTTAATATAATGTACCTACTACTTCGGGAAAATGAGTTGAAAATGACCCGGAATCATCAAATGTCGATATATGTAGTCTGATAATAAGAGAAGTCCACAAAAATCCTTAAGAGTTCTGTCACTAGCATCGCAGACGAATTGTCGGTTATTTTTAATCATTGTTTGGAATATGGATTCTTTCCCACGGAATTGAAACTGGCAAAAGTGATACCCATTTACAAAAAGGGATGTTGTGACAACATGACTAATTATCGCCCTATATCGCTTTTGCCAGTTTTTAGCAAGATTCTTGAAAAAATTATTCTCACGAGATTGACCAATTTCTTTACAGAAAATAATATTCTCAGCATTAAGCAATTTGGTTTCCAAAAAAATCTTTCAACCCAAGATGCCATTGCTAATCTCATAAAGAAAACACTACTAAGCCTTGACAATAGCAAAAAAACAGTTGGCATTTTCTGTGATCTCTCTAAGGCTTTTGATTGTGTAGAACATTCAGTTCTACTAGAGAAACTAGAACACTACGGGATTAGGAATAGGGAACTAACGCTCATACAGTCCTACTTACAAGGTCGTACCCAGATTACGCAAGTGGGAAGTAGCAAAAGTACCCCACGAAGTATCTCCAAAGGTGTCCCTCAAGGCTCTATACTTGGCCCCTTTCTTTTTCTTGTTTATATAAACGACATCCCTGATTGCATTAGGTCAGTGGATGATGAGATTATCCTATTCGCCGATGACACATCCCTTCTTTTTAGCGATAAAAATAGAGACGAGCTTGAAATAAGGATTAATGAAACGATAAATAGACTTGCTGTCTGGTTCCAAGTTAATAAACTCTCGTTGAATGTTTCAAAATCTAAAACAGTGTGTTTTTCTTTACGGCCGTCCGACTCTAATAATATAGCCTTATTCTTTGGAACAGACGAATTGGAAAATGTCTCTTCTACTAAATTTCTAGGTTTGCAGATCGACCAAAAATTGCAATGGTCCGATCACTTAGAAGAGCTTAGTAAAAAGCTGTGTAGGGCTGTTTACGCAATAAAAAAGATTAGAAATTTATGCGGCTTTGAGGCTGCTAAATCTGTATATTTTGCTTATTTTCATTCTTTGATGACATATGGTCTAATGTTTTGGGGAATGGCAGCAAATTCGAAGAGGATTCTTATCCTTCAGAAAAGGGCTTTACGCAGTCTTTACAGAGCTTCTCCAAGAACTTCGTGTAAGCCGTTTTTCATCAAGTCGGGAATCATGACGATGTACTCGTGCTATATCCAACAAAATATTATGTTCGCTCGTAAGAACATATCGGATGTCCCGGCGAATAGCGATTTCCATCAACACAATACAAGAAATAAATTTGATCTACATCTAAATCGGCACAGGCTTAGTAAAGTGCGCAACAGTTTCCTTCATCAAAGCCTGTGTTATTATAACAAGGTCCCAACACATATCAGAAGTCTTGGAGAGAACCAATTTAAAAAAGTCTTATTTAATGGCCTAGTCAAGAATCCTGTATATGACTTAACCCCTCGCGGCCCGCGGTTTGAATTTTAATGTGTGCCTTACGGCCCGTAAGAAATTCGCGAGTCTCAAAAAAAAGATGGCGTTTCAGAAAAAAAACGATTACTCCGAAACTGTCACACCGATCGTCTAAAAAAGACCTGTTTTATGTTCCTATTGAAATTTGCTATTAGATATTTGTAACGTCGTTATATAAAGCAATAAAGATTATTCATAATTATTAGTCGATTAAATAATCCATAATTAGCGGTCGGCCTCGCCTGGCCATTTCGGGCCGTCTGGGGTTCGACGGTAAATATCAATTCTGGACGTTTCGGGCCGTCTGGTACGCGAGGGGTTAAGAGATTTGGATAATGCTGAATTCTTATTCCAGAGCATCCTAATGTAAAATAACGGATAATTCATGATAATCAACTTTGCCAAAGAACGTAATTTTTATTTTTATTTTTATCGACGACGGCTGTATTGCTAGATTTGACAATTAACTTAAATTTAGATATTTTTAATATACCCTCATCTATTTTCTTGACCATCATATTATTGCCTTGATAATTATGACTACAGACATTGAGCTCTTTTTTTGATCAGCAATTCTGATTATTAGATTATTTTCTATTTATCAATGGTTTTCAAACCAATTATAATTTGCTAAAATTAATTTATATTGCCACAACTATATAATGATAGTTAATATTCTTTAATTAATTACATTATTTAAAATTTTAGAGACAAAGACGCATCCAAGTGTAGGAAAGCCTACCTACTGGAGCAGAAATAAATTGAAATTGAAATTGAAATTGAAATTGAGAAGGCACCTTATGAAGGCACCACATTGCAATTCTAAATAGTGTATTGCGCAACATTGCAAGTATATTATTTATCTAAGGTACAGTAGGCAAACAGAGAGCGGCAGGTCGTCGCATTATCCATCTTTTACGACATCCGACACCTGCAAACACACTGGTTGTGTTTGCTAACTGTACTCTGGCTTTTGTCGGCGTTGAAATATTGCTCAGGGCCTTAAAAGGTCTCAGCTAGTGACCACAGGCCCACTCATGCCAGTAAACAGGCCACTCGCCAACGCCAAAGGTAAAAATAGCTCAAACGATTATAAATAAAACAAAAACTGTTTTTTACCGCGTGTAGTTAGTAGCACGGAAAGAACGCATCAAAGATAACCATAGAAAAAATGGTTACGGAGAAATATCACTTGTTACGGAAGAAACTCAGAAGCCGAGGAAATAATGAGAATTCTTATCATACATCAAGGGCTCGACGGATCGAATAAGTAATATGATGAATAAATTCGATATAAAAATGGTCTTCCAACCGAAAGTGTAGTGGTGTAATAATTCATTATCATTGCAAACCTCTGTTTATAACATCGGGTTTAGCTATGAGTTAACTTACGTTAAACAAACAAAGCGACCCATAGCGACTCGAATAATGAAACACATCAAGGCTGTTAAAAGCGTTTATCTGGGGGGTGTCAAAATAACGTGTGAATCCGATACCCCAGGGAGGTTTAAGGACATCAGGTCGTTCTATCTTCCATTGGGTGTTGGTCTCCCATTGGTTTCAAAAGTAAACTTGCTCTTCTAATTGTAGAAGGGGCTGGTTCTAAAGGCCGGCTGCATGAGCGACGAAAGAGTGAGTAAGGAATGAAGAATTGTGCCTGGATATGTCAATTATATTATTCTGACTTTACCGCAGTAGTAGTTACCATGATTGCTTAAAGGAGTAAACATTTATTTTGTTAGTTTATTGAGAACATTATAATGAACAGAGAGGATGCGCTTTTTCGCGCATTCGCTAATACTCATGTAATACTTTTTCGATACTCCGAAACGTGATCGAACTTGCGCATATTAAAGATATACCTATCGTAGACATTTTTAACTGGTCTAATTTGTTAAGGACTATGCAACCAGTTAAGCTGCAATTGTGTAGTCTAGTATCGGTAACAATAACGCCTAAACGAACGTAAGTTTTGTTTCTACTGGTAAGAACTATAGCATTATCCGAAGGCTATGAAAGTCACAGTGAATTTGTCTACTGCCTTGATAGTTTGCACCTGCCGAAAAAGATAACGTTTACCAACTAATTCTCTATGTCAAACATATAGTCTAGCAAAACGATTTTTATGTATTTATTTTAGCCCCAATCTTCAAACAGTTTTTTTGATGACAGTAAACATTCTTTATTTTTAAAGAAACTCTACAATCGGAACATATATGTAATATGCAATAATTGGCTGTATAATATTTAGATTTTTGACCTTTTACATGGAGTGTTTGAATAAGTAAGTGGGCTTTTTTTCTTCAAATACGCTTGGAGTTAACTTTGCGCACTAAATATTCTCAAGGATCTCTACACGGCATCAGCGAGAGTATGTCTGAAGGTAAACCTTCAGAAAGCAAATATCCTGAGCTCAGATCCAGTCCAGATCATCGTTGAGAGCGAGACACTCGAAGTCGTCGGCCACTATCTTGACTACAAACTAAAACTAGTCAAAGACAACCAGCATGCAGAAGTTGTTAGACGTGTCTGATTAACTTAGGTAGCCTTTGGAACCATGCTTACATCCTGATATACCCAGCGATGTCATCAAACTAATGCGGAAAGTGTACGAGAAATGCGTGTTGCCAGTAGCAACGTACGGACTAGAAACAGTGCCTCTATCGCAGCACAGTGCCAACCGCATTAGAATATGCCAAAGGGTCATGAAGAGAGCAATTCAGGACCCCGGTCTCCGCGACAGAGTGCGCAATAAAGAAATACGAAGGCGTACGGGGGTGACAGACGTCATGAGACGCATCGCTAGCCTGAAGTGGGGCTGGTGAGGTCACGTCGCAAGGCAGGATTACGAGAGGTAACCAAAGAGGCTTGTCCAGTGGATATCAAGAACCACTGAGGCGTAGGGAGACCAAAACTACTATAGCTGGACGACATCGGGAAATCAGCAGGGACCAACTGGCTGAGGGCAGCAGCTGACAGAGAGATATGGAAAAAGTAGGAAGAGCCCTACGTCCAGGAGTGGTCCGAGGCTGAGGCCGAAACCAGGCCGAGGAAGAAGGAAGAAAACGAAGAACTAAATGTGGACAACTGATTAGACTGTGGCTACTAATTTTCTGTGGCTAACCAAAATCAAATAAATCGATCGCCAGTGAAGTATGGGTGTGTCGGTCTGGACTTCCAAAAGATGTATCCTTTGTTCTCTAATCGAGCTATGATGTTTGCCAAAATCGAGGAAGTACTTTCGATCAGGTTTTCAATCAGGTCAACTTCCTTTCCCTAAGGACATCACGCTCAAAATACATTCATAAGTCCGTGTCTACCTATCGGGAAAGTTTTGGGTTGACCCAACCGATTTTTTTCCTGTTGTAAGTTTAATTTGAAAAAAATAATAAACGTTTACATATTATCTAAAAACGGTTAAGTGTTAATCATTGAAGACTTCGGCCTTTAATTAAATCTCAGATTTCATTCTCAATTTGACTATTTATAAGCTATCATTATAAAACCACCTAGTAAACTATTATAGTTTACATATTATTAAAATGATCTAAATTGGAAACGCCTTCTAGCGGTTAAACCCACTGAATTATCTGTACGACTTCTCGTCTGGTATCTCAAAATGTAAAATTTAATTCAATCGGCAAATATTTTAACAGTCCCATTTTTCCATAAATAAACATAATATATGTTCAATGAAATGAATGCCTGGGTTTTATCTACGATCTAAAGATTGTAAAGCAGACGCTTTGTTGTGATAAATGGATAATTATAGATTGTGATTATAATTAATTAATCTCATATAGCATGTTTTAGAATAAATTTATATACAGAGGCGTTCAGAAATAACTTATAATCATCCGTGAATATATAAATTAATATAATTGATGTAAAAAGTGGTTTAAAAGAAACCATGCTATCTCCCTTTACAATAATTCTGATTGCTTGCATTTCCAAAATAAAAATCTGAGACTTTTTAAAGTCGCATCATCAGTCATCGACTCGAAACATCTAAAATATACATTTCTTACGTGAGAATCATCCCAAAACTTTTGTCACTGCTCTCAAAACATATCTTAAACTTATATGCCGAAGTATCAATATGGTGGTTCCATTTTTACTCATCGATTGTGATTTCTAAAAAAATGGTGACGCTAACTTCTTTCAGTATTGTATTTATCTATCGTATGTATACTCTATTTATCTTTTTTATTGAATTCAAACCAACAAATTGAAAAATATAAAATGGTTATACTTGGTAATGGTGTGAAGTAAACGACCTGCTATATTCTTATTACTATGCTCAGCAGATATCAAACTAGGCCGAATAAGTCTGTATATAGGCATACGACGTATAGTCGGACATGAGTGGATTAGCATAACTGGTGTATAGGGGGAAGTCCCCTAACGCCGGACGGCACCTAGCGTCGGACACGAATAGTACCTCGCGATAAAGTCGCGGCGCGATCGATACAAAGACGTAGGAAAAGGAAAAGCATACACTTTCCCGCACCGTTTCCACCCCTCTTTGTATCGATCGCGACGCGACTTGTCGAGATACTATTAGTGTCCGACGCTAGGTGCCGTCCGGCGTTAGGGGACTCCCCCCTTACTGTAACTAAACTGAGGACACTTCATTATAAGTATCAAAATATACCTCCTCGGTATTTGAATGTTAAAAAAAATTGTCAATAAAATGTTAATGTTATTAAAAAAATATTCTAGATATACATTCAATATAATAATAAAAAAAGGCTTTATTCTTAATAAAAGGCGAGATTGCCTTCAGACAATATTTTAGAGCTAACAATATACTCGTATATACATATACAATACTATAATCGTAGTATTCTTCTTATGTATCATATTAATATAAATTACATTATATTTATTACACCATATTATATTAAAATATCACCATAATATGTAAACGTAATAGTAAATTTATGCAGGTATATTATTCTTTAAGGTGACATGATACATGGGAATGACCACATCTAAAGAATTTTAGTTTCATATATTTTTTTAAAAAATATAAGCCTTTATTTTAAAAAGTTTCTAAGCGAATCCTTCGACAAGGAACTAATTTATAATTTGGACTCTAAAAAGTGGCTCATTGCCTGGGACACTAAGGCTTTAAACTGATCTCGAAAACTTTCAGGCGCGATTACTTCTACAATGTAAGCGGTGAGTGTCTTTTTATTAGTTTTATTATATTGACTGGTTTATTATCTAGCGTCGCGCTTAGCCACATTTTTTTATTCAGGCCCTAAATTAATTCTAATTAATTAAAACGTGAGAGCGCTCTGCGAGCTAAGCTAAATATGCTTAGCCATTAACACCTTTATACTACCACTGCGCAAAGATAGTTATTGTGTGCTAGCGTTGCGTTATAAAGTTAAGTATGCGCCCGGTCGCCGGCGCGATAGGACGTGGAATTTGTGCCTGGCGCTCCCTCAACGCTGGATTTTTATTGGTTAAACCTGCAAAATTGACCCTGACTATTTTTTCGCATGTCCGCCTATTTAGGATATTTTTCTGAAGGCTCATGTCGCCTTAAGAGATTGTTTGCATAACTTCGTTCTCTGTCCTTGAACGACCTATATCGTCAGAGGGCCATTTCTTTTATTGTGAAATAAAGATATTTTCATTCATTTATTCATTCATTCAATCATTCAATCATTCATTATTACAGTTCTGAGGGGTGAGCGATGGACTCCTTACTGACAACCGGCTATTGTAGGTTTAGGACATCTGTCTTGCGTTAAGTGAGTGGTCACCTCATCACCAATTCACTCCCCCTTCGAAGAGGTAGAATTTGAGATGCGGACCTCTCAGTTTGATATTTTTTCTACAAAGGAGTTGATTATTTTCCCGGAGAGACAAATATCTTTAAAGATAATAATATTAAACAGACTTTTGGCGGACAGCCCACTAGCGCCAACTTCCACCGTACGATGAGCAGTGAGCCGATCCGGGTAACGGCATTTGCGAGATCAATATTGCGGCATTTACGACTGGGGTGTAACGGCCCTTAAGTATCGTTACATACAATCAACAAATGCATTGATTTCCAGTGAAATGCACTGATACAAATTCAGCTATTATTCTACCTCGTCAATCGATGAATCAGCACGATGAAACAATACTTTTACGCGGAATATTTTGGATTGCATCGTTTGTCGGCCTATATAAACCGTCGAAAAAGCGACCAAAGGATCATTCCTCGAGTGATCACGTCCCCCAAGACAGCGACGGCATACCTCGGTACCCCGGCTTGTTGGTTACCTTTTCCTTCCTTTCCTTATCGAGGCGAGAAAAATCAGTCTGCATTCCCACAGACTTGAACCGTGCCCAGTACGAGATACTAGGAGCACAAGTACAATCCTCATCCATACACCCTCGCAGCTTCAGGCAGATAGCCAATACATTCGCGTCAACACAACCTATTCGAGAGCGTTACACACTGGCAATATCTAACTTTAAATAAACACCTTCTGATATACTTAAAATCGACTTTTAATACGGAGATAACCCGCAAGTTGACACCACCACCTCACACCGCACAATTTGGAGTCTAGTGAGGGGTGGTCCCTCACAGGGGTATGAAATTCGTATTTTATTATGAATAAAAAAAGTAATAAAATAAAACAAGGAAAGGTCACGTTATAGCTAGTGTATGCCCACTCTTTTTCGTAATAACTTGACTTTAAGTCGTGTTCGAAAACCTAATAAACGCAGAGGATTAATTTAATCGCTAAAACTAGAGCAGCGTCATTAACCCATATTAAAAAGACTGTTATAATTTGTTAATATCTGGTCAAATACCTGCAGAATGAATCAGTTTCAACGACGCGTAAGATTAATTGGACACTTTTAATTATTTCATCTACTTTTTAACCGTTATAAATGAAGATAGTGTTAATTCGCTTACTGTAAGCAGTTAAAATAAATCACTGTGTGCCTGTTTTAAAATTATTTATTCAATTTAATAGCCCAATAAAGAGGAGTAAATATGATGGCTGTGATTAATAACGTGAACTTTTTTAGTAATATCGCTTTAGGATCGCTCTTTTTAACCGACTTCATAAAAGGAGGAGGTTATCAATTAGGTTGTATCTTTTTAAATGTTTGTTAACTTAGAACTTTGCGGTTTATGAACCGATTTGGAAAATTCTTTTTTCATTCTTTATCAAAATCCTGTCCTGATGATGGGGTCCATGAGAAATTGAGGGAACTCCTCAAATATTATCATGTGAAGTTGCAAATTTATATGGTGGTTCAATTCCGTAGACAATGCATTTTTTTATTGTAAGCATGACCTGATTCGACACCCTGGGTTGGACACCGACGAGGGGACTCCTCAACGGAGTCATCAATCAGCATAGACACGAAATTGTTTGTACCCATTCAGTTATGATAGCCCGTTCTAAGTTTTACCATGACAAGGCTACGACCCAGGGTTGGCTCCCGATGAGGGGACTCCTCAACGGTCAACAGCACGGACACGAAATGTTGTATATGCATTCAATTACGACAGCCCGTTCTAAGTTTCACGAAGACATGGTATCGCCATGATATGGCTACTGCACTTGTATAAAAAATGGAGTCAGTTTCTTTTTGTTATTTTTTTTTTTATATGAGATAGATACAATGAAATATAAATTACTAGATGCAGACACAGTTTCCTCCTACGGGTAAAATAAAAATTATTTAATAATATAAACACCTGTTATAAAATCATCTTTACCTTTGTTAATTTATTAGATTATCCCCTAGATTACTAATTTATTACTTACTACGATTACCCTAATCTATTCCTTAGATGGATATATCCCTTAGATTACTTTGCATGACGTGAAAGTAAAAAGTACGAGGGATGCATCACCGCCTCTCAAAATTTACTCGATCCATAAAAGAGTCGTATGAGACGAGACGAAACTTCGACGAGTCCCATCGAAAAATTCGAGAAAGACTAGTACCAGTCTCATCTCGTCTCGTCTGGAACGAGACTTGAAGGACAAACCTATGGGATAAGCGATATTAATACGTCGTACGAGTAGCTATGTTATCTGCATCTATTTCTCTAAATAAAGAATGTACGTTTTATAAATATGATGTTGTCATTTTGCTATCACTTTTATACGCAACTATAATAATATCATTAAATTTGTAGTACGCAGCTCGGCGATATTGACGTTTCTATAGCTCTCAAGAAAACAATGAATAATGGCCGTGTTGACATGTCATTGTAATTGCAATATAATTATAAAAATATGTATTAACGAAAATATTTAAATAACAGTTATGTATGGCAACATTATAAAATTTCTATTCACAGTAAATATATTAATACGGTATTCTAGGTTGGGGAGCGTCTACACGTATTGTTCTAAATCCGTTTATGACAGCGCAGAAGGCGGTTCTTCGGGTTATTGCCAAGAAACCCCGAAGGTACCCCTCAAACGACTTGTTTGCAGAGCTAAAGATATTAGACATCAGGCAGATATATGCAAAAAAAAGTCTTTTTTAACTACCTAAAATGTAAAAATATTCACGTTAAAGCTGAGCATAAAATGTCAACGAGGAGCGCTACAACCTTGAAACACATTGTACAGAAAACCCGAACATCCTTGCCAACACAAGGAAAACATGCCAACACACTAAGTCAATCCAATTAAAATCCAAAACTACACAACATTTACTTCAACTTGGTAGAAATGAGGTGGAAAAGGCAATAAGTCATATTTTAAAGTAAAGGTCTGCATTATTATTATTGTCATACATTGCACTAAACTTTATATTTTAATTATTTATTTGTTTTACAAACCTCATATTACGATATTTTATTTTAATATTCATTTCCATGACCATGCTATATCAATATTTCAAATATAATTATAAGTTTAATTTGAATTCGCTTATCTATTTTATATTTTTTAATATTTTTATTTTTGATTTTATTATTATGTGCACATGAATAAATCTTTGCCATACATAGAGTTTTCCTTGGTACGGGCTATGGCCTAGTTAGGCAGATTCTGCAACTAATACAATTGTAAATGTATGTTTTTGAATGAATAAAATTATTATTATTATTTATATATTGTATATCCTTCTAGCCGTGTTCGGCCATAGCGACTGCATTGTAGATTCTAGTGACTTCTTTAGTCTTCTCAGAGTCCATTGTTTGGAAGCAGTCAAGTGCGCAGGCTATATTATAGTGCACAGGTGGGCGCGCGACCACGGGTGCACTCTCTCTTCCTCCCTCTTCTGAACCCGATGGAACGGAGACCGTTACGACCAGAGAAAAGTTTGGATGCAGATAAAATAAAATAAAATAATTAATCGCCAACACAGCAATGGCTGTCATGGTTAAATTTGTACTCAATATTGCAGAGCTATTTTTTTTGGATTTAGTTCGTTTTTCCACACTGTCATTTATGAAATTGGTAGTTATGGCTTGTGGCGATGTTTAAGGTTTTTCTGGAGCTATTGTAGAGATGACCGGTGACTTATTGGTAGTTGTTGTAGTAGGCGGTGATGTAGAAGATGCATTATTGGATTTATCGTCATGGGGCTGTGTTGAATACAGAATACAGTCTCTTGTTCCGACATTATAAAAAAATGTGATAGTTTCCCTTTTGGCAAATCCCCGTCAGTTTTTGGACAATTTTCCGGCGGTAGACATACACCTAAAACGACATGACTCTTCACGGCAGTGTATATGCCAGGTCCCTTGGCACTTCCGCAAGGGCTCTTTCCAATACTGGTAACGGCGATTATGTTGAAGAGGCATTGGTTGTCAGCTATCGTCACTTGCAGAGGTCTACCACTATCGCCTCCACAAGAGTCTCGTCCTCCTTCTAAGCTTCTAATTTACATATTACAGCCCTTTCCTCCCACCCCCCCCCCCCCTACCCCATGTGTGTTAATTTTCAAAAAAAGCCTTATCGTGTCTATTAACATTTTTTTGTGGGTAAAACCGTTACGACGGACCATAATTACAGATTACTTTCTACTAAAAAAACGGGGGAAATACCGCATCGTCGAAAAATAGGGGAAATACCGCATCGTCGGTAACAAAAAATCTCAATTTTCTAGATACAAAGGAAAAGGAACTCTACAATCCAAGTAATAAACTATTTATTGCTTCACTTAATCTAAATTAAAACTAAATCGCTGGCTCCCACTTTTGGAATGGTTGCCTTTTTTACACGACTGCCCAAAAATGGAGTGTAATGTTTTCAGGGTTTATCTATGTATGTTTTCCGTTTCTTTATTCCATTATAACTACTAAACGCTCGAACCGATTTAGAAGTATGTGGTATTGTTAGAACTGGTGTACTATTCTGAGTGTCCCTCAAAATATCAAGTAAATTGCTGTTGAATGTCCAAATCTCCAAATATCAATAATTATATATATCATGGCTAGTGTCAAATGAAATGTCTGGTTTGATTAATTCCGAAAATATATATTTACCTATAAGGATAAATACATTAACCACAATATTTTATAAAAAACCGTAATAAAAATAATTAATAATACAGTAGTTCCTTTTTTGTACCGGCAGTAGTGTTTATTAGGTCGACCTGTATGTAACTAACTATGTAATGGAATCTAAGGCAACTAATTTAACCATCTTCCAAGGATCGTAGCGTCATGAAAATTGGCAGCTGTATGTAGTTCTGATGACAATACAATAATATGGTACTGTCGAACTGATCTGATGATGGAGTAGGAAGACATGAACTGGAACTTCATGATGGAACATCGTATCATTCTGTCATATCATATCTGTGTTTGGACTTGTTAGAAAAGTCTTGGAATGAACTTTGACCACGATTAGGTTCCAAGGTCTGATGATGAAGCCGGAAGACAGGCACTGGCATTCCATGATGGAATATCGTATCATAGCCGTGTGTATGTGAATATCGTATCATAGCCCAAAAGCGTGTTTTTAGTGTTTTTTTTTAAACTAATAATGTATTTATTCTTTTTAATATATGTCCCTGTTTAATTGTTATAAGCGTGCATTTCTTGGGTTTGATAATTTGAAAAGGTATATCCAATTAGGATACATTTCGTTCGGTCTCGCCGTCGAAACTCTCGTCTCGTCTCGAGTCTCGATCTTCAGTCTCTTGAACATTAGAGTCTCTTCTTCTCTCACTTGGGGTCTCGAGCATTAGATTCTTGTCTCGAATCTCAAACATTAGAGGGTCTTCTCGTCTCGAGTCTGGAGTATAAGAATCTTTTCTCGTATCGTCTCGTGAGTGTCGAGACGAGTTTCAGTATCGTTCTCGTCTCGAATTGATGCTGCACGAGACGACAGTAGGTAGGGCGGTGTCGACTAAAACGGGCGAACTATCGTTCTCGTCTCGAATTGATGCTGGACGAGACGACAGTAGGTAGGGCGGTGTCGACTAAAACGGGCGAACCCGTCACCCCAGGCTGGTATAACGATATTTGATCATTCTTTCAGCCGTGGGATAAGCGTAGAAAATAGAGATAATACAATAACTGTCTAGCTCAGCCAACAAGCCCGTTAGAAACCAACGACTTACGGCGAGACACCGGGAAAGGTAACCAGTTTTGAAAAGAATATCCGTCTGGAATTAACCTTCGGGACACCTTCGTCCTCCCGCGACTTCTACCTGCCGTATCTTCAGCGATGATTCGGTTTGAATCTATCGCGGACCAAACGCATCTTTTGCTCTGAATTCAGGATTAGTTAGCCTAATGGTCATTTCAAAAGTGGTTAACGACAAATCAAATGAAATGAAATGTAAACATATTTATTTTCTAAAAACTCGTTTAGGGTGTAGAAAATACAGATATGAAATAAGCAATTCAAATGTAACAATTAGATAAAATAAAATAACATAAATCCCTAAGTTAAAACTTACTCAAATTGTACAAACATTTCGATAACAAATATTATTCGAAATCGTTCGTTTTCTAAACTCAACATAATTTTTATTATCTTTCAATTTTTGTATCTTTCAAATTAACGCTTATATACATGTCAACATATACCCCCCCCCCCCCCCCCTCCCCCCCTTCCCCGCTACTTAGGAGACAGTATAATTCCATAGTCCCCACACTCCTTCAGAGTCTTCATAGTCAGAGTGCACAACCGATTGGTGTCGCCGAACGGTGCGCAATCCGTCCAGTAGCGGCGGGAGGTAATCCCACCAGGAGAAACCGATTCACAAGCCGTGAGGCCTGAGACGCAAGAGTCTTACCCGGGGTAGCCTTCCGCACGTGGAGGCTTCTGAATAGGAGCTGAATCTTGAGTTGGGCCGATCCGAGAACAAAATGGATCTTATGGCCCAAGCTGCACGAGACCATTCGCCACCGATACGAGACGACGACGAGACGACACTCGAGACTATTCTCGTTTCGTGCCCATCACTAGTATCCACTCGTATGTATAAAAAAGCCGGTAGAGATCACCCCGTTCGTCCGGCCCGTATCTTATTACACATTATATTGTATTAAATTATGGGTTAAGGCACCCGCATGCGCTGGGCGAACGTGTTTCCGCTAGAAAACCAGTCGTTTTAATAGCCAAACATCTCAACGGTGGTTCAACGAACCAATATACTCGATATTTGAAATCTGGCTCCGCGCCATTGTCACACTGTGGTAACATGAATAACAATTCAGCGCAAACTTGAAAGAGAGAGAGAGGAAGACACATAGTGTAGGTGTAGGACAGAGAGAGACAGAAGAGAGGAAATTAAATACACAGTAAATGTAGTAAATATATCAGAATCCGTTAGTCAGTCGTCGAATTCGGCATGTCATTCAACAAAATGTCCATTTGTGTAAACTTGTCTTGCTGCTAGTCGGACATTGAAACTCTGACGGCAGTATGCAGGAAAGTATTTATGGAATTCTAAACGGAGATTATCCTGCGAATAGTGGGGGGGTGTCGACTAGAACGGGTGAACCAGTCACCCCAACGCCGTGAAATAAGCGTACAAGACTTAGAGACAATACAAATCTACTGTGTAGCTATGCAAACATACCCGTCAGAGACCAACGCCTTACGGCGAGGCACCGGGAAAGGTACCCAGCGGGCAGCCTCGCCCATTGACTACCAGTTTAAAAGGATATCTCCGTCTGAAGTTAACCATCAGGATACCTCTTTCTTTCGACTTGGGACAGATTCAAGGTTGGTTCCACTTGCGTCCTTTCCCTTGCGTAGCGGTGGTCAGTGGCTACCGAATCTATCGCAGACCACGGCATTCTTTGCCCGGCTGTTCATCCGGAATCGGGTAGCCGAATGTTCGTTTCAAGAGCAGTTGCCGTAAGGTTAATAACTACCCCCCGCTCTATAGGAAACAATACTGTTTTCGGAGTCCCTCGGTTATCAATTTGGAATTATAATAATACCATGTTTTATAGCCCAAGCAGATATTTGATCTAAATCGTAGTTCATTATAACCACGGCTGTGCAAAGGTCATCTGGCCTGGCATGATAATAGATCTGAAGGTTGTCAGCGTAAAGATGGTATAATGATGTTAGACCCTTAGCAATGGGGTTGATAAAAATTGAGAAAAGTAACGGCGGTAAAACCCCTCCCTGCGGAACACCGGCCGTAAGCTCAACCAGCAGTTTGTTTCGGCAGTAGTCGGCAGTTTTGACACACTGGCGCCGTCCACGTGAGTAGGAGTAAAACCACGTAATAACCCTTCCAGAGAGATTGAGAGCACGCAGCCGTTCTAGAATAAGGTCAAAGTCAACTGAGTTAAATGCGCTATTGAAATCTAGCAAATAGAGAATGTTAAGTTTTCTGTCATTCATAGCGCATCTAATGTCATCGGTGACGTTGACAAGAGCGGTGGTGGTGCTGTGACCTGGGCGGAAACCTAACTGTAGGGATCGAGCAGGTTGTTATGCATAAGAAAGTAGATTGGTTGAGAGTATACTGCGTATTTCAACACTTTTGAAAAGATAGGCAAGATTGATATCGGCCTGAACTCTTTTACCGGTTATGGGGCTGGGGTTTTTGGAAGAGGGATTATAAAAGCTTATTTCCGCCGTTTCGGTACAATAGATTTATTCAGTGAAAATTTTGTGAGATGAGTGAGTGTTGGCAGAATTACCTCTAAAATTGGCAAAATCAAGTCTTTGTTAACGTCGTCACACTCAAATGCTTTCGACTTGATTCTTTTGAAGACGCGTCGTATAACAGAATGTAAATTGAGGCCCACTGGTGGTTGGGTGATTTTCCTCGCGGATAGATTTCAATGAAGCTTTTTTATCAGTGATGTTGAACATGAAGGGCGGTTGTGCAAAATTAATATTAGGGTATTTTGATCGATACTCGATTCCGCAAGATTGTGGCTTGATTTCCCTACACTAATCGTATTTAGAAACTTCCACTAATCTTTTGCATCAGCAGTTTCCAAGTTTTTTGCATATAAAAGCTTTCTTAGCATTACGGCAAAGTTGGCTACAGCGATTTCTCAACAGCCTAAATGAGTTCCATGTAGAGTCAGAAGGGGCAGTTTTGTACTTTGTTTTTAATTTGTCACTCTTTACCATAAGTTTTTTTTAATGTCTTCGGTAATTCAGGGGCAGAAACGATTTTCGACACGGATGCTTTTAATTGGTGCATGTTTTGTCATAGAGCCCGATGATAAGGTTATTAAGCATGTTCACCTTTTCATCTGCCGTCGGTAATTTATTAACAATACTCTAATCTGTTTCGTTGGCATCCTGGATAAGACTGACATAATTGATGGACTTGAGATCGTGGCGATGTAGAAACCTTGGAGGAAATTTGGGGCTGCGAATTTTTAATGTGACATAGAGGAGGTTATGGGGAAAGAAACCGGATGCGGTATACTGCCCATGGGCTTTAGTCTTATCTGGAGAGGAAGTCAAAATTAGGTCAAGTAAGGTGTGAGATGATGTGTCATGATGGGTGGCTCCAAGAGGGAGAGAGTTGAGATTTAGCGAAGAGATTATTTGGAGAAGTTTAGAAGACCTGTAACTGGTTTTCAGGAGTGTGGTCGAAAAAAGCATTCAATAATAAAAAAGTACCTCAGTGAGTTTCAATAGAATGATAATTTAGCATGTGTTGCAAGGCGCAGCCGGGGGGGGGGGGGGGGGAGGTTAAGTTTCAGTGTAGCCGTAGCGGCAGGCGACAAAAAAAATAGTGGTGCCCGAGATCACAGTATACCATGTACCGGGGTGATCTTTTGCTATGACCTGCGTCGTGACGACCTCACAAGAAAACACTTCACCTTAAAGCAAATATAGAAATTGCTCGAAACGTACATTCACTGTCGGGTCGGAGTGGATATATTTGGGATTTGGGTAAGATGGAAAAAATGTAGGGAATTTGTAACACTTGATGCGACCGCTTGGAACGGCGTCCAGACGACGTTTTTATGAAGGTCTAGAAGGTCGGGATAAAATCTCAAACAACACCTATTCCTATGTACACAAACTAAAATCTTAAACTCTTTGGCGAAAATTGCACCACAGGTAGACGTATTCTTTTATAACTTCTAGGGTCGCATTCCCAACACTCCCCGGTATCGCGTCACTTGGCCATTGAGTTTTTCTAGCCAAATGAATACCATTATACATACCTCTAAAATCTAACTGGATAACGTCCAGATCAGCGATGACCATCGGAGGCTTCGATGCGGTTTTCTCGTAGTCATTAAACCACTCGCACCTCAGCCTCTTCGCCTCGTCCCAAACCTCGAGCAGGTCTTTATCGTACTGGACCACCACGGTGTTCTCGTAGAACTGCCCATGTAGATCTGGAAAAGTTAGAGCCGATAAGATTTTACTTACATTTATACAGCGTGATCTTATGAATAAGATCACCAATCAATTATGTGATAATAACATTTCATGAAATATTTTCAATTTATTAATTTTATTAATTTCATTGCACTTTATGGCAACTTCTATGTTGAGTTCCTAATTTCGCTGTGACATACCTGCCCGCGGATTCTTATGTGAAGATACGATACACGATTATCATCACTCGGCGATATTTACGATTCTGGAAGCGATTTGACGGTCCTTTAATCGTCAGAAGTAAGGTTAGGAAAGACAGCACATGAGGTATCGTCAGCATGTCATTGCTCTAGGAATTAGCTGGGAAACGGCAGTAATAGTCCCTATTCAGCAATAATTACCTACTATTCCCATCCAAGACGATTGAAATTTGGATATAGCGCCGAGAATATGGATATTCGATTTAATAAATAAATGACGCGATCTGAATAGCCCTTAGCTCAAAGCACTAAGCACGCTCAGAGCCCGGTCCGTATTCAGTATATTCCGCCCACTGCTAAACGGCCGACCCCGGACAATCAGGACACGATATCGGGGCTGAGAATCACGTAAGAAGTAACGAGTTCCGAGGTCAGCTGTCTGTTCTGAAACAGAATCAGTGACGTCGTCGGATCGAGGACGATATCGAATTCAATGTCGAGTCGCGTTGACGTATCGTATCGCCACTTCAGAATCCTGGGGCTGAGCGCATATTATGTCTTCGCCAAATTTCCGAACTAAGTTATTTTACAATATTTTCATGTATTTTTGCGGCCACTGGGCTAACTTTTCCTCTATTGTCCTTCTTGAAGTCATTATTTTATAAATCAGTAGATATTGATCTTTATTTATATCTTAAAAATCTTTAACTTGACATGGTTAAAGAAAAAAAAATAAAAAAACGTCATTGGTTTATTTTTTAATTCGAAATTTACTTTGACTATGATTTTTCAACCCGTTTTTGATATAATAGCATTTCAATTCTATTAACGGATCGTTTGGTATGAAACGACCTTTATGTTTCAGAAGCATTATATTCGAGTTCCAATCAGTTTACATTTCCGAACTGAGTGTAGATTTTACATTCGCTCACTGTTCGTTCGCTGTACCCTCCTCCTAATATAAAAAATATTATATTTCAATATTAATTCGTTCCTAGCTATTTTGGTTTCTTTTCGAAGTCGTTTAGTGAAAAGATGTTGCAATCGCGGCACGCGCGTATAAAGAGCAGTGAGAGAAGAAAGTGAAAATGCGAAGACTCGTAGTCTCGATTTTCGGTTATTCATGTACATTTATTCGTCCGCTGCGGTGTTGTACAATAATTTATTTTTTATCATGCACGATGAGGTCGCTTGCGCGGTCCACTCCCTTACGAAGCGGTGAAACGGTGTAAACCAAATCTATCGCGGACCAAGGCGTCCTTTGCCCGGCATGTTCCACCCGGGATCGGATAGCCGATGATCGTTTCAAGAGCAGTCACCGTAAGGTCAGCAACCACCCCCGCTCTATAGGAAACAGTACTGTTTCCAGACTCCCCCGACTGTTAGTCAGAGTGCACAATCGATTGGCTTACGCCGCACGGTGCGCAGACCATCCAGGAGCTCCAGAAGATTGACTCCTAGGTGAAACTAGCCACGCATGAAGTGGGCTCGCACTTCATGCGTGAAGGCCGTCGGATGGGTGTTGACCAGTGAGTGTGACCAACCCTGAACAAATGGGTTTTCAGGGCCAACTGAGCAAGGGTCCATTATCTCCACATGAGATAGCAGGAAGTTGCTATTTTAGCTGCCAAAGGGACATATTAAAGATGTCTATTTCAGTCGGTAAGGAATAAAGGAGAGCTATAGCCATCCCGACTGGCCTGTACCATGATGGTACGGCACATTAAACAATAGATGCGACCTCCTTGCTATGTAATTTACCGGTACGTACAATTCAAACTTACATAGAATATCTGGCAAATATATAATTGGTTTAAAGATAAAATATATATTTTTTTTAAACCCTTGATAAGACGTATTTTTTTATTTTAGTAAATTAGAAGTTGAAAAATGGAATTACCAAAAAAAATAAATAATTGATGTGGATCGTAATTCCCCGTAACCCTTCATATAAGAATCGAATAGAAGATTTTCGTCGAAGTGAAGGAAAAATCACGAAGATAAAGAGGGACATCACTATCTTCAAGAGCTTTTCTACTCTTCATGCCTTTTGTGTGCCTTTGTGGACACTATACAGTGCAGGCGTTTTCAATATAATTGCCGTATTAGGTTTTATGGTAAGAAGAGTACGGTACACGTTTATTTATGTAAAGAGCGGCAACAATGTGTACATTTGTACGCGTTAACCTATCCAAGTGGCAGGGGCATTAGCGGGAAAGATCGTTGGGCATTTATTTGCGGTCGCTTCATTCTTGCAATAAACAACGGGGCGGGCGCAGCGCACCGTGGGGTACGTCATCAACTTAAGAAATATTTCAATTGGTCATATAGAAAACCCCCTAAAGTCAAATTTTGCTCAACAGCACTCTTTTTTTGAATTTGGGTACAAAAAACCAGTCCAAAACAACATAAAAGTCTGTTCATTAAAGTCATTTCTACAACAACACAACTCCTATTAATTGTGAGTTTTACAATTGTAGTTTCAAAATATTATTCTCTCAAAAACTAACCAATCATAATCTACGCTGTAATCAAAATATAAAAGTTATAAAAATCACCAAAAAAACATTTTTGAATTTTTGATAGTCGATTGTATGAATTCATTTCCAAAACCACATAAAATAAGGACCTGTTTAGATGCTTTTTTAAGATACAACATAACCTTCATTTTCTTTTTTTTTCCTAGGAAAATATTACATTTTTAACTGAATTTAAAACATAAATATTTCCTAAAAGTAATAATGCATTTGAATTTAAAAAATAGTAAAACAAAAAGTTGTAATATTTTAAGAAAATATTTTTTTTATCTTTCCTGTAAAATTATTTTTTTGTACTTATGTTGTTTTTGAAATGGACGTTTCAATTATTATTGAATGTGGTAATAGATTTTTTTCTGGGAAGGAAAGCTTGACGTGTAAACCTCATAATAAGGACTTGTTTAAGGTTCGCGTTACGTCAAAATAATTTCAATAATATTAATTTTCCATAAAAAAGAAAGAATTATATAAGTTACTTGACATTAAAGACGTGATATTTATAATGGACGAAATATTTTTATTTTTAAATAGGTTTTGTTATTTAAAATCAATTCGCCGCACTCTTAGCGCCCACTCACTGTGCGACGACAGTCCGAGCGGTGCATTTTAGTGCGTTCGCGTCGAGACAGTTGGCATTCCGCCGTTTGTGACGCTACAAAGACGTCATTTCCGGATACTGGTTGACGTTCAGGTCAAGCTAAACGTCTGGGTCTCACGTACAGATGCTATGGTCCCATATACACAGGATGTATAACCAGAACTTCACGAAGTAGTTCTTGTTATAAATCGCCTACTTCTCCTGGTCCAATGTCCACTGCCGAACGTTAGTCAATACAACTTTATTGTTCGCCGCTCGAAAAAAATAAGTGGTAGATTTCTGAAATTATTCCCATAATATGAAGAAATCCGAGGCCTGAGAGAGCCCCGAAAAAAGACGAAGGCTGGAAAAACCCATTTAAACTATAAGGGGCTCTCTAGATGATCAAGCATGCTTTTCAAGCATCGCGTCGCGGGCTGAGAGGGGATCGTAAACCGCAGGAATTATGCAAATATATATTTTTTTATATTTACCAAAAATGCCTAATTTTGTAGTTTATACCAAGGAGTCACGTTAATTAGACGTAATTAATTGATAAATGACGTGACCCCCTGGTATAAAACTACAAAATTAGGCATTTTTAGTAAATATTAACACGCTTTTATTAGGTCGACCTGTATGTAACTATGTAATGGAATCTAAGGTAACTAATTAAACCATCTTCCAAGGATCTTCCAGGGATCATGAAAATTGGCAGCTGTATATAGTTCTGATGACAATACAATAATATGGTACTGCCGAACTGATCTGATGATGGAGTCGGAAGATATGAACTGGAACTTCATGATGGAACATCGTATCATAGCTGTGTTTGGACTTGTTAGAAAATTCTTGGAATGAACTTTGACCACGATTAGGTTTCAATGTCTGATGATGAAGCCGGAAGATAGGCACTGGCATTCCATGATGGAATATCGTATCATAGCCGTGTTTGGACTTGTTAGAAAGGTCTTGTAACAACGATAGATATGTGTACAATCTTGTCATAGTTTATTATGGTTTTGCAAAGATACGTTTACAGATAAGATGTCGTTGTTCTGATACAATAGTCGTTTTTTTGGTTTTTACGTGCATTTATAAAAGCGTGTTTTTAGTGATTTTTTATAAACAATTAATTATTATTTTTAAAAAATATTTGCAGATTTCCTGCCGTTTACGATCCTCTACCAGCCCTCGACGCGATGCTTGACAAGCATGCTTGATCGTCTAGAGAGCCATTTAGATGTGTTAGTTACAATAAGCGAAATTCAATACAGCCCGCGAAGTAGACTCCTAGCACGTTTTTACAACCTTTTATTTAACTTGCAGTGTTTGTTAGTTTGTCTAGGTCAAATTATGCAAGCTGAATTAGAACCACTTCCTCTTATTATAGGATATCCCTTACATATGATATCTATATCATATAATATCCCTTTACATGTTGGTTCAGTTTCGATGACAACGCATTTTAATGGTAAGCATGACCTGATTCTACACCCAGGATTGGCTCCCGACGGAGCTACTCTTCCAGGGTCAACAGACAATCAGACACAAAATTTTGTATACTCATTCAATTATGACAGACCGTTTTGTTTCACCGTTACATGGCTACTGCACCCATTGTTGGCTTCCAACGAGGGAACTTCTCAAACGAAATATTGTATAGGTATTCAATTATGATAGCCCGTTCTAAGTTCGTTTCAGAGCATTTTAAGAAAAGCTTGTTTATAAATATGTTTTTCTGCTAATCATTTATTGATATTATTGATCCAAACCAATGATATTATTGCTCCAAATTTACGGTTACCTATAGGATCGAAAATTAATAAATATACCTGGTTTAGTTCCACATCTTGCGTATGCTATCCGAAACGAAAAGAACGTCTTCCCAGTTGATGGGGGCACGTAAATACATCTTGGATCACCATGTTGACCTGCCAAATAAATAAAATAATATCATCAAGTGTAATCCTCAAATATAATACTTAGATCAAAGATAAACATCTCAAAGACGAGGATTATGACCAACTTTCAAATAGAACCTTGCTTTCGCCGCTGCCCCGCTCACTCGCCGTTCACACGCGCAGGATGATCACGTCAGATACCGGTTTCCATACTGCATTTTCACTAGTCAACTATGCTCGCCTATATCGTCTGCCTACCCTGATCGTACTAATTTTATTGTTTTATATTTAATAATTCATTTATTACTCACAATGCTACCTACTAAATAAAATTAATCTCCGTGTTCCTTCCAACCCAATAGATTTAACCCTGCTCTTCATGTTCCTCATGCTGGTACCAACTATAGGCAAAATGCATTTCTGTGGCGAACAAGTGACAATTGTAATTATTTGATCAAACGCTTTGACTTTGATCTATTCTGTACGAGTATTAACTCAGCTAGGCAGCTGAACAGTGAATTCTTTAGCATTAATTGTTGAATATTTTTTTGATGTATTTTTAATCGATAGCTTTATTTGAAAGGTCACACATGTTTCTACAACGTTACTTAAACGTGAAAACCTTTAATTGTCTCTCTGATATTCTATTCCTCTTTTTGTTAAATTATAATTAGCTGTTGGTTTTCCTAAAAATAATTAAGTAAATAAATAAATAAAGAATAGAATAGAGCAATTCATTAACTATCGAGGAAGTAGGATACTACGAAGACGTAAGCTACGATTTATCGAGGCTCCAAAATCATGCTGGATATCGAAAACCAAACGGTGGATTTCCTAAACCAGAACAGTATTTGGCGCCGATAAAAACATAATGCGCTAATACAACTAAAGGACAATGTGTTCGGTTTCTAATTATTTCGTGCAGCTTGGGCCTGATAACCTGTTTGTGTACCTTAGGTCGGCCCAACTCATGATTCAGCTCCAATCCAGTAGCCTCCTCAAAGAAGGCCGAACCTACAACGGATTCTGTTTCCTATGCTACGGCAGGTAGATTAGTTCCTCTGAGGGATGACGTTCGAGCGCTGCTGGAATTACCCATTAGGATCGAGGTCGCTTGCGCGGTCCTCTCCCTTACTTAGCGGTGATACCGAATCTATTGCGGACCATGGCATCATTTGCCCGGCTGTTCACCCGGGATCGGGTGGCCGAACGGTCGTTTCAGGAGGGCGATGTGTGAGCTCCACTGTGAGCTCCTGTCACGGCAGCAATATACCGTCGGAGAAGACTGGAATCGGAAGTAATTAGAATTCAGGCACTGTCAGCCACGTTTACGTAAACCGACGAATAACCGGTTGAGGGAGGGGAGATTCTGGAGACGTTTGTTTCCTAAAGAGCGGGGACGGTTTTTGACCTGATGTCAGCTGCCTTTGAAACGATCCGTTGGCCACTGGATCCTGTGTCATATTGGTGGGCATAGGGCGCCTCGGTCCTTAAAATTCGAACTGAATTACCGCTTTTATCACGCAGGGGCTGCGCAAGCAACTTCGAATCTGTAACCAGCCTAGAAGGCGGAGAAATTCGGCTAAATCTGGTAGTGAGGTCAGCCTGCTGAGTTCACTTCCCAGTGCCTCGCGGTAAAGCGTTGGTCTCTTACGTTCCTGTTGGCGTAGCTAGACAGTCGACTGTCTCGTTTCAAGTCTCTACGTTCACCCCACGGTTGAGATAATGATTACATATCGTTATACCTTGCTGGGGTGCCGGTTTCGCCCGTAGTAGCTGAAAACTCCAAAACTGTACGGTTCCTAATGCTTCCTTGCAGCTTGGGCCTGATAGCCTGCTTGTGTTTCTTAGGTCGGTTTAACTCACGGTTCATCTCCTATCCGGTAGCTTACTCGAAGAGGGACAACATGGCTGGTCCGCTGTGAGCTTTACCCAAGGCTGTATTCTGCAGTCGTAGACAGTTAAAAAAGGAACTGTGGATCCAGGGGAACATATTGGGCGGAACTGTGCGGACTATTTTATAGAAAAGCCCGGGTATTTTGTTAGTGACACAACTTCTTCTTCCTAGACCTTGTCTCATTTACTTAGGGTCGGCCTTCCTTGTCCTTCTCCTCCACAGAGCACGATCTTGTACTGCGTCGGCGTCAAGTTGAGCTTCTCTCAAATCTTATTCAACCGTCGTCAACCAGGTAGCGGATGGTCTTCACCCAACGAAAAAGAAAATGTCAATAAATGACAATGAATCTGCAATATTCGTCAATGAATCTACAATCACAAATGACAATGAATCAACGAATTCGGCGTTCATATACCAGTGTTTAATGTATGCTAGACAGCACCCAGCAGAAACACCAATTAATGCAGACATTCACTCGCATCATACCCGCGGTAGCTCCCTTTTATGCGTACCCCGAATACGACTGGCAAAAGTACAGAAAAGCTACTTGTACCTTATCTATCCCCTACAAAATTTAAACAGCTGGAGGACATAAAATTTTCAAAAAAAAACATCAAGGAGATGCTGATAGGCCACCCTTTCTATAATCTGGCCGAATTTGAGGGTAATGATTTTTCAAATATTGTGCCCATTTAAATTACTTTAAAAAGTAGAGCCTCATTGTCTGATTATTTTATATTGTCTTATATATGTACTTTTAGTTTAAAATGTATAACGTAGATTTAATTTGATTATAAATTTATTACTGACAATTTGAATATTACGATGAATAATTTTACTACGTATCTTTTCGAATTACTATCTACTTCAAATATTAGGCTTCTATTTTGATTATTTATATTTATAGTTTGACAATCTAGTAGTTAATTCTTGACTACCTATGTAGGTTCAGTAAAGAGTAGTAACGAAACTTACTACCTAACCCAATTATTTTGACACGTCCAAGAGCGGTCTTTAGCCGTCAATTGGACACGACGAAAATGTAATGTAATGTAATGTAATACAAAAAAAACGACATAAACATGGATATGCACTGCTTTTGATCGAATCGAGTATTAAAATGCAATCATGAATTTATTGTTCCTAATCTTGTTTACGAATCTAGGCATAATATACGATTAAGTCTTATAACGACCCACTTAACGACTATGTTTCCGTTTCATAGACACTCAAACCCATTGTCTCCTTATCTCAATTAATATTACCAAAATTATTTTTGAAAATGTTCACGATCTGAGAATTAGTGTATGAAAAGCTACTCTAGACGCCAGTCACCTAACTGTTTGTTGTCGTTCCGACACCTTTTGGAAATCTATCAAAAGCGACGCTTTTAATGGACCTTTGTTGACGCGAGTGTTATAGCTGTACAAAAGAAAACACGTTTGGTCAATGTTTTGTTATATTATTTCGACAGGTAACAAATATATTGTCAGCGGAGTGGGCGGAAGCACCGAGATCTTGAAAATACAGTTTCCATCTGACGCTGAATGGCAGATTTCAAAACAAGCAGAAAATATAACCGACAAACGATAGTCATAGTCATATTCATCATAGTTTTTTAATTCCAAAAAGTACATACTGTGGAATGCGCCATTTTTTATTGTCGTACAATTATTAATATCTTCATTACATGTATATATACTTTATATAAAGGTACGTATCGTTCTATAACGGCCCTTAAGTACCGTTACATGCGATCAACAAATGCATCGTTTTCCAGTGAAATACACTGACACAATTCAGCTATTATTTTGACTCGTGCAGCAATGAATCAGCACGATGAAACAATACATTCACTCAGAATATTTCGGATTGCAACATTTTCCGGCCTATATAAACCGGTGAAAAAGCAACCAAAGTATCATTCCTCGAGTGATCACCTCCCTCAAGGTTGCGACGGCATACTTGGTACAACTCTCACGAGGTCGCTCAACGAGTCCGGCTCCTTGGTTTCCTTTCCTTATCTTTCCCAGTCACGAAGCATCAGTCTGCAATCACACAGACTCGAGCCGTGCCCAGTACAAGATACTAGGAGCACAAATACAATCCTCATCTATATACCCTCGTAACTGTAGTCGCGCATCAATACACTCGCGACACCATAACCTATTCGGGAAGCGTTATAACTGGCAATATCGAACTTTCAATCGATTCAATAAATACCTTCTGCTTTACTCAAAACCGCCTTTCAATACGTAGATAACTCGTAAGTTGATACCACCACCTCACACCGAACATTTTGGAGCCTAGTGAGGGGTGGTCCCTCACCGTTCAATAATTTTTAAAAATCACAAATAACAAAAAAACAAAATAATAGTAAATATTTAAAAAAATAATAATCAATAGGTTTTTAAAGAATAATCACTAGAGTAATACTAAGATAACAAAACATAAAAACGAAATTACTCTAAAAGAAAATTTAAATAAAATACTGTAAAATAGAAATAATCCATATCATAATATCACATAATTATTTATAAAAAAAGTTTATTCAGCAATAAACAAATAGATTATATTTATATAATTACATTTTAAGCTCAAAAAAAACCTTGTTAAATTTATCTAAGTTATAGAGAGCATGGTTGGCTAGGTTTCTTTCTATGCACATTTTTAATGACACCTCTTTGAGTTTTTAAATTTCTGCTGGAAGCATATTGAAAAATTTAAAGCCCAAATATAAAAAAAGAACTCTGTTATAAACCCAGCCGGACTTTTCGAATCACGTTGATATTCTTATTGCGTGTGTTATGTTCGTGAAAATTCTAGTGCCTTTCTTGGCCTTCCAAATTTGCTCTCGCACATAAATACCACATGTATAGGATTAGATATATTTAATGAATCAATGAATTTAATTATAAATTCGACCAAATGTAGTCTCTCTCAAAGTTCTTATGATTTAACTAACTGTCATTCTTCTGTGGGAGCTAACGGGCCCATGATGAGTTGGCCACGATGACCCATGTGTTCAGGGTCGGTCACACTCACGGGTCAACACCCATCCGACGGCCTCCACGCACGGGATGCGAACCTGGGTAGGACTCTGGCTAGCGAACCAGTTTCCCCTGGGAATCAACCCTCTGGCGCCCCTGGACGGTCTGCGCACCGTGCGGCGCAAGCCAATCGATTGTGCACTCCGACTAACAGTCGGGGGAGTCTGGAAGCTGTATTGTTTCCTATAGAGCGGGGGTGGTTGCGTACCTTACGGCGACTGCTCTTGAAATGACCATTGGCCATCCGATCCCGGTTCAGAGCCGGGCAAAGGACGCCTTGGTCCGCGATAGAATCGGTGTACTCCGTTTCACCGCTTCGTAAGGGAGAGGACCGCGCAAGCGACCTCGAACTCGGAACCAATCGAGAGACCGGAGAAATATTGTAGTCGACACCTCAAGATGTCATCCTTCTGTATGACATGAATTTACTGTATCTACCATATCCTTATATCATATTAAATTATGACATATTATGTATTATTCATATTAATATCCTTATATACATATTAGTTATATTAACGCTTTTCGATTGTTATATATATATAGTTATATTTGATAAGGTTTGTAAAGAAATCCGTTTATAGGATGATATTTTTATTTAAAATAAAATTAGTAAAAGCTACTTAAAAAGTAGCGAAGGAAATCCCAGCTTGTATTGGGAAATGCTTATGTTTGAATGAGATATACTTACGGATGTGCACGACTTTCGACGGTGCAATGTAAGTTTAAAGGTCCTTATGCAGTCGACTAACGATTACTATTCATCCATATATCTCATAAATAGGGCTTATCCTTATGCAACACAAAATGCCTTCAATTGAGACGAATTAAGCGAAAAAATAAAAAATTAAACTACCTATTGATCACTTCGGCAAAGCCGTTTTCCAAATGAAAGTGACATTAGGAAATAATTCAAATTTCGAATGCTACCAACATTTAAAATATGATACATTTGGCTGAGTTTGTTATCAACGAGCCATTAAATCGAAATAAAAATAAAAAAACCTCCATATGCTCAATGAAATGAAAGAAGAAACTTCAATCTTAATTTCTGGCAGAGGAGTTTATAATAAAGATTGCATAATGTTATCAAAATAGGGTAAACCTATATAAAATTGTATAATATTAAAAAATTGTAAAGAAATATTGTAGAATACAGTATAATATTGTTATATTTAACATACCTTATCAAATATAACTATATATATATATATATATATATATATATATATATATATATATATATATATATATATATATATATATATATATATATATATATATATATATATATATATATATATATAGGAATATATAATATCCATACTGTTTAAAGTACAGGAACCTCCAGCCTGGATATGTAGCTATTTTTATATGGACTCCATATTGCCGCTTTGACTTCTAATCTGTTCCGAATTAGGGGTTTGAGTAGAAGGCACATGCCACATTACAAATTAGGAAATTGACCCAGCGGACAGCCTCTCGCGCTCACCACCTGGATTTATCCTTCCTCCCGTTTGCGTAATACAGTTTAAATTTATCGCCGAACGTGGCGTGCTTTACCAGTCTGCACACGGGATCGGGTGGCCAACAGTTCGCTTCAATATTGTGTGGTATCAGGTCGACATCCACTCCCGCTGCTTAGGAAACGTATAAGAGCATTTTTACACCCCTCTAAACCGCACGCAGACCGAACCGCGCTAGAAGATCTTCACTAAGAGAAACTCATCTACCTTCCTTGGCATAAGAAACAGGATCCGTTGCAGGTTCGGCCTTCTTTGAGAAGGCTACTGATAGGAGTTAAACCATGAGTTCAGCCGACCAGACGTAAAGAGCAGATCTTAATAGCTTAACTGCACAGGAAACGTGCAACCCATAGACAACACTAAGCCTAGGTAGGTTTATAACAGGACAGATAATTATGGTATTAAAACTTAATTTACCTGTACCTTTCGATGAAACGATTCCTTCGAACGGCTGCGAGAACGACAAATGCACATCCATGTGGTCCTTCCCGCACATTACCTCCAGCGACTGGATCACTGGCATACCTTCAGGCCGTTCTAAGGGCCACATGTCTCCTGATAATACGGAACCCTGCGGACAAACGATAAAGATCTGGTCAAAAAGTGACTTGGGAAAGTGCCATTTCCATTTATAAAGTGTACCTGCGGCGTATAAATAACAAATTATTACAAAATTACTTCATGCTTGTCTCTATTCCTCGTCCCTTAGATGGATTTTATATAGATTCTTCTGATGTGAAATATAGGGGAGGCCGTTGGATGCGTGGAGGCCGTCGGATGGGTGTTGACCCGTGAGTGTGACCAACCCTGAACAGAATGGGTCTTCGTGGCAAACTCAGCAAGGGCCCGTTAGCTCCCACTCTGACTAACAGTCGGGGGAGTCTGGGAAAGTGCCATTTCCATTTATAAAGTGTACATGCGGCGTATAAATAACAAATTATTACAAAATTACTTCATGCTTGTCTCTATTCCTCGTCCCTTAGATGGATTTTATATAGATTCTTCTGATGTGAAATATAGGGGAGGCCGTTGGATGCGTGGAGGCCGTCGGATGGGTGTTGACCCATGAGTGTGACCAACCCTGAACAGAATGGGTCTTCGTGGCAAACTCAGCAAGGGCCCGTTAGCTCCCACTCTGACTAACAGTCGGGGGAGTCTGGGAAAGTGCCATTTCCATTTATAAAGTGTACATGCGGCGTATAAATAACAAATTATTACAAAATTACTTCATGCTTGTCTCTATTCCTCGTCCCTTAGATGGATTTTATATAGATTCTTCTGATGTGAAATATAGGGGAGGCCGTTGGATGCGTGGAGGCCGTCGGATGGGTGTTGACCCATGAGTGTGACCAACCCTGAACAGAATGGGTCTTCGTGGCAAACTCAGCAAGGGCCCGTTAGCTCCCACTCTGACTAACAGTCGGGGGAGTCTGGAAGCAGTACTGTTTCCTATAGAGCGGGGATGGTTGCGGACCTTACGGCGACTCCTCTTGAAACGACCATCGGTTATCCGATCCTGGGTGAACAGCCGGACGCTGTGGTCCGCGATAGATTCGGTATACACCGTTTCACCGCTCCGTAAGGGAGAGGACCGCGCAAGCGACCTCGAACTCGGAACCAATCGAGAGACCGGAGTAATCTGGTCACAATTGGGTAAGGGCGCGAGTGTCGGCCCGCCAGGTAACATTCCTGGCTATCTTGCGGTTAAAGCGTTGGCCTCTTACGGGCTTGTGACGTAGCTAGATGGTGGACTGTTTTTGTCCCAAGTCTTCTACGTTCACTCCAGGGAGATAGAAAGACTAATCGTTAAAACTTCCTGAGGTGACGGGCTCGCCCGTTGTAGTCGACAACCCAAATTGATGTGAAATATACCTTTACCCCTTAGATATTGCACAAAAGTCAATTTTAAAGATTATCATGCGAAAGCCGTATCGTTATCCTTCGGAAAATATTTTCAATGAATATAATGTGTTGGATACTAGGCAACTATATTTAAAAACATCACTATCATATATTAAGTTCAATCTCATAAATATTTTTTCACAAAATACCCTATCAACGAGGTCTTCCGAAGATATTAATATGATAGTACCCAGAAGGTATACTACTTTTGGTCAGCGAAACTATACATTTATTGCCCCCAGGGTTTTTCAATGGTCTTCCAGGCGACATAAAATCAGCACAAAATAAGACCTACTTTAATAGGCTACTTAGAAACTGGCTTGTAAAAAAGGGAAGACAAGGAATTTAAAAAATATTGGACATTATAATCTAACCCGGACATTTGAATATTTTGAATCTTATATTATATTATGTTATATTATTATTATTTTATTTATTATTATTATTATTATTTATATTTTTTTAACGTAGATTAAGAGATAATTTGTTTGAGTTTTAACTTATCTTATTATATCTTTAGTTTTAACTTATCTTATATATATCTTCGCTAGCATGCTAGCGAAGGTTTGTCTCTTTGTCCCAGACAATTATAATCGATCTCGCACTCATAATCTATTTGCGGAGCCGTCCTCGCGCACCAACCTAAGTCGATGGAGTCTGCTTACACGAGCTTTGCGGCACATAAATGCGCTATGTTCGACAGCGCCAGACTTTGATATTTTTACAGCGAGCCCGCATCTCTTCAAGGTGTGGGCATTGCGCTACTTGTTTATGGCAGAATAATATAAACTGTTTTCACTGTAAGTTTGTAAGTTTGTAAGTTTTTCTATTCTTAATGCCGGTATTTGTATTTAACGCTTATTTAAACATGTTATGTATGTACTTGTAAGAATTCTAATTTTTTTTTTTTATTTATGTGTAGGTATATTGCATATCAACGGATTGGTAGAAACTGTAATGTTGATTTGTTATGAAATACATAAATAAATAAATAAATAAATAAATAAATAAATAAAATGCAGGACTATTTTGTTTAAACTCTTATTCTAATTTTTACTATTTTAAATTGTTTTGTTTTTTTTCTGATTTGAATTTATTTGCTGACATTTTAATTTTCCACTTCTAACTTTAATTTAATTCTTTAGTTTAAGTAATTAGTCATTTTTAATATGGTTTTGCATTTCTATTGTTTTGTGCATACATGGAATAATGCCGTTTTTATAAACATGGTATTGTTGCAAGCACATTCAAAAATAAATGTTTACCTTAGAACAGGCCTAGTTAGGTGACGTTGCCACTAGCCTATGCGATGTATTTTTATTCTGCTTTTGATTCAATTTTGTAAGTATTTTTATGGATAATTCCTACGCTGAAATTGTTTACTGTTATTTTTAATATTTGCATTACTTATATAAATAAATAAATAAATAAATAAACTTACAATATATTACATCCTACCTGCAGGTATAAAGATTAGCCCGAGCATTTCAATTTTCAATTTTTAAGAAACAACTGGTCTCGTTGGGCCAGGAAGGTCCCGAATACATCAAGAACTCTCATCTATCTAACTTGGTTTGGCGGCACTTTGTGACTCTTACTATTATTTTAATTTTTCATTGTGACTATTTTATTTTTTTAGAAACTTTACTATTACTGGTATTATAATTTTACTTTTTATTTTTCTACAAATATTACAAATTTTATTTATAATTTAAGTTATGACTATATAGTTTATTATTAACCGAAGGATAGGTGTATTTAATTATCTATTTACTTTAATGTTTTATTTTATTATAATTGTATATTAACATATTTTATTTTTATACATATTTTACTTTCCTGACGACCTATCGGAAAGGAAAGTATTGTGATCGCGCTAAAAAAAATTTTGAGATGAAGATGGGAATATATATTTTGAGACTCCCTGAGACGATTGAGACTATTTCCAGACCGATCTCTGTCTGTATGTATGTCTGTATGTCTGTATGTCTGTATGTATGTATTCTTCCACGATAGCGCCCAGACGCTTAATCGAATTGAGCTGAAATTTGGTATATAAGCTTCTGTTAACCGTCGGAGGAACCCATTAGTTTTTGGAGTCCCTACGCCCTACGGTTGTGGTACCTCCCATACAAATTTGGGGTTCCCGGCGAAAAAATTGTTTCCGCGATAGCGCCCAGACGCTTAATCAGTCTAAGTTAAAATTTGGCATAGAAGCTTCTGTTAACCATCGGAAGAACCTATTAGTTTTTGGGGTACTTACGACCAACGTTTGGGGTACCTGCCATACAAATTTGGGGTACTAGAGTAAAAAATGTCGCTGTTTTTTCGCACCTCCCCGGATACTAGTCAGGAAAGTCTTGGGGTGACACAACCGATTTTTTAACTAGTATTTGTTTAAAATGTTTGCCCTAGAACAAGTGTATACTTAGTTGGGCGACATGGG
Source organism: Micropterix aruncella (assembly GCA_944548615.1). NCBI lineage: Eukaryota > Metazoa > Arthropoda > Insecta > Lepidoptera > Micropterigidae > Micropterix > Micropterix aruncella. The sequence goes on from OX155959.1 coordinate 2,065,618, forward strand.
ACCGATCTTCACTATAAGCGTGACACAACTTGCTGTGGGTTTTATTTTAAACTAGATATTAAGTATGGTTTGTTACGCTTGTTGCATATTATGTACCTACATTTCAATAAATAAATAAATAAAATAAATTTCCAGTTAGTTCTTATCTGAAATCTAAAAAACACGCTTGTGCGAACTAATTAGCATATCTTTGTAGGTTTGGATAAATACATTAAAAGAAATTATATGAAATTATGATGTTCTAATGATGTGACTGTGCCCCGGATAGGGGTCATTAAGTTTTCCTTCGTTTTGTACCCATTCCGCGGAAGGCGATGGTATAATCTGTTATCATTAATGGCATGGCAGCATAGCCTCGTTGATGCAGTGCAGTGCAATTGATGCGAATGCACCATTAGAGTGTATAATTCTCACTTGCAAAACTGTAAAGACCGTTTTACATGCTGCCGCCGATAATTGCTGCCGTAACACATGCTCGCCGTGGTGTGGTCGACCCCCGCCACTCGGCCCACTTCTGATGAGCGCCAGCGACCCGATTCCACGCTTCATAAGATTTGAGAGTCACAAGAGGGAGGGCGAGAGCGATAGCGAGATGGCTACATGACCTTGTGATTTTAATATCAGGGCTCTTATATAGTTTAATTCTCAGACTTCTCAGTTTCATTTTACTCCTTCTCCCGCCGGATTCTATTAAGATGTAGCGGTTATTGGTGGAAGTAGGTTCATTGCCAATGCCTGCTTTTGCCAATACAGGCCTCATTTATTCTCTCCTAACCCGCATAGTTACCGTTCCAGTCCATCATACACCTGCAGTGTATGCTGTCATAGATTTTTTATTGCATATAGCCGGAGGATGACTTTGGCTGAAGTTCCCATGATTGCCAAATGTATATTCTACGAAATTCGTGTTTTGTTTGTATTAGGTCCTTACCTATGTGATTGCTGTTGTAACAATTTTAAACACGCGGTTTGCGTAAAAAGAATCAAAAGCCAAAAGAATTTTACCATAAAAAAAAATCTACGTCATGCCGAATGAGAGATAAGAAATTTTGAGCGCCACATGGTTTTAGAGGAAAACCACGAAACTAAAAAAAATTACTACCGTCAAACAAAAAAAACAAAAAAACCAAAGTGAGGTTATCATAAAGAAAAATCACATCTCGAGGGGTGGGTGGTGGTTTTTTCTTGCACTGAATGAGGCTTATGCGTCGGAATGACTGGAAATAAAAAGCAATAAAAAGACAGCTTTCACATTGATGAGTAGAGTTCGTTTATTCTTCCTACGGTGAAGTTGTGACAGGTGAAAGTGGCTGCCTTGTTTAGGTCAGCATGATGTCGAATATTCTCCGAATCTCCGCGGTAGTGACGCTGGTGACGGTTCTCAGAACATTAGTTGTAAACGGACAGAAATTAGGTTAAATTAAGTACCACTCCTGTGGGCAAACAGGAAAATCTCTGGTTATCTCAGGCATCATGGCGTATAACCTAGCTTCGAGTAAAATGGTTGACTCACCCCAGAAAAACACGAACTAATCTACATCATATTCTTGGCACTCCACAGGTGCACTCTTCACACCGCCGATTACGGCACTTTTTCACCTCCTTGACACAAAATCAATCTCACCTCCTTCGCCATTTTGGAATCAAGTGAACAGGGCGGAAGTGTGACGTCACTTTAGGAAGTTCAGACCGCCAACATTTCAGCAAAACAACTGTTACCAACTCAAGTTAAAAAAAAAATGTTTTAACATTAATAAATATTCAACAAGGATTGTTAGCATATTTACCACATTTCTTAACATTGCTTTTAATATTTGCGCATTATTTTAACCGCGGGCAACGATCCGCTTCACCGGGCGCAAGAATAGCAACACTGCCTGTAGACCAACCTGAACAGAAGTTGACAGCTGTCAAACATCGCGAAAATGACAATGTTGGACTGGGAACTTGGAAAATGCGGTTTTTTATGCTTAGGTCCAATGGAGACGCCGAGAAAACATGGAAGATACATAAAAACATGCTTGGGACTTCTGGGCAACACGGAAGAACACGAAACAGGAGTGTAACATGCTGGAAGACGAAGATTGCGCGCGATACATGTCGCGCGGCGTCATACACCAAGGAAAAGCTGGGAAACACTACATTTGTCTAGGAAATAATCGTGCTTAGCGTGTCTCAAGGTGTATTTCACGTTTCTGGACACTGTATGTCACGCAAAAACTTACGATTTTTGTTACACTGTTTTGATCTACATTTTGGGGTACATTTGCTGTCTGCCTCCACGCGGCATATCCTGGAAACGTGAGTCATAGCAACAAAAGCAAAAAAAAATACCCCTAAAAGACTGCAGCGAAGACGATAAGACCGACGAAAAAAAAAATAAACCCAAAGCGCATAGCCCTTATCAGGGCTACAAGACGAGTGATATTGACAAACATGTCCGATTTGTACAGTTAAATATCGAGGGCATCAGTAAAATTAAGTGCGAATACTTATCCAAACCGGCCAGCCAATTCTCGGTAGATGTACTAGCGATACAAGAAACCCATGTCGCTAACGACGAGCAACTCCACAACCGAGCATCTATCCATGGTAACAGCTGTATAGCTCACAAAAACCACGCTAAACACGAAATAGCAACTTATGTCGGAATAGGACTAATATATAAATACAAGAATCGTCCATCGGAAATGCTACCCACACTACCATAGAGAAGGAATTCAAAGATTTCGCTGTAGTAATTACCATAGATGATCTCAGCATTATAAATGTCTACAAGCCACCAAAATCCATATGGCTCAGTAGAACGTTGTCAGATATACATTCATTGTCAGATATACATACATTCATTCAACAATTTTCATTGGAGATTTCAATAGCCTACATCAGAACTGGGTATATAGAAACACGATAGTAAAGGAAAAACCCTAGCCGACTGGCCCGATTGACGAGTTACAGTTAGTCTATGACGCCAAAGAAAAACATACCTTCCACTAGCCAGGTTTAAAAGTGTGACCTCCCGATTTATGCTTTTCCTCTTTCGACTTATCGGGAAGGAATATATGTTCAAAGTTCAAAGTTCAAAGTTCAAAGTTTATTTATTCCAAAAAACCCGGTAAGGGTATAGAACTTACAATTAATAAATACATTTTTTATAATATTCATATTTTAAACATATCATATATCTGGCAAAAATAAAATTAAATCATGTTAGAAATCTGAAAGTCAATAAACTATACAAAATCAACCATTACATTGTCTAAATATTAAAAAGATCATTTAGAAATATCAAAAATAGAAATACCATATCCAAAAATAAAAAAATAAAAAAGTATAAATCTTTAAATAAAAAAAACAATAATAATAATAATCAAGGAGTCCAATTTGGAAAGCATCAAATAATAATCAGAGTAAAAATATAAAAATAAAAGCAATAATTCCTAAATCATGTTACATAATCAGTAAGTAAATTGTCTATAAAATGAAGTGTTCAGAATAGGATTAAAATGGAAGTTAAAAAAAAAAATAAATAAATAAATTAAATAAACAAGTAGTCAATTGTGAATATAAAATTTTAAAAGTCCGTGCCATATAAACATTTTTGCAGTAAAAATTCCTTGGTAAGTTTTTTGAATAGTGTATATGTTTGTATATTTTTTAATTCATCTGGTAACCTGTTATAAAATGTTATGCTTCTGTATTGAGTTGTCCTTTGAAATTGTGATGTTGCAGGTATAGAATTATGAGTATACATCGATTTGTGCCTTGTATTGTGGGAATGTATGTGGGCAAGAGTTTGGTGCTTTCCTTTATTTTTATAGAATTCGCACAGGCTTTCGTGAATAAATATGGTATAAACGGTGGGGATCTTTAGTTCAAGAAATAGTGGTTTGCAAGATTCTCTTCTATTTAATCCGCGTATTGCTCTCACGGCCCTTTTTTGTAAAATGAATACCTCTTTAATATCAGTGGCATTTGCCCACAATAAAATCCCATATCTCAAGTGGGATTCAACCAGAGAATAGTATGCTCTCACAATTTCCTTTTCGTCCAATATTTTTCTTAATCTGGATACCGCATAGCAAGCTGAACATAATTTTGACTTAAGCTGGTCTATATGGGTTTTCCATGACATATTTTCATCGATGTAAATTCCTAGAAATTTAGTCGACTTGGCAATCTCGATAGAATAATTATGTTCCAACAGAACAGTGCTGAATGGTTTTCCTCGAAGCCAGCATAGAGCTGTTATCGTCACTACCGGGTACCAGATAAACGTAGTGCGATCAAACCCCATTGCAAGATGGAAATTTAAAAGGGCTGACTGGAAAAGGTTCTCAGCGACATTGGAAACTGAGCTGCCCAAAATACCCCCTCTGGCACAGAACTACGCTAAGGGCGCATCTGTCATCATGAATTCCGAAAAATACATCCCACGCGGTTTCAGGAAGGAATAAAGATCCGGTTGGACTCCCAAATGCGAATCTCTTAACAGACTTTTCAATTCAGAGAGCAGGAGTGAGACCGCTGATAATCTCATAAAAGAACTAGATGCAATAGAAATGAATCCATCCAATGTAAGTTTCTGCAAATTCTGTCGTTTTTGCAAAGCAAATGCTTAAAAATCTGCTGAGTCTACGAGGAACACTTGCAGCTGTGAGAGTGGCCACCTGTTCACGCCAGTGAGATTTGTGTGAGAATTAGCGTAATTTTCCGCCTCCTAATCACTTGTCTAATCCAATCCCTTTTATAAATTCTTCCGCTCCAATCAATATTGTCGGTACACGTTTAAACATGTCGCGACCCGCGCCGATCTGAGCCGCCCAGCGCTACGGATCGCCCCGTCGGAACGACGGGTAGGACAGTATATTTGTTGACTTGGCGAGGCGCGTCGTCGAATATATTCGCTCCGCAACAACAGACGAGATTATCGTTTTTTCTCGTCGCAAACCGCCGCATCGCATCACACAAACCTTTGTGTTGATTAGCCCGCTTCGCAATTCGTGTGAAACCTCAGTGAGTGACAGATAAACGAGAAGCAGTGCAGTCCAGCAGCACAGACGGAACAAACCAAACCGTAAGTACCGACATCCTGTCTTTCCACTTTAAATATCCGCTCCTGGGTACTAAGGTATACCAGGTGGTCCTTCAAGCTAGCAAACTCACACGAATCTCACGCAAAATCATAAACCGCCTAGAGTGCTCTTCTGAGTAACGAGACCAGACCTCTAGGTACCCGCATCATCACCACCCTTCACTAGACTCCAATTGATTGTGAGCGAAGGGTGGTTCTCATCGTGAAGTTTTCTCCGTGAATGAAAGTCGTGGATGTCGAAGTAGAAGTATTTAATCAGAAGGTTGAAGAAAGTCGCCAGTTCTTAACGCCTTGTTGTTATTTCGCCGTTGTGTAGTAGTGTGGGCGCGAGTTGAAGCCGTAGTAGTGTGTCCGAAGTGTGTAGTCGAGGAGCGAGGCTTGACGATCGGTATCGCGGATAATGCAGGTACTGCTTGATAATGAAGAGTAGTCGCGATAACTGTCCACTGAGGGGACGATGTGTAGAGCGCGGTAACTATCCGCCAAGGGAATGATGTATAGCCGTGTACTTGTCCACCAAGGGAATGATGTATAGCCGTGTACTTGTCCACCAAGTGAATGATAACGATCGATTGAAATGTACTACGTTTTATACCGTGAGCGGTGATGTAATAGCTACGAGTGGGGTGTGACATGTGTCGCTTGCCTGTGCATAAATTGCCGAATTTAGTTGGAAATTAACTGCAGCTGACTCGTGTAGATTCGAGCGAGTTTGCGGTTTCCATTCTGTGGAAATTACTTTTTTGTTGTGGGTATGTTGGAGCGACAGGGCTCCAACACAGCTTTTAAACTTATAACACTGGGAAACGCCGCCAGGTTGCAGACTCAGAATTCCAACGCATACTTTAAATTCACCTCTATATCGAGAAAATAACTTTCATCTCACAAACATAAATCTTGGGAGCCGGTATTTTTTAATATCTCCATTAGCGAGAAACAATACCGGAGTTTAAAAATCCATCCCTCATATATATCGTCTGTAAATTCAATGTCATCATGACAGTCGCGTCGATATATTTCGCGATAGTTTGATCCTTCAGAGCAACCCACTCTATATTGTATTTTCCAGAATAAAATAAACTAAATTAATGTTTTATAACATAGAGATAATACGCTCACAAATAAGACACTCACAAGAAGACACTCACAAATAACTGTATTATAGTCAAATTGGCATGCAAATACATACATACATAAAATATGCAGTAAAAATATTACCCTTCTTTTGGCAGTCAGGAAATAAATCATAGCACTCAGTACTAACCGAACCACACTCATCATTTCATCACAGGTAAAAAGGTTTACCTCCCAACGAAGTGGGCACGGGTCAGCTAGTATCAAATATAAAACAATGATTAGTAACGAATGCCTACTAAATATTGAAGAGAGGAGTGGAATATAAGGACAAGCAAAGTATATTTTTTTTAACAAATAAGTCATAAATTTGTGAGGCATTCTGTTTTATAAACGTTTACATTGGGCCCGATTGCATTTCTTCGTGAACTAAAATAAGAAGTTAGTTCAACCGAACGAGTCAGCGCAATACGTTAGAACGGAATATGAAATGAACTTTCGTCAATTTTCCCGCACCAAAACTACCTGTCGAATATTTACACGCCCGAATAAGTTTAAACACATTTCGTGCGGTGTTAGATTTACCTGCGTTAAATTCGGTAGATAGTTTTAATGCGGAAAAGTGACAACCGTTCATTTTACTTTCCGATTTGTCGTACTGCTCTGTCTCGTTCACATGAACTAATTTCCGATTTTAGTTCAAGAGAAACGTAATCGAGCCTATTTTCCAAAAAAGAAATTTTTACCTATGTAACAAAAGCTTATTTCTATATTTAGTATATCCTGGTAGTGACAGACTTACTCAACAGCCTCAGATTTTTACTGACTCGCATGCAAGAACTGTAAGGGTTCTTTGCAGCACGAATACTGTTTCAACACCAGTAGCCCTGCCCCATAACAGAACGCCGCAATATATAAATCTACAAAAGTAGCGAAGTATATTTGCTCGGGTCATCGCCAAGTCAATCTGGTCAAACATACCTGGCAATCGTAATGGGCTCTTTAGACGATCAAGCATGCTTTTCAAGCATCGCGTCGCTGGCTGGGAAGGGATCGTAAACCGCAGGAAATATGCAAATATTTTTTTAAATATATTTACCAAAAAAGCCTATTTTTTTACTTTATACCAGGGAATCACGTCATTCATCAATCAATTAGGACTAATTAACTTGACTCCCTGGTTTAAAACTATAAAATTAGGTATTTTTGGTAAATATTAAAAATATATATTTGCATAAATCGCTGTTCTTGTGTTTTTGTTCTTTTTTTTAATTGAATTATATTAAAATATATATTTTACCTTGTAACATGGACATTTTATATACAATTGTATCAACGGACTATTTAAATTTGATTCTTTATCTATTACTATTACTCTTTGATTATTTATTACGATATCATTTTTCCATTTATTTCGATTAATTATTATTGTTATTTATATTTTTTTGTATTTATTACGATATTATATTATTATTATTCAATTTGATTATTTCACCATATATTGAATGTTATTTTTCCAGCACATTACAGCTACAGTTATATCACACTACTTTACACTACAGTTACATCACACTACACTCAAATTACAATGTTTTTTATTATTAGTTAATTTTTAATATTATTTGATACCTAGCATATTTTTAAAATTAAGTATTCTAAAGTATGCACAAGCCACTGTCTACCTGGTACGCTTGCCTTAGTACGGGCCTAGGACTAGTTAGGCGGCGTTGATTCCAAAAAATTGTGGTCTGCGGTGCTTCCTATTTTGCTACTATGTATATTTAATCCTCTAATGTTAAACTTACATTGTACTGCGTCAAAAATGTGCTTTTCTTTAATAAATAAATAAATAAATATATCCTGCGGTTTACTATCCCCTCCCAGCCCGCAACGCGATGCTTAACAAGCATGCTTGATCGTCTAGAGAGCCCCTTAGGTAGCAAATAAATGGGACGTAGAGTGTGAAGGCTGATTTAAAAGCTGTCTCCGATCGGAAACATACTAACCGCTTGAATGTGTCTCCTAGTTAGTAAGTGTTACATGTTCGCAGTAATAAAGCGTGAAAATTCTCCCATACGGGCGAGAAGCAGTAACTCCGAAGTAATTGCCATCACAGGAAACAATATGACTGAATAGTGGTCGCTGATTACAAATTCACTATCCAATTAGCTATAGTAATGCGCCAGTGGCGGCTTCTCGGGTATCAAAACTAAGTACGTATTATTTTTCTTAATCATTCCACAATCAACCAAAGTACAGAAAATATACTTTTACCTTAGCATTATATTATATAATTTACTCCCTACCACTATTAAACAGCTGAAAGACGTAAAATTTATTAAAAAAATTATAAGGAGATGCTTATAGTCTTTTCGTATATTCGTATATTCGAATATTACTTATAGTATATTTGAATTACCTAACATTGAAAGTTCCTTGTATTTTAAATTTTAAAGAAGGCAATAAAAACGACAATAACAGGAAAATTTATGGCGCTTATAATATGTTATCTAGGCGTTGTAATATTGTAGCTGTGGTGTTTCCAGGAAAAATCCGACCATCCAAGCTACATGCAATGTTTCTCATGTCACTGTCAATATCCTGGTCATTTGTGGTGGTTAACATAAAATTTACCAAGTACTCCTACCTACTATATATCGATAGCAGTTGTAATATTTATAGAATATTACGCATGTATAGAATATCAAGTATTTAAGCAGTTGGATCGAAAAAAGGGATCTCCCTATAAAGTGCTTGGAATATTACGACTTTATAAGAACGATATTATTATTTTGTTCAAAAGATTTATTTCAATGGACAGAACAAACACCCTTACACAGTCTCTGCTCTGACTTTTCTTGACTATGCAGATAGGGTATATCTCGATTTATCAGAAGATCTACTCAACAAACATAAACGTTTGTCTTCGGCTTACGTAATGCATATGATCACGTGTCCGAATATAGAGCGCAGTTAAAATGGTTGCCAATACGCCCCAGGAGTAATCGTCATATACTTTCTCTCCTCTATCGTGTACTCTCCCAATCAACACCATCCTATATCCACGAGCGTTTTAAACCATTAAGCTCCCAAGGTCTCGTACTGGTCAGCCTATGACAATTCACCCGAAATTCCTCGTCGTATTACTGATTTCTACTCCTAATCTTTATGTGTCCATGGTGCAAGACACCGGAACGATCTCGCAACAAATATACGAAACTCGCCTTCTTTAGTTATCATTCCAGACTCACCAACAAAACTATTATTTTTCAAAGAAGTAGATTACCAGTTCTTCTCTTTCTCACTGTTTCCTCTCCCAATTTCATCTCCTCGAGTATTCTTCGTTTTGAATATAATAGTTTGTATTTTATGCAGACAAACTTGATTTCCACAAAGCGCGTATATGATTAGGTTATTTGCAAGATCACAGAAAAAATGTTTTAGATGCAAATAAAGTGTTATGTTATTTTATTTTATTTTGAATATTAATGAAATTTTTACAATGTTAGTTTCTACTGTTCCAATTTTAATTTTATTTAGTTAAGTATTTGCTATTCATTACTATTTTACAAATGTAGTATTTAGTTGTGAGTTTTCCATGGCTATCTTTTGTATCCGGCGCCAACCTAGTTGCTTCCCTTTGTACAGTCCCCTCTCCCCATGATTTACTGTAAGATATAGTTATAGTAAGTACATTATTTGTACTCAACATATGTATTTTATTTATTTTTCTTTCTTAATTTTATTTATTTACAACATCCTCAAAAATATTTATAATTATACATTAAATTTAAGTGTTTAAACGAACAGGTTGTTAGGGTTGGTTGGAAGAGATTGTCAAATTACAATAATTCCGCCCATTGTGAAATTTCACAATAAAGAGTATAAATAAACAAACAAACAAACATTTTTTTAACATTGATTGCGAAACAAAGAAAGAATAGATTGGTTGGATTATATCAACTGCACTAGAGCATAGTCTGTTCTAAAGTGTTACCTGCATTATACTATAATTACATAGTACCTACACCTATTTTCGTTATGATGTTTTAAAATATAATATAGAAGTTTGAAGAAAAAAAAGTTAAAAAATATATGTAATGAAGGTTAAAATAAATACAATAAATACGTACCTACCTATATTTATCTATATATATAAAAATGAATCGCCGTGCGTTAGTCACGCAAGATCTCGGAAATGACTCGACCGATTTGAATTATTTTTTTTGTCTGCCTTGATTCAGGGGTGGTTTACAAAAAAAATATTTAGGACAAAACTCAAAGAAACAACTGAAAATCGAAAAAATCGAAATTGGTCATTTTGGGAAATAGGCCACTTTCTAGATGGCTATCCCGGGATCCTATTGTTTGACAGCTGCGCCATCCATAACTGTTATTCATTCCGTACAATGTGTAAAATTTCAAAAATTCAAAAAGTCAAAAAAGTAAAAAAACTAGAAAAAGTCAAAAAGGTCGGAAAAGTCGAAAAAGTCAAAAAGGTAAAAAAACGTCAACAATTTAATAAAGTCAAAAAAAGGTCAAAAAAGTAAAAAAAGACGCGAAACTCAAACTCAATGAATTGGATTTGGAAGGTTGATTAGGATTAATAAACGCTTATGAAGAGTTACAATGAAATCAATTTTAGGTGGTACGAAGTTCACCGGGTCATCTAGTATTTAATATATACACAAAACCAATTATTGTAAAACTCAATTATTTCCTTATATATTAGAGCAAGACATAATTTCCATTAGCTGCCTTTTGCATTCATCTTTAATTTTTAAACGCGATCAAGTAATGACTTTTAAATTAACAGTACTGGTTCTCAGCTTCTGTCCATGAGTGATCATTACAAGGAATGCATCGCATATCCCAGGGGCTACTTTCGAGGTGCTATTTATAACAAGATAAGATCAAGATAAGACTTAGGGACAAAACAATCCACTAATCTAGCTACGCCACGCGTTCATCAGAAGCCAACGCCTTACGCGAGACACAGAGAACCCAGAGGGCCGCCTTGTCCTGACTAACATTTATGGCCGGTTTTCTCAGCCCTTCCGACTGGTTACTTGTTCGAGATCGCTTGAGCGGTCCTCTACCTTATGTTAGGAATACTTCGGTTCAAATTTATCGCGGACCACGGCGTAATTTGCCCGACTGCTCACTCGGGATCGAGTGGTCGATTTATAGTTTAAAGAGCGGCTGATATAAATTCAGCAACCACCCCCGGTGCTTAGAAAAGCATATGTTATTCCCGGACTCCTCCATTTGTTAGCCGGAGTGTAACAGTCGATTGGCAGACAGCCGGCTGGCAGTCGACTGGCGCTGCACGGTGCACACACCGCCCAGTAGCGTCCGAGGGTCAAACCCCAGGGTAACTGATCCACCAGCCGAAGCCTGAGACACAGAGTCTTTCCCGGGGTAGACAATCAATCGAGGAGGCCACTGGAGAGCTGACTTTATAAACGAGATATGGTTCATAGTGTCCTAACTGCACAAGTACCATTAGCTACAAATAGGAACAGATAAACCTAATGTTCGTCCGATTCACTTCTGGGTCGGCTTTTTCCTTGTGTCATGTTTGTGGTCGTGGCTGCATTGGCCAGCTGTCGTGGTGAAAGTACGTGACAATCGATTATCTTATACATGTACGTATAATTATACGTATTATGTATGTATAATATAATAAATATCCTACTTACTTGCTAAATAAGGCATACATCAAAGTAGAAATGTATTCAATATATCGGATGTCATTCTCGAGTCTCGGACGCTGTGTGAAATGAGAATGTTAACCGCCACCGAGGCGAATCGCGCCGACAAGTGAAAAAATCGCTTGTATCGCTAGCCGCATGTCGTTTTTCATTACTTAGTAATTTCATGCTGGGGTTCGGTGGTATTTTGACCCGTAACGACACAACAGGGGGGCACTTCCGTCACTACACAGCCGTTGATTAATTCACCATACATATTGTCAATAGGCCATACTCGACAGGAGATGTGAATTAAATGAATACAAGAGACTTGGATGTTCGTATAGGTCATTTCAAACTTATTGGTCTCTCGAACAGCTGCTCAGGTCAAATATAATACATATCGCCCCCCTATATGTGAGATACTTTAAAAAATCTTTGAAGAGACATTTACTCAACTCATGAATACCCCGCTCCCCTCCCGTGTCCTTTGCTTGTCCTTATATTCCATATCGAGTTGGCATTCCTCCCTTTAATATCGAGTTGGCATTCGTTAATCACTGTTTTATATTTTATACTATGATGACTATTATGTAAGTGTATTCATTTATTACTTGTAAATTAATTTGCCCACAAAACCCTTTAGTCACAAAAACCCTGGCGTTATGTTATTGTGTGTGTGCAATAAAGCTTTGCAAACAAACAAACATCGTACAAGCCAACAAGCAAACTTTTCAGGCCATTGGAAAAAACTGAATCGAAAAACTGAAACTGAATCATTAAAGAGTTATCTGTTTTAGTTGTGTAAACGGGACACAAAATTTTAAAAATAATAATTTACTATAAATATTATTAAAAATAAGCACATAAAGAGGATCACCGAATTAAATAAAATTAAAATTCTAAATTCGAAGTGACAGTAGCAAAAAAAAAATATTTTATTGAATAAAAACATAATATTATATTAAATGAGACACAGAAGGAGCATACCCGAAGATTTTGCACGTTTTCATTCACGTCGACTGCGATCATGAACAATCGGGCGTCCCTGGAAACGATGACTATAAACTCACAGGCCAATCCTTCTACCGACGGGCCAATGGACACTGTGACAAGATGCTGAGCCAATCTCGTCCGCTGGGGCTACACAGCGAAATTAACATGCGACTGTGGAACGCTGAAGGATGTAGACCACTTCCTATCCTGCCCGCAGCTGTCAACCCCCATGAGACGAACGACAAGGCCATCCAGGGTGCATATTTTTGAGGAGACATGTTCTACCCAGGCCCCGGACACGTTAACAAACAAAACCGGAGTAAATCATCAACTCATGGCCATGAGATTCCATTTCAATGATAATTACCAGGATTGATTGTTCCTCCCTGACTCATCTCACGGTACGTCTCATGCATGTCTGTTTCAATCATACAGTGCACAGCATCAATGTTTGTGTTGTAGACAGTGGTCGACGGGCGACCCTCACGAAATTCGTCACTAAGATTGACAAGACCGCATTTTATATCTTTAAACCAGCTATAAATAGTCGATTCGCTTGGTGCTTCATCGCTGAAATCAGTTTAAAGCTGTGCGAGGATCTATTGAGCTGCTAAATCACTTCTTGTAGTTAAATTCATCGTAAGGTAGACACGCAATTTTGAAAATGACGCAACAATGCTAAAACAAATGACAAATGGTAAATTAAACAAACGTTATTCTACGTACAAATGTTTATTTAGGTGGTCAGTTAAGGAAATTTTTAGTTTGACCTAAGTATAAGGATAGAGTAGGTCAGCTCTCGCCCGAAACAGGGCAATCGAGCGAGTGGTATAACGCGAGGGGCAAGGTACACCGTACCCTTAAGGTATAGAAGATTCATTGTGGTTGGGGGTTAGGTTAGGTGGTTAGGAGCCAATGGGCCTTGTTCCATTTAGGCCACTAAGACCCATGTGTGAGGGTCGGCCAAACTTACAGGTCAACACCCATCCGGCAGCCTTCACGCGGAAGATCGAGCCCGGATAAGACCCTGGCCTGCGGAGGAGTCTGGAAACGGCTTTGTTTCCTATAGAGCGAGGGTACATAGCGCGCGTGAGGCGCTTCACCTATTTCATCGACGTAACTCTCTCTTATACACCACTAACAATTAGCCGCAGCACAAGCCCGGCCCCTTTAAGTATTCGTTGATCGCACGGCGCCGGCGCGGCGCCAATGTGACATGACATGGCTTATTGATAATTTTATTGTTGTCTCGAGACACGAGCGGCTCATATTTACATACAGAATGAGAAATTCACATCCGCATGTCAGTATGTCGGCCGCGCGGGCGGTGATCATCGGCGGAATTACTAGAACGGCTGCGGAAGTGCATTACGGGTCAGAATGGCACGGCGCTCTGCATGAAATTGCCTAGTAATGAATAACGACATGCGGCCTGCGCGGCGCAGACGAATTTCACACCTGTGGCTCCGCTCGTCGCGCCCTCGTTCGGAGGTAAAGCATAGTGTGATGCTTGAAATGAGGATTATTAAATTGCTTGATGTATGCATTTCCTAGTTCAACACTGTTATTGCCTTGGGAGCTAATAGGCCCTGTTGCAGTTTGGCCCCTAAGACCCAGTTGTATAGGGTAGGTCAAACGCACGGGTCAACACCCATCCGGCGGCCTCCAAGCATAAGTGAGAGCTAGAATAGAACGTTGTCCTGCAGGCCAGTCACCCCTAGGAGTCAACCTTCGGGCGTTCCTGGAGGGTTTGCATACCGAGCGGCCTCAGCGAATCGATTGTGCATTCTGACTAACAGCCGGAGGAGCAATTTATTTATTTAAAGAAATGCGCAATTTGTAAATCTACAGTACATTACATATTATCATTAGAGTCTCCGTTGTAAATAGTAGCAAGAAAGAGAGTACCGCAGCCCAGTCCTTCTTTATATCACCGCCGCCTAACTAGGCCTAGGCCCATACTAAGGCAAGCGTACCAAGAAAATAGTGGCTTGTGCATACTTCAAACTACATAAGTTAAAAGAGAATAAAAATGGTATCTAATAATATTAGGAATTAACTTAAGGCAATAAAAATTTTTGTACACCTTAATCAATAATCTAAAAACTAGGTAATTGTTATGTCAATGCGCCTGTCAGCCTGTCAGTCTGCAAATAATATTTGTAAAATACCTATCATAAAACACAATAATATAAATTTCAATAACACGAAAAAGCAGGGAGTTGTTAACCTTACGGCAACTGCTCTTAAAACGACCATTCGGCCACCCGATCCCGGGTGAATAAGCCGGGCAAGAGAAGAGGACCGCGCAAACGACCTCGACCATGTAATCAGTCAGGAGGTAGGAGGTATTCTGAAGGTTAATTCGAGACGCAGAAACACACCAACGGTTTCTACAGTTTATGTGTCTGAAACAGTATTTCATGTCCCTAAATTCCTAGTTATCCGACGTCTCATCCATCATCTCCCGTCCTCTGTTCCTTGCAAATATTCTCTATATTAGAATTATATTTTCTTATGTATATATTTAAAATTAGTTGTTTATTTATATATTTAACCCATTTTTTTCAAGAATGAATGAACAATCGGAAAAAAGTGAAGTCACTATGTCCTAAATACTCCAGAACACCCCAGAACAGATATACAATCTAGTGTGGTATTAAAATCCACACAGATGTCATCTTATCTGCTTCGCAAAAAAAAAAGTTGAAAAATAATAGCCGTATTGGTTTTCGGATGACATGTGATTGGTTTCCAGATGATTACAGAGTTGTGTAATTACTATTTTTTCCAAAATTTTTGCTAAAACATCAGGTACTGATATCGGTCGATAATTTGGGGGATCAAACTTCGGTCCATATCTGTCACAGGTGATACTTGATAAAAAATATGTTTTCGGTTGATTATGTTTAAAAAAAAATTATAATATTATATTAGTTAAATAAATTCACAAGTTTATATCTGCACAGTAAGAAACCTTTTTAGGCTACTTAATTTATTGGTCAATTTAGTTATATATTAATCTATATATTTATTTATTTTACTTATCTATAAACTTAAATATTTTCTTTTTCTTTATTTAATATTAGTTCTTTATTTATATACAAATTTATATATTTAAATTAACCTTAAAATTTATAAGAATGAATGAGCGATCGGAATGAATGAGAATAAAAAAAATACGAAAAAGGAAGAAAGTGAAGTCACTATGATTAAAGTGAAGTCTTAAATACTATCACACCAGAACAGATATACAATCTAGTGGGGTGATAAAATCCACACAAATGCAATCTTATCTGCTTCGCAAAAATCAATTGTATTGTATTGGATAATTTTATAAAATAAAAAATAAAATAAAATAAAAAAAAATATTTTTTTACTTTTGTAAAAAAAAAGTTGTCATTTTTGTTGTTTAATATTTTTTGTAAGGTATTAAGTTTTTGTATTTTTAACTCTACTAGGACCTAAATACTTCCGATAGAAGATGTCATTACATGAAAAAAAAATATCCTAATAATTATACTAAATTGCAAGACTGAATGATTGAATGACTGTATTTATTTACTTATCACAAAAAAAGAAACAAGAATACTGCAGAAGGTCTATGTGATATTTGGTAAACATTGTTACAAATCGTGCAGGAAAAACTAATAAAACCCATAGCCACTGGCTCATCGCTTGCCTAACTCAGCGAAAAACGCCCGTATCTAGGGATGCTGATATTTTACTTTGAATACTGCTTTTCCGCGAGCTGACTTGTATGAGGTACGGTCATATGAAAAAGAAAGAATAAACATTCACAGTTGTATAATACACACACACACATACACTGAATTTTTCCGCTATACACTTACACATTAGTAGAAATAAAGTTATGTTTATACCCAACACCAACTAGAGTTGGCAACTACAACGGGCGAACCCGTCACCTCAGGAAGTTTTAACGATTAGTCGTTCTATCTCCCTGAAGTGAGTGCAGAAGACTTGGACAAAACAGTCCACCGTCAAGCTCCGCCACAAGCCCGTAATGGGCCAACGTCTTAACCGCGAGTTAGCAAGGAATGTTACCCAGCGGGCTTACACTCACGCCCTTACTTCCAATAGCGGTCAGATTAATCTCAGTCTCTCAGTTACAGTCTCTCAATTGGTTACGTTAGGAGTTCGAGGTCGCTTGCGCGGTCCTCTCCCTTACGAAGCGGTGAAACGGTGTATACTGAATCTATCGCGGACCACGGCATCCTTTGTCCGGCTGTTTACCCAGGATCGGGTAGCCGATGGTCGTTTCAAGAGCAGTCGCCGTAAGGTCCGTAACCACCCCCGCTCTATAGGAAACAGTACTGCTTCCAGACTCCCCCGACTGTTAGTCAGAGTGCACAATCGATTGGCTTACGCCGCACGGTGCGCAGACCGTCCCCGCGCAGAAACTAGCCCTAAGGCCAGGGTCCTACCCAAGCTCACACTTCATGCGTGGAGGCCGCCGGATGGGTGTTGACCCGTGAGTGTGACCAACCCTGAACAGAATGGGTCTTCGTGGCCAACTCAGCAAGGGCCCCTTAGCTCCCACCCAACACCAATACATAAATATTACACATATACATATACATTATATATACACACTATAATCGCTGACTGTCGCAGCAAAGCGACGACAGATATTCAAAGTTGCTGATATCGGAATAGAAATATCTGACACTGTTCAAACACCTAATTCCTAATCGCACTTCACTTGCAGACGGCAAAACGGGGCCAATTCTTTGTTATCAATTGCTCATACGTCACTTTCTCCGGTGTTCCGCAAGGTTCCAATTCGGGGCCTCTTCTCCGCCCGGTGCTTTCGTTAATGATATAACTGGCGTCATCCAGTTACTTGTGCCACTTTTCGACAAGGCGGTGGATCGCCGATTGCCAATTCGATAACGTTAAATTCGCTTAGTCGATTTAATCGCCCCAATTTAAACAGCTTTTAATTCAAAACGTAATTAAATTAGTCTATAGTTTCCAGTGCTAACTAAGGCAGCTTTATTATCTCGCATCAATCCTATATTTAATATAATAACTTATATTATAAAATATTTTTCATTGTTATTGTCATTTCAATATATTATATAGTATTATTTAGAAGAACCTAACATTCTCCTGGGTAACGGTGTCTTAGAGGTATTATCTCACTCGCTACTTTGGCAGTGAGATTAGGAATGATAACCGTCTGGACACTGAAATCCCAGTACGCATAGCCAGAGCTGTATCCGCCTTCGGCAAACTAAACCAAGGCGTCTGGAAATCGCATAATCTGAAACTGAAAACAAAGCTGGCCTTCTACAAAGCGATTGTCCTACCCATATTGTTATATGCCTCCGAAACGTGGTGGCTCTACAGGAAAGAGATTAAGAAATTAGACGTGTTCCACATGAGGTGCCCCCGAAATATCCTGAGAGAAGACCGTGTGTCAAACACAGAAGTGTTACGACGGACGAAAATGCAGGGCATGGTAGCTATGCTCAGGATAGCTCAGCTGAGGTGGTGTGGGCATGTAGTGTTTATAAAAGACGACCGTCTCCCGAAAGCCGTGTTTTATGCCCAACTCTCAAAAGGCGCACGCAAAGTCGGCGGACAGCACCTACGCTATAAAGATGTCTTAAAATTTCCACCTGAGAGCTGGGAGAGGGCTGCTCACAAACGCAGCGAGTGGCGCTCCACGGTGACCACAAAACGTTTGAGGAAGCCTGGCTTGAAAACCTCGACTCGAACCGCCAACAGCGCAAAACTCGTCCGAAGCCTACTTGCACATACACTTACAACAACTGCGGTGAACTCTACTGTAGTCGTTGTCATCGGACCTTTTAAAACAAACTGGGATTCTCGAGTCACTTACGCGCGCATCTTCGAAGAAGTCCTGTCAACCATGAGGTCACCGTCGTCGGATCACGATGAGGAGGACATCATCATTATTATTTATCTATTTGTACAATAAACTTTATCTTACGACAATTTATTGGGTCCTTGCCTATGAAATTGCTGTTCTTTAAAGGAAATATAAGACCAAAAACTTTGTATGAAAAATATATATTTAATTATTAAATATATTAGTCGCTACTATCTATGGATATTTGTCATATTAATGGGAGTTGCTTAATTCCTCTGCTGTAAAACTCTCGTGGACAAGAACCAATGATAGAATAGATTTGTATGGACTTCGACCACATATCAGTCAACAAAAGAAGTAATTTCTTTAGAATCAAAACCTCAAATACGCTCAAATATACACGAGGCAACTGCAATTAAATTCCAACTAAATTCGGCATTTACTGCACACTCAGCCGGTGACTAATGCCATTTCTTCTGATCGATACGAATTGACACACTTATTCTCCCCCAATCATTGAATATTGCACATACATACCATATAAAAAGCAGTACATTCGATCGATATTTCATCATCCTCTGGCGGCAGTTAACCGCAATACTCACGAGTTCGCGCTCTTCATTATCTTCGAGTCGACAACAACCACGCATAGTACACGCGATCATCATCATCTTCAAACCTATCGCCGCGCTTCATACTTCGGCGACATACACTTCGAGCACACACTACACACACTCGGCGACTTATCGAATCAAGGCGTTACAAACTGGCAACCGATCACATACCTTCTGAATAAATACTTCAACTTCAGCATCAACGACTTTCATTACGGAGAAAACCCCTTGTTGAGAACCACCCTTCGCTCACGAGAAATTGGAGTCTAGTGAAGGGTGGCCACCCTCACAGATTCTAAAAAAAAAAAAACTCTATTGGAGCAAGGTCTGGCAAGTACTTTGGGTGACCAAGAGCCTCTAGCTGCATCTCCTGCAGCTTTGCGACTGTTTGCAGTGAAATCTGTGGTTATACGTTGTCATGCAGAAGCAGTGGCAATAAGCGATTGACCACGTTCGGTTATCTCTATCATTGTTTGCAGTTCTTAACAGTACACATTTACGGCAAGAAGCTGTAATAGAAAACACCGGCACAGGATCTCATATTTGAAAGTGCAAATTTTCAACTTTACCACGGTTCCACAAACGAAAATGTTTGAGCGAA
The DNA here is from genome assembly GCA_944548615.1 of Micropterix aruncella. NCBI lineage: Eukaryota > Metazoa > Arthropoda > Insecta > Lepidoptera > Micropterigidae > Micropterix > Micropterix aruncella. Next base: position 2,085,554 of record OX155959.1, read on the forward strand.
AACATTCGACGGAAAGACAATAAATAGCTGATTCTTTAAACAAATAACATGGACTTGAATTAAAATTAATTTTAATTTGAAATTCCAAGTCAAACCCAAGTTATCCAAGTTCAAATTGGCTAGTGTGAAAAAACAGCAATTACATAGATAAGGACCCAATATAATAATTTCATATTTATGATCATGATACTTGAATAACTTTGAACATAATTAAAAGCTTAATTTTATTACCAGATTGAATTAAACTGTTATATATAAGATAAAAAACGAATTTACCGCTTGAAGTTTGTAACACCCGCTCTTTCAGTCTACCATAGAAAACGGCGTTTGCAACATCGCCGAAGCGTCGGGTGTTACAAAGTTCACGCGGTAAATTCGTTTTGTTTATTTATAATGTCGAACTACCGCGATAGTCTTTGATTTCATATCTTAATTTACCTGTTTCGTTCTTTACTATATTTTTTCAGCTTTATTTGGATTCTATATGTGTGGGCGGGCATATTGATTTATTTTATTTATTTATTTTTAGGAAAACCAACAGCTAATTATAATTTAACAAAAAGACGGAGTAGTATAACAGAGAGCCAATTAAAGGTTTTCACGTTTAAGTAACGTTGTAAAAACATATTATGTGATCTTTCAATTAAAGCTATCGTTTAAAAATACATCAAAAAATATTCAAAAATTAGTGCTAAAGAATTCACTGTTCAGCCGCTGCCTAGCTGAGTTAATACCCGTACAGAATAGATCAAAGTCAAATCGTTTAATCAAATCATTGAAATTGTCACTTGTTCGCTACAGAAATGAATTTTGCCTATTGTTGGTACCAGCATAAGGAACATGAAGAGCAGGGTTACATCTATTGAGTTTGGAAGGAACACGGAGATTAAGTTTATTTAGTAAGTCGGGAAAGTTAATATTATTGGAGGTGATTTTTAGCAAAGAGGTCAAATCCGCGGTTTCACGTCGCTTAATCAAGGGAAGGATATGAAATTTCTTGCATAAATTGAAATAGTTAGATGAGCTGTATGGGATTTTCAGACGGAAGCAGAGATATTTCACGAACTTCATATGAATGCGCTCGATTCTATTTATATATTTATCATAACAAGGGTTCCATACCTGAGATGCATATTCCATACCTGAGATGCATATATATGAACCAATCATCGCCATACATTGAGTGAGACAGATTCTGCAATGAAATCCACTTAAATGTTCTAATGAATAGTTTTAACGAATAATTCTATTGATTTAATTATTATTATTATTATGAACGTGGGCTCGATTTTCTTGAATTTAGCATAAGTATTTATGTCACGAGTCTAATACCGTGTGAGAGGCCCATTTCGCTGATTTGAAAACACTATCACTTTTGAATTTTCGTATCTCGTAAAAGTTCAAGAAAACTACCCCCTGCCCTGCTTATCACATGATATATAAAGCAACTAGAAATACATTTCCATTTTCCAAGTTTCGAATAAAAGAGAATCTTCTTTTTTTGTAGGACACTGTGGGGTCGTAGACTAGATATCATCCTGGGTTGAGAAAGGTCGAAAGGCAGAGTACGGAATACAACTAAAGCTGTCAACTACAACGGGCGAACCAGTCACCTCAGGAAATATGATCGTTCTCCCGTGAGGTGAGCGCAAATGACTTAGGACACAAACAGTCCACCGTCAAGCGAGATAGCCACCTGAATATCTTACCCAGCGGGCTCACACTCACGCCCTCACTTCAAGTAGCGACCAGATTACTCTGGTCTCTCGACTGGTTACGAGTTCGAGGTCGGTTGCGCGGTCCTCTCCCTTATGTAGCGGTGAAACGATGTCAACCGAATATATCTCGGACCACGGCATCCTTTGCCCGGCTGATTGACTCCTGGGGGAAACTAGCCCTTAGGCCAGACTCCTTCCCGGGAGGTACTGCATGCGTGGAGGCCGTCGAATGGGTGTTAACCCGTGAGTGTGGCCGACCCTGAACAAATGGGTATTCGTGGCCAACTCAGCAAGGGCAAATGGGTATTCGTGACCAACTCAGCAAGGGCCCATTAGCTCCCAATACGTTACGGCAAAAGAATACGACACTTTTCATGGCAGGATGGCGGTGTCGACTACAACGGGCGAACCCGTCACCCCAGGCTGGTATAACTATATAGATCGTTCTTTCAGCCGTGGGATGAGCGTAGAAGACTTGGGGACAAGACAATCTACTGTCTAGTTCACCAGCAACCCGTTAGAGTCCAACGCCTTATGGCGAGGCACCTGGGAAGGTACCCAGCGGGCAGCCCTACCCCCTAACTACCAGTTTTGGCAGGATATCTCCGTCTGGAATTAACCTTCAGGATACCTCCGTCCTCCCGACTGGTTACGAGTCCGAAGTCGCTTACGCAACCTCTACCATTACAGCGGTAATTCAGTTTGAATTTATCGCGGACCTGGGTGTTCTTCACCTATAGTGCCACACAGGATCGAGTTGCCCAAGGTCATTTCCAGAGTGGCATGACATTGCCATTTGGCAATAGGCTGCCCTTTTCGTATTATAATTAATTGCAAATAAATTTATAGAGTATATTATTATTATTATTTATTTGATACTTGACCGCAAATACAATTAGTTGATTATGATTAAAATAATCTAATAATATTACAATAAATAATTAGATTTTTATTTTTTTATGTGCATTATAAGGAACCTTTTTACACTACTTAATTTATTGATCAATTTATTAGTTTATTTATTTGTAGATTTATTTATTTACCTGTTAATATATTAGTTATTTATTTATATTATTAACTTAATTGTTAGGAATGAATGAACAATCTGAATGTATCAATGAAAAAATTTAAAAATAAAAGTGAAGTCATTATGTCTTAAATACTATTCCTAGAACAGATATACAATCTAGTGGGGTGATAAAATCCACACAAATGTTATTTTATCTGCTTCGCAAAGAAAAAGTTGAAAAAAAAATTATTATTTGTACTTTGTTTTTTTTTAGCAAAATCTATCTTTTGTATTAGATAACTTGATGAAATGTAAAAATAATAAAATAATAATACAGCAGCCTGGGGTGATGGGTTCGCCCGTTGTAGTCGACACCGCCCAACTATGACTTTACAAGTTTTTTGTAGGCATGCGGTCATCGGCAGCGCGAAGCGGATAGCCGATGTTAACACTGATTGAATTTCGCGATTTCCAATCGGACCACCATTTGCTGGTCCAATTTCCCGATGCGCCGGCGCAGCGCGGGCGATGAGGCGGAGCGAACCGACCGACAAGTCAGTCATGTTACATTTGTCGAGATCGCGTGAGCCGCGAAAAGTGGATCGCCCGCGCCGCCGCCGCGAAATTATCAAAGGCGCGCTAATGTAACATCGCCAAGAGCGGATTATCCGTACAGCGAATTACGGATCCTAGCCGATGCTGCTGTTGATCCAAGACAGGATGCGAAACTCTTAAGACGGGTGTTACACGTTCAATCTGGCATCAGTTCAGTCCGTGACGTTTATCAGACTGATCGCGTTTATCGCGTTGACTGATGGACTGGACTGATAGATTTTCAAACATTTTGATAATTTCTATCAGTCTCATCAGTCAGTTCATGATGTGTAAGCCGGGTGTAACACGTTAATCTGGCATCAGATCAGTCCGTGACGTTGGTCAGACTGACAGAAAACTGACTGTTTATCGCATTGACTGTTCTACTGAACTATGGATTTTCAAACATTTTACTAATTTATATCAAAATTTAATAATTTGGTTAGTTTTGATACTTTCTATCAAAGTTATCAAACATTTTGATAACTTTGATATTTCTATCAGTTTCCTCAGTCAGTTCTTGTTCAATGTCACGAACTTAACTGATGCCATGCAAGATTGAACGTGTAACTTCAGTCCCCGTTGATCGATATACCAAACAGATGGCCGAAGGTCACGGCGAATTCAGGAGCAAGATTTTGACCATGATCTTGATGACGTATTGCGTATTTAGTAATTGTTACTACAATGCAGGGCACGTTATCTGAAGTTAATATCTACTATGGGCGAACCCGCCAACCCAGGAGTTATAACTATATTAGATCATTCCTTCTGCAATGCAGTGAACGAAGAGATTTAGGGACTAACACAGTCCACAGTCAAATTATACTAACAGCCCGTTAGAGTCCAACGCCTTATTGTGAGGCACTGGGGAGAGGGGATCCAGCGGGCTGACCTCGCTCCTCTACTACCAGATTTAGACGGATTTCTCCATCCTCCAGCCTGGTGTTATCCTACAGAATCGAAGTCGCTTTCGCGGCCCTTACCTGTTAGCGGAATTCACCAACTCGATGCCATTAATACCGACTTTCAGAAGGCGCTTGACTACTGGATAGCAGCTGAGCCATGAATTGAGCCGATCAGAAACAATTTATTTATTTTTATTTATTTAGGTACATAGGATTAGGTATACAGTTCATTCATAGGTCATGTAATCTTATAATAATTATATAAATTATTTAATAATTAATATAGGGAGGTTTAACACATCTTACATGACCTTTACTGCCAATAGCACATCTAACTAGGCGATAATTTGGCCCGTCTCTAGATGTGCATATTTTTATGCAATTTTAAGAAATGAAGTGTTTTTTTTTAAATAAATTATTTGGACCCACCACCTGTATATATACATAAATATACCAATTTTATAAAAAAATATAGCTATGTAATAAATATATACATTTATAGTTGTCTTTTATAGGACAATGGGCAGGTCTTAACGGCCCAATTGCACGAAAACCATAAGCTGCTTCCGGATACACTTGGAGGGGTCGACTACAGCGGGCGAACCCGTTACACCAGGAAATTTTAACGATAATGATCATTCTATCTCCCGTGAGGTGACTGTAGAGGACTTGGGGACGATACAAACCTACCGTTCAGCAAAGATAACTTGCCCGCAGAGTCCAACGCCTTACGGCGAGGCACAGGGAAAGACACCGTAGCCTGCTGCCTTGCTCCCTGGTTACCAGTTTTGGAAGGATATCTCCGTCTGGAATTAACCATCGGGATATCTCCAACCTCCCGACTGGAAACGGGTCCGAAATCGAATGTGCGACCTCTACCTGCCGTATATTCAGCGGTAATTCAGTGTGATTCTATCACGGACTAATAGCATGTTTTGTCCGGCTATGAATTCAGGATCATGTAGCCAAATGATCATTTCAGCGTCGCACCCTGACTCTCTGATTTGGCCGGATTTCTCCTGTCTGGTTATGGGAAGTCAGTTGCGCGGCCTCTGCCTGATTTTAGCAGTAATTTAGTTTGAATTTATCGCGGACCGTGGCGGATCGGTTTGCCATCGAGTCGTTAAAGCGGCTGATATTAGGTCAACAAGCACCCCCGTTTCATAGGAAACTGTATTTCGCCCTCCCCCCCCCCTCCCCCGGTTATCACCGGGTTGCATAGTCGATTGGCTGACGCCGCACGAAGGACATCACATGCATGCATTGAGAGGCAGGGGAAACAGAGTCCCTATCAAGAACGACCGTCTACGTGGAGGCTATAGAGTGGGAGCTGAACGAGTTGAGCCGACCCCGACGAACGAGTGGGTCTTAGTGGACAAACTGCACGAAAGCCATTAGCAGCCAAATCCGGATACAAATAGAGTTGTCAACTACAACGGTCGAACCCATCACATCAGGAAGTTTTAACGCTTAGTCGTTCTATCCCCCGCGAGGTGAATGCAGAAGACTTGGACAAAAACAGTCCAACGTCAAGCTCCGCCACATGCCCGTAAGAGGCCAACGCCTAAACCGCGAGATAACTAGGTGGGTTACCCAGCGGGCTCACACTCACGCTCTTACTTCCAATTGTGAGGTTATCAAACAGGCACGGAGAATATCAACCAAACATTACATAGATAATCAAAACAATAAAATAAAAGCAATTTGGGAAGTAGTGAAGGACAAAACTAATAGAGACAACAGTTTTAAAGCCAACTTAGAAATAATTTCCGATGATAAAAAGATAGACAATCCTAAGACAGTAGCAACTATATTCAACGAATATTTTATAAATAGTACAACGAAAGTTAATAGCATTCCAAAAAACAACAAAGAATATCGGCGATACTTGAATAAGACATGCAAAGTAATTGATTCTATATTCTTAAAGCCAACTACCAGCGACGAAATAGAAAAGGTAGTAAACAATCTCAAAAATAGTCAATCAGCCGGAATGGATGAAATTCCAATATCGGTGATAAAAAAAGCAATTGTTTTCCTGAAAGATCCACTTGCACAGGTTATCAATGCTTCTATGGAAAGTGGAGTATTTCCAGAAAACTTGAAGCTCTCTAAAATAATTCCTCTTCATAAAAAAGGACCAAAAACCGAACTAGGTAATTATAGGCCAATTTCAATCTTATCAACTTTTTCCAAAATAATAGAAACGGTAGTAAAAAAAAGACTCATACTTTTTTTTGATTCTTATAATGTGTTAAGCAATAGACAATTTGGTTACAGACAAAAAATGTCGACTAATAAGGCAATCAAGGACTTCATATCTTTCATTAGCGAAAAAATGATGGAAAGATTTTATACTTTAGGCATTTTCTGCGATTTAACAAAGGCATTTGATTGTGTCAACCACGATATTTTACTCCACAAGCTAGAACACTACGGAGTTAGGGGAAACAGCTTAAGATGGATGGAGACTTATCTAAGGAATCGACATCAACTAGTGGAAATAACGCATTACTTAAATGGTACTTCACAGAAACACCATTCTGCTCCATTAAACGTCACTATTGGAGTTCCACAGGGCTCTATATTAGGACCCATTTTGTTCTTAATATATGTCAATGACTTGCCTAATAATTTCGAGGACAAAAAAATCACAATGTTCGCAGATGATACTAGTCTAAACTTAACAGATAAAAGTGAGGAAAAACTAATGATTAATGCTAATATTACTCTAAATAAGCTACACACGTGGTTTCATTCAAACAATCTTCTTCTTAACGCAACAAAGAGTAACTTTATGGTATTTTCAAGCACACAAAATTCCAATACGGGCACTCAAGTAACCTTGCACATCAATAAAAACGTCATTCCCCAGACTAAATGCGTCAAATTCCTAGGTGTACACGTCGACGATAACTTGAAATGGAATAGACACTGCGAGGCACTAGAGATTAAATTAAGTAGAGCTTGTTATGCATTGCGTATAGTTAGGAAAACTCTGAGTGAATTAGAAACGAGGAGTATTTATTTTTCCTACTTTGAATCGATACTGAGCTACGCCATTACGATCTGGGGAAACTGTTACGCTTGTCACAAGGAACCCTTATTTATCCTTCAGAAAAGAGCATTACGGATTATTGCCAGAGCTAAACATATAGAAACATGTAGACCTATTTTTAAAAGATTGAAAATCATGACTCTCACATCACTTTACTTATATAGGCTATTATTAGATTTTTACACCGAAAAGGAAAGTTACGTAAAATTTAAAGATACACATAATAAAAACACCAGAAACAAGAATAATTTCATTCTACCATGCGTGGTTTTAAACGCTGCTAGGCAAAGTACCAAATTCTCAGGGCCTTATTATTTTAACCGCCTACCAGTTAGCATAAAAGACAATAGCAATCTCAGAACGTTCCAAAAACTTTTAAAGGATTTTTTTACAACCAATACGTTTTACTCTATTGAGGAATTTATAAATTTTACAAAATGACTTTTTTTACAAAATACTGATTATTTCATTTGTTGATTGTTTAAACTTGAATTAATAATTTTATTGATTGTTTTAGTTATATGGTATCTTATATTTAAATGTAATTACAATGTATTTAGATTCTTCTTAGACAAAACAGTATAAAAATTAATTTGATTGATTATGTGATTATTGATGATTATTGCTTGTGTTTGATCATTTCTGATATTGAATATTTTAATTGTTGATAGTTTTAGTTTTACTGATTGCGCCTTATATAGCTTCTTCTTTATGAAGTTTCTTCTGAAACAAAATATTGTATGCTCTCTGGGCAGTTTGTTAATTAAACATTGTATGTTATTTAATAATTCCCACAATAAAGAACTTGAACTTGAACTTGAACTTGTGACCAGATTACTCCGGTCTCTCAATTGATTACAAGTTCGAGGTCGCTTGCGCGGTCCTCTTCCTTACGAAGCGGTAAGACGGTGTGCACCGAATCTATCGGGGACCACTGCATCCTTTGCCCGGCTGTTCACCCAGGATCGGGTAGCCGATGGTCGTTTTAAGATCCACAACCACCCCCGCTCTATAGTAAACAGTACTGCTTCCAGACTCCCCCGACTGTTAGTCGGAGTGCACAGTCGATTGGCTTACGCCGCTCGGCGTGCAGACCGTCCAGCAGCGCCAGAAGGTTGATTCCTAGGGGAAACTAGCCCTAAGGACAGAGTTCTGCCCGGGCTCGCACTTCATGCGTGGAGGCCGCCGGATGGGGGTTGACCCGTGAGTGTGACCAACCCTGAACAGAATGGGTCTTCGTGGCCAACTCAGCAAGGGCCCATTAGCTCCCAAATCCGGGTACAGGAGGATATCGACCGCCTGTCACGCTACTGCGAAATTAAGAAACTCTCTCTCTAAGTGCTAATAAATGTAACATTATAAGCATCAGCCAAAAAACAGATTTGGTAAAATTTTATCACATTACCGGTGAAGTGATCCCTAATGTGGAATGTATTCGTGACCTCGGAGTACAAATTGATCATAAGTTGCTGAATGATCATTACATAGAAAGTATTATCAGCCGAGCAGTGAGAGCATTAGAATTCGTGACCCTTATATCAAGACCACTTTCTAATATGAATGGCTTAAAGATATTATATTTTAATGTGGAATTTGCGTTATCAATTTTATTTTATTTTATTTTATTTCAAACCAGTTGATAGGAATTCCTACACTTGGTTATGTCAAAAAATAACAAGTATAATATTAAAATATGTACCTATTAAGGTATAAGGTATGAACGCCGGTATTGCAAGGTAGGTATGAACGTTGAACATCCAAGCGGAGATTTTCTAGGTTATATAGAAGAAACATCATTTTCCAATATTTTCAATCAAAATTCTTACATAATTTCATAGAATTTTCATGTGAACAATAGTACTAAACAATCAAACAAATATTGGAACATTTCACAAATTATCATACGGCAAGATATTTTAAAGAAAAAACACAAATACAAACAAATCAGTAATAGTAATAATAGTCAATAGCCAATAGTTAGAAGGAAAAAAAACGCAATTGTAAAATAGTCAATAATAGAAAGAATAGGGAATAATAATAGTCAAGTAGGTCAATAGAGCTGCGAAAAATTGATATTGTCGAAATCCTCAATGCTATAAATAGGTTTTTTAATCAAAATACCCTGTACCTTTTTCTTAACCCATTTTGGCCCGGTACCAGATTCCGTTTGAATTTTTACTTGAATTTTGGAACCTAGGTTAATTTAGGGCTAATCAAGAAAATTCCGTTTAAATTTTCCGGCTATCTCATACGGTTTTCCCGATAAGACAGGGGTATTTTATGACCCCTTGGGCCAATACATATAAATAAATTAAATACATAGTTTTATTGAACAAGAAGAGAAATGTTTATTGGAAAACAATATAAGTGCATTATTTTTACAAAATGTTTATTTGAGAACATTATTTATGCATGAAATATTTGTCAAAACATTTTGGATGCAAATTAACATCGCATTTGATACAAATAAAGGGAGTTTTGTTTTTTTTCAAAATTTGCATCGTCGTGGTGGGATGCCCTTCTCGCGTTGACTCGGAAAATGGCGTGATGCATTCTGATTGGGTAATCGTGGTGGCACTATTGAAGCAGGAACATCATCAATAGCAGGCTTGCCCGCCGACAAAAGAGCTCGAGTTACTTCGGATCGAAATTTCAGTTAGGACATCGGTTTATTCACCTCGTTTTGTGTCACCAAGTAATGCAACTTCCAGGCATTTACCACCATGTTCGAGAGCGTATTTGTTAAAACCATTTTTGCTGCGGATTCCAATACGATAATTCCCCAAGGCGTTGTCGTGGAGTTCGACGCCTCCCATGCTTTGATTGTATTCCTTGATCATTCGGGGAACATTGATGTTTACATATTATTTCTTTTGAGTGCGATCATAACGCTGTGCTGTGGCGAGCGGCTCCATAAACGAACGATTAGATAACATAGTGCCGTTCGAATTATCTCTCCACCGGACCACAAAGAGCTTCTTTTCCGCCTAATATAATGTTTTACATTCTCCCTATTTGAGTTTATCGGGCAACTTGGATCCACCGATGCGGGTTACTCGAACTGTTCCTATTGAAAAAAATCGACGATCGCTTAGATCGCACATGAGGTGAAACGAAGTGAAAAAGTTGTCGAAATAAATACAATGAGCGGAGGGAGATGAAACGTTCTCCAACAACTTGAGTACAACATCAGGCATCGAGGCATTGCACCGCGCACAATCGGGACACCCATGTCCGGTTCAAGCGACCAATAGAGTTTCCATTGCGGTAGCACATAGTAACCGCTCAGAAAGAGGATGGCGATGAATCTCTTCAGCTCATACGATTGAAGACCAAGGGATTATTTTTTTGGCATATTCATCGCTCCAATTAATTATCATTTCTATCAACTCCTCATCAAGAAAAAGGCTGAACAATTTTGCTGGCGATTTTCCAGCTAATTGCCTTGCTATGCCCTCGATTTGGGATACGTCAATGCCCTTGGAATATTGAAAGACACGCTTCCGCCAAGTCGTACGACCATATTTGGCCAGAGATTTGATTTTTTTCGACGGCTGCATCGGTTCATCCTCCTCGTACTCTTCCGATTCGTAGCCAGCCGTGTCCGCCGCCGCCGTCTCATATTCTAATTCGACCATACCAGCAACATCCATAGCAAACGCAGCATCGCCTTCAATAGTCTCGTCGTGTATTGTTTCCTGGTCGCTTGCCTCATCTACGTCCGGTTGCACGTACACCACATTCACATCGGCTGAGCGATGTTCTGCAATCGTCACCTCATCCTCTTCATCAGATGATTGTTGTAATATCATTCTAATTTCATCGATTGTGATCTCCCTGTGTCGCCTCGTGTTCTGTGCATAAGCAAAAACACATTATAATAATTGCATCAATCACATCGCAATCACTAATCGCTGTTATTTCACTCTATTTCTCTTTCAATTCATGCTACAGATAAACAATTTTCGTTTAATTAATAATAATTATACTTACAAATGCAGATGCCAATCCAAAACACTCTTGATTGCTATGTTCCGCACTACTACAATAGCTAGGGCACTCAAGATCTGGAAACTTTTATTGTATAATTAAAACAGTAATGACTCTTCAGTATGTCTGTAGATATATATTTTCAAACAATGATTTCACCCCACCTAATTTTATTCACCCGTCGACAACACGCGCTAATTTACGATCAGTGTCATCTGTTGTCGGATAGAAACAGGTGTAGAATAATTAGATTAAATACAGAAACAAATAATTAAACAGCGAACAGAATCAATTGTGCGGTAAAATTGGCTTCTTTTCGTTAAATATGTCAAAATGTCCGAAAAGTATTAACACATCGACCCAAGGGGTCATAAACTACCCATGCGTTTTCTACGTCCGGTAACACAGGTATGGCAGCCATGCGGTAAATTCTTTATACATATATCGACAGTACCATCCTTTGGCTACACGAAACTATTGTTCTTGTAATTATTTTAAATATTTTTATTAAAAAAAAAAAATTATTCAAAAAAGGCCTTTTCGGAGACTTTCAGAAATAAGGGGGTGGGGGGAGGGGTCGGTAGGGGACAAGGTTGTCGATACCCATAAATTATAGCCAACATTCCAGAGAATAGATACCTATCAACATATATTTTTTATTGTACCTAGTTTCATAGGAATAGCTATTCTAGTACAGGGGTCAAAAACTGCCCGTCTGGGCCAAAATGGGTTAAAGTGAACTTCCCCAAGGCCCCTGATGTGTAATGGAAGTTCGTTGTAGAATAAGTAAGATTGGCAGAGAAAGCTATTCCGAACGTTACTCAGTCGCACCTTAAAATGACGCAAGTCCTCTTTATTTCGCGTATTATGCGAATGAATATTTGAGTTAGTTGAAGTAGTCTCGATATTTTTTCTCGTATACATGATGTTTTGGTATATATATGCGGCGTACAAAGTCATGATAACAAATTCGATGAAGTACTGCCTGCAAGATGTTCGCGAAGATATTGAGAACAGATTTTTAATCGCTCGTTTTTGTAGGCGAAAGATCCTTATAACATTTGCCGCCATTCCCCAAAACATGAAATACTCTATATTTGGTTTACAAAAGCAGGGTAGAAGGTATACAAAGGCATTTTTTAAAACATCTTCATTTTCGTGGACGCTTAGGATTTCCAAAGTAAGGGAATAGACTGGACCACTCTGGTGGAAACTATCTTATTTTTAGTTTCAGTCTCATTTTTAGTTTTAAAAAAATGATTGAGTAACCTGAATGAATGAAAGAAAACGAAAGGATAAGAGTGTAGTAAGTCACTATGTTTAAAATATTACCACCCCAGAATAGACAAAAAAACTAGTGGGGTGATGAAATCCTTACAAATCTGATCTAATCTGCATCGCAAAAAAAAAAGTAAATATATCATTATGTATACTCTTTTTTTGTAAAATATTATATTGGATAACTTCATAAAATAAATATAAATTTAAAATATGTTTACACGACTGTCCAATAAAAACGGTGTGTTCATCTCTGTATATTTTTCGTTTCTTTATTCCACCATAAATTCTAAATGTTTGAACCAAATTAAAATTGTGTTCTATTGCTAGAATCGCTATGTCATCCCGAGTGTCATAGAGTATTTTAACTGTCCAAATATCAAGTAAGTATTCGTCTAAATGTCCAAATGTCAATAAGGGAACATAAATATATGGTATTTAGTGTCAAATGGAAGGTCTGATTGAGTAAATTCCGGAAATATACATGTATCTATATGAATATATACAATAACCACATATATTTCATAAAAAAACATAGTAAAAATATTTATAAATACAATAGTAGGTACACATAATGTAACGGCAGTCCTTTTAGTGTTTTTTATTCTTTTTAAATTATTTACTTGCTTACATCAATGTTGTAGGCTCACAATAACTCAGCTAGGAGAGCCTAGTAGTGGTACAACTTTGATCTGTCGATAAAATAAATTGGATTAGTCTTATTTACGAGTATAATCCGACATTACGGTAAAAACTGAAATATGAATATAAATATTCTAACCTACTGTGCATCTTTGCTAACCTAAATAATGTTAACTGTTCCAATTTCCAGTAATTAAATATTCCTTGTGTTTTATTTTGGATAAATAGATAAACTACACATATAATATTTAAATAACCCGTAATAAATATACTTATAAATACAATAGTTTACTTTCTGTAGCAGCGGTCGTGTATTTTATTCTTTTAAATATATTTACTTGTTCACGGCACATTTTCGCAGGATGAATAATTCTGTGGCAATTAGGCAAAACTACATAAGTCGTTTTTTGACCAAAATGAGTTATAATGACCATTTAACAGCGTTTTTTTTACTATTTCATTGGGAAAAACTACATAACTCGAAGCACAATATAAAAGAAGTTATAGCACCTACTTTCTCACTAGTTATATATTGTTCAGGTGAGCAAAACTACATATATGTAACTTATGTACTTTTTCTTAACTATTGATAGGTGGTCATAGCAGCATAAGTTAATTATCTTTTTATTAATACATATTATTTTAAAATTACACATATGGTTTAAGAGAGCACACATTTTTTATTCCATGTGCCAATTTAAGCCATAAATTTCAAAATGCTCCCCTGAGAAAATGGTATTTCTGACTTATGTAGTTTTGCCTAATTGCCACATCGGCGCTAAAAGGCGCTTCAGCCCAGTTGGAATTCCATATGTGAGAAGTAGAAGGCTCTGACTTAGCAGTGATGTTTAGTATGGGCATTGTAATCGGCATCGGCGCGGGCGAGGGCGCGGCGTCTGAGCCATTAGTAGGCAGTGCATCGTTTATATTGCCGTTGTGTCGATCATGTGCAGAGGAACAGTTGACCATAACGGCCCGCTGAGGATTCATTACGGTATTGGACGCGCCGACATCCATTCGGACCTCCTTCTCTTGTGATGTGACCCTCTTGGCCCCCGCGCCCGGCCCGTGCCACCATCACACCCGCTGCTATGCACAAGCCGTGCTATTTACATTTCATTTTGTAACATTTTTACTTTCCCGGCAAGTATTGTGAACGCGTTAATTATTTTTTTTCGAAATGAAGACAGATATATAGGTATATATAGGTATATATATATATATATATATATATATATATATATATATATATATATATATATATATATATATATATATATATATATATATATATATATATATATATATATATATATATATATATATATATATATATATATATATATATATATATATATATATATATATATATATATATATATATATCTATATTATATATATATATATATATATATATATATATATATATATATATATATATATATATATATATATATATATATATATATATATATATATATATATATATATATATATTATATATATATATATATATATATATATATATATATATATATATATATATATATATATATATATATATATATATATATATATATATATATATATATATATATATATATATATATATATATATATATATATATATATATATATATATATATATATATATATATATATATATATATATATATATATATATATATATATATATATATATACATTTTAAACCCCCTACAAGACGATTTAGACCATTTTCAGACTGAAGTCTGTCTGTGAGTCTCTGTGGCTGTGTGTCTGTTTTTATTATATATTCCTCAACAATAGCACCTAAACGCTTCATCCGATTGATCTGAGATTTGACATGTAGGCATCATTTGGTCATGGTAAGAGTTGAAAAGGCTGTGGTTGAAATCGGTCCACCTCTTTTTATTGTTTTAATTGTTTATTCGTTGCTTAAAGTTGCGGGCGTCCAGTGTCATTTATTACCGCATCCGCGTCCAGTGTCATTTGTCACCGAGCACTACTACCTATGACCCGCGGCTGCGGTTCGTATATTTGCTTAGACGCCGACGTGCTATTATAAGCTTCTTCACGGATTTCCGCTAGGCGGCGCTACGCTACATGCAAATGTTTCGATTTTACTCGGAATAAAATAAAATGTTATTTAGTGTCATAACTTTGTATGTTGTTTACTGAGATAACGCATCTTCCTACATTCCTATGAAAGTTACTGTGATTCTGGGAAGTCTTGGGGTGATACAACTGATTTTATACTTTCTCGGCCCAACAACCGACGATAAGTGAAAGTTTTGGGAACGTGCTTCTGTTTCGGGAACGATTACCAGCATAAGCAAAACTCAACAGAATCAATATATCAACGCTTACACTCATCATGACTATGAGAACCGTCATGTATATTCAACACATTATAAAGTTACACGAGTAAACCGTCAGCACTTAATCCCAAAAATGAGAAAAAGTTTTGCACAGAAACACTTTTCTTAAATGGCTCCTCAACTGTTCAGCAAAATGAATAGTGTTTGCCTTCTGTAAAACTGAAATCGAGGAATAGTCACTAAAAAAAGAAAAATATAACAAAGTCACTTTTAAATATGGGTCGTCAATGAAACAGATACACTAATAACATATACACTGAAATAAAGCATTAATTTTCAAATCTATATAGTGTTATTTAATATCAATCTATAACGTATATAGGTTCGCGAACTTGCAGCGATATCGAATATGTAGGCAGAAGTATGTTTCTCTTTATTTCGGAAATCTCTCGTTTAAACTTAGTTTTTTTTATGAAAACGTATGAGGTACCTAGGTAAAAATTACAGAAAAAAAATAATTAAATCATTGACCAGTATTGTTTTTGAGAAATTTAATTACTGCAATTTAAATTAAGCAAAATATTAAATTTTTTCATTCTCTCCAATATTCAAACTCTCATCCATGCGATGCAGATTTGCGCCCCGAGTATCACGGCTTGTGTCTCTGTACAATTGTGTAGCGGGCTACGCGCCTGTTCGTCTGAAAGCGCGCGGCGTCGCCCGTAGTCCCAGAGCTCACCACAGCATACCTTACGTCATCGGCTATAAGAAATTCAGTAAATAAAATATGTGATTCTTCACGCCTCAAACAAACTAGTTTTTCTAAGAGAAACAAGTAAGGGAGTTTCATTACTGAAGGAATAAACCCAAAACGATACAATCGGCGGTTTTATTACTAAGATTTCTTTCAGTCAACCATTGCGAAAATATACTAAAACTTATACAGATTATTTATTAATCTGGCTGTATCAAGTGGTTGATTGTGTCAGCCCCTTGCTTGCACAAAATTTGATCCAAATCTTAATTATCTTTAAAAAAAACTATGACGTGACACACACCACTATTGTTTTTTTTCTGAATATGTAATTCGTTTATATTGGCAATATCTTTGCTTGAAATTAAAATTTATTTTTAATGCCAAATTCTAACTCAACCGAAGTTATCAAAGTTTTTTTTTATTTTATCTATTTATCCATCTTTAAAACACAACTTTTAAATAAATTCCAGCCAAACCCTAGGCTTACCAGCTGGATATTAGGATAGGGTGACTTTGCATGATCTGCAGTTGCATAGGTTAATATTAGTTTGCACAAAAATCACAATTTTGATAATGTTTACAAAAAGAACGTACTCAATGCTAACATAGTATTTAGGCACATGTATGTACGTACTTAATGGTATTATTTACATATATTTCAAAACCAATTATGTAAAAAAAAATAATATATAGATTTGGAAAGTAGGAATTTTGTTTAGAATATGTAGAGAATTTCATGGAATAAACGATAGGTTAGCCTCTTCCATCTTCGTTTTCCACAAAAATTGTAAAAATGAAAGACGAGCAGCTGTTCATTTTTTATCTGTCTAGAGCTGAATTTATGTTTAACATGGATAGCCAAGTCATATTATGCGATTCACCTTAGGATAAAAGATAATAAGATAGAAATTTGTATGTATACCTTCATTTTGGCGTTCCAAAAGTTGTCTCAAAAGTCTCATAAAATCTAGTGTCTGCGTCGTAAGTTGTTCAAGGTCAAAGTCGCAAAAATCGGTTTTTCGCAATTATCTAGGTTTTATAGCTCCAATGATGTTAGCATATATAATACATCTATAACAATTGACCTTGCATGACCTTGTATGTACGGCTGAGCGCTGCGCACTCTCCGCTCTCTATCTCAGAAACGGTTGAGCGCATGAAAAAATGTTTGGAAGAAAGTTTGTCGCAAATTTTATGCTCTACAATTTGTATGCTATATGTTAACATCATTGGTGCTATAGAATACCTAGATAATCGCGAAACCCGATTTTTGTGACTTTGATCTTGAATAACTAACGACGCAGACACGAGATTTTATGAGACTTTTGAGACAACTTTTAGAACGCCAAAATGCAGGTATTACTAGTTTCCAGCTTATTATCTCTCTTATTATCTCTCAAAAAAGGGGTCAGGTTGACCCCTTTTTTTGCCTAAGTGACTGCACTATAAATTATGATTATAAATAGGATAAAAACTAATTTACCGAGTGGAGTTTCTATCACCCTACGTTTCGGCGACGTTGCAGCCGCCGTTGTCTAGGGTAGGCTGAAAGAGCTATCAATTCGTTGTTCCGCGGGTAGGCCGCATACCGCTGCCGCCTCTGCGTAAATTATATCGGTGGTGGGGGGGGGGCGGGCTCGGAGCGCGCCAATTTCGAAAATCCGTCGTGCACACAACACTCACTGTATCCTGTCTTAAGTCCTTGCGTTCGGCTTTCTGCGGTGGGAACATTTTAAGAAGAGGGTTCCACGAAAACGAGAGTTTGTAACCGTCGTCTCTATTGAAGTTCCGGGTTCTTCTTATTTCAATGGCCTACTGGATAATGTAAGGATTTTTTTTCATATAAATTCGGAATTCGTCAGTTGAAAGTGGCCAGTGTTAATAAACGGCAATTGCAAAGGTACGGACGTTATACAACATAATATCCCCTCAAATTGGTTTCTTTCGTTTGCCCAATGATTTAAATTAATCTGAATGAGGCCCCCGGCCTGCTGACTGGCGCTGACACCACTCAATCAATCGTCGTGATCGCCGCCGCTGGCTGCGACGACCGCTGCTTAATTACCGCTAATTTGTAGTAGCCAATGTAAATAGTAAATACCTATACGGCACAGTTACTAGAGTATGCAAATAATGTTGGCAGAAGCCAAATTCCACAGTGAATAAGTTAAATACGTGATAATCAGTAAAAGGCCAGTAAATCCATGAACTGACCGGACAGACAGACCCGGATGCGTATTTCCGTTTGCTTGTGCAATAGAAGGCAGTACTGCCTCGAAACGGACGGGTTTGATATGTTAACTCTCTTTCCAAAGTCGTGCTTAAATGAAGGCACGAGTCCTCCAATCGCGCACGGTTTTGCTAAGGGCATGGACCCTGATAGGCTTATTTATTTCCGTGTTTAATAAGAGGCAGAACTTGCCTTGACACGCACGGAATCCATGTTTGTTTGTGGGCATTTTATTTGAGGTGTTTCATGAATAGGCAAGAAAACTCAAACAATTTTTTTTTTATTTATTAGAACAACAAATACTTCAGTTAAAGAGGTAAGAGTATGGTAATAATGTAAAGTAATAAACGTACCTACTTTGATTGTATATATTTGATTAAATATTTAACGACTTCAAAATTGTCCACAATATCACTAAATATATTCTATAACTTAATCGTTCCATATTAATCGAAAACACATCTATAAACATAACCTCAAAATGTATAATCGCATACACGAGACAAGAGTGGTGAAGTTTGCGCACGAACTTCATGTGTCGTTCGCGATTGGAGAACAAATGCTTTATCGTCTTGAATTTAACTCGTGTTTGGATGAAAATTTTGATTGCAAACCCGTGCGCGATTGGACGACTCGTGCCTTCATTTGAGAACGACTTTGGAAAGGGAGTTAACATAATAATATCAAACCGTGCGTGCTTCGAGGCAGTACTGCCTGCTATTGAACACGCAACCGGAAATACGCGATCCGGTACTACGATTTTTCTGAGCCGTTGCAAAAACTTGATACTGGCGCCCGCCTCTCCAGTTTTTGAGAAAAATGTTTTTCAAAAATATACTTTGTGAGATTTTCTGTGAAAGAATAAGAATTCTAAAATAAAAAGACAGTTTGCAAGTACGTACCCACTTGCGAAGTTCGTTGTAACGCTTTGCAACATATCAAACGAAAGTTTATTACGAATACAACATTTCGTTCTATACAAGTTAAACTGAAATACGTGGCTGTAAAAAGTTTTAATAGTGGGTTGAAATTGCAGAATATTTTATTCAAATCAAATCAAATCAAATAATTTATTGTCCTAAAAACTAATACATAGTTGTATAGATAGTTGTATTACATTTACATTTGGCCGTGATATGATTGAATTCTTCATTAATGATCAAATTCTTCTATTAATAATCAAAACATAAAAGGTTACTCGTAAGAATAAAGAAGGTATTATTGTAGAATTAAATCGAGTTTCACCATTTAGTTTACCACATAAAAAACACAGAGTAAAATATGTAGAAAGTTATAGAGATGTAAGATATCGAGAAGATAATATGTAGAAATTAACTCAATAAGTAGTGATTCTATTACATCGAATATAATGAATAATGTAATGAGAAAAAAAACAAGGTTATAATGAACATAATATTTTTTTTTAAATACCGATAAAAATAAGTTTGTTTAGTATAAAATTAATAAATGTAATGTAAAAAAAACTAAAACAACAAATGTGACGATTGTCAAAAAGTAAAATAAACGTCTTAGTGATTATATTGCAAATAAAAATAGTCAAAATATAATTAATATGTGCCTACCTAATAATAGAAATAGTCAATACATTTTAGTCAAATTGAAAATCGATTAAAAACCTATTACAGAAAGATATATAGTCGAGATGCAAAAACTATAACTTTTATTAGAGAAATGCGGTATTTACTTCGGTATGGTACAAAATAATAAAGTCATATAGGACAATATGATGGCAGTTAGTTAAATATTTAAGTAGGAAATGTATTATACATGGTTGTTTGTCAAAATATCCAACCTTATCCAAGCCCAATATGTATTATAAAAATTATTTTTTACAGTAAACTTTCAGATAGTAAATACGTGTTAGACTATTTGCATAACCTTTTTATACAAAACTAATTTACTATCCTATGAAATGTTTACAACGGATCCATAGGACCCTAACGTTAGAGACCACCACGGATTCGATTCCAGGCTGGGTCACCATTTTCCGTTGGGATCAAATTAACGGATTTGCATTTTCAATTCTGTCGATCGAATGCAATAACAAGACACACACTTACACACGTTACATGCACACATACATAAAACACGTCATAGTAAGGTTGGTTGTAAGAGATTGTCATATGACAATAAACCCGCCCATTGTGACATTTCACAATAAAGAGTATAAACAAACAAACAAACCTTTATACAAGGGCCGTTCAAAGTGATAATTAGTTACATACTTGTTGGGACCAAATAAGTATAAATACTGGTAGGCAAATAAATTTAAATACTGGTAGGCAAATAAATATAAATACTGCGGGGAGGAATTTAATGGAATCATTTAATACGCCTAATCCTTTCTTTAGATGTGGTATCAACAACACGACACATTCTGGTGAGAGGTCTATTCGTATTAATTTCTATTGCATTTGATATTGCTATTCATGTTTCATGGTCCATCGATCTTGGTAGTGGTGGGATTAACGAGGGCAATTGCCAATATCTCACACGCCGGTTTGGTTACATTAGCGATAAGAATGAGTGGAGACGTGGTCTGCGTGGTCACAAGTCGCAAGTGAAAACTACCGGTTAAATGGGTCGCCGAGAGCGATGACGCATGCCTGATCGCCCACGCCGCGCCTAGCGCCTTCTCTTCTCTCGTATTCGTAACAAAAATAACGGATTCGAGAATTCCAAGGTAGAAAACAAAATTCCACGGAAAAATTCGACTCGACTCCGGCAGTCGAGTCACCGTGCGTCGCACGTGTTGATATTTTGTGCCTGAGTAACAAGTGGAACGTTGGCGCGTTACAATACAATACTACCTGTTACGATACAATTGTAACAGGTAGTATACAATTAATACAATTTGGGAGCTAATGGGCGATGTAGCAGTTAGGCCAGTACGACCCACGTGTTAAGGCCGGATAAACTCACGGGCCAACACCGATCCGGCAGCCTTCACACAGAAGTGCGAGCCAGGGTAGGACTCTGGCCTGCGGGCCAGTGTCCCCTTCTTCTCCTGGACGATTTGCGCACGATGCGGCGTCAACCAATCGATTGTGCACTCCAACTGATAGCTGGGGGAGTCTGGAAGCGGCTTTGTCTCCTATAGAGCGGATTAGTTGTTAACTGCTCTCGAAACTGCCAATCGGGTGAACAGCCGGGCAAAGGATGCCGTGGTACGCTTTAGATTCGGTAGACACCAAATCACCGCTACGTAAGGGATAGGACCGCGCAAGCGACCTCGAACCTGTACCAGTCGGGAGACCGGCAAGGACGTATTCAGGTGGGGGACACCGGAGACGCGTCCCCGTCGCCCCCCCCCCCCTCCCTCCGAAACGGGCCATTAACGGAGCTTGATTGTGTATTAGTCATGTACGCAAAAGTCTTTTACCCTCACTCCATAGGAGACTGAACTCCATATGATATAATAGGTATTTATGATATAATATGTTATGACATAATACGGTATATATGATTTGATAAATATTATATGGTATCTATGATATGATACGATATCTCTATATGATATATCTAATTATGATATCATCTAATCTACAGGGTACATATGTGAATCATATTATATGATATCTAGCTTTTAAATCATATGATACAGGGCCCGATTGCGTTTCTTTGTGAACTAAAACTAAAATTAGTCCAAGCGAACGAGACAGAGCAATACGTTAGAGCGGAATATGAAACTAACAATCGTCGATAAATACTACCTTTCGAACATAATATACGCGTCCGAAAAAATTCGTGCATATTTCGGGCGGTGTAAGATTTGACCTTGGCGGGCAGTTTTAATGCGAAAAAGTGACAACCGGTCATCTCACATTCTGCTCTAGCGTATTGCCCTGTCTTGTTCACACGGACTAATTTCCGATTTTAGTTCACGAAGAAACGCAATCGAGCCCACAGTGTACCTGAATCATATGATAAATGCATATGATTTAGATACACTTCCAATTGATATAGAGACAGTCTCAGATATCAGTGTACAACCAATCACAGATGGCCAAAGTTACTCTTCGCTAGCGCACAAATCCTTCCAACGTAAAATTTGCTAACAATATCTATTACAATAAATAGTAAAATAGCTGTCTGCTGCTGAAATCATTATAACGGAAATATTGAAAAAACTGGTATCGAAATGTAATTTATATCCACATAAGACATACAAAGATCTAAATTCATAGAACGTGTGAGAATTCAACCCACACAATTTGAAAAACACAATTTTAACGTGTCTGAAACGTGTTTTACAACTATATGTATATCTGTGTTAAGCTACGCGGATGGACATTACCCAATCGACTAACTTGACTCCACTCTTTTTTACATTGTAAAACAATGAGATTCCTCAAGTGGACATTCATATTTTTCAATAATGGACATTTATACGAGGAACAAACTCTTTGCGACCAAATAAATATAAATACTGGTAGGCACAGTAAAACATTTGTTATTATATTCTAAAAACGGAAATAGATTTTCTTCTGTATTTTTTTAATAAAGGTTTTTGCATCTGGTCGAAGCGTGTTGGCGAAAATGGATAAAACCTAATTTCGCGCTATGATTCGATAGACATGGAAACTATGAAAACTTTTGTACGGAGCAAGTATTTCGTAAATTAGGAGATACATTAAAGGTTAAAGCTCCCTCATATTCTAAGATTGCACGTTGGTGTTCTGAGTTTAGTCGTGTATACACTAATTAATGTTAGTGTATATCTGAAAGCAGAATATTTCAATATTAAAAACTTTTCGTAACATTAGTAGTATACGTTCAACCAATCAACCAATCAATCAATCGACCAATCCAATAATCAATCAAACAATCAATCAATAAATCATCTAATCAAACTAATTTTTTGTATAAAGTGCTTGATGACTATTAATATTCTTATAATAATTATCTATTTTATATGTATACTCATGTGCATGGATTCACCTCTATTATTTTATTTTTTTTTTTTATTTTATTTGTCTGCATGCCGTGTAAAGCCGACTTTAGTCAACGCTATTGTCGAATTAATATTTATCTACATATAAACTGACGAATTCTAATATGCGATAATTAGCTTTAATTCATAATTCATGCTTTTATTGTATATTCTGAATGAATAAATTGAATACTGAATACTGAATACTGAATCAATTACTCAACCAAACAATCAATCAATCAAGACATCAATCATTTTTTATGTACAAAAATACATATATACATGCTTTCAGTATGATGCATTTATTTACCCCTTTTGCCTATTGTATATTCAATGACAGTCGCACATAAACAGTAAACTCCAGTCGCGTGTCGGAGCTGACATGCATTTTTTTTGTTTTACTGTATCTCTTTGCGATTCTTAAAGTCTCCTTGTTTCTCTATATCTGATAACGCTAATATCGCTTCTGACAACTTCAAACTTCTGGTTATCTGCTGAGCCGCTCTTTGAAGTGCTCTTCGTCTTCTATATTTCAGGTTGATTTTGCTTGTGTTTTAGCCGACATTCTTAAATGCATTCATTTATTTCATTATAAATAGCTTTTCCTTCTCTACCATAGTTAAATATTGTAATTTGTGTATTGTACGTCGTAAATCTAATTCTAAACTAATCTGACGTGAACTTCTAGACGTATTCAAGTCGATAACAAATGTGGGCATTGTTTATGAAATGCCCCCCCCCCCACCCACCTCATAGTTTGTGATGTAATAGTGCATTAAAAGCATTCTCATAGTAAATTTAAACCCGCAAGGAAGTAAATTGAATAGGCACGATAACCCTGTGAGCCGGTGAGCCTGATTGGTCCGTTGACACACTTCGCGCACGTGGTTGTCTGACAGCTCAGTGACAAAAATCTACCCGTCTCGGTCGCACCCGTTACTATTAAGGAATTCCGTTAAAACGTAGACCGTCTTTAAACTTGACCGAGCAAACAACGCTGAATCGTGATTAATTCTGCCTCGCTCTCTCGCTTTCTCTTTTTGTCCCACCTGTCTATTCGTTCATTGTGTCTATATTCATAAAATTTCGTCTCCGATGCCAGGCAACTAATAATCCGCCTATCTCTGGCAGAGCCAACGGCTTCTGAGTACTGTACAGATTGGCGTGAATCATTAGTGCAGCGGTATGTAACGTTTTCAAAACGACTACCCTAAATTTTTTAAATCTTCACCAGTGCCATAGAATACGTCAAAACGTTAAATTAGAAAAACACATGGCGTTAATATTAACGCGGACAACTGGCCTCAAAGGTTTGCATGTGATGACTTAGTGACCATCGCAGAGTAGCTAGAGGAACTCCAGAAAATGCTGTACGACTTCAAAGAATATATAATAAGGAGATAAAAATTATATTTATTTCAATTACAGATTTTAAAATGTGTAGGAATGACCGAATATATCAAAATAATATTAAATTAGTTAATGAATTTACCAAATAATGAAATAAAGTAAATTACTCTATGAGGTAAGAAACAGGTAACATGAGGTAAGAAAGTTTGACCATATTACGGAGTACAGAAGGAGACTTCACTGGCTGACGAGCCGAGAAAGGTGAGATACGAGAGTCCTAGGTTTGCTCTTCAGAATCCTGAAGGGGGCCGCTCCGAACTATCTTATAAGTAGGTTCAAACCTCTATTTTCTCACGGGCGCCCTCTAAGATCTGAAGACAACCTACTGCTTTCGATCCCTAGTCACAGTAGTGATTTCTTCTCGCACTCCTTCTCTGTACGTGGAGCCCGTCTCTCTGTACGTGGAGCTCGAATGCTTTACCCACGCGTACAAGGATAGCACCCAGTTTGTTTTGCTTCAAATGCAGGCTCAACGAACACTTGAACCCACGCTCGTAAACTTTTCCTTATTTTTTCCTCCCTATTGCGTCCCCTGCATCATTATAGGTTTATCGGTTGTTTTTTCTTAAATTTATTGTTTTGTTTTCCTGCTGAATTTAAATAATTAAAATTTAATTTATTAGTTTATTTTTACCGCATAACATGTTATTCCACTAGGTTAAGGTTAGCTGTAAGATATTGCATTTAAGCAATAAGCTCGCCTTTTTGTTTAAACAAATAAAGCGTTTAATTATTATTAATATTAATATTATTACTCTAAAATTATTCCAATTAACAAAAAAAAACTATAATATAACAATTGTCAATAACAAAAAATAGTAGGTACACTAAATTACGTTATATGTGAATATATATGTATGTATGTTGATTATAAGCAGTTGCACCCGAATCTCTCGGAAATATCAATATTTTTAATGCCCCTTAATTTATTAGGAAATTTATTTAAAAATGTAAGTCCTGTGTAGAGACTAGCCGCATGGAACTTGTCCAAACGGTCGTAGATAATAGGTTTTATTCCTGGTGTCATGTGAAAGAGGCATCCCAACGTATACAGTTTACAAACAGTGCTCTCTGCCTGTGATGACGTGGGTTACGAAAACTTAAACCTTACTCGTGGGCTCGTTCACGATTTTAAAGATATATACGGAAAACCAGTACGGTTCTCTCAGCATACACCCAGCATTTCCCATTATTTATATAATGGGAAAAGTATGTGATTTTCGTCCTTTTCTTGATAAATGTCTCATGTACATATGTAATCGTACTACTAAAAATTATCGACAATTTTGAGATTTAGCGAGTTTCGATTTATCGATCTTGTTATTATGTTTCGTAGGTTGGTAGCATTATTTGCAATATATTCACCAAGCTTCCACCACATTTATTTGGTACTTTTATTATAAAGGTCATTTGAAATCGAATTCGAGAGCCATGACTTTGCAAATTTTGTACCAATTTGAATGATAATTATGTATGTACTTTTTGTATTTAAATCTAAGATTTAGCTTTAGTTTGATTATTTAACAATTTACTTACTACTTTGGAAGTTACTATGTACAGTTAATTTAATACGTATATATTGACTATTTCAATTGTTAGGCTTCTGCTTTGATTATTCAACATTTTAACTGACTATTTTAATTATTGTGTGTTTAGTAGGAAGCCATTAGAATTATTGACTTTTTTTATTAAATAAGCCTTTAATTTGTTTTATAATAAGATTCTACGACGAATAACTTTTAGTGGGTTCCAAAGTTTCTTAGATACTATGTATATACTTTTTTTAATAGCATATGTATGTTAAGTAAAGATTAAAATAATAATGAGACTTACTACTTAAAACACAAATATTTTGACACGTCCAAGAGCAGTTTTAAACCGCCAATTGTACACGACGTAAATGTAATGTAATGTAAATGTAATGAAAGGTTTGGCGTTTTTTCATATTTGTTTTTTTTTAAATGATCGGTCAAAGAATTTGCATAAAGTTTTGTGTTAAAAATAAAATTAGGTGTTGTGAGGTGATAATGTTGGATAAAGCTTTTCCAGATGATGTTAACGTGGAGGATTTACGAATGATACTAACGGTTTCAAAATGGCCGCGAAGAGAAGTCTGATGATTATGAGTGTGATGATCTGTGCATTATGAGTTCCTACCAGGTGGTAGAGTTAATAAAAAGTATTCGTTTCAAGTTTTGCGCAATTTCCACGAGAAAAGACACGAATTTTGGACCGACAACTCATGGATATTACTTTTCGATAACGCTCCAGTACACACAGCTCCAGTAATTCGATAGTTTTTGGCCAATAACAGCATACATTTTTATTTGTGATTATTTTTTGTTCCTCAAATTTAAACGCTACTGAAATGTCAACGTTTTGAGTTCATAGAAGAGATAAAAGCAAAAGCGATACACCAGCTGGAAACCATACCAAAGAGTGCCTTCCAGAAATGATATGAGGGTTGGGAAAAATGCTGACACAAGTGTATCCTACTACAGGGACAGTAATTCGAAGGAGGCCACATCAATATGGACGAATAAACCACCAGTTCTTGTGATAAAATATCATTTTTGTTACTTTTTGATCAAGGTAGTAAACCTTTTTATATTGTTTTTTGTGTACTGTGTTTAAAATAAATCCACCCTTCTGCGTTAACAGAGCGACGTGAATGCTTTTTAGCATTTATTTCCCGCTTTCCAGTTTTCTCTAATACAACCGAATGAAAACGAGTGAGATTATTAAAGAAAAAGAAAAACGTAAGCGGTCCACATGTTACGTTACGTCGTTCTGAGGAACGGTGTCCGGTCGGAACAGTTAGTTAGCAGAAAGCACGAAAGACGTGTGCCGACGTGTGGTGTGCATGCTCCAAGGCGCGCTTTAACCAATTATCAAAGACGCAAAGTAAAGGTAGATAAGCCCGGGGATGGTTCCCATATCTATAACGACGGAAGTCATTCTAACAGAATTTTTCTTGCTTATAACCCTGCTCATATGAGAGTTCATTTTTTTTTATTTAATAATAACCGAACATAGTGCCAAGAAAGTGCTTGACGCTTCTCCAGGCGTCGATTTGAAACAATATTAGAGAGTTTGTGTACCACAAAATAGCGATTTTACGATATCAAGTGATGGTCGGTTTGTAACCTTATCATAAAACATCAAAGTAATATTTTTAATCTTCAAATATTAATCATGAAACTAGTATCGTTAAAAAGCTCATGTTGGCAATTTTGGTAATTTTATTGGGCTCGTACCAATAAATTATCAATAAAATGTAAATTGCTATTACAGTTTGTGTCTTATAACCCTCCAACCGCTTGGGGACGCGTAAGTACACGTTCAGCTCTATCCAAACGGTTCCGATTTTATTTCTGATTTTAAAGTTTAGTTTTATGAAAAGATTTTTAAAAAATGTTATAGTTAATTTAAAAATCAAAAATTTTATTAAATAAAATAAACAAAATAATCGTTGAAAGTCAGAATAATTATTGAATACTGTAAGTAGTAGAAAAGAGTTATAAAATAAATTTATTACAAAATATATTATAAAAATTAAAAATCTGAATTCACTTTTGTTTACATATGGGCAATTTATATTGTTAGAGATATGAGGGTGTGTAAATTGTGTGTTTGTAATTTCTTGCTATTTTTGAAACTTCATGAAGATACTTTCAGTTTCCGCTCTTCCTTTACTAATCCACCACTGATTGTCACTTGTTTAAGAACTTTTTTCTCTGCTTGCGTGAGATTAAAATTTAAAGCAGCCTTTAAACAATACAGTTGCCTAATACCTAGCATTTTCGCTTCGAGAAACAACTCATTAGAAGAATATATTTTTGGTTTTTTGAGTGTAATACGAATGGATATCCAGATAATGTTGCAAATACGTTTGCCTCTCTCTCACCATAACGGACGCACTGACATCTACTCGTGTTTAGAAATATCTCTTGAAAAAAACTGATAGTGGGCCCGATTGCGTTTCTTTGTGAACTAAAACTAAAATTAGTCCAAGTGAACGAGACAGAGCAATGCGTTAGAGCGGAAAATGAAACGAACGATCGTCGATAAATATTACCTGCCGAACTTATACTCGTCTGAATAAATTCGAGCATATTTCGTGCGGTATAAGATTTGTCCTTGGCGGGCAGTTTTAATGCGAAAAAGTGACAACCGGTCATCTCACACTCCGCTCTAGCGTATTGCACTATCTCGTTCACACGGACTAATTTCCGATTTTAGTTCACGAAGAAACGCAATCGAGCCCAGTTTATGAATAAAGTTAAAAGTAGCCAATTCACGCGAAAGAATCATGTCAATATCTATTTCTAACGAACTAGTTTATCACTGTAAAGCATTCTAGATACCTAGTGTGTAGATATCTTTATCTCACAAATAGAGTTGGCAACTACAACGGGCGAACCCGTCACCTCAGGAAGTTTTAACGATTAGTCGTTCTATCTCCCGTGAAGTGAATGCAGAAGACTTGGACAAAACAGTCCACCGTCCAGCTCCGCCACATGCCCGTAAGAGACCAACGCCTTAACCGCGAGATAACTAGGTGTGTCTACCAGCGGGCTTACACTTACTTCCAATTGCGACCAGATTACTCCGGTCTCTCGATTGGTTACGAGTTCGAGGTCGCTTGTGCGGTCCTCTCCCTTACAAAGCGGTGTCCTGAGCCCGGTTGTTCACCCAGGATCGGGTATCCGATGATCGTTTCAAGAGCAGTCGCCGTAAGGTCTGCAACCACACCCACTCTATAGGAAACGGTACTGCTTCCAGACTCCCCCGACTGTTGGTCAGAGTGCACAGTCGATTGGCTTACGCCGCACGGTGCGCAGACCGTCCAGGAGCGCCATAAGGTTGATTCCTAGGGGAAACTAGCCCTACGGCCAGAGTCCTGCCCGGGCTCGCACTTCATGCGTGGAGGCCGCCGGATGGCTGTTGACACGTGAGCATGACCAACCCTGAACAGAATGGGTCTTCTTGGCCAACTCACCAAGGGCCCATTAGCTCCCCCAAAACAATCATGCAAAATACTATACGCACTACCTATCGAAATAATCACTTCTTCAGCATTAAAACGAAACGTGATATGACGATCTACCAAAATATTTTTCCACACAATTTTTCAAAATTTTCTTCAGTGGCTCTCGTGGTAGGTGACCCGATCGAGGGTCGTCGTTGCTTGAATTTCTTCCACGCCTAAACTAAGTACACCAAAGTGCAACCGTAGAATATGGAGGAGCATCAAACCCTAATGTTTTATTTTTTATTTATTTATTTATTTGTATCAAACATAATTATAAAACACATAAAAATGGTCATACCAAGTAATGGTGCGAAGAAACAACGGCCCACATTCACATGACCATGCTCAGCGCATACCCAACTAGGCCAAATATAGCCTGTATCTGGGCATACGACTTATTTTCTGACTTAGGTGGAGAAGCCTAACTGACGTAGGTACTCATATAGATACCATACATATACGTACATACACAAATATAATATAACGATCTAAATATATTATAGTATTATTCTTTTGCATTATATTACAATGTAGTACATTTTGTTTAATACCTTATATCATATTATATAGTAAAATAGTAAAGTTATGCAGAAATATATATATATATATATATATATATTTTAAAGATATGACTTGCAGAAGTTCTTTCTCTATCCTTGAACGACCTATGTCGTCAAGAAGCCATTTTTTTAATATTTTCTTTGAACAAAATGGTATTTTCTATTTCCTTTATTTTGTCATCAAGACGGTTGAATATTTTAGGTGCTATATAGTTGAATTGTCTCTGGGCAAATGAAGAATTAACTCGGGGAACGGCATAATTTAGACCTGCAGATGCTCTTGTAGTTCGGTGTTGCTGGCTTCGTAGTCGTTTATCTGAGGCTCGATGGAAGAACATGAGTGACTGTTTCACAAACAGCTGGCGTATATCTAACACATTACTTTCTTTGAATAGCATGTTGGAGTCATATTGTGGCGGCCTTCTATTGATTACCCTCAACAAAAGCTTTTGGGCTTTCACTAGAGGATCCAAGACAGATTTTGCACATGCTCCCCAAGCTATTATTCCGTGTACCCATAAACCCTGACACAGGGCCATATAAACCATATTTAGGGAGTTCTTAGATAGGAAGTTGCGTAATTCTCTAAAGACGAAAACTAGTTTCCGAGACCTCGAAGAGAGTTGTATTAATTGGTTATCCCAGCTCAATTTAGAGTCTATTAGGACACCCAGATACTTGACTTCGGTTTTTTCTTGGATATGGTAACAAGCGCAGGATGGTTGCCTATTACAGTGGTAAAAGTGGATTGTCAATGATGGAGGTGTGATGACTACAGGACGTAATCCAAACACAATGAAATTGCTTTTTGAGGCATTTAGGGTTAGGACATGTATCTCATAAGTCTTGAGATACTCCGCAAAAAATATACAAGCAAAGGTATTTAATTACTGCCCGAAATTTCGATGTTTTCCATTTTCGCCAAAACGCCTCCATAAGATAAAAACAAATTACTCTTATTTAAAAAAACAGTTTTCGCTTTTTATAACTAACTGTTACCCGCGGCTTCGCACCGCGTAAAGTTTCGAATCGATTTGTTAATTTAAGTAGGGTGGCGTTTATTACCCTTTTTAAACGCTTCGTTTAGATATATTTTATTATAAATATAATAGACGTATATGTGAGGTTTAAGACTAGAGGTATTTCAATTTAATTTATTTGTGTATATGTTGTGTATATTTATTTTAAATATATATTTATTGTATTTATGTATATATTGGTGTTGGGTTTAATAAAAAATTCTTACAACTATATTTTTTTTTGGATGTTGGTATAACTCTTTGTGCTTGTGTATTTGTATTATGCAAGAATGATTGTTTTGAACTTTATACCAATAATTATTATATAACCGAACGTCACACATGTCAGCTCGCAATATGCTAAGTCAAATATCAGCATCCCTAGATACGGGCGTTCTTGCTCAGTTAGGTATGCGATGAGCCAACGGCTATGGGTTCAACTTGTTTTTCCTGCACGTTTTATTGTACTGTATACCGAATATCATAGCCATTCGTCTGTAAATCATGTTTTTTAAAATAAATAAATAAATAAATAAATATAGTGCAAGACGTCCCCACTCAGATGCACGCTACCTATTTTGTAGATGTACGCGTCTTGTTCCTCGCCACCCGCGCCCCATTTATCTGAACACTAACTTTGTTGGGCCAGCTGCTGCCGCCGCCGCCTGCTAGGTATTTCGGGGTGCTTGCACGCGTTACTAATTTCATGATATCTATATAACTATACCACCTAAAACCTTACAGTACATCGCTAATTTTATCCTTATTAACCACCCGTGATAATGGATTAATTTATTTTGATAACAATTCTTATTTTATTGCCAATGTCTTCAACAAACACTGCCTAACTATTTTTTTTATTTTTTTGAGACAAAAGCAGTTATTGTAGCTTAAATATAAAAGTTGGATATATGATGTCGCGGACTTTTTTATAGATATCTCTAAGGCCGATGTTTTTGTCTCATATTGTTTTCACGTCAAAATAATAATAATAATAAAAAACTCTTTATTCTTAAGAAAAGGCGAGCTTATTGCCTGTAGGCAATATTTTAGAGCTAACCTATACTATTGTAAGAACATTATTTGCGAGTAGACTACATAACTTAACCTATATAAAGAGTATGACAAATACAATATAGGAGGATAGAAAGAAGTATATACTTTACTCTTTGTGGGCACAGATTTGCCACATCAAAATAATCTAACACCTATAAGGACGCTAAAGTTTTAAAAGGAGGGGAATGGGAGGAGAAAGGGAATTTATCTGGAGGATTTCAAATGCTCTCTGAGTCTGTTTTTAAAAGTTGTTATGCTTGGCGCGGTTCTCACATTTTTCGGCAAAGCATTCCAAAGACGGGCTCCATGCACGGTGAAAGAGAATGAGAAGAAGTCACTGCTGTGACTAGGGATAGAGAGTAGTAGGTTGTTTTTTGATCTCAGAGGGCGTTCATGAGCTGATAGTGCAGTAAATCTGCCGGTAAGATAATTGGGAGCGACGCCATCCAAGATCTTGAAAAGCATACAGAGAACTCGCATGTCTCTTTTCTCACGGGTCGACAGCCAGGGAAGCTTCTCTCTGTACTCCGTGATGTGGTCAAATTTTCTGAGGCCATGGATATACCGAATGCAAACATTTTGGAGACGCTCAACTTTGGTGGATAACTCCTCTGTGAGGTCGAGAAATGCGACATCTCCATAATCCAGAAGGGGGAGGAGAGCAGACCAACAAATCGTAATCTTGCTCTCCTCCGGGAGGATATTTTTCAGCCTATTCAGCGAATGAAATCGGCGAAGAGTTTGCGACGCATTTCTCGAATATGTGGCCGCCATGAGAGGTTGTCGTCCATATGGACACCGAGGTTTTTAACCTCGGAACTGAAAGGGACCTCATCCGCACCGATGCAGATCCTTAGGACTTCATTTATATTAATCCTTGAGGTAAAGTAACTGCTACCGATGATAATAGCCTGCGTTTTGGAAGGATTTAAGAGCAATCCAACCAGCTTATTTTTTTCGAATTGATTTACAAATATCAGGATTTGGTATTGAAAACCAATATTAATCGCATTAAAATATAGCCTTTAGTACTCGATAATGAAGCTTTCCAATAGTTAAAGGATTTTGGAAATCAAATGAGTAGTTTCGGAGATTACCCCCTTTTTATTTTATTTGTTGTGTGGGGCTTTTCTAAGGTCTTTATGAGCCTTGTAACACTGCGACCATTGCTTATCTATTGTGTTCGCCACCTACTATAGTTCTGCGCTAAGCCTCGTGTCATTTAGAAACAGCAACAAGCTTTAGGGGCCAGATTGTTTTACCTCCTCAGGTTGTAGGTAATGATCACCCAAGTAGGTGTATCTTTTACGCAACAGCGGGCCACTCTCGCACATGAGGTGCTGGGGAGTTTCCTCTGCCCCTTGGTAGAACCTGCAAATTTTTGTGTCTCGGAGCTTAAGGTTGAACATGTGTTTGTTCAGGCCACAATGCCCCGTGAGCGCCCTCACCAGTATGCGTAGATTGTTCCTATTTAGCGATACGGCCTCACGGGCCGTCTTAGGGTCGTAGGCCTTAATTTGCGCTTTGGATTGATTCAACCCTGGCGTGTTGTTCCAGCGGTTGACGGATTGTTCTAAACATGTTTGAGAATTAGGTTTGCAAGGTTTTTTTGACATGCCACAGCAAGGTTCAGGGCCGTATAACGTTCCCTTTGCTCCCGTCTTAGCAAGTTCGTCGGCTTTTTCATTTCCCTCGATTCCTGCATGGCCGGGAACCCATCTTAGAATTACCCTGTTCTTTTCGCCCAGGGAATTCAGTAGTGATACGCAGTTTTGCACTAGCTTTGAATTAATAGTATTCGAGGCTAGTACCATAAGAGCTGCCTTGCTATCCGAGTGGATATAGATACGGTGGTTGGCGTAGTTCTTATGGAGGTTGATATACGCACAGTCAATCATGGCGTATACCTCCGCACTTACAAACTTATTTTTTATTTTTATTTTATTCGGTTAACAAACATCGTTTATCTATAAAAAAAATACAAAATATAACAATAAAACTATGAATAATTATATATTAACACTATTTACCGTACTATGTGTACAGTACATATGTATCTCCATTATTATACCTTATTTATACTTTCATTTCTTTAGCAGTGATTTATTGATAGACATAAGAGAAAGAACAAAAAACAAATGAAAATTAAATTTTATGTTAAGATTATAAACATTATTAATTATTTTGTAACAAAAGTATATTTTTTAAAATATTACAAAAAACTATTCATGTAAACCGTTTCAGGGATTAATAGTTATTAGATGAAACAGGGGGGGACAAAGGACTGATAAGACTTTTTAATGGTTTCCTTAAAGTGACTTTCACCTAATGAAAAAATATCAATATACCCGAACCTATCGTTATACGTTATCATAGCTCTGTTTATTAGGGAATGCTTTGTATAATTAGCGCCAAATATTACTTCTTAATAATATTAGTACGTATAGATAACAGAAGTGATAGATAACTGTGCCTGCCAGTATTTATTTTTTAACACGCTTTTATTAGGTCGACGTGTATGTAACTAACTATACAATGGAATCTAAGGTAACTAATTTAACCATCTTCCAAGGATCGTAGCGTCATGAAAATTGGCAGCTGTATGTAGTTCTGATGGCAATACAATAGTATGGTACTGTCGAACTGATCTGATGATGGAGTCGGAAGATATGAACTGGAACTTCATGATGGAACATCGTATCATAGCTGTGTTTGGACTTGTTAGAAAAGTCTTGGAATGAACTTTGACCACGATTAGGTTTCAAGGTCTGATGATGAAGCCGGAAGGTAGGCACTGGCATTCCATGATGGAATATCGTATCATAGCCGTAAATATGTGAATATCGTATCATAGCACAAAATCGTGTTTTTAGTGTTTTTTTTTAACTATTAATTTTTATTGATTTATTTTATTTAATTAATTTAACAAATTATTTACAGTGCATAAGTATCTTGTACATAAGTATCTAAAATTAAAATTGAACACGGCCGATATGAGCAACTGCTGCTGCCCAACTAAGTGCCAGGACTTGTTCCAGGGCAGCTAGCTCTCTAGTTTTTAACATATATTCGGCAATTTGAATAAAAAATAAAAAGGAAAAGAAATATATTTATATATATATATATATATATATATATATATATATATATATATATATATATATATATACATATATATATATATATATATATATATATATATATATATATATATATATATATATATATATATATATATATATATATATATATATATATATATATATATATATATATATATATATATATTATATATATATATATATATATATATATATATATATATATATATATATATATATATATATATATATATATATATATATATATATAATATATATATATATATATATATATATTTATATATATATATATATATATATATATATATATATATATATATATATATATATACCTATATATATATATATATATGTATATATATTCCCGTCACCATTACAAATTATAACTAATAATCACTAACTAATGATCACCATAGGAAATAAAATACAAAAAATAAATAATCGTGTTACTAAAATAAAAATAAATAAAAATGTTAAATAATATCAAACAATAGTCACCAAAATTAATGAATAAATAATAGTAACAATAAAAAAAATAGTCAACGAAAATAGTAAACGAAAATAATAATAATATTAAAAATTGTCAGGGATAAGATAATTAATATATGGTTCCAAAGAGTTTGTAACTGTCATCGAAATTCAAATTATATTTTTTTTTTTTAAAACTTTAAGTCGGAAGAAGAGGAAGGCATATCTTCCTATTACTAGTCTATTGCCATTAGCGGCGAATGAGAGTGGCGGCAGCGGCTGCCGGGTAAAAAATGGGCGCTCGTATGCGATCAGTGTGGAAAATATTAATAGGCGAGCGATCATAATGATTGTGGAATTGTGTCGCGACGATGACCGCACGGCAAACAGAGCGTGACGAGAGGCTCGAGCGAGCCGAAGCCACGCGATCGCCACGCGACCACCGGCACCGCACCGCCCGAACTACCATTACCGCGTACCATGATTTTCCAGCAGTGAAAATTAGGTGCTACCACAGAACTGCCCTCAAATTATGAAACGATGCAACCTGCGTAATCTGTTTTTAAAAATATTACATTTTAATTATTTATTTACTAGCTGACCCGTGCCCACTTCGTTGGGCGGTAAAACTTTTTACATGTGATGAAATTATGAGTGTGTTTCGGTTTTTGTACTGAGTTCTATGATATATTTCCTGACTGCTAAAAGAAGGGTGATATTTTTACTGCATAAGTATCTTCTTCATCATCATCAGCGCGCATTCGCCCACCGTTGGGCATACGCTTCTCCAATCACTCTCCATCCGGAAGGTTGTACTGTTCATCATGATTGGAGGTATTTATCCCGATACCCGCCACGTCGGCTACACGTCTTGGCGAGCTCCACACTTTCAGGAAAATATTTTCATTTCCTAGGCTTGTGGCAACCTGGTTTGGATGTTGATTTTGATTAAAGTAAAGATGGTTGCTTAGTTTAGAGATTGGTTGTTTGAAGGGTGAGTGTTTCTAGATTAAAAAAGCCTTGTAAACCTACATCTCTGTTCGCAAGTCAAAGACAACCAACCAATCTCTTTTAAATATAAAGCAATCCCTAAGCAAGTGATCGTTAGTCGACTGCAAAAGGACCTTTAAACTTACATTGCACCGTCGAAAGTCGTGCACATCTGTAAGTATATCTCATTCAAACATAAGCATTTCCCAATACAAGCTGGGATTTCCTTCGATACTTTTTAAGTAGCTTTTACTAATTTTATATATATATATATATATATATATATATATATATATATATGTATATATATATATATATATATATATATATATATATATATATATATATATATATATTTATATATATATATATATATATATATATATATATATATATATATATATATATATATATATATATATATATATATATATATATATATATATTATATATATATATATATATATATATATATATATATATATATATATATATATATTATATATATATATATATATATATATATATATATATATATATATATATATATATATATATATATATATATATATATATATATATATATATATATATATATATATATATATATATATATATATATATATATATATATATATATATATATATATATATATATATATATATATATATATATATATATATATATATATATATATATATATATATATATAAATATGGATACATAAACCACAAATATTTCATTAAAAATAACCGTAATGAAAGTAAATATAATTGCAATAGTTCACTTTCTGTAACGGCGGTCGTGTGTTTATTCTTTTTAATATATTTACTTGTTCTGAATCGTTATCCACGAGGACTTACACAGCATCAACAAATCTGTTTCGTTAAATTAAACACATATGATCAATGCTGTTTATACGTCAATTGCGGTTAGATTTCCAATGCTTTTTATCTGCATGAGCTAATGCAAACCGCTCAGTTTACGAGGAATACAAATTCCTTTAGATGCTGTATAGATTATCTTGGTGCAAACCAGCTCTGTAAAGTTGGCGGCTCACCACGCGACAAATCTAAAGTAAACGGACTGTCGGGCCCGTTTCGCAGTTTTTACTCGACGAGTAACGTTACAGCCTTGTGAGGTCGATTCAGCGAAGCCGCCGAACGCGACGCCACATACAGGTTATGCCAACACCGATACAATGTTGCAGAATTATCGACGAGCATAGTAGCACGAGCATTTCATGTCAACTATGTAATTTACCGGTGTGTATGAGGGGGGGAGGGGGGTTTCAAATTATGGGAATACGAAGGAAGATGGACCCGTATTGTTTGTTTTATAGCCATTTGTCTATTAAAAGCGCGTCCTATTTTCGGTATTATATAAATTAAGAATTTTTCGAAGAATATTTGGTTTCCGCTTCTTTGTGTACGACTGTACATAAAACATAAGATCCACCGTGTTTTCGGGTCGGC
This sequence comes from Micropterix aruncella, assembly GCA_944548615.1. Lineage (NCBI taxonomy): Eukaryota > Metazoa > Arthropoda > Insecta > Lepidoptera > Micropterigidae > Micropterix > Micropterix aruncella. Next base: position 2,124,149 of record OX155959.1, read on the forward strand.
GTAACTCATGATTGAACAGTTGTATTTTAGCCAATAAAACCCATGTGTTTAGGGTTGGTCAAATGCACGGGTCAACACCTATCCGGCGGCCTCCACGCAGAAGTGCGAGCCCGGACTCTGGCTTGCAGGCCTGTTTCCCCTAGGTGTCAACCTTTGGGCGGTCCTGGACGGTTTGCGCACCGTGCGGCGTCAGCCAATGGATCGTTCATTCTGACCAACGGTCGTGGGAGTCTTGGAATGGTAATGTTTCCTATAGAGCGGTGGTAGTTGTTAACCTTACGGCAACTGCTCTTGAAACGACGAATCGGTTATCTGATATCGTGTGAACAGCCGGGAAATGGATGACATGTTCCGCGGTAGATTCAGTGTCACCGCTTAATAAGGGAGAAAAACGCGCAAGCGACATCGATCCTGTAACCAGTCGGGAGGCAGGAGGTATCCTGAAGTTTAATTCCAGACGGAGATATCCCTCTAAACTGATAGGCTGCCCGCTGGGTACCTTTCCCAGTGCCTCGCCGTAAGGCGTTGGCCTCTGACGGGCCTGTCGGCGGAGCTAGACAGTAGATTGTCTTCTACGTTTATCCCACTGCTGAAAGAACGGGAGTTAATGGGCCCTTGCTGGGTTGGCCACGAAGACCTATTCTGTTCAGGGTCGGTCACACTCACGGGTCAACACCCATCCGACGGCCTCCACGCACGGGGTGCGAACCTGGGTAGGAATAAGAGTCGGGGGAGTCTGGAAGCAGTACTGTTTCCTATAGAGCGTGGGTGGTTGCGGACCTTAAGGCGACTGCTCTTGAAATGGCCATCGGCTATCCGATCCTGGGTGAACAGCCGGGCAAAGGACGCTGTGGTCCGCGATAGATTCGGTATACACCGTTTCACCGCTTCGTAAGGGAGATCACAGCGCAAGCGACCTCGAACTCGGAACCAATCGAGAGACCGGAGTAATCTGGTCATAATTGGAAGTAAGGGCGCGAGTATCGACCCGCCAGGTAACATCCCTGGATATCTCGCGGTTAGGGCATTGGCCTATTACGGGCTTGTGACGTAGCTAGATGGTGGACTGTTTTTGTCCCAAGTCTTCTACGTTCACTCCAGGGAGATAGAACGACTAATCGTTAAAACTTCCTGAGGTGACGGGCTCGCCCATTGTAGTCGACAACCCAAGTTGCTGAAAGAACGATCACATATCGTTATACCAGTCTGGGGTGACGGGTTCGCCCGTTGTAGTCGACACCGGCCTACTGGGGTGGAGGGTTCGCCCCTGGGATATGGCAACTCCGAAGGTACGTGATTAGGTGATTACGATGTACGTGGTTATATACATATATTTGAATAGGAATTCAACATGGTCGGATGTCCGCCCTGTACCCATGTGTATCGTCTCACGACCAAAATTTCACACTTTGAATTTTTAAAGTCTTCCGTCGGAAGAAAATTAATTGATAAATGTACTTACCGTTAATAATAAGAGAAGTAACGCTGTTGTGAATGTTTGCCGTACTGCTGGTAGCGGTAGATGAGGAAGGGTGAAGCCTGGTGATCGCCGCGGCCCCCGGTCCCGCATTTCGAAAGTGGGAGGGTGACCCATGTCACCCCTGCTGAAACCACAGAAATACACGCTTAGTTTCTTCATTGGAAAACTATTTTCGCAGAAAGCTCTCTCATATAATATTCTGCTAACGGGCGTTAGAAAATCAAATCGCTAAGGCCATTAATTCGATGCAAAACATCTTACACGCCAGAAGTCCGTTACTATATATATTTTTCAGGGGAAATTAATGCAAATAGTGGGTGGTCGTTGCCCTGAATGCGCGGATATGTGGCTATATCATGAATTATAATTTAAACGATAATTTTCGAATGTACCGGCTAGGTAGAACATTGTTTGGGTTGGCGCTAATTAGGCAAAGCAACTTCTAATGAAAAAAACAATATGAATGTTTAAAAAACTTAAGAAATACCAAGCAAAATTTTAATGCCGCTACATGGAACCCTCTTCCTAAAAATGTTCCCAATGCCAATCGCTGAGCGAAAGGACGTAATCCAATATACAGTGAGTGTTGTATGCACGACGGATTTCAAAATTCGCGCACGCCGACCCGGCTGCTCCGCCACACTATATGACCTGAATATTGTTGGCAGCAATTTGCAGCCTACCCTCAGAACGACGGATGACGATTGGCATCACTTCGGTCTACCCTGGACATCGGCCGACGCGGCGGTTACCAATCGCCAAAACGTCGGTTGTTACCAACTTTCCGCGGTAAATTCATTGTTATCCTAATAATAGGTTCTGATGTAAGCTATTGCGATTTTAGTTTATTTACTTTTGTCAAGTAGAGTCGGGCATGACTAGCATGACTTCCGCTTGAAATAAAAATTATTTTCAATGAAAACAATTTTTCAAAACGGCATGGAAACAGTACTATAGTCAACCTGGTCGGTCTCTATTCTTCGACGTACGGCAGTATGGTCAAAATATCAGGTAACCCACATTACCTATGTTTGAGTAATATTGCCTTTGAACTAATCAGACCTTGACACAATTTTGTCCGAACACAATTTTGGGCTAGCTCTAAAACTGTCCTCTGCTCTACGCCAAGTCCAGAATAACCAAAAATTCGATTCTAAGCAATTCCAAAGATCCGGCAATATCGAAGCATGTAATAAGTGGCCGCAGTCAGTCAAATGATCTACAAGCCCGCGGAGACTTCCACAAAAGTTTCTTGCTGGAATCAGCCAGAACGGCAATGGTCTGGGGTATGGTAGGACAACCATGAGCAATGTGAACTTGAAGAAGTCTCTCTTGCGGGGAGATTACGACAGCAATAGTATGGCTCACGCTATTGGCCTTTAATGCCAGAATGACTGTCTCAAACTTAAAAATCAACTGAAGAAGACGGTAATACTGTAAAAAAATAAAGATGCAATGAACATTTGATCAACTCGATTACATTATTAGTAATTGAGTATGTCTTCAAAATATTTCACTTTTGCCTAACGAAGCTAAAATTATTTCAATATATAATTATAGTTTATCGAGTGATTTCAACTGATATCGGCGAATCGTCCTATTGAATATATTGTGTGAAATAAGGGAAACGGTGATTAAATCGAGTTCTATTCGAATAAACATACCTATGCACTCACGTGAATGAGGAGGTACTCAATAAACTGGAACGGATTCAAAACGCGAGTATTCGACTTGACTATTCCCTGAAGAAGTTGTATCATCCCTATTAGACGATGTCGGGATTTACACATACTCACCCTTATCTTTCATCTACTTTATTTAATTATTGTCTTATCAATGAATCATTAAGTTGTTTGTAAAATCTTTTCTCTTCGATGTTATCCCATGGTTTTCTATTACGCTCTCAGAAAAATATATTACTGGCTATACCTCAGCATTCATCAACTTTCATGTCCAAGTCATTTTTCTAGGAATGGCCTGACCGGCCGGCGTATACAATCGCCGAACTGAGTCTAAACAATATTTATAATAATCCGTTATTAATTGTTGTAATTTTAATGGTTCTCAATTGTATAATAACCGTTTTTAATCACTTTTCTCCGCGGGTGGTCATCGCTTATGGAAATTTTTCTCCATAGAGGTTTGAGAGGCTACAGAGAGGCTGGGAGAGGTCAACGAGATGCATTTTGCAGCTTCTGATCTTCCTGGATGATTAGATACTTCTGTCGTATGTTGAGGAGGGCAATAATAACATAGTTTCATTCGGCTGTGTCAACATTTTTGAAAATAACGGTTAGAAAACATTGAGATGCACACTGTGTAAAAATCGATTTCGTAACCCTAAAATTTCCCGTCAAGTGCCAAGGAATTATGGAAGAATTTTGAGTGCGATGTCCCTTCAGGAAGGAGGTTGAAATGATTGAAATGGGCAGTCAGTGACTAACGTAAATAATGGGCCCGATTGCGTTTCTTCATGATTTAACATAGGAACTTAATTCAACCGGACGAGACAGAGCTATAAGTTAGAACGGAACATGAAATGAACTGTCGTCGATTGTCCCGCAACAAAACTACCCGTCGAACTTATAAATGCCCGAATAAGATCGAAATCCTTTCGTGCGGTGTTAGATTTAGCTGATTTTTCCGACAAGTAGCCAAGGAATTATGGAAGAATTTTGAGTGTGCATGTCCCTTCGGGAAGGAGCTTGAACTGATTGAAAAGGACAATCAGTGGCTTACGTAGATAATGAAAATGCAACGCATTGAACACGTTTGATTCAATCGTTTGCACAAATATACTGACCGACAGAAATTCAATGTGATTTCGGACCAACAAGGCATATGTGTACCTAATTTCAAGTCTATAAGTCTAATATTTCTAGATTAAAATATGACTAGTACGCCCCCTTGTAGATCGATTTCAACCACAACATTTTCAACTCTTGGCATAACCAAATGATCCCTACAAGCCACATTTCAGTTCAATCGGAGTAAGCGTTTGGGCGCTATCGTGGAAAAATAAATACAGACATACTTCATTCTTGAAATGGTCTTAAGCATCCCAAGAGTGCTCAAAATAGATATTTCCAACTTCATCTCGAAAAAAAAATGTTGTTTATTCACAATACTTTCCATCCTCATTGGTTCGATGGTCGGGAAAGTGTAAACATATAATAGTAAATAATAGACAAAATGAATAATAAAGATAGTCAGCAAAGTCCAGAGACCAAATAAAAATTGAAATTGCCAAAACCGTTAATGCCATAATTAAGGTTTTGAATTAAAATACCATGTAATTTTCTAAAAGTAAACCTCTCCAAGGCCCTGATGCATAATGTCAATTTGTTGTAAAATAGTTTAGATTAGCAAAGAAAGCTATTTTAAACCTTACTCAGTCACTCGGTCGTATTGACAATTTGATTATCAAACTATAAGCTGAAGCTATAAGTTTTTGTGTACATATCTTATTTTTGAAAACCAAAAATTTAAACTAAAATTGCGTCCACCAGCGTAGTAGCCTCTATATGTATCGTATCAAATGACGTATATTGTAAAGGTGAAACGATAAATTTGGATGATTTATTCAATATTTTATTCGATTTTGAAAATGAGAAAGAAGCGGGGGGACAGCAGTGATCCTTGCGGTACGCCATGTTGCAAAATATTGTAGCGGATACAATTCGTCTAGCGAAGTGCACACACCCTAACGATCGCATCTGCAGAATGAATTACAGACACAGTTAGGTACAGTCATTTAATGATACTTGCGCACTTAACCATTTAATGCAGAACATTAGGCTGGATGAAGTTACATCCAGTTTTAATTGTTGTTACGCGGCCAACCAACAATTATCTCTTTCTATTTTAACGATAGCTATAAATTCACTTTGTCTGGTACACCGCAGTGTGATGGCAAGAAAGCAGAGGTTAATTTGAGGATATATAGTATGTACACGTAGAATTTGAAATATTACAAAATAAACAATATAAACATATCGTCTTTTAGATAAGAGTGCTAAAGAGTTAGATGAAGAAAATAATTGTGCCTGTCAGCTCCTTTTATTGCGATTGTCAAAAAAAAATCGACCATAAAGGGCACAGATGCTTATTTGTGCAATATATATCATATATGTATATTAATGAATTTTACCCTACCTAGTAATCGCATTGACGTATTATTCGATTTTTTTTATCATTACTTGAACTGGTTTTTTCCATATCTTACAATATTGTATACATTTATTCACTTCACTCTATATAAATATAAATATCAATATCAATAGATATAAATAAAAAAGTAACTTTAATTCCAAAGATCCACAATTTGATTGTTGTTGTATACCAGACTGAAATCTCGAAGACTATCGCGGTTGTTTGACATTATAAATAGGATAGAAAACGAATTTACCGCGTGAAATTTGTAGGACCCGACGTTTCGGTGACGTTGCAGCCGCCGTTGTCTAGGGTAGACTGAAGAGCTGTCATTCCGTTGTTTTGCGGGTAGGCCACAAACCGCTGCCGCCACTGCGTAGGTTATAACGGTGGGGGGCCGGGCTCGGAGCGCGGGAATTTTTATACCACCGCCGTTATAACCTACGCAGTGGCGGCAGCGGTTTGCGGCCTACCCGCAAAACAACGGACTGACAGCTTTTCAGTCTACCCTAGACAACGGCGGCTGCAACGTCACCGAAACGTCGGGTCCTACAAATTTCACGCGGTAAATTCGTTTTCTATCCTATTTATAAGACTGAAAACTGTTATAACTTATACTAACATTGTTTCTGGAGAATAATACATGTGCTGCCCTCTATTGTAAGGTACGTATATTAGTTACTATGTTACGAAAAGTTATTTAATTTTGAAATATTCTGCTTAGATGGTGCTAACAGAATAATGCATGTGCTGCCATCTATTGTCAGGTACGTATACATATTACTATATTACGAAAACTTGTTTAATTATAAAAAATATTCTGCTTAGATGGTGCAAACATTAATCCATTTATAAAAAATATCGCTTTTTGTTAAAGCTCGATTTTACTACCCATCAAATTTTCGTACCGGGGGCTTAAAATGAAATCGATGCTTAAAGAGTAAACTACAATAACTCCAGTAAACTCCAAAAAGTACATTTCATTTCACCTGAAACAGTATAAAACATAAAGCACTGTCCACCCAGATACGCGATATCAGGGAGGTGGATTCGGCACAAATATTCAAATATAAACTCCCTGATATCGAAAAGTATCGATATCAGTAAGGTGCAATCAGTAGCAATATTGAAAGATAAATCAGTAGCAATATTGCGAAATAAGTATTTACTAGGCTAATGCTACTAATCCGTATGCGTTTTTTTTATTGTCTAATTATTATTGTACATTCATTATTATTTAGATATTATCTAAGCAAACTGTTCAACATTTTAATATATTTTAATTATTGGTCACCTTTTACATGTCTTGTACAGACAATTACGCAAATAAACTGAATACTGGGTGCTCAATGCTGGCAACCCGGTGACTTTCCATGAGAAAGTTTTATCACATATCGACCTTTCGTAGGCAAACGTAGTGTTCCCATTATGCGATCTCGGGATTTTCGCATACTCACCCTACTATTTCGTGTACTTCATTCAAACATGCATTATTGTTTGTATAATATCTTCTCTCCGCTTTGATCCCATTACCTTCCATTACGCTCTCAGAAAAATATTTTACTGGCATTCATATATACCTCAGCATTCAAAAATTTTCTTGTTCAAATCATTTGCAGCGCAGGCGGCCCGAATATGGAACTCTGGGACTTTGCCCCTGGGACAACCTAAAAACCTGATCGATTTAAAAAAACATTTAAGAGACATTTACTTTACGTTTGAATACCTGTACTTCACCCCCCCCCCCCCCCACCCCCCCGCCCCCTCCTTTGTGTCTCCTATGTTGTTCTTATATCCCATTCCTCCCATATTATGTCACAATAATAATATTGAGTTGATATATGTTATTATTTTCGGTTATATTTTCTTTATTATGTTTATTTTGTAATTATCCTCTGTATTATGACGACTACTTTACAAAAACTACAATGGTTATATATAAATTTGCCAACAAAAACTTTTTTGTCACAATAATAATAATAATAATAATATTAATTACTATAATTTTATTCATTCAAAAACATAAATTTACAATTGTATTAGTTGCAGAATCTGCCTAACTAGGCCATAGCCCGTACCAAGGAAAACTCTATGTATGGCAAAGATTTATTCATGTGCTCATAATATTAAAATGAAAAATACAAAATATGATAAAATAGAAAATAGATAAGCGAATGCAAATTAAACTTATAATTATATTTAAAATATTGATATAGCATGGTCATGGAAATAAATATTAATATAAAATGTCGTAATATGAACTTTGTAAAACAAATAAATAAATAGTATTAAAATATAAAGTGTAGTGCAATGTATGACAATAATATGCAGACCTTTTCTTTAAAATATGACTTATAGCCTTTTCCACCTCATTTATACCAAGTTGAAGTTAATGTTGTGTAATTTTAGATTTTAATTGGATTGACTTAGTGTTTTGGCATGTTTTTATCGATTCTTTTAGATGGTTATATAATACTTGCGGTATGGTTGTAAACTATTGCCATTTATAGTTGGGTAGCCAGCGACAAGAAAGTGCAAAAGTAGTGGAAAAGCTGATACTTTCAGATCAGACAGTATTTTGGCCGTAGAATGCCGGGGTACAGTCAGCAGGGCCAGATTCTGGGACACCTGGCGCTGGTATACTTGAAAAGTTGTAATTCTAATTAGTACCCCCAAAGTGGGAGCTAATGGGCCCTTGCTGAGTTGGCCACGAAGACCCATTCTGTTTCAGGGTCGGTCACACTCACGGGTCAACACCCATCCGATGGCCTCCACGCATGGGGTGCGAGCCCGGGTAGGACACTGGGTCAACCAGTCTCCCCTGGGATATCAATCCTCTGGCGCTCCTGGACGGTCTGCGCACCGAGCGGCGCAAGCCAATCGATTGTGCTCTCCGACTAACAATCGGGGGAGTCTGGGAACTGTATTGTTTCCTATAGAGCGGGGGTAGTTGTATACCTTACGGCGACTGCTCTTGAAATGACCATTGGCCATCCGATCCCGGTTCAGAGTCGGGCAAAGGACGCCTTGGTCCGCGACTGATTCGGTATACTCCGTTTCATAAGGGAGAGGACCGCGCAAGCGACCTCGAACTCGGAACCAATCGAGAGACCGGAGAAATCTGGTCACAATTGGTAGTTAGGGCGCGAGTGCCGCCCGCCAGGTAACGTACCTGGCTACTCGCGGTAAGGCGTTGGTCTCTAACGGGTTGTGGCGTAGCTAGACGTCGGATTTGTTATGTCCAAAGTCTTCTACGCTCACTGCACGGTCGATAGAACGATCAATCGTTAAAACGTCCTGCGGTGACGGGTTCGCCCGTTGTGGTTGACATCTCAATATAGTACCCCCAAAGTTCATCAGTAGACAGTGGATGCAATAAAGACCTCGAAACATACGGCCAGACTGCTTCATAATTTAACACGTGGCGTCAGCGTCAGCGTGGCGTCCAAACATTTCACGCATCGGTCTAAGGCACATAGGTTGTGCCGCGCAATATAATTGTCGCAATGGCGCAAATGAATGGTATGGCTTATTTGACGCTGGCTCTTGGCTAGTATGGCAATAGGTGCAACAGTTCCTACTCTTGTTGTGTGTGCAATATCATGTTTCAAAAATGCAAACAAACTTAGGGTTGCTCAATTTACCTTCAACATCGACAGCTACAAAATGACGTCATTAGGGCAAGCAAGAACAATTGCCGTAACATTTCACTACGGTCCGCTACGGAGAAGAGTGACTGTGGTTCCGTTACATGGGCCTTGATGGGTTTGATTACAAACCAGGCGTAACGTGATATAGCCAATTTTAAATATTCTGGTAGACAATTAGACTATTAGCCGCGTTTACATAGAAGCATACGGGGATACCCCGGGTGTTATTAATGCGCGCTAGCAATCAATTGGGTTGCCACACGTTTGGTGAAATAAAGTTCGTGGACTTTATATATCGCTCTATCAGCTTAGTTTATTGTACAACGGCAGCGGACAGAGGTCTTCCTTCCCTTCCTTCCACCATATCGACTACTCTGGTTTTTAACACGCATACGATCGACATGATATAATACAGACGAACCACGACCATTCTTGCCGTATGTTACAGATCGAATAAGTAAGTTTCTAAACAAAGTCGATGTAAAAACGATATTTAAGCCGACTTAAGATATAGTTCGATCTCTGCGGCCTGTAAAGGATTTAATGTCACTGAAAACCACCGGTGTGTATACAATCAAATTCAGCTGTGGGATAGCTTACGTTGGTCACACGAAGCGGCCCATAGCCGTTCGACTGATGAAACACATCAAGGCTGTTAAATGGCATTGCACTACCTGTGTATGCTTGAACAAGATCGATTGTTTTTATTTTTTTATTTTTTCTGTTACTTTTATGATTTTTAATGCTTCTACTTGCATATTTAATGTCTATTTAAAACATGAATATCTACTTAAAATAATTCAAATTTGTATATTTATGTGTTTATTACATCTCAACGAATTGGTGTGTACTGTAATGTTGATTCGTTAAATAAATAAAAAAATACATAAATAAATAAATACATTTATCGAGAAAAATCGGCGATCTAAGAACACATATTGAATAGCGAAACGAACCTGTTTAAACGTAGAAGTCCAATAACTGTTAAATGTACCGACAGAGGGCGCCGCCGGTATTTTAGAGCGTGCTGTCACTCCGCGTAGTGCATAATACATAGCGAAAATGTGATTGAAATAAATCGAACCCTTGGCAGCTCGGTGGCGTGGCACACCTACACGCCGCCGATAGAAAAGGACGCCAAGATAGCCATTCGGGGCCTCCCGGCTAACACCACCCAGCAGGAGGTCATCGAAGGGCTGGCGGCCAAAGACATCGAAGCGACGTACGCGCGCCTAATCCATGGAGGGCGGCGCGCGCTTTTCTTCGTTGTCATTCGAAAGAACGAGGGCTGGCGCAAGGTATTCAGTCTCCCGGACATCTGGTACCTGCCGGTCACCATCGAGAGCTGGAGAGGCCGGAACGGGCCTAAGTAGTGCCACCGCTGTCAAAAGTTCCGGCACAGCAGCCACAACTGCCACCGGCCGCAGGTTTGCGTTTGCTGCGGCGAGGAGCACGCTGCCAAAAACTGCCCTCGGCTAAGACCGCCCGTGCAACCTGTGGAAACTGCGGGCAGGAAGCACCCCGCCAACAACCGGCGCTGCCCCAGTTTCCTGGCGGAAATCCGTCAGACGACGCGGAGTCAGCAGGGAGCTCCGCGAGCAGCAGTCCCCGCTCCTCCGCGAGCCCCACCGCGAAGCGCCTCTCCGGGCGCTTCGACCGCAGCCGCGCCTACGTCGCCTCCTCCACGCCCAGCGCCGAGGAAGACGCAGGCGAAGCCCCAACCTGCCGCCGCCAATACGGAGCCCTTGTCGTGGAGGAAAAAGCCGGCACCGCCGGCCACTCCATAGCAGCCAGCTGTGGAGAGGAAGTCGAACCGGCGGCGCCGATCGAAACCATTACAGCAGCAGCCATCAAGGCCCCATCCGCAGCAGGTGGAGGGGATGGAGGTCGAGGCGACCGCCCAGTCCACCAGCTCCCAAACGACCACAGCAACCACAGCGTCCGCATGCACGCAAACGGACGAAGAGTGTGCGACTACATACCGTCCCCACAACCCCAGCCAGAAGAACCAGAAGAGCCAGAATACCTGGACGAGATGCGATTCATCGCGAACGACGAACTGATCATGATGAATGCAACTCAGCTGCTGGAGCTCATTCGCGCGTGCCAAATTGGCACGAAGGAGCAGAACATCATGCTGCTGAATACGTACCTTCAGTCAGACCTACCTCGTGCCCCGAGACTAGCAGAAATGTTGAAGTTTGCCTCAAGGTGAATAGCCCCGAGACGCCATACTCGCGAAAGCCGGGCCAGTGGGCCCGATTCAAGAGAAGCCCCACGAAAAGGCAAAATGCCTAGTGGTAGACGTCACAGGCCGTTATAAATGGCCTGTCGACCGATTTCGTTGATTCGTTGAATAAATCGACAGTTCGATAGCAAAAGTGTGTTTTCTCAACGCGTCCGCAGCGACTGCGACTGCGACTGGGTGTAGTTTCAAAATCCCATTGTGCTATCAAAACAACAATTTTAAATTCCTCATCATGACCTGGAAAACCGTTGAAATAAGAAAAACCCTTTATTTCAATACGGACAGACTGGAATCCTCTTCCTAAAATGTTCTCTATGGCCACGGCAGCCACGGCCGAGCGCAAGGACGCGAAACAATTTACAGTGAGTATTGTGTGCGAATGAATGAAGCAGTCTGGCATGGATTTTAAGAGGAAGGGTACCTCCCAGTAGGAATATCATTTAGTCAGGATGTCCGGCAACCTCATTGCGTGGCCTATAGAATCTTATCTAAAACTACGACCAGAGGGACAGTGAGCCAGGGAGCTTGTGCAAGCGTTGACAGAATATTTACAATTATTATTGAAATCCTATTTGTGCGATTATTTCAGCAAGATGTACGTCCTATCGGAAGATCTACTGACTAGATGTATATCGTACAAAATCGTTAAGGGAAAGAACGATCAATTGCAACTTTTTCAAATCTGCAGTAATTTCATTTTTAAAATATACTAACTTGAAATATGACCACTTAGCCAGGTTATTTAAGTGAGAAAAAATATATTCTGTCTGTAAACCGAATACAGTTGAGTTTTTAATAAAAAATATATTTTACTTAAATGATACCTTATGAAAAGTATCTCATGTTTAAAAATAAAATTGACGTACATCGTTTTTCCCCATAACCCTTCAAATAATACCATACCATACTATTTCTTTAAAAAATCCTGATATGTTTTGAAATACGTAGGTAAAATATAAGCAAATTATATTTGTTAAAATTAAAAAAAATGTGAGAAAGAAGATCGTGATCTTCTTACCAACCTTGTTTACTTATCGCCTCCATCGGTATTTTTTTGTATTAATATTATTCGACTATATGATTGACGATCTAGATTCTCATATTAGATTCTCCCATCACAACTAGAATTAAATCGCAATCTTACCTCCGAACTTCCTAATTGCCCTCGAATCGTGGAGGTTGCGGATCTGGAGCCATAAGTCTTGAGCTAATGAAGGAGGGCACCTCGCATCATTAATTATAAGCATCAAAATAAAGTCATCATCATCTTCCGTGCCGCACCGCGCGCCCACCAAATCCGAAGGCAATTATTTTAGTATCAAAAATCGATTAATCATTCGGCCGCTGGGCCGAATATTCGAGAGAATTCTTGTACGTTTCACACGATCGCGTCGGATTGCTCACTCTGCTCGCTATAACGCGATGGCACACGTTCGCGTAAGTTTTAAGGGAAAAATCAGGCCACAGACAGCGGCGCATAACGATTTACGCCGACGTTTGACATGGAAGCTACGTGGTTCAATGTTGCGATGCGGCCACACACTGCTAGATCAACTACGCCACGCAAATGTCAATTTCGTCTCGATTCCCTCAGAGAGCACACGTGTGTAAGTGCACGTAGTTAAACGCTTGCGACTTTGGAAGATAGTAAAGGGCGGGAACGTGGTTGCCGTGACCGCCGTGGCCACAAAACGTGTGCACGGCTTCGCTCAGCAGACGCATCCGCGGCAACCCACAAACACATGCGTGGCCCGCTATGTGTTGGCAGCTGGTTATGAACAAAGGTAAAGACACGTGCGAAACGTGGCTGTTCGCAGCAGTCTGCGGCAGTATATGACGTAACGTCGCACGACTGCACGTCATAATACAGCGAATGCTACACCCTCGATATTCATGGATCCAGGATCCATGATGATCCAGAATCATGATATTTATGGAGTGCGTATATAGCGTATCACGGGTCGTGATACGAATCACAGAATTTCTAGAAGTCCAGAAATCCTACTAGATCTGGATCAAGTATCGATCGATATATTCTAGTGTCTTGCTGATATTTATCGTGTCGAGTCGGCTTCGCCACACCACCAATAATTACCAAAAAAATATATGTAATGTCAGGGCTAGCTTTTTTCTCCCAAAAATTGCCTTACTTAGGACTTTATATGGTTTAGTCAGTATCGCGTAATAAATTGAAGTAGATGTTCAAAATAAGCATCCGGAATGCAAAAATAATTTTAATAGTCATCAATTTCTTGGTATACTCGAATCGGATTTAAGAAATTCAGATACGCAAATTCAAATATATTTATTTCTGACTTATAACCAATATTTTTGGCCCACTTTTTTCTCTTCACTCGTTTTTGTAATGATAACGCTAATGATAAGCAACACAAGCTTTCTTTAACCCTTCGAGTAGCGGCATAATTTCACGGCATTGGAATTTCTTGCATTATCGCCGCGCTCGACAAAAAGTACTATAACTATGGAACTGCTTTAGCAATCATAAAAAGAAAACTATGCGATCATCGCATTGAAATTTCGTATATAGAATATTGAAATCGCATTTTGTAAAACAATTAGATAATTATGAATAAATATGAGAAAATCTAAAAAGTGAAAAAACTCGGCATTTCTAACGTGTACTTGTCTTACGGAAAAATACGGAACCCTATTTAGAAATTGTAAATATTATCGTGATCTTTATTAGATTCTCTATCAAAGGTAATATTTGGTTTTGCTTATTTACATACAAATATATTTAGATATTAGCTCATAAAACCACTAAAATTTTTGATGATTTGTCGAAAAAAAATTGATGATGTTTGACAATAAAATTTTACCAGAAATATCAGCGAAATGACGCGCGAAATTATTCTAGCGGCTGTCTATGTACCTATCTATGGTAATAATGAGATATTTGGTATGGATTGTAGGATGCGTTCGAATTAGAAAATAATATTACTGTGCGCTCCGGGAGCAAGCCGCCAATATTGGTCGTTACGGAGTCAACGGTGTTCTGATGAGCGACTAAATTTGGTCGTTACGTAGCCGAAGGGTATTGTCACTCATCGCTAGCCCACGTCCACGTCTACAATGAATGAAATTTATGGCCGTACTGAAGCAATTCATTTGAAACGTGTGGTATCCACTTGCGATCCTGAATATCACGATCTGGATCACAATACAAATATCGAGTTAATATCGTAGCATTCACCTATGACAGGACGCAACTGTGTAGTATCACAATGACGCAATGCCGCAAGGATTTGCAGGGATTCGGATTGGAGATCGTGTCGCAAGCGAAACGTATTCGCGTGACGTATGCCTATAGGGCTACGATTTACTTTTCTATACTAATATTATAAAGAGGTAAAGTTTGTGACGTTGTAGGAAGTAATTTCTGGATCTATTGAACCGATTTTGAAAATTATTTTACCAATAGAAAGCCACGTTATTTGTAAGTGTCATAGACTATATATTAATCTGAAAAATATTCGTCGGATTTGCAAAGTAAGTCGGAGAATAATCGGTCGAACGAAAGCCATCAATATATGTCAACAGATGAACCTATAGTGTCATCAACAGATGAACTATAGTGTCATCAACAATCTATAGTGTCAATCTATAGTGTCATCAACAGATGAACTATAGTGCCATCCAGTAGCGGATCCGGGATTAATATTTGGGGGGGGGGGGGGGGGCTGAGGGTCGGTCTCGCTAATAGCTATATCAGTATATAACAATAATTCCAGAATAATCGTAAAAACCTGTAGTGCAACTACATTAAGAAATTAGGTATACCTACTAAATTATACTGAACTAACAGATTTTTAATATACAGTTCAGTAACAAATCTGAAAGTTTTGTTTATTTATGTTTTGGGGGGGGGGGCTTCAGCCCCCTAGCCCCCCCCCCCCCCCCTGGATCCGCCACTGGTGCCATCAATGAAATAGTAATGCCAATCTATTCTCAAAATATTTCTTGTCAATATAACTTTCCGGCCTGGACACGGCCTTACTCCGGTTGAACATTTGTTGTCGCGTCGTCTCCCGCGACAAAAGTGCGATAAGTGGGTCAGCGAAGTGCATGTAACACTGCGGTGCTGTAGGATGTCTTGTCTCGGTCGGGCACTTGCAATATTGTGCGGTGCGGCGGTCACGTACGACGGAGAGTCTTGCCCCGGAGCAGAGGGAGTGTGGCCAGATGTGGTATTTTTTGCCCAAAATTTTTGATCGGTGGTATTTAGTTTAAATGTAGTGTTTTTTGTAAATGTTCGATACTGAAGAAATTAAGTCCAGTACAACCTAGATATAACGTACCTTGTACCATAAAGCCGGGTCCGCTGCGTGTCATGTTTTATTTTTATTTTATTTTATTTTATTTTATTTGGTTAACAAACAGCGTTTATACATAATAAATACAAAATATAACAATAAAACTATGACTAATTATATGTTAACACTATCTATCTATAATGTGTACAGTACATATCTCCGTTATTATACCTTATTTATATATACATTTTTTAGCAGTGATTTAATATTATAGAAAAAGAGAAAGAACAAAAAACAAATGAAAATGAAATTTTACATTGAGATTATAAACAATATTAATTATTTTGTACCAAAGATATATTTCAAAAAAATAAAAAATTACAAAAAAGCTATTCATGTAAACTGTTCAAGCGATTAATAGTCATTATATGAAATACGGGGGACAAAGGACTGAGAAGATTTTATAATGGTTTACTGATGAAAAAATATCAATGTACCCGAACCTATCGTTATACGTTGTCATAGCTCTGTTTATTAGGGAATGCTTCGTATAATTAGAGTTATATCTCTTTATATAAAACAGATTCGGGTTCCGAGTAATGCGAGGAGGAGCCAGAATGGATATCTTTTCGACCAGATACGCACTGTCAAAAATATTATTTATTACGTTGTAGAGAAACATCATATCGCAAGTTGTACGCCTATCTTCAAGAATATCAAGGTTAAAAAGAGCTAAGCTGTCCTTGTACGATTCAGCAGATTTATTTTCCCTAAAGCACAAGTGCCTTAAGAATTTTTTTTGAATACGCTCGATTCGTTGCTTGTACAAATTGTATTGGGGGGACCAAATACAAGATGCAAATTCAAGTATACTACGAACATAGGCCTACGAACAAAATATTTTTTGTTAACATGTTAGTAAAACATGTTTAGCAAACAGGCCATCCACAGCGATTTTCGATTATAGAATATTTTTGTTAGTAACCTATATATGTATTTAAAATGAGTTCCGATGAGAAAGACGTGTCCACGTTTTTGGCAATAGTGGATTTAGTTCTTAGCAGAAGAAATAGAAATAGATTTCGTGTTAGACCCTATCTACAGCCACATTATTTATAGGTTAGCTCTAAAATATTGCCTGCAGAAAATAAGCTCTCCTTTTCTTAAGAATAAAGCGTTTTATTTTTATTATTTCAACATCTATCAATAATTGCAAATTGAAGACAGATTTGGGTTAAAAAAAAATGTTTTTCAGCGAGCGATTATGAAGAGCTTTTAATATTAATGTTGGCAGATATACAAAAACAAACGACATGGCGTAGTGATGTTATTCCACCCTGACATGACATTGAAATGACAAAAGCACCTAGCTTTTTAGATTTATTTTTATTTTTGTTGGATGTAGCGTGTCTTTCTGATTAATTGTAGCTTATCTTTCTGATTAATTGAGCCAATTAACGGGTCTTTCTGAATAATTGTATAAAATACGAAGTATTTTCTTTATTCCACTCCACTGCAACAAAAATACACAATATCAAAAATATTTGACGAGTTGCCTCTGGCGAACACAAATAAGAAATGAATGATATGGTCCCCCAGCCCCCCGAAGTCGACGCGGGGAAAGTTATCCATTTGACTCGGCAAACAAAAACAGCTAACAAAACAGTTAAGCCGCGCCCCAAAATAACATGACCTTTGTTATTATGTTAGCTAAACACGATAACATGACGCAGCGGACCCGGATTTAAATTAACTAAAGATACCCCTATATTACCAAAAAAAAAACATTAATAACTTTGATCTACCGAATTTTCATCCTCTACCACAGTATAAGCCTCAGTATAGGGAATTCTACACAGTGCATTAGTATGAGTACTACAATGTATCGTGTCTCCACATGAATTCGCACGACTGATGTAATGCCCCAAGGTCAGGTAAAAAGTTATTGTGCCTGTTGTGTCGTACTGATATACTATATTAACCCTTTACTGGGAACATGATTTTATTAGGGAACATCGGCCCATGTGGGAATACTATTTTGAATTATTGCTAATAAAATACGCATCTAACCCTGTCATTTTATTTAAGTTTCAATATCAAAAGCCTGATATATTATAAACTAGAAAGAGTTAGGTATAACAGTTATAAGTATTATCTATCTTAATATAAGTAACACTTAAGTCGTATTCGGATCACTTTTTTTGCAGACCTTCATAGAATACTAAACATATAGGATCCGAGCATTTGATACACATAAAGTCTGTCTTGCGCTTCTTGGTCTATGAACAGAGTTTGCAAGTTTTTCTTTTTTCAAGTTTGTCCGTGATGGTTATCGGTACCTCCGCAGAAGGTCTCACAGGCTGGTACTAATAATTACGACTTTTTAAAACGACGATAAAACAACGAAACAGACGCTCCTATAGACACGATCGCCACGTGCGCCGACACAGCGGGAATTAATAGGAGACTACTGGGAGAGATGGGGGGGGGGGGGGGGGAGCTGAGGGGTGGGGGGACTGCCTGGAAGCATTTCTATGTACGTCCTTTTGTATGTACGTACGTCCTTGTAAGTATGTACGTGCTTTTGTAAGATTAAAAAATTGTTGAAAATTTAAAGCAAATTCGTCAGTTCGCGCGACAATAAACAAAAGTTTAACACAGCACAGCCAGATACAGACCTTTTAGGTCTAGTTGATTGTGCGACTTCGCCGCCCTTTGGATATGCTAGCATATTTATATGCATAGAGCTTTTTTGCTGTATTAATGTTTTTTTTAACGATTCCGCATGTAGAACAATATGCATGTCCTGGTCTTTTTTGTACATTACTTAATAAAATAAAAGTGTAAATTCATATATTACAAAATATACTTCTGTGTTTATATCTGTGCGTTTTTATTTTGTAGGCCTATTAGACTCTATTTAGCGAACCTCGATCTTACACAAGTCTTGATGTTACGATGTTTATAATATTGTTTTCAAATTCGTTATATCGAGGTTTTATTGTGTAAATATATTTTTTATTTATTTTTATTACATAGATTAGCAAAAGCAATAAAAGGCAAAATACGTAAAAAGTAGTTTTCACCATATGGAAATATATTAAACGGTTTGTCAACAATAGTAAGCTGTAAACAACATTGGATTGGCTATAATTAGCTTTCGCAGTTCAACCTCATAGTTTTAAAAACGCATTGGCCCATATTCCGTTTCTCTTGAGTGCCTAACATGGGGTCTAAAAATGTCCCAACTAGAGCGTGCTTATATAGAGGCTATCAAGCTTGTCTAGACCCTTTTTCGCATTCCGTTTCTACACGTGTCATGGCGGATGGGTCTTGTTCGAGGTCTCAACTAAGAACGGTCTAGATCGAGCAGTCTGCCTCTGACAGCCGTGGAGCTCTTGTTTCTCTCTCGTGATTTCTAAGATTTTTTGTCGCGATTTCAAAGATGTTTTCTCAGGATTGGCTTCTAAATCGAAGAAGGCACGATGAGCACCGATTATCGTTAGTAATTGTTAATTAATATATAAATAAATTTTGCCCTAAATATCCTGTGTCAATATTTTTTGTAGATAATGATAAAAAATCTTGTATATTGTATGATAAAAGCCTTGTATTTTAAAACAAACGTAAACGTAGCGACTATCAGCGTGCGATGACTAGACGACGGGCGGGCTGGCGAGCGAGAGACCGACCTGTCAAAATTAAAATCCCACTTTGGAACGGCAATAGACAAAATAAAAATTTAAGATTAAAGATTCAAGACTGGCTCTACATATATTTTGATGAAAACGAATACCAACAAAATAACGAAGTCGCTTAACACACACAAATATTTAAAAAGCATTAGAAAAAAAACAATGTAAAGATTTTCATAGAGTTGTTAATACAATTTAAGCCAGAGTGGCTTATCTCAGACAATTACTAACACTTTTTTCTTTTTCCTACCAATATTCCCTGCAGGATAAGGTAAAGGAAATTGAAATCTGGCCAGATTATTATGGCCAGACAAAGCGTTCTTGAAATGTTGTATACCGACGGATAGACAAAGACAGATCTTCGACAGACTGGCATTTGTTTAACATTACCGGGCGGTGCCAGCGTAAAAGTTATCAAAGTGAAATAAATAATTAGGTAATAGCATATTATATCTACTCGTAGTTGTGCTATTTTAATTGTTTTGATTGTTAGCGAACGGGCTACTCGTTTTTTTTATCGTATTAGCCGGCCAGCATTTCAAACGTGTCTTTAATTAGTTAAATTTTGACAAAAAAATGTTTTGTTAAATTTTTATTTCCCAAAAATCAGCAATAATAATTATAATTATATTACTTGCAACATAAATTACATATTTCAATAAAAATAATAAAAAGCCTAAATGAAACTATACAAAATGTCTGCTGTATATTTGTAGTAATTTTATAGTAGTTCCATATTATATATTGGTATTTTTAAACCAAGACGGTGGTATTTTTCTGTTTTGAGATCTGGCCACAATGAGCAGAGGCAGCCGGACGCGTCGCTTGTACCGTTCGTCGCTCCAACCGGAATCACTCGTTTCAACGCAGGCGATCCGGCCGATTCCCCGAACAAATAGCATCATGACACCCTAAAGGAGATATAGAGAGGACCTGTGTGAGATTCTGTGACCTGTCGAAGGCATTTGACTCGGTAAACCACTATCATCTCATTGTTAAAGTGGAATGCCATGGCATAAGCGCTTTGCCCTAATGAAATCATATGTTGACAGTGGAGAACAAGTCGTGCAAATATAACTTGTGGGGTACTTTAGGAATCCATATTAGATCTACTATTATATGTACTTTTTGTAATTTATTTTACCGAAATATCTACCATGACAGTCAATCTACCATGACAGGCAGATGATACAAGTTTCCTCCTAGAGATAAGAATAAACTCTCTACTTAGTAGTCAGCGTATATTCGCATGTGTTTAGTGTATGCTAAAAACCACATACACGAGTTTGGTAAACATGCACGTATACGACCACGACATTCGAAGCAAAGCCAACATAACCCTCCAAAAAATCCGTTTGACTATAATCAAAAAGTCATTTGTGTATTTCCTTTCAAAGTCAATACGAGATTTAAAATCAAAAAAGTTCGAATATATAGTTAAACACTGGCTCATCACACATGCTTTTTATAAGATAGACGAGCTCGAAAAAATATTACAATTTCTTCAATATAATGTCTATTATTTTTATAATATCTTCTTTCTTCTATCCATTATTCTTATGTTTAAACATTTGAGGTCGACCTCGTAGGAATAATTTGATAATGTTTGATTATTAAATATAATTATTGTCATTCTACCTATGTCATTATTGAGAATTTATTTTTATTTTGTCTGAGTTTGGCTGTTGTTAGTATTATATTAATCGATTATTTGTTGCATTAGTTTTAGGCTATAAGTACAGCAAAATCTCACAACTACCACAAGCTACCCATTGCAGACATTATTCGCCACTGCTTTACCAACCCTGCGCCGACAACTGACTTACGGATGCGATTTTGTCACTGTCACTAGAAGTTGTAAATATGGCCACTATATAGATGTCTAGGTTTTTTTTTGTCTTCTGTATTCAGGCTAATCGTAGGATAGTGTATTCCATCTTTTTGGCAATACCCCTGGCAGAGCGTGACATATTCTAGCTCGTTGCAAGGCGGCCTTTGATTAAAGACGGCACACTTACCGCCATGACAAAGTTCTTGCTGTTATTCAAGAGGTGAGCCTCTCAGTGGCTCGTATCAACAAGGGTCTGACAGTAACCTACAAAACCCCAATCAGTTTGTGCGGGATGGCTTTAAGGGCAAAATCTTTGTCAATATTCGATAATGCTTCAAATCGGATTCTGGAGATCGATTCGGCCTCTAAGCAGTTCAACATATATTTATTGATAAATGAACAATCAAATATATAGCCATTCCATTCCAATGAAAACGACCCGTTTCGGCTAATAGATATTACAGCAATTTATTTAGCATCAAAAACGATACTTAATACTCATAATAGCGATATCAATCAAACATCTAAAGAAAGCCATTACAATGTGGTTAATGAAGCTGGTATACAAAGAGAACAAGATGTTTATAATAAAACCTTGTAATCAAAATAACACTTAAGTCGTGATAAATGACGAACAAAAGTCAATATTGTTATTTCAACAATGCTAAAACATTGCAGTTAAAAAGCAACTCTTAACGGCAATAATTAATTATGGAAACGAATGGCCAATTTATAAAAAAAAAGAAATGGCGTGTGACTTGATAATGACAGTAATTTTGTGACTCCAAATCGGAACAGTTTACGGTCTGCGATTATAGAACGGTAGCAGCGCGCGTTTAAAAAATAATGCCATAAATAAAAATGTAAAGATATGCAAGCTAAGCATTGAATAAATCTTTTTTTTATAAAATATACAGAATATTTAATTCGTGGAATTTGGAACAGTTAACATTATTTAGGTTAACCAAGATGCTCAGTAGGTTAGAAAATACATATTCATATTTCAATTTTATATAAATACAAACGGAGCTGCCATGGAATTCACCGACCGGAGTCGGGCCCATCATAATACTATTTTTTTTTTTTTACACTTCTGGGGGGTGAGCAGTGGATTCCGGACTTACGAACCGGCTGTGGTAGGTTTAGGACAGCTGTCTTGCCACATGTGAGCGTTCACCTTGCCACCCATTCACTCCCCCTTCGAAGCCATAGAATTTGAGATGCGCAAATCGCAGTTTTAGATAATTTTTCTAAGAAAGAGTTGATTATTTTTCTGGAAAGGCCAAGATCTTTAAAGAGGTGAAATAGAGATTTAGCTGGCAGGCCACGAGCGCCAACTTCCACCGCGTGAAGGTGAACAGTGAAGCCGTTCCGGGTTACGGCATTTGCAAGATCATGGTATTTATTTAATTTGTACTCGTGGTCTTTTGGGATATTTGATTCCCATGGAACAGTTAATTCTACGATAAGAGCCACCTTCCGAGATAGAGAGTAAAGAGTTATATCTGGACGGAGGGCTGTGCATCCGAGACTTTCAGGGAATTTATACTGCTTAGAGACCGAATCAACCTCCAGAATCCAATCTGTAGCTTTCTCGATTATTGAGAAAGGTTTTGTAGTTAAATGTTTTTTGCCTTTAGAGCCATCCCGCACAAACTGTATTGGGGGTTTGGAGGATACTGTCAAACCCTTGTTGGCATGAGCCACTGAGAGACTAATTACCTCGCGAATAACAGCGAGAACTTTGTCATGGCGGTAAGTGTACCGTCCTTGATCTAAGGCCACCTTGCAGCCAGCTAGAATGTGCCTAGCTGTGCAAGGGGTATTGCTACAGAGGGGACATGTAATGTCGGAATATACTCGTAAATGGGACTAATCCAATTTATTTTATCGAGCGATCGAAAGTTGTACCCCCGCTTGGCTGTCTTAGCTGAATTGTTGTGAGCCTACAACCTTGATGTAAAAAAGTAACTATATTAAATTAAAAAAATAAGACTGCCGTTACATAAAGTAAACTATTTTGTTTATATAATTTTTATTACGGTTTTTTACGAAGCATTTGTGGTTTACGTATATATCCATATAGATAGGGATAGTATTAGACATATAGATTGGGGAGGTTCACTTTAAGAAAAAGGTACAGGGTATTCTGACTAAAAACCCCATTTATAGCATTGAGGATTTCGACAATATCAATTTTTCGCAGCTCTATTGACCTACTTGACTATTATTATTCCTTATTCTTCCTATTATTGAGTATTTTACAATTGCGTTTTTTTTTTCTTTTTCTAACTATTGGCTATTGACTATAATTATTATTACTGATTTGTTTGTATTTGTGTTTTTTCTTTAAAATATCTTCCCGTATGATAATTTGGGAAATTATGCAATTTTTGTTTGATTTGATTATTTAGTACTATTGACACATGAAAATTTTACGAAAATATGTAAGAATTTTGATTGAAAATATTGGAAAATGTTGTTTCCTCTATATATCCTACAAAATCTGCGATTGAATGTTCAACGTTCATATCTTATACCTTAATAGGTATTTATTTAAATATTATACTTGTTATTTGTATTAGTTTTGACATAACCAAGTGTAGGAACTCCTATCAACTGGTTTGAAATAAAAAATGAAAATGAAATGATACATTTAAATTTCCGGAATATACTCAATCAAACCTTTCACTTGAAACTAAACACGATATATTTATGTTAATTTATTGACATTTGGACATTTAGACAACTTGATACTTGATATTCGGACAGGTAAACTCTATGATATTAGGGATAACATAGCGATTCTAACAATACCACACACTTCAAAATTGGTTCAAGCGTTTAGAAGTTATGGTGGAATAAAGATAGGAAACATACATAGATGAACCCTAAACACATTACACTCCTGTTTTGTTAGGCAGCCGTCTAAAAAGTCATACGACAATTCAAGGTATATTCTCATTGTATAATCTCAGTTGTTAAGTATATGCTGAGGACAACATACACGAGTGTACGCCTAACATGCATGTACATGATCACGACACTTGAACTAAAGCCCACAAAACCCTCCTCAAGGTTCGGTTATCCAAAAGTCCGAAAGCAAAAAAATGGGTTGACTACTTCCGAGAGTGATAAATTCGCCAATTGGATACGAATGTAATGTAGCGTGATTCAATTCACCTATTCGAGGACGTTCTCGCTCATAGCGAACGCTTAGTCATTCCGAAAAAGCTACGAAAAGAAGAAAAGGTGACGGCAGCATCCTGTGGCCATACGGATTAATCAAGAAGACATCTCTATAGATACTAATCGGGGGTTACATTTAGCGTGAGACACAGAGCCACTTTGTTTTGTGGCTGGTCCAACTCATGGCTCAGCTCCCATCCGAGAACGTCCTCGAAGAAGTGAATCGAATTACATTACATTCGAATCCAACTATCGCCCTCGGATGCGTCAAAATATACTTTAGGGATTAATTAATATACAAGCTACTGTAATTAACAGGTAGTTATTACAGTTGTTGCATGATTTGAGTATTTACCTATTTTAAAGGTAAATAGAAAATCTAATGAGTTCAATATAATAATTGAATAAAAAATAATCCTGAATTGTTAGAATAAGATCATATTTAGATTCAAAATATTTTAAAAATCTATGTATTTAAAAAAAAATACAAATGATAGTATAAAAAAATTACAAAAATATTCAACACGTGGAAGCCATGAGCATTGGTCTCGTGTTGTATCTGGACACGTAGTTTCCTAAGACGGATATATGTAGATTGTCACTGCTGCGGGCGATCCGGCCATCTCAAGATGTTATAATGATTTTGTGGTCTTGTCTGATGTTTGCATTTGCGTGACTCTTGGTGAAACTGAACATGTAGGTTTTGTTTTTACTAAAGTCGTCGGGGCTCAGGGTGACAAACCGACATATCGTTATAACCTCCTGAGATGGCGGGCTTCCAACATTGAAGGTCTATATAATATTACAATAACCTGCACTTCAATAAAATCTAAAGCCTTTTCATATTCGGAAAATGCTATGATTAGTGTTGCATTGTCTTTACTTAATTTCTCTCCAGGCTATTCCATAGTATGCAAATGGTCAAAAGTGCTATTTTCTTTATTAAATTTTACTACTTCATCCAGTTAAAAGGAATCAATTTATTTTCTATACGGTCGAGCTCAAAAGATCCATCTACCAGCGATACAGTTCGCACAGTTACGCGCGTCGCCGGTGCCTTTGTGGCAGATACGTGGGTGTTGCCCGCCTTATATTCTCAGTTCCCCCAACCGACAGGTACAATTAATTTGATTAATTACTTTTCTCGTCGCCTTATTAAAGCCAACAACGCCGTAGTCTTCGGCCGGTAATGAATTCATTAAGATACGGATAAAAAATCACATAATACCATAAGTGAAACCTTTAAGACTTACAAGAAAGAGCACTTACGGATCGTCGCCGTTTTGTTGTTACTTTCGAAAAGGGGACTTTGAATCTTACTTTGCTAATTCTTTAGAGGAATCTTCATTTCGAATTCCTTTGACACCGTTTGCAAATACTGTGGAATGGTGTACTTTTAAAAATACTAGCTATATAGTAACTATAGCGAGCTCATTAATATTGAAGGGCGTTGAAATGAAAAAGCCGACGAACTTGGTAAGACGGGAGCAAAGGGAACGTTATACGACCCTGAATCTTGCTGTGGCGTACCAAAAAGCCTTGCAAACCTAATGCTCAAAAAATATGTTTAGAACAATCCGTCAACTACTGGAACAACACGCCAGGTTTGAATCATTTCAAAGCGATAATTAAGGCTTGCGACCGTAAGACTGCCCGTGATGCTTTATTGCTATATAGGAACAATCTACGCATACTGGTGAGGGCGCTTACGGGATTGTAGCCTGAGCAAACACATGTACAAACCTCAAGCCCCAGGACACGAAAATGTGCAGGTTCTGCCAAGGGGGAGATGAAACTCCCCTGCTCCTCATGTGCGAGTGTGGTCCGCTGATGCGTAAAAGATACACCCTCTTGGGGAGTCATTACCTCCAACCTGAGGAGGTAAAACAATCTGGCGCCAAAAGCCTGTTGCGGTTCTTAAATGACACGAGACTTAGCGCAGAACTATAGTAGGTGGCGAACACAATAGATCAGCAATGGTCGCAGTGTTACAAGGCTCATAAAGACCTTAGAAAAGCCCCACAAAAAACCTAAATAAACCATTTAATATTCGCATTTTATATGTTTATGATTTTAACTAACTATTATATTTTTATTTTTATCCGTTAAGTAAATGATCTGCGCGAGAGCGGTCTCTTAACCCATTCATCTTCAAGGTTTCTTAGATGAGTGCAGCGGAAGTGAGTGCATTGGGCACTGCAAGTGTTAATTAATGGCCGGAGATGGCACGCGAGCACGAGTTACAAAGAAACTATTTATATCCGCAATAAAGCCAGTAGCGGAATTTGATCACTTGCTGTATTTCCGCAAGAGAGAAATAGGGAGATCTAGCTACATCTTAAATCTAAAGTCACCTAAACTTCATACACTCTCCCATAATACAGATCTCCGGTTTTTACTTTCTCGACTCACCAACCAAAAAGGAGGGAAAGTATTGTGAGCGCGCAATTTCATTTTTCGAGACGAAGAAACCCCTCTTTCTGCGATCTATGCGACCCTGAGCATTTTCCGCAGGAGATGGAACATGTCAATGATGTCCTTAGGAGGAATGGATACGGAAAATATCACGAGACACGCACAGGATCTAATACAGACGAAACTCAGATACCGAGCAGATCAAGAGCATTCTTACCATACTTCAAGGGCGTGACAGATCGAATAAACAAAATTCTAAACATATTCAATATAAATACGATCTTCAAACCGACCCAATATGTAGCTCTATCTATGAAGCATATAAATGATGTAATACCACAGCAAATCATGAATGTGAAATCGAATTCAGCTGTGCGTTAGCTTACGCTGGGAAAACGAAACGGCTCATAGCCACTCGACTAATAGAACACATCAAAGCTATTAAAAACGTTCAGCGAGGAAAATCGGCGATCTGCGGGCACATAACGGATAACGGAACTAACCACAGGGTGCAGTTTCAAAATCGCATTGTGCTACCCAAAGAACAATTTTACTTTCCTCGCATGATCCAGAAAATCAATAAGAAGAACCCCGGACTTCAATAGAGAAGATAATTTCAAACTCTCTACTACGTGGAACCCTCTTCTTAATATGTTCTTAATGCCCATAGCCGAGAGCAAGGACGTAACACAAGACACATAAAGTATCGTGTACACGGTGGCTTTTTAAAATTCACGTCGCTCCACCACCGTTATAATCTACGAAGTAACAGCAGCAGTTTGCGTATACCCGTATTACAGCAGATGACGATTAAAAGCACTTCAGTCTACCATATACTCGTACAGCGGCGGTTGCAACATCGCCGAAAAGTCGGGTGCTATAAATTTCACGCGGTAAATTCGTTTTATCTTATTTATAATGTCAAACAACCGTGATAGTCTTCAATTGTATATGTACTGCGACAGCCTACTTTATATACTGATATTACTGGTCCCCACTACGCTTTTGGTGACAGATTTTTTTCCGTCAATAAGCAAACTACAACGCACTGGTTATTTATAAATAAAACCAATTTTACCACGTAAAGTTCAGATGTTGCAACAGCCGTTGTCAAGGGTAGAGTGACCAACGTAGCGGTTCCTTCATACAAGCCGATAAGCCCGGCTTGCCTGTTTCTTAAAATGATCGCTAAACTAATAAATGAATTTGCGAGCGCCTATTGCTATCTAGCAGACACAGATCGCTCCACGCGAAAAAACAGGTTATCGACATAGCAACAATTCTCTGCAATCTTACCGATTTGAGTTCAGTTAGTCATCTCGCTCGCACATATGTGCTCGCAACGGGGCTTTCAAAATTAGTGGTCCTTTCATTCTAACCTGTGGCAAATTACGCAAAACAATATATGTATCTATACGACTTTTGTACTGACGAATAAGCATAGCTTGCATTCGCATGAAGTAGAATGTGAATGTGTTCCGTATTTAGTTCCGTTTGTTTTGAGCAAGTGAGAGAGCAGATTTTTTATTGTATAATTTCAATTGATGTGTGGTTTTTATTGCCTGATAAACAATGGTGGAAATTGTCCCTTGTGGTGAGTTCTGTCTTAACTTGATTCCACTTGCTTCAGCAAGTGGTATGTAAGACAGCTTTATGTTCGCATGGCCCTAATATATACTAAAAATAAAATGACACCTTATAATCAACGAGTTGGAAAGACGAGAGCAACAAGAACTGGTGATATGTTGGTGCCAAGATCTTACACAACATTTGGCCAGCGCCATTTCACGTCCATTGGCCCTAGAATGTATAACAATCTTCCCGACGCAATTAAAAGTAGTGAGAACACATCCACTTTTAAAAAATCTCTAACGGATTGGTTGTTGGAGGTGGGGGGACGGTTTAGGGAATATGTTGACTGTTGTATTTTGAATGATAGTATTTAGTACTTAGTATTTAGTTTTTCCATGATAATTTTAAATGACTATTATAGGTATGTGAGCGTCATATCAATATGTACTTGATTTATATATGTATATTATTTTAGTTTTTATTTTATTTATTTTGGTTTATTATTATTTTCGTATAAATATATGTATGTGTATGTGTGCATATATGGATATATATTTTATCTATAGATGTATATAAGTATCTATCCATATTTGTATATGCGTAAATATTTGTAGTTTTAAAAATAAGTACTAACTATAGATTAAGTTGACAGTGCACACTTAATATCATCATTAAAAGTCTGCCTTAGAACAGGCCTAGGCCTAGTTAGGCGACTGTGTCAATCATAAAAATAATGTCGCATCAATTTCTTGCTAACATCTTAAATCAAATATGACATTAACTTTTTACTAGATGTGTTACTACTAAATAAAATAAAAAAATAAAATAAAAATAAAACGGCATTTCTTAAAGCCACCGAAGGCATGCGACTGCTGATAAGTAAATGTTAAATTCTGTCTAGTAGTAGCATGCCTTCAGTGTGTTATATTGAGTCTACGAAACAAGCAGTAAATTTCAAACTGAAGATTGAAGAGTAAACAGGTAGCACTTCTTTTTACTATAAAAAGCGTAATAATTACAAAAAGGTATGTCGGGCTTGCCCCATTCAACAACCCTGGGCACGCCACTGCAACGGCGGTCGCAACATCGTTGAAACGTCGGGTGCTACATACTTTTGCGGTAAATACGTTTTAATGTAATTTATAATGTCAAACAACCGCACTGAATAAGGTATTCTAAAAAAATGAAGACTGTATTCGTTGTCAGTGATTGGCCTGAAATTTGCTAAATAATGGCACTAGCGATGCGCAAAATCCATTTCCCACCTTCAAAATCGACCGGAATCCGTGCGTTTCCGATTCATTAGCCATTTTAAAAGCATCCAAAATTGCCGATTTGACACGATCAAGCATTGTAATCGTTTTATGAGCGAATGCCATTAGTAATAATATTGTAGTCATACACAACCAAACGTCTCATTCGCTGATCTAGCCCTAAAAATTGCTGTAGATTTAAATTATATCGACTATTTAGTAATTTCTGATGTTTTTGATGGCACCGCTTTAAAGAGCGAGAGTGTTATGATGTCCGATATGCAGTGATTCACTGGTATTCACGATGACCTAAAAGAAAACCTATTCATCGCTTCTGTATCAAAATGACATAATACTCATAATCACTAAACTCATATCTGATCAATTCGCTTATGATTTCATAAGTTAAAATTTAAGTAGACCTAAAAAAAGGATTTTTCTGGAAGGTTTTTAAAAGACCTGCAATAAATATTAGCTTAAACTTACAAGAATTTGTTATTTAGGGTATTAGATTGCATTGCATGTTTTGGCAACTTTTCTGCGCCGGTGATATGCAGGGTGAAAGCATTCTCCTGCGAAACTATAGCAATTTATTTAAACATCTATAATAACATTGATAATGAATGGTTTTTTAAAAGGTTTTATAAAATATTAATAATTATAAAAACTCTATTTGATAAATGAAAACAATAATAATTTTAAACTATTAGTGTCATCTATCGCAAACAGATGTTTAAAAAGCTACCTGTTGGACGTTTATAGTGAAATTAGTGGTCATAAGTAAATTTGTTATACGTTTCTATAATTTAAGCTTGTAGTAATGCTGGCCTAATTTAAGACCAGTAGTAATACTGCTGTTCATTGTTTTTTATATTGTTTTTTTTATATTATTAATATCTTTTTGTATCACAAAATTAGAAGTGTAAGACTAGAAAAGTAAGAGTTTGTCTCGCCAACACACTGTATACCTACCAGTTTGGCAAGATTTTAATATTTAAAAAAAATGTATTTTTTCTCTGAATAAAAGAAAAAAAAGTGTCATATGGTTTATTGTTATTGAAGGATGGGCCCGAAGAGTGGCATTCTTCATTTAATATTACACGTGAGATCCAGCGTTCCTTCATGGCTCACGTCACTCGCACGAGAACACAACAAATTGGGCAGGATCATTTAAAACTTACGAGCATGACAGTCGGAACGCGACTATTACAGTTAAGAATGACAAATATCACGGTTCGGTTCCTCCACAAAACCATGACATGAGCTTAGATAGATAGAACGAATCACACCATAAAATTGCCCGAAGCGTCACTCAGCATAGTTGAATGTGGCCGATTGGGAATTACAGTTTTTGATTTTACATCAAAACCAGGAACCGGCAGACTAGCAATGGATACAACTAGAGTTGTCAACTACAAGGGGCGAGCCCGTCACCTCAGGAAGTTTTGACGATTAGTCGTTCATCTCCCTGGAGTGAGCGTAGAAGACTTGGACAAAACACAGACAGACTTGGGGGTTTTACTCGATTCCAAAATGAAATTCGACCAGCACATTGAAATTATTGTCACCAGAGCATATAAATCGCTAGGTTTTCTATTACGGGCGTGCAAGCCATTTTCCGAGACATCCACCTTGATAGTAATATATGGAGCCTATGTTCGTAGTATACTAGAATTTGCATCCTGTATTTGGTCCCCCCAATACAACTTGTACAAGCAACGAATCGAGCATATTCAAAAAAAAATCCTAAAACACTTGTGCTTTAGGGAAAATAAATCTGCCGAATCGTACAAGGATAGATTAGCTCTCTTTAAACTCGATAGTCTTGAAGATAGGCGTACAACCTACGATATGATGTTTCTGTACAATGTAATTAACAATATTTTTGACAGTGCGTATCTGGTCGAAAAGGTATCTATTCTGGCTCCTCCTCGTATTACCCGGAAACCGCATCTGTTTTATGTAAAAAGATATAACTCTAATTATACGAAGCATTCCCTAATAAATAGAGCTATGAGAACGTATAATGATAGATTCGCGTACATTGATATTTTTTCATCAGGTAAAAGTCACTTTAAAGAAACGATTAAAAAGTCTTATCAGTCCTTTGACCTCCCTATTTCATCTAATGACTCTTAATCCCTTAAACGGTTTACATGAATAGTTTTTTGTAATGTTTTTAAAAATATATTTTTGGTACAAAATAATTAATAATGGTTATAATCTTAAAATTTCATTCTTAAAATTTCATTCTCATTTGTTTTTTGTTATTTCTCTTTGTCTATCCGTAAATCACTGTTAAAGAAATGTAAGTATAAATAAGGTATAATAGCGGAGATATGTAATGTACACATAGTATTAACGATTAATAGTGTTAACATATAATTAGTCATAGTTTTATTGTTATATGTTGTATTTGTTATATATAAACGCTGTTTGTTAACCGAATAAAATAAAAAAAAATAAAAAATAAAATAAAAAATAAAATAAAATAAAACAGTCCACCGTCAAGCTCCGCCATAAACCCGTAAGAGGCCCTTGCTGAGTTGGCCACGAAGACCCATTCTGTTCAAAGTTGGTCACACTCACGGGTCAACCCCTATCCGACGGCCTCCACGCATGAAGTGCGAGCCCGGGTAGGACTCTGGCCGTATGGTCAGCTTCCCCTGGGAATCAAACTTTTGGCGCTTTTGGACGGTCTGCGCACTGTGCACTCTGACTGACTGTGCACTCTGACTAACAGTCGGGGGAGTCTGGAAGCAGTACTGTTTCCTTTAGAGCGGGGGTGGTTGCGGACCTTACGGCGACTGCTCTTGAAACGACCATCGGCTACCCGATCCTGGGTGAACAGCCGGGCAAAGGGCGCTGTGGTCCGCGATAGATTCGGTATACACCGTTTCACCGCTTCGTAAGGGAGAGGACCGCGCAAGCGACCTCGAACTCGTTACCAATCGATAGACCGGAGTAATCTGGTCACAATTGGAAGTAAGGGCGTGAGTGTCGGCCCGCCAGGTAACATTCCTGGATATCTCGCATTTAAGGCGTTGGCCTCTTACGGGCTTGTGACGTAGCTAGATGGTGGACTGTTTTCGTCCCCAAGTCTTCTACGTTCACTCCAGGGAGATAGAACGACTAATCGTTAAAACTTACTGAGGTGACGGGCTCGCCCGCTGTAGTCGACAACCCAAGTTGCCCAAACCTAATGCAGCACTGAGCAATACAATACCTTATATAAATAACGCCAATACCAACGTTAGCTAATTTTGTGAGCAATCACAACAATAACGATGTTTGGCGGAATCGTATGGCATATTGTTCAGGTACTTTTCCATGTAATCCTACTGGACTAGCACTGACTTGTACATGACGTTACATGTGCCGTGAGTCGGTCGAAACGAAGTCGAAGCGGGCGTTGCAGACGTCGGTTGGTATGTTGATAGCGAGGGAATGGAATGTGTGTGCAGGGCCCGCGGCGATCTTGTTATGACGTGCTTCGTCTCAGCTCCTGCCCCCTCCACTCCTTCTCCTGAACCCCTGCCCCTTTGCTTCCGGGCTGAGGTCTTACGAACCCTAAACAAAATTTTAGTCTGGTTGCCGAAAATATCACAGAACTTCCACTCCGTGCTGGATTTGTCAATAAGCCGTATAAGCCGCGGCCTAGAGGCGGCCGACTTCAGGACTCGGTAGATTTCAGAGGGCGCTAGCTTGCGTTTCTTTACGCTTAAAACCGACAAAATCTTATCCGTATTTTACCAAGGCGATACGCAATCATCTAGGAACTGGTATTCGTACATATTTCGCAAGAAAAATCATTCTAAAAGTCTTTTGTTTATTTGTGAAGTTAGTTGGATGTAATATTCATTCATACATAAATGGCTTGCCCAACTTACGGTTTAACTCCTATCTGGTAGCCCACTCTTAGAGGGGCATACCCTTCAGGGCCGCTGTGATCTTCTGCCATGGCTGTAGTTATTCCTGCAGTCGGATGCGGTTGGGATCAGAAGAGCGCGGATTTGGGGGAATATTTCGGGAGGAACTGGGCGGTTTACTACCAGGCTGGGTCAGCTACGCTTACACATTACAGTTTGGCAAGCGACCTTGAAACCGTGACCAGAACCAAGGACGGAGAAATCTGGCCAAATCTGGTAGCGAGGGCGCGGGGACGGCCCGCTGGTTTTACCTCCCAGTGCCTCGCGGTAAGGCGTTGGCCTCTTACAGGCGTGTTAGCGGAGCTAGACTATGGACTTCGTACCCGTCACCTCAGGAAGTTTTAACGATATTGATCGTTCTGTCTCCCGTGATGTGAGCGTAGAAGACTTTGGGACGAAACAGTATACTGTCTAGTTAGGCCACTCGCCCGTAAGAATCCAACGCCTTACCGCAAGATACCGGGTGTGCAACAAGCGGGCCGACCTCGCGCCCTTACCTCCAGTTTCGGCAAGATTTCTCCGGCGTCACGACTCGTTACGAGTTCGCGGTTGCTTGCGGGGTCCTCTTCCTTATGTTAGCGGTGATTCGTAACTGACCGAATCTATCGCGAACCACGTCGTCCTTTGCCCGACAGTTTTCACCCGGGGTCGGGTAGAACCAGCCCCGCTCTACAGGAAACAAAGCCGTTTCCGGACTCCCCCGATTATCAGTCGAAATGCACAGTCAATTGGCAGAGGCCACACGGTACGCAGACCTTCTAGGAGCGCAGGACGATTCCCAGAGGAACTGGCCCGCAGGCTCAAAGTACTACCCGGGCTCGCACTTCTACGTGGAGGCTACCGGATGGGTGCTGATCTGTGAGTTGTGCAGACCCTAACACATCGAACATAATAGCTTAACAGCACTGGGCTTATTAGCTCCCTAAACTTTGGACTGTGTTGTCCCTAAGTCTGTGCGTATTCATCTCACCGTTGCAATAAAGATATATATCGTTATGCCAGTCTGGGGTATCGGGTTCGTCTTCACAGTTATGTAAGACAATGTAAGATACGTACTAAGCTTTATTTCAGTACTTGACATATAATTACTCAAATACATAAATGCCATCTATCTGATAGCAATCACTCCCCATTTAGGTAGCATTTGCGAATGTATCGTCGCCCACTCCCATCAAACCTCGCCGTATCCACTTCACCGACGTCTCGATGCCCCACTTTATGCACTGGCGTCAATTTGTATCTACCGATCGTCTGCTGACCAGTCTCTTTACTCTTCACTCACCGCTGAAGCTAATCTCAATATATCCTGTCAAAAGTCAAGACGTTTATATCGAGTAGGTGAAATGGCTTATGAAATACAGCGACATACCTGCTTTAGCATCAAAATCAAACGAGAAAGATAGAATCTTAAAGCAACGCTAGTGCACTTTTGTTAGGAAACCAATTGGGTCGTGAAATTTGACCAGGAAACCAATAGAGGATATCTTAAAGTAGAACTGATACTATATATACTATACTGATAGATACTATACTGCTGATAGTGCGACCAGATACTCGACAAGGTATCATAAGGTTGTGATATTTTATTTATTTATTTAAAGAAAATCACAATATTATTAACCGCTGTATATTATTGGATTAGCAATATTAGAGGCTTCATTGTAAACAACTTGGGCTGTCGACTACAACGGGCGAGCCGGCACCACAGGGAGTTTTAACGATTAGTCGTTCTATCGCCCTGGAGTGAGCGTAGAAGACTTAGGACAAAAACAATCCACCGTCTAGCTACGCCACAACCCGTTAGAGACCAACGCTTTACCGCGAGATAGCAAGTTATGTTACCTGACGGGCCCGACACTCGCGCCCTAACGGAGTCTGGGAACTGTATTGTTTCCTATAGAGCGGGGGCAGTTGTCTACCTTACGGCGACTGCTCTTGAAATGACCATTGGCCATCCGATCCCGGTTCAGAGTCGGGCAAAGGACGCCTTGGTCCGCGACAGATTCGGTACACTCCGTTTCACCGCTTCGTAAGGGAGAGGACCGCGCAAGCGACCTCGAACTCGGAACCAATCGAGAGACCGGAGAAATCTGGTCACAATTGGTAGTGAGGGCGCGAGTATCTCGAGCCCGCCGGGTTTATTCCTGGCTCACTCGCGGTAAGGCGTTGGACTCTCACGGGTTGTGGCGTAGCTAGACGGCGGATTTGTTATGTCCCAAGTCTTCTACGCTCACTGCACGGTCGATAGAACGAACAATCGTTAAAACGTCCTGCGGTGACGGGTTCGCCCGTTGTGGTTGACAACTCAATATGTTAGTCAGAGTGCACAATCGATTGGCTTGCGCCGCGCGGTGCGCAGACCGTCCAGGAGCGCCAGAGGTTTGATTCCCAGGGGAAACTGACCAAGGCCGTCGGATGGGTGTTGACCCGTGAGTGTGACCGACCCTGAACACATGGGTCTTCGTGGCCAACCCATCATGGGCCCATTAGCTCCATTGTAACCAGTAGAAAAACAGAGAGCACCTCATCCGAGTATTCATGCCGCCTTGTGTTTGGCTTGTACCTCATGCCCCCTTGGGCTTGGCTTGTGCCAATGTCACATTAAATAATAAAAAAAAATAATTAAAAGTACACGGAAAATGATGACAAAATAAACAAAAAAAATAACTAAAAATACCGACTCTTTTGCCTTTGCCGATTTCTTGGGCCTGGGCCACAATTCTATCTTGGTGAAACTTAAAACGAAGAATGATATCGATCGATTGAAACGTACTACGTTTTATACCGTGAGCGGTGATGTAACAGCTATGAGTGGGGTGCGACATGTGTATCGATCAGAAGAAATGACATGAGTCATCGCTTGACTGTGCATAAATTGCCGAATTTAGTTGGAAATTAACTGCAGCTGGCTCGTGTAGGTTTGAGCGAGTTTACGGTTTCCATTCTGTGGAAACTACTTTTTTGTTGTGGGTATGTTGGACCGACAGGGCTCCAACAATTCACTCATATTTTACCAGATATGTTTAATTTAATATTACCGTCTATGGAATTACTTAAAAAGGATCCAAACTTCATTCGAATGGTACGTTAATAAACAACCCGAAAATAATAAAATTATTTGTAGAAACCGGAAAATACACTATTTTAGTCCAAATTAAAAGGCTACCTTATTAAGAGAGAATTGTACGATATCAACGAATTCTAATTAAACAACTGATAATTTTAATTTTGGTTTTCTTCATTTGGCTTGACATTTTACTATTTTATTGACTTCTTTTATTTATTATCTCCGATATTCAATTATATTTTGTATATGTAGGACCATATTGTTTTCTATTTCATGACAACTTGATTGATAACTCTCCGGTCAAAATGTTCTAAATTAGATAAATATTTTTTCATGTCATGTTAACTCATTGACTTTGTAACATTATATCGATTCAGTAATTATTAGTTTTGTTCTTTATAATTTATAATCAAATTATTTGATATCAAAACAGCTATGAATTATGAAATCGAAGATTATCGCGGTTGTTTGACATTATAAATAGGATAGAAAACGAATTTACCGCGTGAAATTTGTAGGACCCGACGTTTCGGTGACGTTGCAGCCGCCGTTGTCTAGGGTAAACTGAAGAGCTGTCAGTTCGTTGTTTTGTGGGTAGGCCGCAAACCGCTGCCGCCACTGCGTAGGTTATAACGGTGGTGGGGGGCCGGGCTCGGAGCGCGGGAATTTTTAAAATCCGTCTTGCACACAACACTCACTGTATCCTGTTTTACGTCTTTGCGTTCGGCGTTCGGCGGCGGGAACATTTTAAGAAGAGGGTTCCACGTAGAAGAGAGTTTGTAGCCGTCATCTCTATTGAAGTTCGGAGTTCTTCTTATTTCAATGGCTTCCCGGATCATGCGAGGAAAGTAGAATTGTTCCTTGGATAGAACAATGGGATTTTGAAACTGCATCCAGTGGTTACTTCCGCTATCCAATATATGTTCGCAGATCGCCGATTTTTCTCGCTGAACGTTTTTAACAGCTTTGATGTGTTCTGTCAGTCGCGTGGCTATGGGCCGTTTCGTTTGTCCAACGTAGGCTAGACCGCAGCTGCATTCGACTTTATACACACCCGGGGTTTGCAGTGGTATTACATCCTTTACAGGCCTCAAAAATCGAGCTATATTTTGGGTCGGTTTGAAAAATCGGCGATCTGCGAACATATATTGGATAGCGGAAGTAACCACTGGATGCAGTTTCAAAATCCCATTGTTCTATCCAAGGAACAATTCTACTTTCCTCGCATGATCCGGGAAGCAATTGAAATAAGAAGAACTCCGAACTTCAATAGAGATGACGGCTACAAACTCTCTTCTACGTGGAACCCTCTTCTTAAAATGTTCCCGCCGCCGAACGCCGAACGCAAAGACGTAAAACAGGATACAGTGAGTGTTGTGTGCAAGACGGATTTTAAAAATTCCCGCGCTCCGAGCCCGGCCCCCCACCACCGTTATAACCTACGCAGTGGCGGCAGCGGTTTGCGGCCTACCCGCAAAACAACGGACTGACAGCTCTTCAGTTTACCCTAGACAACGGCGGCTGCAACGTCACCGAAACGTCGGGTCCTACAAATTTCACGCGGTAAATTCGTTTTCTATCCTAGCTATGAATTATATTTGGAAGACAATAAACTTACTTTGACTTCATCGATTTTAGGTCGGAATCTATGGTGTTTCGAATAGTTCCCCGAATATGTGTATTGTTAGCATAACCACTTCTATCCAAAGTATTGTGTATTATTGTCAAAACAGCTATGTATAAGGTTAAGAAGACAATAAATAATTTGACTTGATTGACTTGAGGTAGGATTAAAAGGTGTTTCAAACAGTGCCCCGAATACCACGGCCTGTCTGTTATGTAAAAACTGAGGGTTCGCGATTCAGTAAAATCATTTTCTCAGTCAGTTTGTTAGCATAACCACTTATATCCAAAGTGTTATGCGTTAATTTGAAAACAGCTATGTATAAGGTTTATAAGACAATAAACTTAGTTTGACTCAATAGATTTAGGGTAGGATCCTATAGTGTTTCGAACAGTGCCTCAAATACCAAAGACTGTCTGTTATCTCAAAACTGACGGTACGAAATTAAGTAAAATCATTTTCTCAGTCAGTTTGTTAACATAACCACTTGTATCCAAAGTTTAGTGTATTAATGTCATAACAGCTATGTATAAGGTTTAGAAGATGATAAACTTAATTTGACTTGATTGATTTGAGGTAGGATTCTATGGTGTTTCGAACAGTGCCCCGAATACCACGGCCTGTCTGTTATGTAAAAACTGAGGGTTCGCGATTCAGTAAAATCATTTTCTCAGTCAGTTTGTTAGCATAACCACTTATATCCAAAGTGTTATGCGATATTTTGAAAACAGCTATGTATAAGGTTTAGAAGACAATAAACTTAGTTTGACTCAATAGATTTAGGGTAGGATCCTATAGTGTTTCGAACAGTGCCTCAAATACCAAAGACTGTCTGTTATCTCAAAACAGACGGTACGAAATTAAGTAAAATCATTTTCTCAGTCAGTTTGTTAACATAACCACTTGTATCCAAAGTTTAGTGTATTAATGTCATAACAGCTATGTATAAGGTTTAGAAGACGATAAACTTAATTTGACTTGATTGATTTGAGGTAGGATTCTATGGTGTTTCGAACAGTGCCCCGAATACCATGAACTGTTAGCATAACCACTTATATCCAAAGTATTGTGTATTATTGTCAAAACAGCTATGTATAAAGTTTAGAAGACAATAAATAATTTGACTTGATTGACTTGAGGTAGGATTATAAGGTGTTTCAAACAGTGCCCCGAATACCACGGCCTGTCTGTTATCTCAAAACTGAGGGTTCGCGATTCAGTAAAATCATTTTCTCAGTCAGTTTGTTAGCATAACCACTTATATCCAAAGTGTTATGCGATATTTTGAAAACAGCTATGCGTAAGGTTTAGAAGACAATAAACTTAGTTTGACTTAATTGATTTAGGGTAGGATTCTATAGTGTTATCTCAAAACTGACGGTACGAGACGTACTATAGTGTTATCTCAAAACTGACGGTACGGTTCAGTAAAATCATTTTCTCAATCAGTTTGTTAACATAACCACTTGTATCCAAAGTTTTGTGTATTAATATCACAACAGCTATGTATAAGGTTTAGAAGACGATAAACTTAATTTGACTTGATTGATTTAAGGTAGAATTCTATGGTGTTTCGAACAGTGCCCCGAATCTATCAGCTAACGCCCAGGACCTCATGCAGAGCATACTTCAGTAAGGCAAAGATAATGACCATGTATTCGGCGTTCATATACCAGTACTTAATGTATGCCAGACAGCACCTAACAGAAACCGCAACTAGAGCGGACATTCACTCTTACCATACACGCGGTAATTTTCTTTTATGCGTACCCCGAACAAGACTGGCAAAAGTACAGAAGAGCTACTTATACCTTAGCATTAAATTCTACAATTTACTCCCTACCACTATCAAATAACTGGAGGACAAACAATTTTAAAAAAACATTAAGGAGATGCTGATAGGCCACCCTTTCTATAATCTGACCGAATTCGAGGGCCATGACTTTGCAAATATTGTACCAATTTGAATGATAATTTATATGTACTTCTAGTATTTAAATTTAAGATTTAGCTTTAGTTTGATTATTTATCAAATTACTTACTACTTTGGATGTTACTATGTACAGTTTTTAGTACGTATATATTTGATTTATTGACTATTTCAATTGTTAGGCTTCTGCTTTGATTATTCAACTTTTTAACTGAATATTTTAATTATTGTGTATTTAGTAGGTAGCCATTGACTATTCTTTAATTTGTTTTGTAATACGATTCTACGACGAATAACTTTTAGTAGATTCCAAAGTTTCTTAGATACTGAATATTTTAAAAAATTAATATATGTCTGTAACGTAAAGATTAAAGTAGTAATGACACTTACTACTTAAAACAGAAATATTTTGACAAGTCCAAGAGCGGTTTTTAGCCACCAATTGGACACTACGTAAATGTAATGTAATGTAATGTAATGTAATACCATGAACTGTCTGTTATCTCAAAACTCGCGGTTCGGGATTCGGTAAAATCACTTTCTTAGTCAGTTTGTCAGCATAACCACTATGTCACTTGTCTAAATGATCAAAACACACACCCGTCATTTTTCCTAAATGTAAATGACAAGCCACGTACGTCTGTCGGCTTTCGGAGATAAACGCTCATTACAACGCAACCATTTTTTTAGTCGAAAGTGATAGCTCTCCCATCAGCACGAGGTTTTCAACCAATTTTAAATCATTTAATCTTTCGGCGGCAAAAAGTAGCCAACGGTAATTTCGTAGATTCTTGAACGAGCGGCGCTACAGTCTAACGTAGTCTACGTCTATATAGGAACAACTTGCGGTGTCAACTACAACGGGCGAGCCCGTCACCACAGGACGTTTTAACGATTTTCTCGTTCTATCGCCCTGCAGTGAACGTAGAAGACTTTGGACAGACCAAATCCAACGTCCAGCTACGTCACAACCCGCAAGAAGCCAACGCCTTACCGCGAGATAGCCAGTGTTACCTGGCGGGCCGACCCTCGCGCCCTTGCTTCCAATTGTGACCAGATTTCTCCGGTCTCTCGATTGGTTCCGAGCTCGAGGTCGCTTGCGCGGTCCTCTCCCTTACGAAGCGGTGAAACGGTGTGAACCGAATCTATCGCGGACCAAGGCGTCCTTTGCCCGACTCTGAACCGGGATCGGATGGCCAATGGTCATTTCAAGAGCAGTCGCCGTAAGGTAGACAACCACCCCCGCTCTACAGGAAACAATACAGTTCCCAGACTCCCCCGATTGTTAGTCGGAGAGCACAGTCGATTGGCTTGCGCCGCTCGGTGCGCAGACCGTCCAGGAGCGCCAGAGGTTTGATTCCCAGGGGAGACTGGTTGACCCAGTGTCCTACCCAGGCTCGCACCCCATGCGTGGAGGCCATCGGATGGGTGTTGACTCGTGAGTGTGACCGACCCTGAACACACCTCATCATGGGCCCATTAGCTCCCATATATAGGAACAGCAGAAAATTGTGTTTTTGTTCCAATAATAGTAGGTCCTTACCTGTGTTTGTATTTTGTATTCAAAAAGAAACTGTAATAAATTACCGAATTTTATAATCTACTCCCTACAAAATTTAAACAGCTGGAGGACATAAAATTCAAAAAAAACATCAAGGAGATGCTGATAGGCCACCCTTTCTATAATCTGGCCGAATTTGAGGGCCATGATTTTTCAAATGTTGTGCCCATTTGAATTACTTAAAAAAGTAGAGCCTTATTGTCTGATTATTTTATATGGTCTTATATATGTACTTTTAGTTTAAAATGCATAACGTAGATTTAATTTCATTATTTAACATTTTACTGACAATTTGAATATTACGATGAATAATCTTACTACGTATCTTTTCAAATTACTAACTACTTCAAATATTAGGCTTCTATTTTGATTATTTATATTTATAGTTTGACAATCTAGTAGTTAATTCTTGACTACCTATGTATGTTCAGTAAAGAGTAGTAACGAGACTTACTACCTAGCACAATTATTTTGACACGTCCAAGAGCGGTCTTTAGCCTTCAATTGGACACGACGAAAATGTAATGTAATGTAATGTAATAAATTTGTTCACTGTGTATACCATAACATAATTATTATTTTTAATTTTTGTAATTAATTTATTTCCATAATTCAAATTTTAAGTCCTTAAATCTTTATCCTAGCACAAAATCATTTATAGCACAGTCCCATAGCACCTCCTTACCTTAAAGACCTCTTTCTCCCGTTAGGAAGTCATGGTATTTCACTCAGGTCAAGTCAGGATAAAACCATAGCAATTCCACTACATCAGTCTTCTTTTTTCACCAACTCATTAGCGTCCACTCTGATCGACTTATGAACCAGCTTCCGCATGCTATTCGTCATGCAACATCGTTGCCCTGCTTCAAGGCGTTACTGAAAGAACATTTCCTCCTTCAAAATATCAACTAAGAACCAACACTTCCCCCTTCCGTTGGGTTTTTGATTGGATACTCATAAGAACTTTGTAATATCTATCATTTTATATAAGTAGATATTTTTAATTTAATTTTTATTTATCTGTAGTTCCTATGTATCTATTATTATAATATATACATATTATATTATTATAAATTATATATTTATTTTCTATGTATGTTTTTATATGTTTGTATGTATGGATGTATGTATATGTATATTTATGTGTATATGTTTATGTATGTGAGCTGTATTGTTACTTTTATTTAATATTACAACGGTTGGCTGTAAGAAATCGCAAAACGATAAGACCGCCGTTTGTACTAAGTTAAAATAGAATTTAAGTTCTCTTTACCAATGTAATTATTTTCTTTTTAGTACAATAAAGGTATTTTTCATTTCATTTATAAATAATTGTACATATTATACCTAGTTTAGAAAATAAATTCATCTCTTTACCACCTCACTAGGTATGAACCTGTGTTGAGGTGGTAGGTACTGATATTGGTAACTTATTTTGTGGCGAGAGGGCAAGTCTTATCTGGTACGTGAATAAATTTAAAAACATAAACAGTATAATGTAAACAGTATATCTTCAAATCTGGTATCATGATAATGTACGATGTGCAGTGGAGTAGCGTCAATTACAACGGACGAATCCGTCACCCCAGGCTCGTATAACAATATATGATCGTTCTTTTAACCTGGATAAAGAGAGTAGAGACTTGGAGACATATAGACATTTCACTATCTTGCTCCGCTAACTCTCTCGTCAGAGGCCGACACCTTACGCAAGGAACTGAGTAGCAACCAGCAGGCCGACTTAGCCCCTGACTACCAGTTATGGCATGGGTTTTGCGGCCCACCGACTGGTTACTGATGCGAGGTCGCTTGCGCGCTCCTCTACCTGATATAATTCAGAGCTAATTTAGTTTCAATTTTTCACGGATCAAGGAGTCCATTGCTCGTCTTTCACTTGGGATCGGGTGGTTATTTCAAGAGTGGCTGACATCAGGTCAGCATCGTTACTTAGGAAACCGTATGTCGTTCCCCGACTCCTCCAGTCATTCTCCGGAGTGCACAGTCGATTGGCTGTCGCCACACGGTGCGCAAACCGCCCAGTAGTGCCCGAAGACCATCTCCCAGTAGAAACTGATCTACCAGCATGATAGCCTAGGACATAGAGTTCTTTCCAGTGTAGACCCTCATTCAACAAGCTACTGGATAGGAGCTGAATCGCGAGTTGTGCTGACGCCGTGAACGAGATATTAGGCCATACTAGCAGCAACTGCACAAGAACCATTGGCTACCAAAAAAATATATACCATTGGCCCCAATGTGCAATTAGAGCTGTCAAATACAACGGGCGAACGCGTTACCTCAAGAAGTTTTAACAATTTTAGATCGTTCGTTCTTTCTGTCTCTCGTGAGGTGAGCGTAGAAGTTTTGGGACGAAAACAGTGCACTGTCTACTTACGTCACTCGCCCATGAATGGTACCCAACGGGAAGCCTCCCCCCCCTGACTACCAGCTTGGAAGGATATCTCCGTCTGGATACCTCCTACCTCCTGACTGATTACAGGATCCAGGTCGCTTGCGCGGTCCTCTCCCTTACGTAGCGGTGATACGGTGTCTATCGAATCTATCGCGGACCAAGGCATCCTTTTCCCGGCTGTTCACCTAGGATCGGGTGGCCGAATGGTCGTTTCAAGAGCAGTTGCCGTAAGGTTAATAACTACCCCCGCTCTATAGAAAGTATTACTGGCTCCAGACTCCCCCGGCTGTTAGTCGGAACGCACAATCGATTGGCTGACCACGGTGCGCAAACCATAGAGGAGTGCCCGAAGGTTGACTTCTAGGGGA
This sequence comes from Micropterix aruncella, assembly GCA_944548615.1. Taxonomy (NCBI): domain Eukaryota; kingdom Metazoa; phylum Arthropoda; class Insecta; order Lepidoptera; family Micropterigidae; genus Micropterix; species Micropterix aruncella. The sequence continues at coordinate 2,168,800 of OX155959.1, forward strand.
GACTGGCCGCGCAGGCCAGGGTCCTACCAGGGCTCGCACTTCTGCATGGAGGCGGCCGGATGGGTGTTGACCCATGCGTTTGACCGACCCTATACAACTGGGTCTTAGTGGCCAAACTGCAACTGGGCCTATTGGCTGCCGAATGACCCTAATAGACTCGGATGCAAATGACAATACATACATGACATACAATGTACAGGCTACATGTACATGACATACAATGTACATGACAATACATACATAACTAATAATGTGTATTAAAATTACGTGCCGCACCCAGCACCCCTTCTGGCTTTCCCCCACCCTTCGCCTGCCTCTTCAGCGACAATCGCCCTTGATAGCTCACTCGTCCAGCTAAGAGCAACGCGTTTGGTCACAATAGACGAATAGCAAAACTGTCGAGTTGAAACAGTGAGAAACGACAATTAAAACGAATTAAAATAAAAGCAATAAGGTGGGTAGTTTAGATGTTTTAGGATGTATGGCTCGTGCCGGTTTCGTGGAGTGGAACACGTGATTGGATACAAACATATTCCTCACTTAATCTTACTTTCTTTGCGTGTATCACCTGAGTGTAGAAAATAACGCGTATGCGCTTTAAAAAAGCGGCATAGCGATTTCACACGCACGGACCATTTTATAACGACACGAGTAATGAAATTATTCATTGAATACAAGATGCAGTTTATTTCCATTAACATTTACGCACAGGAATATCTTAGACTAAATAGATACGTTACGTTTTTAGAATATATTTTAACATATTTTTATAATCAAATAGCTGCGCCCCGCGGTTTCACCCTCGTGGTGATGGAAAATTGTGATAATGATAATAGGAAACCATATATTTTTATAAATTATAGCCTATGTATTATTCTGATGTGTAAGCTATATTAATGTAAAGTTTTATAAAAATACATTCAGTAGTTTTTGCGTGAAAGAGTAACAAACACCCATACATACATTCTTACAAACTTTCGCGTTTATAAGAGTAGCAGGATATTCTGGCACTGTTAATGAATGTAGGCGGATCATAACATTACAAATTTTGTTTAATCTTTTTTGTTTTGTTTTTTTTAATGCGAATATTTTTGTTTCTTTTAGTTGAGTCTTTTAATTTGATATTACTGACACTATTTTTTTCTACCATGTTATTCCATTTGACATTTATGACATGTATCTAATGTCTTTTTAAGTTTCCGTTTTTAAGACTATTTCTACCATACCTAATCTTTGTTCAGGTCATTGAATTTGGGCGTTGTTTGACGTCGTAATCTCAAATAAAATGTCTCTAGAACGCAAAATGAGACGTCTATCAGTTTAATAATAGTGAATGATTTGTGGATTAATTGAAACATTACTGAATGATGTGTTTGTTATACTGTAAGTGTTAACTTCTCTAAATTTTATATAAGTAATGAAAACATAAAAGTTATTTGTTATTAGAAGGCACATTATTTTGTAATGTAATGTGACATGTAGTTATGTAAGCTATGCTGCTATGTAGTTATGTTTCTAATATGTATTCTTTTGTAGATTGCACCAGATTTTGTATTTACCTATTTGATTGACGTAGATACCTAGTATTTTTGATAAATAAAAATGATTTTGGATTATGATTATGATTATTAATTCCTAGCAATTTTATTTTTGTCGCAAGTCGTTGGCTTCCTGTGAATATTTTATTAAAGGATGAATTTTAGGAGTCTTTTTTTTATTTACCGATTAATTGTTAATTTGAATATTATTATGGTTTTTTCATTTTTTTATATATTTTATAGTTGCTATTTCATGTTGATTATTTTGATTTTTTATTTTTATTGCTTTGACCTTTTTGGTTTCGATTATTTTAATTTCATTTCATTAAATAGTGGTGTCGTGTACCAATAATTTGTTTGTCTGAATTCAGGTTAAGATATCCTGAAGATACTTCTAATTTACAGCGTTTGTAGTTTAATTACATAAATATTCTTTGTCTTTTTTATTAGTTTTTTTTTACTATTTTTTGATCTGACAGCCGAAAATAGAATATTTATAAATATTGTTATTATTTTATATTTACAGCCGCCTGGGCTATTAATTTGTTTGCAAAGTCACTTTCGCGTTAGTCTATTATTACCAAGTCAATTATCTCTGCTACGTAAAAATTTGAAGTTACAGGCATTTTTCATAAATAAGGCAGCCTCACCCCCTGACTTCCAGTATATTTCCATAGTCTCCAGACTCCTTCAGCAATTAGTCAGAGTTCACAAACCATTGGCGTTGCCGAACGGTGCGCAAACCGTCCAGTAGGGGCGGGTGGTAGCCCCCAGGAGAAACCGATTTACCAGCCGTGAGGCCGAGACGCGAGAGTTTTACCCAGGATAGCCTTCCACACGAGGAGGCTACTAAATATTTATTTATGTATATATTTATTTATTTAGTAACACATCTAGTAAACAATTAATGTCATATTTGTAAGTAAGATGTTAGCAAGAAATTGATGCGACATTATTTTTAATGTTTGACACAGTCGCCTAACTAGGCCTAAGCCTGTTCTAAGGCAGACTTTTAATGACGATATTAAGTGTGCACTGTCAACTTAAACTATAGTTAGTACTTATTTTTAAATTGACAAATATAAAACTACAAATATTTACGCATATACAAATATAGATAGATACTCATATACATCTATAGATAATATATATCCATATATGCACACATACACATACATATATGTATACGAAAATAATAATAAAACTAAAATAAATAAAAATTAAAACTAAAATAATATACATATATAAATCAATTACATATTGATATAACGCTTACATACCTATAATAGTCATTTAAAATTATTATGGCAAAACTAAATACTAAGTACTAAATACTATCATTCAAAATACAACAGTCAGCATATTCCCTAAACTGAATAGAAGCTGAATCGTGAGTTAAGCCGATCCTAGAACAAAATGCCTAAGCTAGGCGAAACCATTCGGCCCAAGCTAGACGAAACCATTCGCTACCAATCAGTAACATCTATGCGGAACGCCCGTATATAATCAGCAAATGTGTTAAATTGTTAATCTAAATCAATTTTCTAATAAGCCTGTTTGTTAATCTCATGCCTCGTTTGCGTTTCCTGGGAAACAGGTGCGGGGAACAAATCGAAACGTTAGACAGCCAATTGTATTGTAACGCCGCCTACGAGGCTTAAGCTACACGTGTATCAACCGGAGAAGCTTGTTTAGTGTTTTTTTAATCACTGAGTTAGGTGTTTAGCGCATGGCATCGCTTGTAGTATAGCCTAGCATAGGCATCCCAAACTATAAGATTGTTGAAAGAATAGATTTTCATAAGAACCTTCTTCTACACTGGTACATAAAGCCCAAATAAAAAGATCCACGTTTAAGGGATCTAGGTCCAGAACACAAGGTTTTGAGTAAAACATCAAAAGCAATCTTATAAAATTGTCTATGAAATCGGGTTTTTTTAAATTACACTGTTTCATAGACACAACGATTTAGATTAAAATGTAAATTGTTTTGAGTTTTAATTAAAATGCTATTATTTTATTATATTTTAAATTCGCTGGACTTTTATTAGCTTTAATACTTTCTGTTTCTTTGGCATTTTAATTGTATTTAATTGGAAATAATTAATATACCCTTCCAGAAAATTACAAAATACAAATTCTCCAAGGAAACCAGTGAGCGAGATAGTAATATATTGAAACATGACATTTTTTTTATTTTATTTATTAATTTACAGTAACTTTATACATGTCATATACACACCATTAACATACTATGTTTGAGCTGGGAGAGATTGAGCACATCCTATGGTGAAAATGTTTATCCGCATTCCTAACTAGGTCAGAGACCCATATCTAGGGATGCTGATTTTTGTTTAATGGTATCGACGAGCTGACTCTTTTGATATTATGAACTTACTTTGCATTGCATAATACATAAGAATACATACACATATACATACGCATACATAAATATATATATATATATATATATATATATATATATATATATATATATATATATATATATATATATATATATATATATATATATATATATATATATATATATATATATATATATATATATATATATATATATATATATATATATATATATATATATATATATATATATATATATATATATATATATATATATATATATATATATATATATTTATGTTTATATATATATATTGTCACGCGATTTCTGTAAATTAAATGCAGAATTTCCATAATTTATCGCGTGATGAGTCCCAGTCCTCGCCATTGTTGATTCACGACACCGATCGTTTGACATATATGCAGTTTTGCCAATTCCATACAAGCGAATTTCGTCTACCAACCGCAAGAGTCGAAATCAGCGACTTAATATTTAATAATTTATTATAATTTATGCGATAAATTGCTATGGGATTGGGTTATTAAAATGCAAAATAAATAAAACATTGAATATTTTAAAACAGCAATTTTTATTTTGATAAAATACTTATTTCTAATAAAGTAACCATTTTACGACATAGAGTCAAGGTGGTCCTGTCCTTGTATTGAATTTTGGGATAAATAAATTCAAAAAGGTTTTTATAATAAAATTAATCTCGGTTTTGACTTCTTTATTAAACTAATAAAATTTAGAAATTAGCTACACAATTTATACTCAGCAAACGGTGAACCGGATATGATCGATTGTGTCGAGTACGAGCTAGAAAATTCTGGAACATTTGATATGAGCCTATATGAAGCGCCAAAAACTCGTTTTCCCGGCATTTCAAATCGGAGCCGTGGCGCTAGTTAGTGGAAGTTCCGAGGTGGTCTTCATTCTCTGTTGTGTTATTATCTCTGTTGTGATATATTTCTCGGTGAGTACGTTCGATAATTATATCTTTGTATTGCTTCTTGAGGGGTTTATCTGGCTGAGTTGGGGGAGCGAGATTCGATTTCCTCGGAACGCAGGGTGCCGTCTCTGCTTCCCTTATTCGCTCCTACCCCAACACCTGAATCCCTAGTCTAAGTGGAGGATAATTTCAGGAACTTCCACGGGGGCAAACTTCTGGGAGCCTTGCCTACGTCAATCGTTCCAGCCGTTTGAAGAGTACTTCCGAAGTCAACCGTTCCAGCTGGTCGGAGTACAAGGGTACGGCTGAAGAACACCAGAAATCAAAGAATACGCCCATTCCAGTTTTCCTGAAGATCATCCCGAGCCGGGTTGGTCGATCGCCAGCGCCGCTATTCGTCGCCGTACCGTACGATACGATTACGGCTTAAATCGTACCAGTCACTGCCACGTAACCACGTGACGTCGCCGCGACCATCGAGCTGAAGGCGGGAAGTTTGAATCCACTTTCCAGAACATTCTATCCTTGAAATTTTATTGTACTTACCCTACTGCTGTACTCTACCTACCACTCGTCTGACTGTTGACCCTTTATGATCAGCCGGCCTCTGAGAAAAGTCCCATTGTTCTGAGCTAGATTTCAGAGTTTTTAAAATGTGTTAAATATTAATTTCCAAAGTTTTAATTGTTTTCAAAGTTTTTAATCGAATATTATAGTTGTAAATTTAGATTTCACTTCTAGAGTTCTTTAAAATTCATCTTTTCTTATTGTTATCTGCCTTTTACTAATTAAATGTCATCGTTCAAGTGATTTAATGTTTTTCTTTATAATTTTAGTTTCTACAAACAAGCGACCACATCGATTTCTAGGTATCCTAAGTACCGAGAAATCGTGTCGGTCACAATATATATATATATATATATATATATATATATATATATATATATATATATATATATATATATATATATATATATATATATATATATATATATATATATATATATACAAATATCAGCATCCCTAGATATGGGTCTCTGACCTAGTTAGGAACGCGGATAAACATTTTCACCATAGGATGTGTTCAATCTCTCCCAACTCAACCATAGTATGTTAATGGTGTGTATATGACATGTATAAAGTTATTGTAAATTAATAAATAAAATAAAAAAATGTCATGTTTCAATATATTACTATCTCGCTCACTGGTTTCCTTGGAGAATTTGTATTGTCTAATTTTCTGGAAGGGTATATATTAATATATATATATATATATATATATATATATATATATATATATATATATATATATATATATATATATATATATATATATATATATATATATATATATATATATATATATATATATATATATATATATATATATATATATATATATATATATATATATATATATATATATATATATATATATATATATATATATATATATATATATATATATATATATATATATATATATATATATATATATATATATATATATATATATATATATATATATATATATATATATATATATATATATATATATATATGTATATATATATATATATATATATATATTCTTTTTAGAATTGATCAATAAGATGATTATAACGTAAATAATTATAAAAGCCACTTACATCGTGACGAAGGATTCCCTTGATCGGATTCGGGAATGCTTTAGGTGTTAACGAGAATGATGAATGCCTCTCACTTGCGGAAAGAGGAGTAGGTTTAAGTTGGGCCCATTTTTCAACTAGTAAAAGATAATTGGATGAAGGGTGAGCGTTTACTAGTTGAAAAATGGGCCCAACTTAAACCTACTCCTCTTTCCGCAAGTGAGAGGCATTCATCATTCTCGTTAACACCTAAAGCATTCCCGAATCCGATCAAGGGAATCCTTCGTCACGATGTAAGTGGCTTTTATAATTATTTACTTTATAATCATCTTATTGATCAATTCTAAAAAGAATATGTACATAAAACTATCAAATATATATATATATATATATATATATATATATATATATATATATATATATATATATATATATATATATATATATATATATATATATATATATATATATATATATATATATATATATATATATATATATATATATATATACCATATACTCAGCATACAATGGACCCCTTTCAAGCAGGTACTTCTTTATAAGTATTTTGAATAAATTTAAGTTGTTTGCATTCTTATAACTCTCATTTATTATAAAATCTCGGCGCAAGGAAGTAAAAATGCCTTTGGGCAAATGAAGACTTTACAATCGGAATATTATAATTTGACCCAGTAGCTTGCCTTGTGTTTTTAATTTGTTGGCTTCTTGTCTGTTGATCCTTAATTCTGTGAAACTGAATTAGTAACTGTTTTATGAACTGTTTATCTTCTTCTCAAACGTCCGGAATAGTGATATCTTAAAACCGCAGGCCGGAGCAGGATTTATTCTGATGCTCAATGAGCGATATTGAGTCCCGAATAGAGAAATCTTGGAAACACATTCTGGTTTGGATTCTATTTTTTTCTGCTAGTTGGGATGGACCTCAAACAACTACTTTGCCGCTTTATAACAACTTTTACGTTTAATTAATATTTGTTGAACAAACAGTCCTACATTTTCCCGAAGATCTTTAAAATAAAAATCAATTATCTTGCTAATAGGAAACTAATGTTTCCGTTAAAGTTGCAAAATATACGATTGAAGATGAAAAAGCAATGTTGATAAATAAAGATGAATCTCGAGATAACGATTTAAATAAAAAATTTAAATATATACCTTCAAGAAACGAAAGAATCAGTATTATGATGAAATAAATGAACACTATTTTATGTAGTGCAACTATTAGGTGACAGATAACTTTTACGTAAAGCTTAAAAACAACAAGACCAAAACTTTTCTTAAATTTGTTTTTAAAAAAATATTTTTGTTGTTATAGGTTTTAGTCGTGTAAATGACATGTTGTAGAAATATTGGGATCCTTGTCGGCCTACGTAACATGAAGTGCGCTCTCGTACTAAAATGATAGGCATCTGTGGGCGCCCGCGGGTGCCTTAGTCAATGCGATGGGCGTTCCGCTGACGGCAATAAGATCGAGATAGCGCTGGGCGGCTATTATTTCCGATAGCCGATTATAGTTGAACGCGTTTCAGATGAACGGCTGCGGGAAGTTTAGTGGTAAATATCCCGGGACAAGAATTATTAGGGCAGTATTACCCGAGTGATATTTTTCGGTGATGGCCATCTATTCGGCTATTTAAGGTAGAAGAGTTATGATAAAATAAGTAGCGGCCAGATCTAACGGGCCTTTCCGGACTCAAATGTACCGGGAAATATACAAGTATGAAAAAAAGGCAAAAGGAGGAACACTAACTAACGTTTATGTACCAATGGCCCCGTGCAGCTTGGGTGGTTCGGTGTCACGGTGATTGAGCTTCGGGCCAAAAACTCACGCACAACGAGAGACCTGTGAGCAGGCGCGTTGTCGTGATAAAGGATCCACCGGCCCCCTTGTGCCAAATCCGGTCGAACTCGGGTTACACGAGCTCTGAGACGACTCAAAACTTCAACGTAGAAATTTCCGTTCACTGGGAGGGACAAATTCCTGGTCTATTTCACGGCCATTGTTGCCTGGCTTTGCGAGAAACTTGATGTTGATGCCCTGTTCCTCAATCAGAGAGACCCCCACACCGACGGCAGGTAAAAAAAGGGTTACTTTCAACAAGCACACGTAAAGTCCTACTCGCAGAGCGCCCTGGCTCGAACTGAGCGTTGAGGGGATTGCATAGAGAGGGGGAACCACCGAGCTGCCCCTTCACAACGCTTAGACACGTCGCCCCGAATTTTTTATACGTATTTTCCGGACAAACCTCGTATATAACCTGGTGATATTGTAAAAACCTAGATATTATGTTTCTATAATCTGTTTTTTTTTTTTTGAAAATAAGTAAATGAAATGAAATGAAATATTACATAAAACTATGGAGAAATTTCGTATATTTCTATAATGGCTTTTGGTTTAATAATAATAATAATAATAAAACTCTTTATTCTTAAGAAGAGGCGAGCTTATTGCCTGCAGGCAATATTTTAGAGCTAACCTATACTATTGTAAGAACATTATTTGCGAGTAGACTACATAACTTAACCTATATAAAGAGTATGACAAATAAAATAGAGGAGGATAGAAAGAAGTATATACTTTACTCTTTGTGGGCACAGATTTGCCTCATAAAAATAATCTAACACCTATAAGGACGCTAAAGTTTTAAAAGGAGGGGGATGGGAGGGGAAAGGGAATTTATCTGGAGGATTTCAAATGCTCTCTGAGTCTGTTTTTAAAAGTTGTTATGCTTGGCGCGGTTCTCACATTTTTCGGCAAAGCATTCCAAAGACGGGCTCTATACACTGTGAAAGAGAATGAGAAGAAGTCACTGCTGTGACTAGGGATAGAGAGTAGCAGGTTGTTTTTTGATCTCAGAGGGCGTTCATGAGCCGATAGTGCAGTAAATCTGCCGGTAAGATAATTGGGAGCGACGCCATCCAAGATCTTGAAAAGCATACAGAGAACTCGCATGTCTCTTTTCTCCCGGGTCGACAGCCAGTGAAGCTTCTCTCTGTACTCCGTGATGTGGTCAAATTTTCTGAGGCCATGGATATACCGAATGCAAACGTTTTGGAGACGCTCAACTTTGGTGGATAACTCCTCTGTGAGGTCGAGAAATGCGACATCTCCATAATCCAGAAGGGGGAGGAGAGCAGACTGACAAATCGTAATCTTGCTCTCCTCCGGGAGGATATTTTTCAGCCTATTCAGCGAATGAAATCGGCCGAAGAGTTTGCGTCGCATTTCTCGAATATGTGTTTAAGTAAAAACAATAAAAATATTAATTGATTCATTGATGTCTTTCTTTGTACATACCTATATATAATATTTTTAGAAAGTAAACATTTACTTTTGTTAAGCAGATTTGGAATAAACTTATCATAGTATACTGGGTCCAGTGGACCCAGTAGCGAGTACGTATGCTACAAATTAGGGCGAGACTCCCTAAGTGTTAATATGTCATCTCGCAATCTAAAGTAAGTCGTAAGTCGCACATCTAGATACAGGCGTAAGTAAGCCTAGTTAAATATGTGACTTTCCTCGGGTTGCATGAGATTGGGATGAATCAATTTGTAGCTTTATTTTGATTTCAAAGCCATATTTTTTCTCTTATAATCTTAGTAGAAATACGAGCTATGTAATGTAAAAATAAATAAATAAATTGAAAAAAGGCCGGAAAAGTGCTCAATCAGTAGTTATTAGTTTTTTAAAATTGGAAACATCAAAGATGACAGATGCAATCTGCATTATTATTATACATATTAAATTCCTTTAATTTAAAGCAATGCAATTTAAAGTAAATGCAAGCATTCTCGTGAACGGTTCGAAACATCAGCAAGATGTGCGCGTTCCATCCAATCGATCAAACATTCTCCCGCAAAATGTATGAATTAATCGCGCCGTGGGCATCGTGTCGGAATTCCGCTTTTCCTAGACTCGCATGGAAGCGAATCCGTGTCGCTATTCTTAGAAAGGAATTCTCGCTTTTCATTTGTCGTATAAGTGCCAGGTTTTGCCTCCGGGCCTTCCCTGCAACCCAATCGACACCATTTTGAACCGTAATTAAGGAAAAATAACCATATGCAAAAATGCGCTCTCGAGATATTGGTTTTTTGCCTCTATTCGGATATCTTGTATTTGCATATTTAAATATTTTACTTGTAAAATACTGTATTCTCATCGGAACTCTGTATACGTGTAAACTTTCAAGTTAACGAGGTGTATATAATCCGTTTATAAGGTTTACATAAATCGTATATAATTCGTAGAATTATAATTTGTATTATATTAAAGATATGAACGTATTCTTCTAATGAGTTGTTTCTAGAAGCAAAAATAGTGTAACTGTATTCTTTAAAAACTGTTTAAATTTTAATCTCGCCCAAGCAGATATATTGTTCCCTGCTTAGAATACAGGATCGGCGCAGGAACCACTAAATACAGTGCCCAAGAGATTTACATCATTTGGATAACGCTATTATCATTGCGTGGATCCGAAATTAATGAATAATTTAGCAAACATCGATATTTCAGGACTAATAAGGTGGTTCTTAAAAAATGCCTTATTCAGTGGTTGGTTAGCAAAGGACGAACTGAAACTGAATGTACCTATCCTCAGTACATTTAAAAAGCAGCAACGCATTTAAATCACACATAATTTGTTAAACAAATACAAAAAAATGCTTTAGGCGAACACATAGAACACATGGGACGGGGGGGGGGGGGGAGGGGAGAATTAAAATATTGAAATAACAGGCAAAACTAAGTATTAACCGCTCGAAAGCCAGCCTTCGCGCGCCAAAAACTACACCGCAACTTTTTGGGTGATTTTGTAAATAAATCGTGAATTCCCCCTTATTACCTAGTAATTAATCTTGTTAGTCATATATATATATTATATTTATATAATATATATTATAATTGATATTATAATATATATTGGGGCCAGTCGAAACGGTTACGCGCGGATCTGCCAAAGACGCAAATTGCCTATAGGCACTGTTGGCGTCCGACAAGTTATGGATATATTCTCAATTATTTGCAGATTTTTTTCGTCTTTGTACCCACATTCAGAGACAATTTTTATATGTCACTTCCAGGAATAACCCCTTGTGTTCGACCCTGAACTCAATATATATATATATATATATATATATATAATATATATTATAATATATATTGGGGCCAGTCGAAACGGTTACGCGCGGATCTGCCAAAGACGCAAATTGCCTATAGGCACTGTTGGCGTCCGACAAGTTATGGATATATTCTCAATTATTTGCAGATTTATTTCGTCTTTGTACCCACATTCAGAGACAATTTTTATATGTCACTTCCAGGAATAACCGCCTTGTGTTCGACCCTGAACTCAATATATATATATATATATATAATATATATTATAATATATATTGGGGCCAGTCGAAACGGTTACGCGCGGATCTGCCAAAGACGCAAATTGCCTATAGGCACTGTTGGCGTCCGACAAGTTATGGATATATTCTCAATTATTTGCAGATTTATTTCGTCTTTGTACCCACATTCAGAGACAATTTTTATATGTCACTTCCAGGAATAACCGCCTTGTGTTCGACCCTGAACTCAATATATATATATATAATATATATTATAATATATATTGGGGCCAGTCGAAACGGTTACGCGCGGATCTGCCAAAGACGCAAATTGCCTATAGGCACTGTTGGCGTCCGACAAGTTATGGATATATTCTCAATTATTTGCAGATTTATTTCGTCTTTGTACCCACATTCAGAGACAATTTTTATATGTCACTTCCAGGAATAACCGCCTTGTGTTCGACCCTGAACTCAATATATATATATATATATAATATATATTATAATATATATTGGGGCCAGTCGAAACGGTTACGCGCGGATCTGCCAAAGACGCAAATTGCCTATAGGCACTGTTGGCGTCCGACAAGTTATGGATATATTCTCAATTATTTGCAGATTTATTTCGTCTTTGTACCCACATTCAGAGACAATTTTTATATGTCACTTCCAGGAATAACCGCCTTGTGTTCGACCCTGAACTCAATATATATATAATATATATTATAATATATATTGGGGCCAGTCGAAACGGTTACGCGCGGATCTGCCAAAGACGCAAATTGCTTATAGGCACTGTTGGCGTCCGACAAGTTATGGATATATTCTCAATTATTTGCAGATTTATTTCGTCTTTGTACCCACATTCAGAGACAATTTTTATATGTCACTTCCAGGAATAACCGCCTTGTGTTCGACCCTGAACTCAATATATATATATATATATATATATATATATATATATATATATATATATATATATATATATATATATATATATATATATATAATATATATTATAATATTTGGGGCCAGTCGAAACGGTTACGCGCGGATCTGCCAAAGACGCAAATTGCCTATAGGCACTGTTGGCGTCCGACAAGTTATGGATATATTCTCAATTATTTGCAGATTTTTTTCGTCTTTGTACCCACATTCAGAGACAATTTTTATATGTCACTTACAGGAATAACCGCCTTGTGTTCGACCCTGAACTCAATATATATATATAATATATATTATAATATATATTGGGGCCAGTCGAAACGGTTACGCGCGGATCTGCCAAAGACGCAAATTGCCTATAGGCACTGTTGGCGTCCGACAAGTTATGGATATATTCTCAATTATTTGCAGATTTATTTCGTCTTTGTACTCACATTCAGAGACAATTTTTATATGTCACTTCCAGGAATAACCGCCTTGTGTTCGACCCTGAACTCAATGCACTTTCTAAATCTAAACTGGCTATTAATTTGGTTTTCATGTTTAAGTTTCATCTTTTTTTCTCGGTGTTTTAAAAAACATTATTTTTAGAGCGTTTTGCGTAATAAGTAGATACCTCCCGCAATGTGACCACGTGTACGCTGCAAAGTGCGTCCGTGTTGACCGATCGGATGACCCTTGCGACTTCCACGTATTGCATGGCCTTGAGGTCAATTGCACTTGCCATTGCTAATGTCTCCTTGGTTTGGTAAATATGCATTATTTTCGTTTGAGAGATTTATTTTACTTTATTTATTTACATATACATATAATTCAAATTAATAAGCACAACAGACATTGAAATGACAATTTAGACAATGCCGTCGTATGCTTTTAAAGTTATATACACATGATATATCTGTCTGAGCCCAGGTTACATAGCGCATACATTTAACGCAAATGATAATCTTTCTATTATTCTAAGCAAAGAGCAGCCAAGCCCGCCTTGCTAGGCACCCCTGTGTTAAGGCGAGCTCACTTCGGGAGTTACACTAGAGTGCCACGGTTGTGTCAAGGAAAGATCTAAAATATATATATTTTTTAATTATTTCTATTTTAATTTATAATCATTATTATTATTATTATTATTATTTTGATATTTTTCTATTTTTTAACCGCATAATAGAATCTACAAGCGCAAATCCCCTCTTTTGCAATATAGATGTGATTGTCGCATCGTATTCATACGAGTGTCTAATATGAATATGGTTATAAATAGGTGTGTCTTTCGGTGTGATTGCATTTTTTGCAGAATACATAAGTTGGAAATGAAACACAATAAATATAGAGTATTCCATCTGAAGCGTCTTTTTTTTTAAATCGGGTGTTTCACCCTAAAATTTTCCAGGCAAGTAGATAAGGACTTATGGAAGGATTTTGAGAATGATGTCCGTTCGGTAACGAGGTTGACCTGATTGAAAGCGATAGTTGGCAACGAGCGCGGATAGTGAAAATGCAATACATTAAACAATTCAGTCGTTTAGGCAAATATGCTGACCGGCGTTATTTCGACCCAACTATTAGGCGTTATTTCGATCTGTGTACCAATTTTCAAGTCTGTAAGTCCAATATTTGACGAGATTGAAATATGACGAGTAAGCCCCCAAGTGGACCGATTTAAACCACAATCTTTTAAACTCTTGCCATGATGAAATGATGCCTGCATTCCAAAATTCAGCTCAATCAGATTAGGCGTTTGGAAACGAAAATTTCGTTTCTGTGCTGTTGACCGTTAAAGAGTCCCCTCGTCGGATGCCAACCCTGGGCGCAGCAGCCATGTCATGGTGAAAGTTATAACAAGCTATCACAATTGAATGCGTATAAAAAATTTCGTGTCTGTGCTATTGACCGTTGAGGAGCCCCTCGTCGGGAGCCAACCCTGGGCGCAGCATCCATGTCGTGGTGAAACTTAGAACGGGCTATCATAATTGAATGCGTATACAAAATTTCGTGACTGTGCTATTTACCGTTGAGAAGTCCCCTCGTCGGGAGCCAACCCTGGACTCAGCAGCCATGTCATGATTAAACTTATAACGGCTATCATATTCGAATGCGTATACAAAATTTCGTGTCTGTGCTGTTGACCGTTGAGGAGTCCTCTAGTCGGGAGCCGATCCTGGATGCAGAATAAGGTCATACTTACCATAAAAATGCATTGTTATCGCAACTGAACTAACATGTAAAATTTCTACTTCATAAGATAAGAGGAAATGGTTCTAATTCTAATTCTGCTTGCAAAATTTGACCTAAACAAACATACTGATAAACATTGCAAAATAAATAAAACCTTGTAAAAACAACATATTATAAAGTAGCTACATATAGGTTATATTAATTTTTACTTTCCTGACGACCTATCGGAAAGGAAAGTATTGTGATCGCGCTAAAAAAAAATTTTGAGATGAAGATGGGAATATATATTTTGAGACTCCCTGAGACGATTGAGACTATTTCCAGACCGATCTCTGTCTGTATGTATGTCTGTATGTCTGTCTGTATGTATGTATTCTTCCACGATAGCGCCCAGACGCTTAATCGGATTGAGCTGAAATTTGGTATATAAGCTTCTGTTAACCGTCGGAGGAACCCATTAGTTTTTGGAGTCCCTACGCCCTACGGTTGTGGTACCTCCCATACAAATTTGGGGTTCCCGGCGAAAAAATTGTTTCCGCGATAGCGCCCAGACGCTTAATCTGTCTAAGTTAAAATTTGGCATAGAAGCTTCTGTTAACCATCGGAAGAACCTATTAGTTTTTGGGGTACTTACGACCAACGTTTGGGGTACCTGCCATACAAATTTGGGGTACTAGAGTAAAAAATGTCGCTGTTTTTTCGCACCTCCCCGGATACTAGTCAGGAAAGTCTTGGGGTGACACAACCGATTTTTTTTTAATTATTGCGATGAAATTCATCGATTTGTTGACACAAGAAGCTTGAAGTTATATTTCACTTTGTACCAAATTTGAAAATACGGTAATATCATCTATCAATGTAATAAACAGGCGGAAGTACTTTTCTTAATAATTATATACATATTTCGAATTAATTACCGTAGATATCACTTTGGGTCTACGCTTGCAGCCTAACAAAATAAAAGAATAAATAGATTTTTTAACACGCTTTTATTAGATCGACCTGTATGTAATGGAATCTAAAGTAACTAATTTAACCATCTTCCAAGGATTGTAGCGTCATGAAAATTGGCAGCTGTATGTATTTCTGATGACAATACAATAATATGGTACTGTCGAACTGGTCTGATGATGGAGTCGGAAGATATGAACTGGAACTTCATGATGGAACATCGTATCATAGCTGTGTTTGGACTTGTTAGAAAAGTCTTGGAATGAACTTTGACCACGATTAGGTTTCAAGGTCTGATGATGAAGCCGGAAGATAGGCACTGGCATTCCATGATAGAATATCGTATCATAGCCGTGTGTATGTGAATATCATAGCCCAAAAGCGTGTTTTTAGTGTTATTTTTTAAACTATTAATTTATTTTGCTTAACCTTCTAGCTAGAGAAAACTATTCTGGGTACTAAATATATTGTTCAATAGCTTGAATAGAATCATCCATTATTATTCTTTTTATTATGTTGGTAGCGCGCGTTTGCACAGAGTGTGTACCTAATCGAATCGCGTGCTCCTGATTGCCGAACAGCACAATATGATGAGAAGCAGATGGGCGGTAGACCAGCCGTAAAAACACTTTTGACTGACACATAACGACTTAAAACCATTCGTCATTAACGGACAGTCGCCGGGCAAATTTAACAACCTCTTTAACGCCGGTAATATGATTGCAATTTGTTATTTTAGGGCACGCGCTCGAAATAATCAGACCAGGGGTCAACGTAAATTCTGCTACAAGTTAGAAAGGTCCTGTTTTAGGTCAGTAATTTTTAAAATGGAATTACCAAAAAATATTAAAGATTTACTTAGATTATTCTTCTCTGTAACCCTTCATATATATAAAATCGAAGACTATCGCGGTTGTTTGACATTATAAATAGGACAGAAAACGAATTTACCGCGTGAAATTTGTAGGACCCGACGTTTCGGTGACGTTGCAGCCGCCGTTGTCTAGAGTAGACTGAAGACCTGTCAGTCCGTTGTTTTGCGGGTAGGCCGCAAACCGCTGCCGCCACTGCGTAGGTTATAACGGTGGTGGGGGGCCGGGCTCGGAACGCGGGAATTTTTAAATTCCGTCTTGCACACAACACTCACTGTATCCTGTTTTACGTCTTTGCGTTCGGTGTTCGGCGGCGGGAACATTTTAAGAAGAGGGTTCCACGTAGAAGAGAGTTTGTAGCCGTCATCTCTATTGAAGTTCGGAGTTCTTCTTATTTCAATGGCTTCCCGGATCATGCGAGGAAAGTAGAATTGTTCCTTGGATAGAACAATGGGATTTTGAAACTGCATCCAGTGGTTACTTCCGCTATCCAATATATGTTCGCAGATCGCCGATTTTTCTCGCTGAACGTTTTTAACAGCTTTGATGTGTTCTGTCAGTCGCGTGGCTATGGGCCGTTTCGTTTGTCCAACGTAGGCTACGTTGGACGTAGGCTACGTTGGACAAACGAAACGGCCCATAGCCACGCGACTGACAGAACACATCAAAGCTGTTAAAAACGTTCAGCGAGAAAAATCGGCGATCTGCGAACATATATTGGATAGCGGAAGTAACCACTGGATGCAGTTTCAAAATCCCATTGTTCTATCCAAGGAACAATTCTACTTTCCTCGCATGATCCGGGAAGCCATTGAAATAAGAAGAACTCCGAACTTCAATAGAGATGACGGCTACAAACTCTCTTCTACCTGGAACCCTCTTCTTAAAATGTTCCCGCCGCCGAACACCGAACGCAAAGACGTAAAACAGGATACAGTGAGTGTTGTGTGCAAGACGGAATTTAAAAATTCCCGCGCTCCGAGCCCGGCCCCCCTTCATATATAGTCGACAAAGGTGCATATCCATAATACTTGGGTAACAGCCTCCTAAAATAGAAATGCTACACACTTTGCTGTGAGAAGTAAAAGCCATCGTTAAGTTAAAAACGTTAATGTGCAATGGAGACACGCGCAGTTTTTGGCGGATGCATTCTGGAAGTAACGCTTAAAAGACGTGCTCACACACCCGCTATTAGAACCACTACACCGGGAGGTCTAATACTAATTTGACAGCCCTGAAGATCTTATGGGTATGACCTTCGTGCGCTGCTTGGCGGTTTGCGCATCGTACGGCGTCAGCGAATTAACTGTGCCTTCCGGGGAATAACTAAGAGCGGGGGGGGGGGGGGTCGAGAGACGACCTAATACGTTTTCTATGCAGCTGGTGTTGATGTTGATCGGATGTCGGCTACTTTTGAAACGACTTGTTGGCCTTTTAAATAAGATAAAAACGAATTTACCGCGTAACCGAGTAACATCCGTTATTTCGGCAATGTTGCAGCAGTCGTTGTCTGGAGTAGACTCAAAATCATACGGCAGCATACTGCTGCCGCCACTGTTTAGATTATAATAGTATTCGGCCTACGCGCGGAGCAACGGATTGACAGCTCTTTCAGTCTACCCTAGACAACGGCGGCTGCAACAGCGCCGAACCAACGGTTGTTACTAAATTCACGCGGTAAAAATAGTTTTTATTTCTTTATAATGTCAAACAACCGCGAAAGTCTTCGATTTTAGACTTGTTGGCCATCCGAACCCTTGTGAAAGACCGGCAACGGATTCCAAAGTTTGCGATAAATTCGAACTGAATTACCCCCGTTTCTCAGGAGACAGTATATTTCCATAGTCTCCAGACTTCTTCAGCTATGTCACAGTTCACAACCGATTGGCGTCACCGAACGTCCAGTAGCGCTGGGTGGTAATCCCCCAGGATAAACAGTTCCGCCAGCCGTGAGACCTGAGATGTTAGAGTTTGACTCGGGGTAGTTTTCCACGCGAGGTCGCTTCTGAGTTGGAGTTGAATCGTGAGATAGACCGATCCGAAAAGACAATGGATCTTATGACCCATAGATGGTTTAGCGTATAGCCAAAGAGAAAGGTATAACTAGGGTTGTCGACTACAGAGGGCGAGCCCATCACCTCAGGAAGTTTTAACGATTAGTCGTCTATCTCCCTGGAACGAGCGCAGAAGACTTGGACAAAGCAGTCCACCATCTAGCTCCGCCACAAGCCAGTAAGAAGCCAACCGCGAGATAGCCAGGAGTGTTACCCGGCGGGCTTGCACTCACGACCTTACTTCCAATTGTGACCTCTAGTCTCTCGATTGGTTACGAGTTCGAGGTCGCTTGCGTGGTCCTCTCCCTTACGAAGCGGTGAAACGGTGTTTACCGAATCTATCGCGGACCACAGCAGCGTCCTTAGCCCGGCTGTTCACCCAGGATCGGATAGCCGATGGTCGTTTCAAGAGCAGTTGTCGTAAGGTCCGCAACCACCCCCGCTCTATAGGAAACAATACAGTTCCCAGACTCCCCCGACTGTTAGTCGGAGAGCACAATCGATTGGCTTGCGCCGCACGGTGTGCAGACCGTCCAGGGGCGCCAGAGGTTTGATTCCCAGGGGAGACTGGTTGACCCAGTGTCCTACCCAGGATTTGCACCCCATGCGGGGAGGCCGTCGGATGGGTGTTGACCCGTGAGTGTGACCGACCCTGAACACATGGGTCATCGTGGCCAACTCATCATGGGCCCGTTAGCCCCCAAAGAGCTCACGAAGCATCAGTCTGCAATCCCACAGACTCGAGCCGTGCCCAGTACAAGATACTAGGAGCACACATACAATCCTCATCCATATATCCTCGTAACCGCGGTCGCGTATCTATACACTCGCGTCAACGTAAACTGTTCGGGAAGCGTTATAACTGGCAATATCAAACCTTCGATCAATAAATTCCTTCTACTTCATTCATAACCGCCTTTCGATACGGAGATAACTCGTAAATTGATACCACCACCTCCCACCGCACAACTTGGAGTCTAGTGAGGGGTGGTCCCTCACATTGGTGACCCCGACGTGATTTGAACACGCAACCTTCTGATCTGGAGGTGGTGGTGAGGTGAATCGTGAGTTGAGCCGATCCGAGAACAAAATGGATCTTGTGGCGTAAGCTGCACGAAACCGTTCGCTACCTTCCTTCCTGGGGTGTCGGGTTTGCCCGTAGTAGCTGACAACTTCAAACTGTTATCGATTACGATAAATGGACTTACCTTTCCGGGAGGATCGAATCTGCCAATGGACCGGTTGTATGTGCGCTTGTCGCGCGTCGTATTCCCAACTTTCCTCTGTGCCACTGCGCGCGCGACAACCCACTTAAGTGTACTTCCCCGTGCACTAGACAATTTAGCAATTTCACTGGCGGCAGAGTACAATGGGGTCCGGAGTCACTTTTCACTCGAGGCGTGTGCGCGGGAACACGACATAGTTCTTGCGGACATTGTCATCGCGGCTGATCGGCCGGGCGTCGCATGACTTAAGTGCCGCGAGCGCAGAGACGAAGCAGAGCCGCAACCTGCCGGTAAAAAATGCCGTCTCTTAGATTGGATAATGATAGGTGCGGAGATCGGAGATTAGCACGGGTGTACACCTGCTTTCGTACTTACACATGGCGTACGATTTTTGTTGCTAGAGCTAATATATAGTATAAGAGGTCATGGCAAACCTGGCGAGCTTATATATCAGTTAAGAGGACATACTAAGAATAACTTATTACACTCAGGAGCATTTTTTAAAATTAGTTGATAGGAATTTCTACAATTGTTTACGTCAAAATAAACAAAAATTACAACATAATATGTAAATATATACCTACCGAAATTATATGGTATAAGGTATGAAAGTTGGTATCACAAGGTATTAACGCTGGACATCAAATCGTATTTTTTTTCTATTTACATAATTTCGTAGTATTTTTAAATGGACAATAGTACTAATAAGTTAAGAATACAGAATTATTGAATAATTTCACAAATTAAGAAATGGAAAATATTAAAAAAAAAATTAAAAACAAACAAATCAATAATAATAATAATAATAGGCAATAGCCAATTGAGAAAAAAAACGCAATTATCAAAAAAGTAATGATTTGTATCACTGGCTGAATATTTAAAGCATGTATAATTAAATTTTCGAGGTATTATCAACAAAACAACGAGACAATTTAGAATCATGATAATTTTCTATGTTCTGTTGATAATGTCCTTGAAATTCGGGTTTATGGCGGATATTTATTTATTTATTTATTTATTTATTTATTTTCAGGAAAACCAACAGCTAATTATAATTTAACAATGCCGGAGTAACATAGCAGAGAGCCAATTAAAGGTTTTCACGTTTAAATAACGTTGTAGAAACATATGTGTTCTTTCAATTAAAGCTATCGATTAAGAATGCATCAAAAATTATTCAACAATGCTAAAAAATTCACTGTTCAGCCGCTGCCTAGCTGAGTTAACACTCGTACAGAATAGATCAAAGTCAAAGCGTTTAATCATGTCATTGAAATTGTCACTTGTTCGCCACAGAAATGCATTTTGCCTATATTTGGTACCAGCATGAGGAACATGAAGAGAAGGGTTAAATCTATTGAGTTTGGAAGGTACATGGAGATTAATTTTATTTAGTAAGTCAGGACAGTTAATATTATTGGAGGTAATTTTTAGCAAAAAGGTTAAGTCCGCGGTTTCACGCCGCTTAATCAAGGGGAGGATATGAAATTTCTTGCATAAATTGAAATAGTTAGATGAGCTGTATGGGATTTTCAGACGGAAGCAGAGATATTTCATGAACTTCATTTGAATGCGCTCGATTCTGTTTATATATTTATCATAACAAGGGTTCCATACTTGAGATGCATATTCCAAGATGCTTCTGACAAAAGTGCAGTAAAGGATCTTGAAAGTTTTAGCACGGTGAAAGCAAGCTGCACTCCTCATAACAAAACCTAAAGCTTTGGAAGCTTTAGAAACAATAGATTGAACGATTGATGAGAATCATGAATGACACCAAGATCTTTAACCACGCTGAACCTCTGCAAGTTATGAAATTTTAATGAGTATAATTAACTCATTAATCCGAGAAAATATCAAATTCACTATCAAATACGTTGTTTCGTGTAAACTCGCTACTTATAAATGGGAGTAACAATATACAACAATAGCATTTACAGCTACTGATGAGTATTCGTATCTCTGTCCAATAAAAAGACCGCTGAAGTTGTCGAGAGAAAATACGCAGAACCCTTATGGATGTCTCACGGAACCCTTACGGATATCTCGCGGAATTCTTATGGATATTTCGTGGAACCCTTAGGTTCCACGGAACCCAGTTTGGGACTGATCCGCTGATCTAGTATATCGAAGGCGATATGTCATCTTGCACAGATGTATCAAAGATGTACAAAATGGTCTTCCCATTTCCCGTTCATTATTTTGTCTACATTTAAAATGTGTGATTCATTCCATTAATTTCGAATACATTATATATCACCAAAAAATACGTTTTTTTAATTAATATAAAACACTAACTGAAACACCAATTAATGCAGACATTCACTCGCATCATACCCGCGGTAGCTCCCTTTTATGCGTACCCCGAATACGACTGGCAAAAGTACAGAAAAGCTACTTGTACCTTAGCATTAAATTCTATAATCTACTCCCTACAAAATTTAAACAGCTCGAGGACATAAAATTCAAAAAAAACATCAAGGAGATGCTGATAGGCCACCCTTTCTATAATTTGGCCGAATTTGAGGGCCATGATTTTTCAAATATTGTGCCCATTTAAATTACTTAAAAAAGTAGAGCCTTATTGTCTGTTGATTTTATATGGTCTTATATCTGTACTTTTAGTTTAAAATGCATAACGTAGATTTAATTTGATTATTTAACATTTTACTGACATTTGAATATTACGATAAATAATTTTACTACGTATCCTGTCGAATCACTGACTACTTCAAATATTAAACTTCTATTTTGATTATTTATATTTATAGTTGGACAATCTAGTAGTTAATTCTTGACTAACTATGTATGTTCAGTAAAGAGTAGTAACGAAACTTACTACATAACCCAATTATTTTGACACGTCCAAGAGCGGTCTTTAGCCGTCAATTGGAAACGACGAAAATGTAAATGTAATGTAATGTATGAATTTTAAAAATTTAAATTTATTAACTTTATGAAACCTTAAAAATCTTGAGTAGACCTTACATTCCAATATTTAAATTTAAAATATAACATATTACCAAATCTTGGCATTCGAGTCACTGTCCTTCCTATTGATCCTGTTTCCACACTCCTATACTATCTTGATATCAATATAATTAATTTAGTTTTTATTATTTGGTCTTGGTTTTCGGAATGCTATTCCGGCCGTAAAACGAACGGAATGCCGTGGAATGTAGTGCTTCTGACGCAGCAGGCGACTTAGTTGATCAGCAATTCAGGCGTAGTAAGTAAATATAGCGTAATAATTCTATCAAATTTTCTATATGGAAAGAGGACGTACGCAATCAGCTCCAATTTAATGACATTGTCGGATATAAGGCAAATATAAATTGAAGAATCTGGAGTCTAGAGACGATCAAGTCCTTGGATGTATAGGTACTTACCTACAACGACAAGCAACTTCGTTCAAAAATCATACTAAAAAGTTATTACAATAGCCCGTAATTCTATATACTTACATTAGAGAAATAGAAGCATTGATTATATAGCGTATTAGATAGCTCAACTGCAGACTACGATTTGGCAGGTAGGATTTTACTACGAAACGCAATGTGTAGATGGCATACATAGTTCCACACATTAATTAATCTTCTCTTATGTTCAATGTGGCTGCGTTGCAGGTATAACAGTATGGCGGCGCAGTATAGATGGCGCTCTAAATACGCCTATATGGTATCCAATCTCGAAATAAAGTAACAATTCAATAACAAACGAATTTTAAAATTTTATCTCTTATTATTTTCATATTATTTACATATAGATTTTACATTTACCTTTTTACTTTCCTGACGACCTATCGGAAAGGAAAGTATTGTGATCGCGCTAAAAAAAAATTTTGAGATGAAGATGGGAATATATATTTTGAGACTCCCTGAGACGATTGAGACTATTTCCAGACCGATCTCTGTCTGTATGTATGTCTGTATGTCTGTATGTCTGTATGTCTGTATGTCTGTATGTCTGTATGTATGTATTCTTCCACGATAGCGCCCAGACGCTTAATCGGATTGAGCTGAAATTTGGTATATAAGCTTCTGTTAACCGTCGGAGGAACCCATTAGTTTTTGGAGTCCCTACGCCCTACGGTTGTGGTACCTCCCATACAAATTTGGGGTTCCCGGCGAAAAAATTGTTTCCGCGATAGCGCCCAGACGCTTAATCTGTCTAAGTTAAAATTTGGCATAGAAGCTTCTGTTAACCATCGGAAGAACCTATTAGTTTTTGGGGTACTTACGACCAACGTTTGGGGTACCTGCCATACAAATTTGGGGAACCTTGATTACATCGTTCGTTTTTTCGCACCTCCCCGGATACTAGTCAGGAAAGTCTTGGGGTGACACAACCGATTTTTTTAATTTGGTATACAGGCTGCAAGACGTAATAATTACACAATTTGATTGTTAGATATACTAATAGATGGCATTCTATGTCTCCGTATTATTTTGTGATATAATCAGTCTACATACAGGGTGAGTTTTTAAATAGAGACACCTTCTAGTAGGTGAATCAGTACGACAAGATAAGCAACTTTTAATTGACAAAATGCTGTCGGCAATAATATGGATTATCTACTATTTTAAGTGTAATTTGACAGCTGAGCAGAGTCGACTTCTCTCGGCTTTAACCCCTCAAATGAATGGCGATTAGCTCGGGTTGCCTACGGCAAAATGTATATAAATTTATATTTACATTTACATTTACATTTACATAGAGCGGGGTTTACTATAGAGCTATAGCATTACTATAGAGCGGATTACTATAAAGCGGCGCACATTTACATTTATATTTATATTTATATAAATTTATATACATTTTGTATACATTTTGCCAAGGCATCCCTTAAGGGACGCCTCACATTTGAGGGGTTAAACTCTTTTGGCCTTGAAGATCCTAGCATAAGGACAATTTATTTGCAGATTTTAAACGCGGTCGTGTCAACCTCAGCCACGAATTTCGTGAAGGTTAAGCGTCCACCGGTGTCAATAACGAAAACATCGATGCTGTCTATAAATAGCTGCCATAAGGAGTCTCCTCTTTTTAGCCGGCAGGTTGCCTTGCTTTACCATTAAGGCCTCCACAAACTGCGGCGCACGATGATACACGTCCACGTTTGACACGAAAGCTACGTGGCTCGATGATGCTATGCGGCCACACACTGCTAGCTGAACTACGCCACGAATACGGCCATTTCGTCTCAACTGCCTTAGAGCGCGCACGTGTTTAAGTGCACGTCGTAAGCTCGCGACGGTTTGAAGGCTGTTTACGGAGGAGAAAAGGGCAGTTAAGAGTTTCAAGGCGATAGGTGAGGGTAGCAAACCCCGCCCACCGCCCGGGCAGTTATAACGACGAGGGTCGTCTTGTCTGCCCGGGATGTCGTGCTACGACAACCCTGCGCGTACCAGAAGGGTAGAACGCGCAGGGGGTGAAATAGGGTAAACCACCCCCCCCGTACCGCCCCGAGAACCCATTTATTTAAAATAAAAGATATTTACAAAGTAAAAATTTACAAAAATAATACTAAATTTACCATATTCACAATAGAAAAGAAAAAAAAAACAACAAATATCACAAATTTAGGGCCGGTGAGCGGGGTAGAGGACGCATCAGAAACGATGATGGTGGAGGCGCACGGTCCGTGGGCAGGTCTCGGAGCAGCCACGGGGGGGAGGAATCCCTGGATCCTGCAAAGAACGAAACGCCCCTCGGGGCGGTAAAGAGACGGACACAAAGACGGGCACTTCGGGCTGGAAGTAGCCGCCGAATCACGCCACCAAGGAAGAGGGTACCCCCTGGGGGGTATCCCGAGGCCTCATGCTTTCCCAAGAAGCCACCCAGTGCTCCACAAACTCGCCAAACGACTGGAAGCAGCTCCTACAACTGACCAGATCCGGGTACCAAATCGGAGAGCGCCCAACGCACGCGGCCACTGCATCCATCAACTTCTCCCGTGCAGCCGCTAGAATTGGGCAAGACCAAATTACGTGTTCCGCAGTTTGGCGACCATACCCACAGGCGCACCGGGGGTCATCGGCAAGTCCAAAGTCAAATAGTTTGGCTCTGAACTCTCCGTGGCCCCCAACCAGCTGCGTGGTATGGTGGTCGAACCGCAGAAACGAATTTGCCATCCGCACTGCGACGGACGGGAAAAAGCAATGGGTGAGGCGGCCAGTACCCCCGGCGTCCCATCTAGCCTGCCAGACACGCAAGGACTCCACCCGAATCAGGCGGGCAAACTCCCCAGCTCGGTGCGCCACCGGGTCGATCGACAGGCCATGAAGGACTACCGGCTCGCCCCGGCGGTACCGCGACAACGCTGCACGCTCCAGAATCTCCAGGTCAATCGGCAGAACGCCAGCGATGACGGGTAACGCAAGAGTGGACGTCGTTCTGTACGCCCCGGTCAGGGCCACGAGAGGGATGCGCTGTCCGCGCAGCAGCGCGACACGCGTCGCCTCAGGAACAGCAGACTCTGTCCAAGCGCGTGCGGCATAAGTCGCACGCGGGACGAAGACGCCCTTATAGATAGTCATGACCGCCGGGAAACGAATTCCCCAGTCGGCCCGACTCACTCCGCGGAGCGCAAAGAATAGATCCCGGGATTTTTCGGCTGTAATCTTTGCGTGCGAAAGAAAGGAAAGGGAAGCCGTAAGCGTCACCCCCAGGTATCGAACGGTGGCCGGGAAGGATACCGGGCGACCGTTCATCCTGATGACAGGGTTCCGCTTAAGATGTCCCTTCAGGAGAAGCGCCTGAGTTTTCGTCGGAGAGAAGGTGAGTCTGTTTCGCTGTCCCCATAAGAGGATCAGGTCCAGCGAGTCAGCCACCCTTCTCTCGACCTCTGCGCGACTCCTGCCGCCCACCAGGAGAAGAGCGTCGTCTGCATAAGCGCTGACGGTGCACCCCTCCGGGTAAGGTAGACCGAGGAAATCATCAAAGAGAATGTTCCAAAGGCTAGGACCCAACACTGACCCCTGTGGACAGCCCATGGTCGGGGTTTTGGTGACGCTGGTCGGGCCGTACCTCAGAGTGACAGATCTGTCTGAAAAGTAGCTCCTCACTACTTTCAACAAATTGTTCGGGCACAGGCGGGCGCGAAGCTTGCATATAAGCATCGGCCACCACGCGTTGTCGAATGCACCGGAGATATCCAAAAATACGCCTACCACGTAGCGGCCGTCGTAGTTGCGGACCCAGTTCTTCGCAAACAGGATGGCGTCCTCCGTGCTTTTCCCTCGGGTAAATCCAAACTGACGCTCGTTCTGGGGAGACAGAGTCCTCTCCAGCCGTTCGCGCACAAGCACTTCTAGCACCTTACCCATTATGGGAAGGAGCGTGATGGGCCTGTACGCTTTCGGATCCGAGCGCGGCTTGTCGTTACCTTTGGGAATCACCCGCAGGAGGCCAGCCTTCCAGCATAATGGGAAATGACCGTCCCTAATGCATTTCTGCATCAGGACAGTCACCTCCCATCTTGCGAATTCCCACACCCGCTTCACTATATCAGACGTAAAGTTGTCTATCCCCGGTGCCTTTCTACGCGATAGCGACCCGATGATGGTGCCGACCTCGTCCGCTGTTACCTCTGACAGATCAGGTACGCGCGAGTCTACGGCAATAAGCCGCCGCAGCTGCGCGTGGTGGGGATCGTCATTGTCATTCCGATCCGATGGACACAAAGAACCGAGGAGAACTGAAAGAGTGCCTTCGGTGTCAAGCGGGGCGGAAGTACCCTCGACAATGCTAGAGAGGTAGTTCCCACCCCGCTTGGCACCTTTGTCGATGACGTTCTTCATGTCCCATGGGTTTGCATTCCCAACTTCGCTAACCCATGTACGCCAGGAATCAGTCTTGGCACGCCTAATAGCGGCGTGGTAGACGCTCCGAGCCGATCTCAGGGACTCCCGAAGTACCTCCACACGCTCAGGGGGAAGAGAACCCCTGCGGGCTTCCCCCATGCGGCGGTACGCTTGCCGGAAGCACCTGCGAAGGTCGGATATTTCCGGAGACCACCACGGGGCCGTAAAGCCGCCGAAGGGCCTCCTCCGACCGAGGACCGACTCGCAGGCCGAGGCAACTGCCTCATGAAGTGCAACACTAAGTGCCTCGGCCGAATTGGAGTGAGGGGACGGGAACCGGGAGAGCCTCTCACAGAGGGACTCCCCAAAACGGTCCCAGTCCACATCCGAGGTGCGGTACGCCCATTCTGAGGGGGACGGGGGATTCACACGGCGGCCAATGTCAAAGGTCACTAGTCTATGGTCTGAGGAAGACCACGATTCGTGGACGGTCCAGTTCATCATCTCCCGGGCGAATCCAGGGGAGCACAGCGTCAAATCTACATTGCTGGACCCGCCGGGGCCACAGAAGGTCCGGGGCTGCCCGGGGGAGTTGACAATATGCAACCCATAGGTCGCTATCAGCTCCTCGACAGCCTCGGCTCTTCCCTTCGCGACCCTGTCCAGGCGGTCCAGGTTGCCGTCGTCGTGCCAGGACGGGGAACGGGCATTAAAATCGCCCGGAGAAAAGGGCAGAAGGGGGAAAACGTAGCTTCGCTCTTCGCTCTGCCGGCGCATTCGCGGTAACCCACGCGTGTGCTTCTGACGTCACAAAGCCACGCCGCCGCGCATAGCGTGTACGTGGCCTGCAATGTATTGATTTGTATGGCAGCTGTTAATGAACGAAGATTAAGCCACGTGTGAAACCTATTCGTTCGCCGCCGTCTTTGGCGGGCTTTAATCTCTGTTTGGCTAGGCATCTAACGTAAAGTCACCCCAATAAATAAACATAAGTCTTGTTATACTTAAGTGCATTACGTGGCATTACATATTTTCCCTCCGACTTGAGTTGGTCTTGGATTGTACTCTGACTTATATATGTTCGATTCTTTTATTATTCGATGCATTTGCGTGGTAAGCCGTTTGGTCACAATATCGCCGGTAAGGAAAAGGCCATTAATTTGGATAGTGTTGTCCAGCGGCGCGACGCGCCTGGCTTGATAACTGGAGAAGAGACGGGGGCATTAAAATAGCGGATTCACCGTTAATTTAAATAGTCACATTTTCCACGTAAATTTTAACCGACGCGACGACGCGTCCCGCATAGCGTGTACGTTTGTGATATCAAAATCTAACTGCAGTAAAACAATAATAGGTAGTAGTATTCAGTAATCTAAAATTTAACAAAGAAAATATCAACTTTATTTTTTTCGCCAATTAATTCTGAATCGTCAGATCTGTCGTACCATAACCTAAAGCAAATACCTCTCCGTCCAAAAAGTATCCAACAATTGGTCTGCAAAAACATATTTTTTAATAAAATAGTTTGTTTGTTTATACTCTTTATTGTGAAATGTCACAATGGGTGGGTTTATTTTTATATGACAATCTATTAAAACCAACCCTACTATGACGTGTTATATGTATGTGTGCGTGTAACATGTGTGTAAGTGTGTGTCTTGTTATTGCATTTGATCGACAGAATTGAAAATGCAATTCCGTTAATTTGATTCCAACGGAAAATGGTGACCCAGCCGGGAATCGAACCCGGGACCTTACAATGTAAGATCGGGCGACCTAACCACTATGCCACCGGGCCGTGTCCCTGGGCCCTTGGCCATGCACACATTTCTTCCAGCAATTCCACCATAGTATAAAACACTTCAGGTATGCATCGTCTATTTGGAATGATTTTCATGGGCCGTCGCATTACGCAGATTTTTAATAACCTAACAGCGGATTTTTAATTTAGGAGATTACCGGAGCTGTAAACTACAACAGGCGAACCCATCACCCCAGGAAGTTTTAACGACATTAGACCGTTCTGTCTCCCGCGAGATGAGCGTAGAAGACTTAGAAATAAAACAGTCCACTGTCTAGTTACGCCACTCACCCGTATGAAACCAACGCCTTATCGCGAGATAACCAGGTTAATCATTCAGCGGGCAACCAGATTACTCATGTCTCCCGTCTATCAACCAGATTCTTGTTATGAAGCATTTAAAAAAGGAAATAAAATAAAACAAAGTATATTTAACAGACAACCACTTTGGAAGATATAGCCTAATAAAATACCATGTGTTAAAACAAATGCGATAAAAATAAAGCTTTTAGGGCCCAAACAAGTTCGATATTTTCCATTTCTATCCATCATATGGCTTAACAGAGAGCGTCTCGCTAGCACGCACTCCGAGCTAATGCCAAAAATGTATTATTTTTTTTACAGAAAGACGTTAAAAAATATTTAAAATGTTTCTTTTTATTTTTATTTTATTTATTTTCTTTTATTCAGGAAAATAACAGTGTATAAAAGTAAGTAGCCAAACAAGATAGATATACAAATTACACCAGAGACAATTTTCCACTAAATGACAACATCAAGATTATCTAAATGATAAGAGAAAGAAAAAAACGAGAAGAGAAAGAGGATAGGAAGGGAGGGACCAGGAAGGGAAGGAGGAACATAGTAAAAAATAAATACATTATGTTGATGGGTGTCCACGTATTTAAGTGCAAACAGTAGATAATAACTAATATATTTTTAATAATTATTAAATTTTGAATATTAAGTGTTAAATATCGCGTTTAACAAATTTCTGAATCCAATGTTCGATTCAGCGAAGATATCTATTGATGCGTATCGATCATCGTAAACCCTACACACACGGTTTAAGAAAGAGTTTTTACGGTAGTTGTTATTGCAACGGCTAATGTGAAACAATGAGGACTGTCTTGTCGTTCTTGATGGGGTCCGGAAATGTATTAGCTGGACCAAGTCCATGCAGTTTATTTTGTTGTTTAAGATTTTTATGTAGGAAGACTAAATCATGGTACATCCTTCGATCAGCCGAAGAAGTAAATTTGTACGAGTGTTGAACGTTGATGCCGTAAGAATTGTCAAGTGTGAAGTGAAATCTATAGTTTAAAGATTTCAAGAATTTAGTCTGGATGAGCCATCCATCTTTTATGAATCATCGTGTGACAAATAGCTACTTTTTAAAAATCAAAGTAAGAAATAATATATCCGGGTAATATAAGTCTAAAATAAATACAGTTTTTTATAGTAAAAAAAGCAAATATCGAAATACTTATAGTGAACTTATTTATTTATTTTATTTATTTAAGTAATTCAAGAGTAATTTAAAACAATTTTATCTTAGGAACTATGCATAGAAATATTTTAAACATTGAATAAATAGCAGAAAATGAATACATTGCAAAGTCCAGTGACAACGCCACCTAACTAGGCCGGGACCTGTTCTAAGGTGAACGTTTAATTTTGTGCGTGCTTTTTCAATATTGTGATAATTACAAAAACAAACAAAAAAATGTAACAAAAAAATAAAAATTAAAAATTAAATTGTCGTAATAAAATAATTATTTGATCACAAAAGAATAAACATGCAACAACTACCTTAAAAACTATTAAATACTTAAAATTAGGATTAGAAAATAAACATGTAACTAAGATTAAGAATATATATACACATATATATATACATACATACACATACACATATATTTCAAAATAATAATATTAAATACAATAAATAAGTAAATTTAATATGATATAAAATATAGTATAACATAAAATTCTAAATATTAATGTGTTCGAATTAGTATATTAATATATAATGTCCAATATTTTTGTGATTTTTTGTCGTCCCTTGGCCACGATTTGAAGATTTAAAATTAGGTTTTGAATTACCGCAATATTCAGCTGTCACTGAATGGTATTGACTTTAGAAACTGTTTAACCGCCCTACCTATACGAACGTACGTGATACGTCCGTTATATTATCGCCCGAACGGAACATGCCGTATCACGTACGTCCGAGTACAAAAAAAAATAAAAAATAGAGACCCGAAACCCACAAATCGGACGTGATACGTCAAATTATTCCTACCATTCTAAATACAAAATATGGTAATAAATTGCTCTATTCTGTAAAAGAAAATGGTATATCGTAAATAAGTATTTTTATTAATAAATCAATGAAAAAACCCGGCGACTTTTTACCTACTTCTTGAATAATAAGCCAATGATAGGGCGGTTAAAATATGGTTCACAGTGGTGGACGCTTTAAATAGCCATCTGCTTATATATCCGGGAGTTAATGGGCCTTTGCTGAGTTGGCCACGAAGACCCATTCTGTTCAGGGTTGGTCACACTCACGGGTCAACACCTATCCGACGGCATTGTGAGGGACCACTTCTCACTAGACTCTAACTGCTCGTGAGTGAGGGAGTGGTGTCATCAATGGGTTTTCTCCGTAGTAAAAGTCGTTCTTGCTGAAGTTGAAGTAGTTTATTGCAGAAGGTATTTGATGCTTGCCAGTTGTAACGCTTCAAATGATAAGTCGCAGTATGCGTAGCGTGTGAGTGAAGATGATGATCGCGGCTGAGTAGTTGAAGGTTGATATCGCGGATAATGAAGTGACTGTTCGATGATGATGATGTGTGAGCGTGGTAGCCGTCCACTAGAGGATAATGAAGAGCGCTTGTACTTGTGACTGACTGGCCAGAGGATGATCGCGAAGTACTATGCGTGGCGGAGGATCGCCAGAGTATGATAAATAATTGGCTGAATGTATGGGCTTATATAGCGCAATGCTGTAGGCGTGGGAGCAGTGAGTATGTCCGATTGAATTGATTAGGAAAAATGATATGAGTCATCAGCTTGCGACTGCATTAATTGCTGAAATTAGATGGAATTCAATGTCAGTTGCGCGTGTAGAATTGTGTGGGTTTGCGGTTATGGATTTCTAGAATCTAATTCTTTTGTTGATTCGATATGTTGAGCGAAGTACCAACAGCCTCCACGCATGAAGTGCGATCCTGGGTAGGACTCTGGCCCAATGGTCAGTTTCCCCTGGGAATCAACCTTCTGGCGCTCCTGGACGGTCTGCGCAGCGTGCGGCTTAAGCCAATCGATTGCGCACTCTGATTAACAGTCGGGGGAGTCTGGAAGCAGTACTGTTTCCTATATAGCGGGGGTGGTTGCGGACCTTACGGCGACTGCTCTTGAAACGACCATCGGCTATCCGATCCTGGGTGAACAGCCGGGCAAAGGATGCCGTTGTCCGCGATAGATTCGGTGTACACCGTTTTACCGCTTCGTACTTCGAACTCGTAACCAATCGAGAGACTGAAGTAATCTGGTCGCAATTGGAAGTAAGGGCGTGAGTGTAAGCCCGCCGGGTAACACTCCTGGCGGTTAAGGTCTTGGCCTCTTACGGGTTTGGGGCGGAGCTAGACGGTGGACTGTTTTGTCCAAGTCTTCGGCGCTCACTCCAGGGAGATGACGGGCTCTGATAAAGTGACGGGCTCGCCCGCTGTAGTCGACAACCCTAGTTGCTTATATATCAGAGGCTACATGCTACATCACACCTTTCCTTCGTCTCGTTATCAATGATCGAATTTACGAGAGTTATAAACACGTAGAGTGCAGACATTTTAAAACCGCTTCCTTTTAAAGTTCGATCTAACGCTCGATAAATACGACGGAGCCATCCTCACTGCATTCATCGAAATAACTCCAACGTGCTTCCGAGCTTCGATGTGGATTGCGATCGCTCACCGGATATTCTAAAGAGCATGCATCAAACGCACCGCGGCTAAAGACGATAAATCTAACAAAGATAGGCACGTAGAGCGGATAAATCTTGCGCGGACAGCCGAGCTCAATAAACATTCTTTTAATCCGAACGGAGAAACGTCGAAGGCAGAGTATGACCACTACAGCAACTGAACACCAGCTATATATTAGGCCGGATCGCTCTTATACGGGGGGGGGGGGGGATCTTTATTGAAACCTCCCTATGCAGGAAAGATGGTCTATTGTATGGAGATTATATGAAAAATAATTTTAAAAAACGATTTCCAAATTTAATACTGCCGCAAGAGGATTGAACTTTCAGAAAGAAAATAAAAGGCTAGGTAAAAGGTATTTTTGTTAGATGATTTGAAACTAAAAATATTTTTTTTCTGTAAAGAATCGGTTTTTCTGGAAAGCTGTAAAGAATAAAACAGCGTACGTACATTGCAGCTTTCCCTCTCCGTCCTGTCGAATCAGACCGATAATCCTATAGAGAAGTAATAATACTTCAGACGTAGTGGCAATTCCAGTGTTTCATTCATTCATTTCAGTCAATTCTGAGTCCCATATTAACCTGTAATCCATTCAAAAGACGGAAGCGGTACGTCTGAAGTCTTCCCCACGTGATTCGACCCGACCACGTGGCTAAACCCGATCACCCGGCGGCAATATTACCTACTATCAAAGGGCTTCCCTGCCATGCTAAACTATAGCACGAATGCTCAAAATTGTCAGGGAAACGTCTGATAGTGTCTGCTGGCCATATGGAGATAGGTTTATAAGAAATCGCCTGGAATCACGAAACCCATGCCAGTTTTCAACACCAAAAGTGATTTTCGTCCACTGTGATTTTAACGGTTTTTTAGAATTTTATTGATTTTAATCTAAAAAGAAGCTAGTAAATGTATTTGTTTTTTTTTTATTATAGCCAAATGGTTACTAGTATGTGTACTCTCATATAAACATTATAAAGTACTAAATTCCTGTTTCCTTGTAACACAAATCACTTTCACTGTTCATTATAAAAAGGCTCGAACACCTAAAGTTTATTACCCTTGCGGCAGTACCTAGCCAAAAAATATATTTTTTATTTTATTTTTCCCTTTCTCTATATACCATAGCAGGTTTGAAATTCTGAAGAAAGAAATATCGATCCACCCTACTATACATCCATACGAACATTACCTAATGACTACATTATGAGACTATGAAGATGGATTATAAAGTTCTTAAGAGTCACCATGAAAACAGCAACAGAAATCGAATTGAAAAAATATGTTTCTCTATACTCTCCTTCTACTTTTCCGATATACTCTACTTACGAGTACTACTCTTTATACTTTACTCAAACTAGCTGACCCTAAGCCAAAAATCATACATGTCTTTGGCTTTAAACTCTATAATATGCTTCCAAAATCTATCCAGGATTCAACCAAAGGCGCTCGAAATTAGGATTAACCATGAACTCATTACACATACTATTTATAAAATTGGTGATTTCTACAACACATTGCATAAACTTTAAACAAGCACTTTAACCCCTCAAATGTGAGGCGTCCCTTAAGGGATGCCTTGGCAAAATGTATACAAAATGTATATAAATTTATATAAATGTAAATATAAATGTAAAGGTGCGCCGCTTTATAGTAATCCGCTCTATAGTAATGAAATGTGAGGCGTCCCTTAAGGGATGCCTTGGCAAAATGTATACAAAATGTATATAAATTTATATAAATGTAAATATAAATGTAAAGGTGCGCCGCTTTATAGTAATCCGCTCTATAGTAATGCTATAGCTCTATAGTAAACCCCGCTCTATGTAAATGTAAATGTAAATGTAAATATAAATTTATAAACATTTTGCCGTAGGCAACCCGAGCTAATCGCCATTCATTTGAGGGGTTAATTATTGTTTGCTTGGTAATATTATGTTTGTTGACATTTGGTTTATTTGATATTTATTTATTTATTTAGATGATTCCAAATCGTTAATTATTTTTCTAGGCTATAACTATTATTCTACTATAGACTATTATGATAATTCTACTGTTAATAATATTATTAGTACTCTACTCAATTAAAATTACTATCATTATTATTCTAATATATATATATATATATATATATATATATATATATATATATATATATATATATATATATATATATATATATATATATATATATATATATATATATATATATATATATATATATATATATATATATATATATATATATATATATATATATATATATATATATATATATATATATATATATATATATATATATATATATATATATATATATATATATATATATACTTTTATTCTAGACTATAGCAAACGAGACAAAGAAATACGTTAGAGCATAATATTAAACGATTATACTTACGTAATATATCTAATGATTATGTAACCTATCTTATTATACTAGTTACTACTTTTTAACAATTTTAATACTACATACATACATATTTATCTAATTACTTGATTGCTAAGAAATGCTATTACCGTACTTTGCAGTACAGTAATGGCATTTACTTAAGTAATGGTTATTGAAAAACATGTTTCTTTGTTGAATAATTTATCAATTGGCACTTACATTAAGATTCGTTGAATTTTGTTGTTTTTTCTTGATTATTGTCGCATTATTTTAATATTGTTCCACTTGTTTATGATTATTAATTTATTGATCATTTAAATTTCATAATTTAGTATTTTACTTTGACTATTTATTTTCCAAATTTATTGAAAAATATTTATTAGGTTATATTGCGAGATTACCATTTGTAATTATAATAACAAATGAATAAATGACTAATTGACTTTTGAACATAAACTCGCCCCTAGAAATCGAAAAGGATAGAACGATATATGCTACGATGCTAGTATAATAATGGTAAATAAAAAGCATTTGATTTCATAACTACAAATGGCAATGTTTCTAAATGCTCCGCATCGGTCATGGGAAAGTAGATTTCATGTAATCCAATCGAAACAATGGAACTGGTAACGAATTCAAATGATATTCTTATGCGAGTAATACTCCTTACAAGAGGCCGAGACTCGTCACCTCCGATGAGTGATGACATGTGCATAGCCTCTGAATGAAATCCCAAGGTAATTGTAACACTCATTCACTCGTTACTGTACCGGAGCTTAAAGTATTACTTTTAGCTTTTGCGGTCTAGTAGGTGCAAAGTGATATCTATATTAATATTTGTTTCTAGATAGGCTTATTACCTCAACATTATTTTCATTGTGAGACATGGTTTCGTCATTGATTATAATATTGCGTATTAGATTGCTCAATGCTGTACTATGATTTGGCCGCTCAGATTTTACTACGAATCGTAACGTGAAGATGTCACTCAAAGTTCCAAAAATGTATTAATCTTCTCTTAAGATCAATATGGCGACGTTCGTGGTATATAAGTATAGCGATGCACTTTTCATGGCGCTCTAAACACATCTATACTGTATCCTATCTCGAAATAAAATAATAATATTATGAGAAATGACTTTTAAAATCATGGCTCTTATTATTTTATTATTATTTACATAAAGATGTCAAATTTAAATTGGTGTGCGGGTTTCAAGCCGAAATGCCAACTCCATATTAATGGAGACTTGAGAAATTAGAAGAAAAGTCCAAAAGCCGCTTTGAACGCATTTTTCACTGCCTTATCCTCGTTATTGTATTCAAAGCACCATTGATTAGATAGGTTATTAAATTTCTCTATGATGTACTATGTTTTAACAGCTAGGATTTTACTGTGAAACGCAACGTATAGATGGCACTCACTGTTTCAAACATTCATTCTCTATGCCCAGTAGCCCAATAGATGGTATCCTAAACACGGACA
Source organism: Micropterix aruncella (assembly GCA_944548615.1). NCBI lineage: Eukaryota > Metazoa > Arthropoda > Insecta > Lepidoptera > Micropterigidae > Micropterix > Micropterix aruncella. The sequence goes on from OX155959.1 coordinate 2,206,333, forward strand.
TACAGTATCCTATCTTAAAATAAAATAGTTACATATTTCTATACGGTTTTTTAAATCGCAGTTTTTATTCTTTTAATATTATTTACTTAAAGATGTTATTTTCTAATTTGGTATCAATAATAGGTATCAATACGAAATAATTACGCACTTTGTTCGGATAGTCTAATAGATGGCGTTCTATCTCTCTGTATTAGTTATGTGATGACCAGGACCTGCAAAAGGCGAACGACAAGGCCTCTAGGATCTAGACCGCATACTTCTAGAGAGACGTCACCAGAAGGAACAAACCGAATCTGGATCATTTCTGGCTCACGTTTCAGAACGAAAAGAAGAAATAAAAAATATTTTACATTGGCATCTAATACGAACTGCTCACTGATATATACCTGACGCAGTGAGCATTGGATCAAGGCGTATAAGTATATAACGGTGCGCGCTATGATTTTTACTGTTGCCGTCTCGCACAGTATGGTAGTTAGTGTGCGACGGTGGTCCGCTCAGCGCTCTGAGCTCTCTTCGTAGTGATTGATTCCCGCTTGTAAACTCATCTAATTAGCAAACGTTGACCGGTAAATCGCCGCAGGTGCTCGCATACGAATATGGCTAAGTACTGTACAATCGGCACACAGTGTATCAGAATGATAATCTAGCGGGAGAAAGATAGTTTATTTTATTTTATTTCCTGGGAAATAAGAAATGTTTTGAAGTACAATAAAAAATATGCATACTAAATAATTTTAAATAGTAATTTATTCAAACTATTTTAAAATATTAAAAAAATATTTCTTTTTCACTTGATTAAACGTGATTTTACAGTTGATTAAACGTATTTATTTACCATTCTGAATTATTTTATAACTGATTCTTTGATTATGATGATGAGTATGTGATGACTCTGATAGTTTTTGTTTTTCTTTTTTTTAATATCTTTTATTTTTTATATCTTTTTAAATTATTCATTAAATAATATACTGTAACCGTAAATTACTGTAATATTAATATATTAAATTGTATATTGCTTGCCATATATTTCTTAATATTGACTATTTAATATGTTCTCATGACTTACCTTCTTTTTCTTTGTCTTTTGATTCCATCTCGTAACTTTCTTTTTATCTTACTTTTAGTTTTCAGTCTTTTCCATTTTTAAGTTCAATTTTATTAGCGAATTTATAATAGATTAGCTTTTTTTTAAAGACCACATTTTAAAGCAAATTAATTTTATGAGTGTTTTACTACAATGTTTAAATAATTGACCACCCTAAGACGGGTTAGTCTATGTTGGGTGAAATAATCGAATATGCCTGAGGTTAGGGTTTTGCCATTCGGTTCCTGTTATTTTGGTTGCCAAAAATTATGTTTTATAAAAATTATTACCTAAATAATTAATACTGCCATGCATTAGTACAAAAAGAGTTGTCAACTACAACGGGCGAACCCGTCAACTCACGAAGTTTTAACGATTATCTCCCGTGAAGTGAGCGCAGAAGACTTGGACAAAACAGTCCACCGTCAAGCTCCGCCACATACCCGTAAGAGGCCAACGACTTATCCGCGAGATAACCAGGTATGTTACCCAGCGGGCTTACACTCCCGCCCTTACTTCCAATTGCGACCAGATTACTCCGGTCTCACGATTGGTTACGAGTTTGAGGTCGCTTGCGCGGTCCTCTTCCTTACGAAGCGGTGAATCGGTGTAAACCGAATCTATCGCGGACCACGGCATCCTTTGCCCGGCTATGCACCCAGGATCGGGTAGCCGATGGTCGTTTCAAGAAAGGTCGCCGTAAGGTCCGCAACCACCCCCGCTATAGGAAACAGTAATGCTTCCAGACTCCCCCGACTATTAGTCAGAGTTAATTGCTGAGATGGCCACAAAGACCCATTCTGTTCAGGGTTGGTCACACTCACGGGTCAACACCTATCCGACGGCCTCCACGCATGAAGTGCGAGCCTGGGTAGGACTCTGGCCTTATGGTTAGTTTCCCCTGGGAATCAACCTTCTGGCGCTCCTGGGCGGTCTGCGCACCGTGCGGCCTAGGCCAATCGACTGTGCACACCGAGTAACAGTCGGGTGAGTCTGGAAGCAGTACTGTTTCCTATAGAGCGGGGGTGGTTGCGGACCTTACGGCGACTGCTCTTGAAATGACTTACGGCCATCCGATCCTGGGTGAACAGCCGGGAAAGGGTCGCTGTGGTCCGCGATAGATTCGGTAAACACCGTTTCATCGCTTCGTAAGGGAGAGGACCTCGCAAGCAAACTCGAACTCGTAACCAATCGAGAGACCGGAGTAATCTGGTCACAATTCGAAGTAAGGGCGTGAGTGTAGGCCCGCCGGGTAACATTCCTGGCTATCTCGCGGTTAAGGCGTTGGCCTCTTACGGGCTTGTGGCGTAGCTAGACGGTGGACTGTTTTGTCATCAAGTCTTCTGCGCTCACTCCAGGGAGATAGAACGACTAATCGTTAAAGCTTCCTGAGGTGACGGGCTCGCCCGCTGTAGTCACAAAAGATAATATTATTATCTTTTGTGCTCTTGCTCTTGAATGTCTATGTAACCAATAAATAAATAAATAAATAAATTCCAATTCCTATGGAATATCATTTATAGCATTGAGGATTTCGACAATATCAATTTTTCGCAGCTCTATTGACCTACTTGACTATTATTATTCCTTATTTTTTTTATTACTGACTATTTTACAATTGCGTTTTTTTTTCGTCTTCTAACTATTTATTGACTATAATTATTATTACTGATTTGTTTGTATTTGTGTTTTTTCTTTAAAATATCTTCCCGTATGATAATTTGTGAAATTATCCAATATTTGTTTGATTATTTAGTACTTTTGTCCACATGAAAATTTTACGAAATTATGTAAGAATTTTTATTGAAAATATTGGAAAATGTTGTTTCCTCTATATAACCTAGAAAATCTGCGATTGGATGTCCTCTGACCATTTCAATTTGATTTTTTGACTATTTATTATAATTCCTTTTTCCATATATAATTATTTCAATTTGATTATTTCACTATTCATTGCAATTCCTATTTATTATTTACCTTTTTCGTGTTATTGAAATTAATTTTATTGTGTTTTATGATAGGTATTTTACATACCTATATAATTTGCAGACTGACAGACTGACAGACGCATTGACATATCAATGACCTAGTTTTTAGGGTAATGATTAATTTCTACATACATTGTTCATTGCCTTAAGTCCTAATATTATTAGATACTATTTTTATATATTTTTTCTCTTTTAACATATGTAGTTTAAAGTATGCACAAGGCACTATTTTCTTGGTACGCTTGCCTTAGTACGGGCCTAGGCCTAGTTAGGCAGCGTTGATCTAAAGATGGACTGGGCTGCGGTACTCTCTTTTTTGCTACTATTTACAACGGAGCCTCTAATGATAATATGTAATGTACTGTAGTTTTAAAAAATGCGCATTTCATTAAATAAATAAATAAATAAATAAATGTTGCAATACCGACGTTCATATCTTATACCTTAATAGGTATTTATTTAAATATTATACTTGTTATTTTTATTAGTTTTGACATAATCAAGTGTAGGAACTCCTATCAACTGGTTTGAAATAAAAAATAAATAAAAATAAATAGATTTTGACTACCTTTTCATCATAAAACAGAAATACTTTGCTTTGACGTAGCACGTTTTGCAATATCACCGACGATTTAGGGAATGTTTATTAGGAATTCGCGATTGCTATAAAGGAAACGCAAGAGCGGACTGACGTTTCCCGTCGGCTATGAATCTCGCTGTTCTCGAACAAAAGCCATATGCGTTATGGCATTGTCAGGTTGTGTTAATTGGACATTCGCACACTACAGCGCGAGCGCCGCAGAGCCACTTCCAAGAATCCGCCAGCCGTGTATTATCACCGTTATGGGAAATTATCCCATCTGTAGTGCAAATTGTTTTAATTGTAACAGACAAACAGACAGAGCGAACCGCCAATAGACGATTCGATTTTTATTGCGTTGCGTTGTTGTACGTTGCGTTTTTACTTATTTTACGTTCTCTTCCATAATAAATTGTATTTTGGACTTGTAGGACCGTGTCATTTTATATTTCATGACAACTAAACTGATAGCTCGATGGATCAAAAGCTGGATCAAAAGCTGACGTTCGACCAACACATCAACAGTATTGTTAGCAAGGCGTTGAGGACTCTGGGTTTTGTTAATAGAATATGTAAACCATTCTCGAACATTACCATCTTTAAAACGCTTTACTTTTCTTATGTTCGTAGCACCTTAGAGTCGCATCTCAGATTTGGAATCCGCAATATGGCGTGTATAAAAATAGGGTGGAGGGCGTCCAAAGACTTTTTATTAGATACCTGGACTATCGTGAGCACTTGGGACTTGGAACTTACGAGAGCAGGCTGAACTATTTCAGTATGTGTTCACTAGAAGACCGCCGCACAGCGGCTGATATGACTTTGCATAAAATAATTCATAACAAAATTGATAGTCCTCATTTGGTAAAGAAACTGTCGTTATTGGTTCCACCACGAAGGGTTCGCTCTCCTCGTACGTTCGAAATCCCTCGTGTGAACACTAGTTACGCCCAAAACTCTGTTATGCACCGCTTGATGACCACATCGATTGCATCGATCACATCGACCACATCGATAACAGTCGATTCGAAGATATCGACATTTTTTACTTAAATCAACCTAAATTCAGCGAGGCTGTCCTTAGCTCACTAGGCCTCTAGGAAGTGATTATATAGTGAGTATACAAATTGTTTCAAAACACTCAGAGCGAAAATGAGAATAGCAAAGAGTACAATTTGAATACCTATATCCTATCCTACATATATCCCATCCCTCTCCTTTCCTATCCTTGCAATAGTTGGATTGTAATTTAATTTAATTTAATTTAGTGCAATGCAAATTTTGATTTACCGTATAAGAAAATAATGTAGGAAACAATTAATCGGCCAGCGAAATTATTAGAATAATTAGTAATAATTAATGAAGCGCTGTATGTTTCCCGAAAATAAAATAAATAAATAAATAATTCTCACGTCGAATTGTTTAAAACTAAGTTAGTACTTTTTTCCTTTTACTACATCATGTCAAATAATAATCTGATTGACTTTGTAGTTTTAAGTAACGTATTAAGGTGAGAGTCTTCAGAATCCTTTAGTATCGATTTTTAGATTTACTTATATCGATTCCGCAATTACCTCGTTTGATTTTTGAATTTTACAAAATAATCAAATTATGTAATATGTAATGCATTTATACAAAGTATTGTGTACTAAAATCTGAACATCTACTTATAATGTTTTGAAGACATTATACTTGAGTTGATTTGATTTTATTTGCGGATCGACAAAATCGCAAACGATTGAAAAAAATTTCAACAGAAAATTCTTGTGACTTTTTATTTTAATTATGAAATCGGAGACTATCGCGGTTGATTGATATGTTTGACATCACGAATTTGCCGCGTGATTTTTGTAGCACCCGACGTTTCGGCGACGTTGCAGCCGCCATTGTCTAGAGTAGACTGAAAGAGCTGTCATTCCGTTGTTCCCCGGGTAGGTTAGGTTAGGTAGGCCGCCGCCACTTCGTAAATTATAACGCTGGCGGGGGAAGGGGGGGGCTCGGCGCAAGCGAATTTCGAAAATTCGTCGTGCATACAACACACTGTATCCTGTCTTACGTCCTTGCGTTCGGTTTTCGGCTATGGGAACATTTTAAGAAGAGGGTACCACGTAGAAGAGAGTTTGTAGTGTCTTCTTATTTCAATGGATTCATGCAAGGAAAGTAGAATTGTTTATTGGATAGCACAATGGGAGTTTATAACTGCAGCCAGTGGTTACTTCCGCTATGCAATATATGTTCGCAGATCGCCGATTTTTTTCGCTGAACGTTTTTAACAACTTTGATGTTCCTTCAATCGAGTTGCTATGGGCCGTTTATTTTTTCCACCGTAGGCTAAACCACGGATGCATTCGACTTTATACACACCCGTGATTTGCGCTAGAATTACATTCTTTACATGCCTCAAAAATAGAGTTATATTTTGGGATTTCCTATTTTTTTTGGTTTTTAAATTTATTTTTATATTAGATTTTTTTCTTGAATTTTATTTGGTCACATAATGGGATTTAATATAAGTACATATAAATAATATTTTGACTTAATCGATTTGTTATTGTCTTAATTAGGTTTAAATTTTCTGTAAGTTCTTTAAATTTGTAATTACACAAGTTGGTTTTAATTTAATTCGGATATTTTAGTATATATGTTTCTACAATCTGTAAAGATTTTTGAAAATAAACTGAACTGAACTGAACTGGTCGACTTGAAGATCGTCGGGTGCAACAATATTCATGCGGTAAATTCGTTTTTTATCTTATTTATTTTATTTATTAAACTTTTCAATAACAACATTACACAATTTCTATCAAACGCAAAATGGCACAATCTTTACAAATATATTCAAATCAAATTAAGATTATTTTCTATAAAACCGTATACCATGTTAATAAAACCGTATTGTTTAGAGAGTACAAGTTCTTTGGATAGATTGTATTACATAAATTAATAACAAAATCCACAGAACAATAACAGTGATTACGGAAGCGATGTAATATTTTAGAAGATAGCCATTTAAGATTAACATAAGTCAAAAAACCGCTACTAAAGATTTCTGAACAGTCTCACAGAGTAATTTATAATAATTGTATTAGATTCTTGAAATAACAGTCAACTTATTTGAGAACATTTTGATGAATCAATTAAATTGTCATGAAATAGAAAATAACATGGTCCTACGAATACAAAATACTATTTATCATCGGAGATAAAATAAAATACTCATAATATTATAATAATCAATTAAATGGTAGAAATATCAAGAAACATTAAGAAAATCAAAATGTAAAATGTCAGTCGCCTAATTATAGAAGCGTATAGAAGCATTTGAGATGTAGGCATACATACGCATGATGGCGATATCTTGAACTCAGAAAGTCACCAATGAGGAAGTTCTACGGCAGGTCGGCCAAAGACGCAAGCTATGGCAGACCATCAAACAGCGCAAAGCTGCATACCTGGGTCACGTTCTTAGGCACGACAGGTACGAACGCCTGCAACTCATTATGATGGGAAAGTTGCAGGGAAAAAGCGACCTGGCCAAGACGGAAATCTTGGTTGCGGAACATGCGAAAATGGACCGGGATCACGAGCGTTGCCGAATTGTTTTGCCTGGCGAAGGACAAAAAGAAATATGCAGAGCTGACTGCCAACCTTCACTAGTTGGAGAGGCACCCTAAGAAAACGAAGAAGTCGCCTAATTAGCAATTTATTTATTTTATACCAACAAAAGAGAGAAACAGCGCACGGGTCTTAAGTTAATAAATAATAATAACAATATTACGGCCAAAATAGTCTCCTGATAATATACAGTTTATGTGCGTGATGTTGTGTAATAATATTTATATATTATGTTATATAATCATGTTCTCTCGATTTGTGGGTGTGTATAATAGAGTAGGATGGGTGTGTTTATATGTGTGATTGTGATGTGTGTTTAATGGGTGTGTGTAAGTACATCTACGTGTATGTTTCATAGTTGTGTATATATGAGAGTGTGTGATTCTGCACAGGTATGTATCTGTTCAAGCTTTAATGGTCTGGTCTATTACCGCTCTGTTAAACTCGTTTTTGCTCATTGAGAATATGTCTATTTCCTGAAACGATTCATGGTAGGCTTCCATATTTCGATGCAGAGTTGAATTCCTTGCTTGATTTGTATGGAGTCTGGGTACATTGAATACCCTTGGGTGACGAGTTTGGCGCGATGGGACATTTAAGGCTATTCTGCTTAGAATTTGTGGGCTGTCGATATGATGCGAAAGTATATTGTGGAAGAACGTCATATCAGTTACTTTACGCCGCTGCTGAAGACTCAGCATTTCGAACTTTGCTAAGCCATCAGAATATGAGGTATATTCAGCGAGGGTTCGATGACACAAATGCCTTACGAAGGTTTTCTGAATACGCTCTATGCGGTCAATGTGTACATTGTACTGCGGTCAATGTGTACAATGTACAATGTACATTGTACATTGTACAAATTACTATGCTTAGAATTTTACCAAAAAATTTCTACGATGATGTGGCTTACCTAGACGCGATGAGGAGCTACTCAATACAATACACTACAATCAACTACTCCAGTAGATAGGCATTCCTACACTTGGATGCGTCACAAAATTAAATGCAAAAAATTTAATTATTAAAAACATAACTATCGTGATAGTTTTGATAAGTAGATCATCGCTGTAATATTATATTCAATATTACCTACATACAAATAATCAAAATATACTAATGTGATTTAAGAGTCAGGGAGAATAATATATTAAAATAGATATATAAAAAATGAAATGAAGTTCTATGTAGAATAATCAAAAAATATATATTTTATTGTCAATCCAGCAATATGCCTTCGTATTTTTTTTTTTAAATGAATAGATGTTTAATAAATTATATGAAAATTAGAATGTCAGCTATCATAATACCATTATGTTTAAAACTTTACGCATTTCATTATTCATCAACATGGAAAATGAACTGGAAAGATTCAAAACGCGTCTATTCGATTTGTTTATTTCCTAAGAAGTTTGATCACATATCGACTTTTCCTAGATAAGTAGAGTGGCTCCCTATTAGACGAAGTCGGGATAGATATTCATATACTCACCCTACTCTTACATGCTGTTGAACTTCGCAAATTTTTAAAAAGAATTTAGGGCAAAAATGTCTATAAAATAAATCATAAAGTTGCCTTAATGATTAAAACTTCGAAAGAAATGAAAATCCACTCAGAATAAATCTTACCTACATAAATAACCAGAATGCCACCCAAGATGCAGAAACATTACTGATAATCACAAACATACATCAGTATATAAATTCTTAAGACACCGCTCGTAGATTAACCCTCATTACCTGTCATATTAATTGAAAGGCGACATTAATAGATATCACCTTCGCGGATGAAGCATTGCGCTTCCGATTATGTAGCGAAATATATTATAGTATAAATTGTGGAGATATTTGACTTAGTTGGCATTTAAATAAAGTACTATATGTTGAGAATGGATTAATAGTAATATTTATTGTCAATAGCAAAAGACGATGCTGGCCTACCTATTCGGTACCCACAGATTAACGCTGTACATTTAATTAATGTTATATGTCTTACTGCAACAGCAATACAAATACATCAGACTTCTTTTTACACGACTGCTCAGCAAAAAAGTAGTGTAATATGTTTAGGGTTCATTTATGTAAGTTTTCCGTTTCTTTATTCCACCATAATTTCTAAACGCTCGAACCAATTTAGTTTTTTTTATTTTTTTATTTTATTTAGGTAAAAAACAGTCATAAACAATTGTTTTAACAAATATACTTAAACAAATAGACCTACATCACCATTAATTTTAACAAAACTTGTAAATGTAGCCACAACAATGTAAATTTCTAGTCGGATCGAACTATTTTCATTTAGTACGAGTACCTAAATTATTAGCTGTAAACTAAAACTAATGCAACAACAAATCACTCAATTGTTTCCTGAAAGTAATTAATGACACTGAGAATATACCTATGTCGTTCAAAACTTCATTATAACACATGCAAGAACGTCTGAAAAAGGTATTTTTTGCGTAGTTTGAATGAAAAGAGGGAATATAGAAAGTATCGTATGGAAAGTATAGAATTATGTAATATTGTTTTAATCGTTATATCATCTGGAGTGTCATAGGGTACATTAACTGTCCAAATGTCAAGTAAATAGTTGTCTAAATGTTCAAATCTCTAAATGTCAATAAATTAACATAAATAATATATCGTTTAGTGGTAAATGAAAAGTCTGATTGAGTATATTCCGAAAATATATCTCTGTATATATGAATAAATACATGAACCGCAAATATTTCATTAAACCCGTAATAAACATAATTATAAGTAAAGTAGTTTACTTTTTGTAACGGCAGTCGTGTTTTGTATCTCTTTTAATACTTGTTCACTACTTACTTGTTCAATACTTACTTGTTCACCTACCTACTTACTCATTTACCCTTCATTCTGCTCAAATTTGGAACCATGTTATCTGTCATGCTTCCGCATGTTATTCGTCATGCAACTTTATTAAACTGCTTCATGGCGTTATTTAAAAAAACATTTTATACCTCAAAATATTAGATAGACATCACCACCCACCTCACACCACCACCACCCACCTACCTCACACCCTTCCGTTTATATAAACTAGTATTTATATTTTTTTTATATCCAGGTACTATTACTTACATTTAGTACTTACGTATCTATTATTATTATGCAATATCCTACTAATATTATAAACGCGAAAGTTTGTATGTATGTATGGATGTTTGTTACTCTTTCACGCAAAAACTACTGAATGGATTTTGATGAAACTTTACAATAATATAGCTTACACGTCAGAATAACACATAGGCTATAAATTATAAAGATATAGCGTGAATTATCTAAAATATAACGATAACTGTCAAGTAAGTAGGAAAAAAATCTAAGAAATTGACATTCGAAATTTAAATTCTATCCTACTATCCTACTAATACTATAAACGCGAATGTTTGTTACTCTTTCACGCAAAAATTACTGAATGGATTTTGATGAAACTTTACAATAATATAGCTTACACATCAGAATAAGACATAGGCTATAATTTATAAAGATATATGGTTTTCTATCATCATTATCACAAATTTCCATCACCACGCGGGTGAAACCGCTGGGCGCAGCTAGTATATTATAATTTAATTTGTATTAGTGTATCTGCATGTAAGTATGCGTATATGTAGATATGTTTATGCATATTAAGTTTGCTGAGATAATCTGTTTATTTGGTTATTTTTATTTAATGTTATAACAGTTGGCTGTAAGTAATCCTGAAGCGATAAGCACGCCGTTTGTACTAAGTTAAAAAAAATAGGTTTCCTTTAACATTTTTAGTGTTTTTGGTACAATAAAAAATGTTCTTTCTTTCTCTCTTTCCATCGGGATAGCAACACCATACTTAATACAAGCAATAGATAACATAATAGTATGCATTATAAATAAGATTAAAAAACGATATTACCGCGTGAATTTTGTAGCAACCGACGTTTCGGCGACTTTGCAGCCCCCGTTGTCTAGGGTAGACTGGAACGGCGGCTGCAACGTCGCCGAAACGTCGGGTGCTACACATTTCACGCGATAAATTCGTTTTTTAATCCTATTTATAATGTCAAACAACCGCGATAGTCTTCGATTTCATAATATCAAGCAGTAGAAAAAACAGTAGTTATTTTAATGTCAAATTAAATAACACGGGCTTTCAATTTTTCTACCTGTTTTCAACCATTTTGTTTTAGCCATGACAAATAAAAAACTACAAATGTTGCATTTAGAAAATGAACGAATGAAACTCTTTATAATTTGGATGAATTTGACAAAGCTGTCTTAGATTTTAAAATATACTTCTAATATTTATCTAATCTATTCCCACTTTATTTCCACTCCCTAATAACGTATGGCCTACTCTTTTGGGGAATGGCACCAAACTCAAAAAGAATTTTTCTCCTCCAGAAAAGAGCGGTACGCAGTTTATATAGAGTCTCACCAAGAAGTTCTTGTAAGCCGCTATTTGTACAATCAGGAATAATGACTCTATTTTCTTCTTGCATCTACCAAAATATTATGTAAGATCGTAGACACCTAACAGAAGCTCCGGCGAATAGTGATTTTTATCATCACGATACGAGGATCAAAACCAATCTCCACATAAACCGACAGCGACTGAGCAAAGTGCGATACAGTTTTATTCACCAAAATTTGTCCTTTTATAATAAGATTCCAGAGCAAATAAAAATCCTTGGAGAGGACCAATTAAGAAAGATAATTATACATAATTTTGTAAGAAACACAATTTATGGTATAAGGGGAGTTTATTTTCCATGTTGATGATTAATGAAATGCGTAAAGTTTTAAACATAATGGTATTATGATAGCTGACATACTTATTTTCATATAATTTATTATACATCTATTCATTTAATAAAAATACGAAAGCATATTGCTGCATTGACAATAAAATATATATTTTTGATTATTCTACATAGAATTTTTGATTATTCTATTAACTTTTTGATTATTCTACGTTTTTATTTTAATATATTATTCTCTCTGACTCTTAAATCACATTAGTATATTTTGATTATTTGTATGTAGGTAATATTGAATATAATATTACAGCCATGACAACTATCACGATAGTTATGTTTTTAATCATTAAATTTTTAGCATTTAATTTTGTGACGCATCCAAGTGTAGGAATGCCTATCTACTGGAGTAGTTGATTGTATTGTATTGTATTGTATTGTATTCCTAAGTAAATATGTTTGTAGTACCATTCTGGTGGCCGAAAGTGACTAAAGTACGGGCCAAAGGAACGTTCCGATGGGGTAATAAACCGAGCTGTCAACAAGGACGCGGCTAACGTCGATATTGCTTATCGATGAATTACGCTTGCTCGATGAAACAGTATTATACATCTGCATTTATTATAGTACCGATTGCTATATTTATTAATATATTCGGTTTAAGTATTATTTTAGAATTAGAGTAATTAAATAATGACGTAATGTGATTTGAGTTATTAAATCAGTACTTAATAGATAACTGAGTATCATAGCATGGCAAATCATTTGTCATTATTAATTTCTAAAAAGTCATTAGTAAAATTTATCGTGGCGCTTTGTAATAACGAGTTCCACATACCTATGTATATTATAAAATGCTGCGCGGATAAAACATCATTACTTGCCTATCAGTTGAGCAATGGAGACCATATTTTCTAACCTGGAGCTATTGAAGTTGAAGGGTGATATTAACATGCAGACTTGGTGCTTTATACATAACATTTTGTCATTTTTTGACGAACTGAAATGTGACCCGACAAAAGTTCAATCTCAATAATATAATAATCTGATAGATAATCTGCGAAGGTCGGGACACGCATCCCTACAAGCAGGTAGTAAAAGGGGCGGGGCCGGCCTTATGATTTATAGCCTCACCGGAACGTTCCTTTGGCCCGTACTATAGTGTTGATGACTAGTTTCACAAATTCACCATGGGTCATCGACGAGCTTAAGATCAAAAAGCTTGCTCTTGAAAGCGCGCCGTGACCTCCGACCACATCGGTGATGTGGTAGCCAAACCGCAGGAGCTTCCTATTATACAACATGCGCACAGCATCTGTAAAACTGCGTGAAAGTTTTTTTCATAATAGCCGGCTCTGAAGAGGCGCGTCGCGGACGGACCGAGCGGCGCGAGGCCATCATCGCGTCACCCACTCGGCCGGCCGCGGCATTGCGGCATTGAACCTGACCGCTGCGACAGCCGCAAGTTGTATGCGGGCTGCGTCCAACCGCAATCGTAAAAGCGTACCCAATACATAAAGACCGGTAGCCGGAAGGGTATACACTCTATTACTGGGCCCACTAATCAAACCTATCCGATTAGAAAGGTCTTATCATATGCAACAACACAGTATATATTAGTCCAATACTACCTCAAGAAAGTTCTTGGGATTCGTAATCGATAATGAGTTACGATGGCACCTACATATTGATGCTTTATGTGATAAATTGGGAATAGCGTGCTATGCACTCTATTGCATCGCTTCATTTCTCGATTTATCCGCGCTGCGCATGTGTTACTTTGCATACGTTCATTCACTGCTAACGTACGGCGCGGAGTTATGGGGGCGAGCAGCCGACCGGCAGAGGGCTTTCGTTATGCAGAAGTGTGCAGTCCGCACAATAGCGCGTGTGGCGCTTGATACGCCAGCTAGGCCTCTGTTTAGAGATCTCTGCATCATGACGCTGCCGTCGATTTATATAATGGAAGTAGCACTGTTAGTTTGCAGAAATCTAGCCGATTTTGAACTGAATGGTGTGCATCATCAGTATCCAACAAGGTCCCGTAGCATGCTACTTTCGGTAAGTCATGCATTATCCAAGTCGGAGAGGCTAGCCTATATCGCCGGCCCAGCGGTTTACAACAAACTCAGCGAGCACATTAGGCAGGCGCAATCTCTTGACGTGTTTAAGAGACGCCTTAAGAGATACCTTACAGATAAGGCGTTTTACTCACTGGAGGAATATTACTCGAGTGAAGTCTAAAATGCTTTTGGTGGCAAAAATATTTAATGATCTCTTTGCATTTCGTCTTGTATTTCTTCTTTTTACATTATTTTTGTTTTTCCTTCGTTTTGTTCTGTTTATTTTATCTTTTCTTCACGATAAAAAAAATGTTCGTTTGCTAATATGTATGAATGTTTGCTAATCTGTGACTGACTTGTATACCAGTATACTAAAAAAAATAATATGAATATAGATATGAATAATATTAGAATATAGTAACTAGTTTAATTAGTTTAATATGTTATATTAATGAATAGCTCAATTATTAGTTATAATTTTAATACTATTATTCGAGTTTTTACACTATCTGCATAATGTGATTATAGATACAGACATAAAGCGCCTCGTTAGATGGGCATAGCGCAAATAGAGTTGTCAACAACAGCGGGCGAACCCGTCACCTCAGGAAGTTTTAACGATTGGTCGTTCTATATCCCGTGAAGTGAACGCAGAAGACTTGGACAAAACAGTCCACCGTCAAGCTCCGCCACATGCCCGTAAGAGGCCAACTCCTTATCCGCGAGATAACCAGGTATGTTACCCAGCGGGCTTACAGTCACGCCCTTACTTCCAATTGCGACCAGATTACTCCGGTCTCTCGACTGGTTACGAGTTCGAGGTCGCTTGCGCTGTCCTCTCCCTTACGAAGCGGTGAAACGGTGTAAACCGAATCTATCAAGGACCTTAAAGATGGAATAAAAATATAATTTAAAGTTATTACAAAATCTCAAACTCGTTGGTTTATTTTACAAATCCCATTCTTGAGACCGCAGCGCTTCAGGAACAAGCCTGTTCGACTCAATCACAGACGAGCGCGTGGAGTATCTACGCACATCTCATATCTACGCGGTATTTCCGTGCAGGTTTAGACCACAAAAATTGCGATGCGGTGACTAAAGTTGATTACGTAATCAGGACATGCACCCCCAACCCCCCCCCCCCACGTACTCAAGCGTTAGGTTCAGCTCCAACTCCCCCCCTTCCTTTCGGTGATTACGTAATATGTGGCCTCATTACAGTATTAATATTTTTAAATATGAATACAGATTTACAACAAATAAAATCGGTTACGGATTTCAATAAAATTACATAAATTACGTTTTAAAAAAACTACCTAATGAAAGTAATGTACCTTCCATTTTAGTAATACATAAGAGTCTAGTATTCAGGGTGTGTGTATGTGTTTGAAAGAGTGTGTTGAGCGTGTGGGTGTAGAGTGTGAGCGTGTATGATATTAGTAATGGCATATATAAATTATTTATATTAACAGTAATAATAATCAAATAAAAAAGCAAAAACGTTTAGTCAGCTTATTGTATCGGTTAGGGTTTGATTTACTAAATATTGCAAAGATGACCTTACTCTAAGCAAATGCCCAATAGTACATTTGTCTTCTAATGCTTTCGAATTTGCCATTAGGTCTGACTTAAGCGCAGGCATAGGCGAAGTACTTGGTTATGACTTCCTTTTCAACAGCGTGAAATCCAAGCCATCTTACTAATATTATAAAGAGGTAAAGTTTGTGAGGTTGTAGGAAGTAATCTCTGGATCTACTGAACCGATTTTGACAATTCTTTTACCAATAGAAAGCCACGTTATTTGTGAGTGGCATAGGCTATATATTAGTCCGAAAAATGAAAAGACTTTTTCGTGGCAGTCGGATTTGCAAAGTAAGTCGCAGAAAAAACGGTGGAACGAAAACGTTTCTAACTAACGCTGCGTTAACAATGAGAGATATATGATTAAGTACTAGTTAAAAGTTGTAGAGCTTGATAATGACTACAAAAAAGTCAGCGACAGCATATGTCTAATTTTTTTATTTAAGTCACAAAAAGTAGTTTTTTATATTAAACAATAATTTAAATCGCTAGGTCATGTTTATTGGTCATATTATCAACATGAATTAATATCAAAATAAGTAAATTTATCGTCCCAAGTGTTTGAAACAAAAGACTTTTCCCTTTTCCTGCATATAATTTCCCTTTTACTGCATAAATGGTTAAAGAGATAAGACACTAACAAATAAGACACTCACAAGAAGACACTCACAAATAACGGTAATATAGTCAAATTATCATGCAAATACATACATACATATGCAGTAAAAATATAACGCTTCTTTTGGCAGTCAGGAAATAAACCACAGCACTCAGTACTAACCGAACCAGACTCATAATTTCATCACAAGTAAAAAGTTTTACCGACCAAGGAAGTGGGCACGGGTCAGCTAGTGACAAATAAAATTAATGTCAACGGTTATCGCCCCGTCTTACATACCTCTTCATCTGCTATACTTCGCAGTGAGATAGCGCTTTAAATACGACAACGAATAAATGACAAACTATTCGTGCATAGTACCAAGTAACGAAATTTAGCGAGCCGCATTTTTTTATGAGGAAATGGATAGATTGGCTAAAATATAATATTATGATACGTTTTCATGTATTCCACTACCGTTACACAATCACTTTGTAATATGGGTTCGAAAACATTATACTGAATTGGATAAGATGGTTTTTTTTTTAACTTTTTTTAAAAACAACTTTACCTTTTTAGTTAATTTTATTGTTAGCCTTATTCGATCTAATTACCTTTACTGGTAGTAGAGAGAACCAACCGTAAGAACGATATGGATATCGTACATTTTAAAATGTTAAATGTAAAATATTAAAATACCAGGTATGAATGTAAAAAGTTCGTAACTTGAATAACATGAATTATACTCCTAGCGATGGATATATTTTTGGCAATGTTTTTTTTCAAAAAATTATTCGTCAGGGTTCTTGGGAAGATTTACTTTAAGGGAAAAAATGAACAGCGTATTTTAATCAAAAACCCAAATTATGGCTTAGAAACCTAAATTAAAGATTTATTTAAAAACCCAAATGAAGGATTTTTACCACTTCTATTTGTCTCAGTTCTCTTGACCGTCTTGAATATCATTATTCTTTATTCTTTCTATTATTGACTATTATATAATTATGATTTTTATTCTGACATATGGTGATTGACTATTATTATTACTATTAATTTGTTACCATTTCTATTTTTTATTATTTTTATCACTGTCCATAGGATAATTTGTGAAATTACCAAATAGTTCTGATTGATTATTAGTACGTAATTATATATATATATATATATATATATATATATATATATATATATATATATATATATATATATATATATATATATATATATATATATATATATATATATATATATATATATATATATATATATATATATATATATATATATATATATATATATATATATATATATACATATATATATATATATATATATATATATATGTAAAATTATCAAAGGATTTTGAATAAATATATCGGGAAAATATTTTTATTCCATATAACCTAGAAAATCTTCGCTTGAATATTGAACCGTCTTGTATGTTTAACCTTATTGTATGTATACCTTATAATGTACTTAATTAGATATTTAGAGGGTAGTAATTTTGGTTACTTTTGATTCTACGATGTGTAGGAATTCCAATCAACTACCTAAAATGAAAAAAAAAAGAAATGCCCCTTTATTACATGTTTCGTTCGTCGAGACCAATATTTTAATGTCATCTGGATGGAAAGATGTCATGGAATCTACATATTATAGAGCATGTTAAGTCAAAACTGTAGTCAGCCTGCTATTCTCTATTACGCATCAGAAGTTGTATGGAGAGAGAAACTGAACTAATATCGGCCTATTACGCGCTAGTTGAGTCACACCTGCGCTATGGTATTCTTTTATGGGGTACTGCAGCGCACATCAACAGTGTATTCACTCTCCAGAAAGAGCCATACGTGCGATAGTAGGTATTGGTCCACGGCAGTCATGTCGTGAACACTTCCAAAAACTAGGGATATTGACTGTATATGTGATTTTTGCTTAAGAATCTCTTTGCGAATTTTATTGCAATAAGAGCTCGGCCATATCTCACGAGAAAGTACATCGGCATGACACCAGGAATAAAACCCAGTATCTCCAACCGTTCGTAGCACGTACTGCCAAGTTCCAGGCGACTAATCGATACATAGGCCTCAAACTTTTAATAAATTGTCTGAAAGATTAAAAGCGATTAAAAACATCGATATTTTCAAGAGATCCATCCGAGTTTACCTCCTTAAAATTAACATATATGCTCATAACGACTTTTTAAAATATTGTGAAAATACATAGCATCGTATCTAACCATTTAATACACATTTATTGTCAATTGTTTTGTTGTAAACTGTTATGATATAGTCTTTGTTTTTGTTAATTGGTAAGTTTAAAGTTATATATTGTATATCATCTCTTGGCTAAATTGAGTAACTAGTTTAAGATTAATTTAATGACATTGTTATGGTTGCATTGGAAATAAATACATTTATCATTATCATCATTATAAGACAATCTTGTGAATCCGATGTGTTATTTCCTCTTAGTGTACTTTGAAAGGCCAATCTATGTTTTTTTTATAATAGTGGTCACAAAAGGCCATTCTTAACTGATCATCTCGGATAGCGCGTGAGATTAAAAACCTGTGATTACGATCACGGTTGATCACAATCCATCTGTCGACGGCACGTCAAATAAGACATACCTAATGCAATTTCGGAATAATGGAGATTGTGTACGAGCATGAGTCCTATAACGCGGATTGATTGAGTGGCTTATCAACAGTGAAGACGTATCACCGCCCGCAGGGAGAACCACACACAATATAATCAGTCAATAAATCAATCTATATTGTCTTTCATAACGTTTTTATACCGAGTAAAAAAATTATGATATAATAAACCGCGAATCAACGTCATTTGGAAAGCATACTAAACTTCATATTTTGGTCTTTTGATTCATTAGACTATACAATATTAATTATAGGATATAAATTATAATATATAATATACTGCTTTATAAAAAAAATACTTTAATGAATTATTATTGAGCGAAATTCAAAGTTTTCAAGGGATAATTCATAAGCTACGGATGATCAAAAAAGGTGACATTAGGATGAAAGAAGTTACAATAAAAATAAATTAATAGTTTAAAAAACACTAAAAACACGCTTTTATAAATGAACGTAAAAACCACATCATCAGACCTTGAAACCTAATCGTGGTCAAAGTTAATTCCAAGACTTTTCTAACAAGTCCGAACACAGCTATGATACGATGTTCCATCATGAAGTTCCAGTTCATATCTTCCGACTCCATCATCAGATCAGTTCGACAATACCATATTGTCATCCGAACTAAATACAGCTGCCAATTTTCATAACGCTACGATCCTTGGAAGATGGTTAAATTAGTTACCTTAGATTCTATTACATAGTTAGTTACATACAGGTCGACCTAATAGACAATAAGATCAAAAAAAATATGTGCGTCTCAGCTCCGACGCGCGACTGGAGTTTACCCTTTAAGTGCGATTTTCATTGAATATACACTTCATTGTATATAAATATCAATATAAATAGATATAAATAAAAAGACCTAAAAAGATTTTAAATTTTATGTCACTTGTGTATGGCTAGAACACACCTGTTATAACATTATAATTTCGTGCTTTAACATTCGAATCGAATCGAACATACTGTCGCCATTTATCAAGCGCCATCTATCATACGGCTAAATGCAAAAAAATGCAAATACAATTCAAATAAATATAAAACAATATGGTTTTTTTTTTAAATAGTTTTAAGTTTTAGTTAGATTAAAGTTTAGGTTTATTGTAGATGTTTTGTGTTATTTATGTTTATTGTAAAGGTATTGTGTTGAATCGTAATCTGCTGTGGCGGTTGTATCCCAAAAAATATTTCAAAAGCAGTGAAATATTAATCCCGTTTTAAATAAACCGCTTGTGTTTTTAAAATATGTAAAATATTTTTATTATATTAAATTAAAATATTTTTTTACGTATTAAAAATATTTTTTAAAAAAAATAAATATATTTTTTTTAATATGTAATCAACACGTCGCAAATTGTCTCAAGACACCGGTTATCATTTTTTTTTTCACCGTTTTTTTTTATTCACCAGAGAAGCGGGCATCGCGTCGGTTGTATAAAAGATCAATAAACTAACGAATCGCCTTCAGCGAAGCATTGGGCGACAAAGACACGACCGAAATGGAGATACAAAAAATACGTTTCTTTATATCTGCTCGAATCTGCGGCCGATAGATCACGGATAGATCCCGTTTGATCTGATCATGCGCCGAAATGCTCACTTCATTTATATTAATAATCTCTTGTGCTTTTTTACTATGGGAGTTTCAATGCTGATTTCACGAATGATTTATTTGTGATGATTGTTAATTTCAATGACTTTATATGACTTAAATAACAAGATACTTCCCAATTCCTATTATATTATAATATATTACACTATTTATCTACAATTTTCAGACTAGAGAAGCTGATTTTAAAATTACAAATATTGGATCTATTATTGAATATATAATTAGTATCCCTTAAGGTCTCGGATTCACAGTCCTCCATCCAGATATTACTTTAATTTCCCAATCTCGGAAGATAGCCCTTTTGTAGAATAAACTATTCCATGGAAATCAAATATCCCAAAAGACCGAGTTTAAAAGAAATAAATACCATGATCTCGCAAAGCCATTACTCTTCACCTTCACGCAGTAGAAGTTGGGGGGTAGAGGGGCTCGAGCGGCTCTACCCCCCCCCCCCCCCCAGGAAGTTAAATAATTGTAATATAACGGCCCAACTCCATTCGGTGAATTCCATAGCAGCTCCGTTACTATTTATATAGTAAATAAAAGTTGTTAAAATTGGTCAAAATCTAAAATGGCCTTATTCAATAGAGAACGAGAAAGGAACTTTTTTTAGAAGAGATTATATATATATATATATATATATATATATATATATATATATATATATATATATATATATATATATATATATATATATATATATATATATATATATATATATATATATATATATATATATATATATATATATATATATATATATATATATATGTGTGTATCGCCGAAAGGTCGAATGTTACCACACCTCACGAATGTCAAACAATCGCGATTATTTTCGATTTCATAAGGAAATGTTATTAGCAATTAGGTGATAAGAGTGCAGTTTAATTGAAAGGTTTTTATTCGCTGACGCGAAAAATACCCGCACAGTACATTTGTTTTTAAATTCATTAATGTGAAATGCTGGAGGAGAGGGGAGCCAATGTCGATTTTTGGCCCCGGCTTGGAAAAATCGTAGATCCGGGGCTGCGTCGAAAGATTGATCACCGCTGGTCTAATGAAACAAAACACTGTGCGGCGCAGCGGCGAGAAAAATCAGTCCACAGTCCGTTTGGAACGGTGATTTGACAGAAGTGATAATGCGAATGCGAACAGAGCCGGAGCTGAATGCTATCGGGGAAACGTATAGGAGTCGCAAGCGGCCGAGCGGTCGCGGTCGCGTTAGTCGCAAGTGGGCCTGCCAGCGATGCCATGCCGCGCCGCCGCGGAACTGTGCCGGCGACCCACTTGCCGCGACGCCCACGGGCCGCCTTCACACGGACCGACGGATCGCCGGATCCGAATCGGATCCGGCGACATACGAAACACTTGCACTTTTACTCTACGTCATGGTGTCATGACATTAACCAATTACCAACGTAATTAGTGTTTTTTTAGAACTACTGGAGATATCAAACAAAACGGGCGAACCCGTCACCTCAGAGAATTTTAAGCAGATTCTAGCATATTGTTTCGTACTTAGCCTAAACCGTTCTAGCGTGGCAACATTACATCGAGCGATGCCGCTGAACGCAACCAACGAGTGAAGGGAAGACGGGTCGAACGCCGCCACTAAAAACGTCAGATTACCATACGATCGGAGCGGACGGTCGATATCGTCGCCACTGCAATTCCTGCTTGTATAAATTATATATTTCGCTCGCGTGTACTTTGTATTGTACGAAATAAATCTGTGCCACCACGAACAAGGCGTTTACCTGGAATCCTGCAATCCTGCACCAGCGACATTTAGAGGTTGTCCGAGGAGACCGCACCTCATTACATGGTCCTTCGAAGACGCGAAATAGGATAAGCCCTCGGATTCTGGGTAAAAGTCAACGCCTGTGTCCTGGATAAACGCATTAGTGCTCGAAGAAGCGGATAGAACGGAAAAGCCGAATCATTCGGTGATATTCCGCGAAGCAAAACTGCCCGTCGCCAACCCGTGGAATCTTCGCCTACCTACCATTGTATTTCATTAAAATTCATCGTCATCGAGGGCACTGCTGCCGCGCTGCTGATAATCCTTCGCAATCTTCAGGATCCATCATCGTTTTTGGTCAAAAAGATATTTTGAGGTTGTGAAGATTGTTTTTAATCTGTTCTTTGTTTGCATTTTAGCACTTCGCAATGGCAGATGAGATTATCAAGGCACTGCTGAATAAGCGCAAATATTTGAAGGGGCGCATCACAAATTTGGAAAGGTCACTGCCAAATGTTGATGAAATTGAATGCGTCACCGACCTTCAAATATCTCTCGACCGACTAAATGACATCTTTAAAAGGTTTGAGGACGTTGAGATAGATCTGGAGGCACTGGACGAGGTAAAGTTCATGCAGGAAGGGCTGGACATTGAAGCAAGGTATTTTCAATTAAATAAAAAGTTGCAAAACCGGCTAACGATACTGAGAGATCGCAAAACGGCCGATTTAAACACTAGCTTTTCAAGTACCGTGCTCAATAATGAACAAAAAGGAATCTCGCTACCAAAAATTAATTTGCCTGTTTTTAACGGTAATTATTCAGACTGGTTGAGCTTTAAAGACATGTTTGTAAATTTAATACACAATAATAGTGAACTGTCAGATATTAAGAAATTCTATTATTTAAAAGGTGCATTAAAAAAGGATGCTGCAATAGTCATTTCCAGCATCGATTGTTCTAAGGAGAACTACGATGTCGCATGGAATGCGCTCTTAACTCGTTATGACAACAAAATTCTAATTGCTAATTGTCACCTAAAAAATATATTTGGTCTTCAAAGCGTTAAACAGGGCTCAGGAACCAGCTTGAGAAAGCTGTTAACCGAGTTCATACAACATTTTGATTCACTAAAGGCATTAAAATTGGATAACTTGGCGGACACTATTCTAATTTATTGGCTATCGCAAAAAATTGACTTTGAGAGCTTAAAAGAGTTTGAACTCCAAAAGAAATCAAACGAATTTCCGTCTATTCAAAGCTTCATTGATTACTTGCTGCATAGATGTCAAACGTGGGAAATTTTGTCCGCAGATAACATCCTAGGTAAACATGAAAGCAGCCATTTTGAAAATGATAGCATGTCATATAACACAGTAGAGGTGAGAAGCGATAAAATCAAACGCTCCTGTTCCTTCTGTAAAGGTAACCATTTCATATCAAAATGTTACAAATTTCAGAAAATGAAAGTTGATGACAAACGTAAGTTTGTTGAAAAATCACGTCTATGTTTCAACTGTCTGCAAAGTAATCATATGGTTCAGCAATGCAATGCGAAGCCAGCATGCAGGACTTGTCCAGGTGCTAAGCATCATTGGTTATTGCACACTCAACCTCAACAAGTAAGCTACGCAGCATCTACTTCCGAGAAGAGTGAGAGCACATTGCAAAACAGTCCGAGTACGTCGTCGAGATTCAATAATTGCAATAACGTAAAAGCTACATCTGAAAATGTCAGTTTGAATGCAACGTCAACTGCACCCTCGAGTAGTAGCATCGTATTGCTCTCTACTGCTATTGTTTTAGTTCCTGACGCGAACGGCAAAAAGCACGATTGTAGAGTATTATTGGATAATGCGAGCGAACGGAACTTTATAACCCAAAATTTCTATGACCAGTTAAATATTTCTGGCGATAAAGCAAATTGGGTTGTTTCTGGTGTCGGTGGTGTTAAAACCCCGGTATCCACCACTGTTTCTTTAAAAATTAAATCTAAAATAAACAACTTTTCTTTCACTGCTAATTTTGGAGTCTTGCAAAGTATGACTAATTATTTGCCTGCTTGCACGTTCGACAACAATAATTTGAAATGGCCGAAGTTTGTTAAATTAGCCGATCCTGCTTTTAATGTCTCACGCGAGATAGATATGTTGGTAGGCGCGGATATATTTTATTCCTTGTTGCAGAAAGGAAAAATTGATTTAGGTAGTGATAAACCTACTCTGCAAAATACCAGTTTGGGATGGGTCTTTGGGGGAACTCTAAACCTACGGTCAGCCCCATTCCATTATAATAGTTGTCATTTCACTTCATTGGTTTCCGACACGGAAAGTTTAAATGATATTATGAATAAATTTTGGCGACTCGAAGAATTTCCCGGAAAAACTCTGCTCTCCAAAGAAGAAAAAGAGTGTGAAAAATCGTACGTTGAGTCCGTTTCTCGTACTTCCACTGGGAGATATGAAGTTGATTTACCGATTGTAGTTGAGAAACTTCAAAACTTGGGAAATTCTTACAACTATGCGTATGGATGTTTTTTGTCCTTAGAAAGAAAATTTAAGAAACATCCAAATTTTTTTGTAATGTATAAAAAATTTATTGATAATTTTGTGTCATTGGGTCACGCACATGAAGTCTTGAATTTTCTGCAGATATCTGGTTCTATTAAAAAGGAATACTACATGCCGCATCATGCAGTAATTAAGGACTCATCGTCCACAACAAAACTGAGAGTAGTTTTCAATGCATCTGCTCCAAGTTCATCAGGTGTGTCATTAAATAATGCTATGTTGGTCGGTCCTGTCGTACAACCAGACTTGTTTGCAATATTATTGCGGTTCCGTACTTATGTATATACCATCATCACTGATATAGCTATGATGTATCGACAAATTAATATTAAACCTCGATATCAGTCACTTCAAAGAATTTTGTGGCGGGACAGTCCTCAAGACAACCTTAAATGCTATCAGCTTAGCACGGTTACATATGGGACTGCCTCAGCTAGTTTTCTTGCAACTCGAACATTGATGCAATTAGTGGCCGACGAAGGCCACAACTATCCGTTAGCATCCCGAGCTATTGAGTTAAATTCATATGTTGACGATATAATTACTGGAGCTAACGACTTTGAAACTGCAGTAAAATTACAAAAGGAGCTTGTATGCCTATTGCATAAAGGTCAATTTGAATTACACAAATGGTACTCAAATAATGAAAACATTCTCAATTTAATTCCTGAGGAGAAACGAGAAAAATGCAATTTTGTTTTATCTGATGGAAACTCTTCGCTTAAAGCATTAGGTCTAATTTGGAGTCCTCAGGCTGATATATTTCAAGTATTAATTCCTGAAAATATTCGTAATGTCAAAAATACAAAACGTGAAATATTAGCATGCATCGCTAAAATTTTTGATCCACTCGGCCTCGTATCACCCGTTACTGTGTATGCAAAAATTATAATGCAAAAAATCTGGTTACATAAGCTAGATTGGGATGATTCAGTTCCAGAAAGCATAACCGATTTATGGATTCCCTTTTGCAAAAATATTGTACATTTGCGTGAAATATCTATACCCCGATTAGTAATTAATACCAATGCGACTAAATATCAACTTCACGGTTTTGCCGATAGTTCAACCAAAGCTTATGGTTGTATCGTGTATTTAAGGGCAAGTGATAAACATAATAACTGTTCTGTAAAGCTATTATGTGCTAAGTCTAGAATTGCACCTATAAAAATGGTAACTTTGCCACGATTAGAATTATGTGCAGCCTTGTTATTATCAAAATTGATGCACTCTGTATCATCTACATTACAGATCGGCGACCTGCAGAAATTCTATTGGACTGATTCAACAATCACTTTGGCATGGATTCAATCAGATGCCTCTCGCTGGAATGTATTTGTGGCCAATAGAGTTGCTGAAATACAGGAATTGTCAGTGCCAAATTGCTGGAGACACGTGTCGTCACCAGATAATCCCGCTGATGTTGTATCACGAGGACTAGAACCGCAGCTTTTAAAAGACTGCAAATTATACTGGAACGGTCCAAGCTGGCTGAGTTCAGGTGAGAACTTTTGGGAACCTTGCACAACTTTTGAAATACCAGAGAATTTGCCAGATGCAAAATCAGTTGTATGCAATGCGGTAACCGAGAACTCAAACTATATGTTGCATTGTTGCCATAAATATTCAAATTGGTTTAAACTCCAAAGAATTGTGGCTTTTGTGATTAGATTCATTTTTAATATTAAAAAAGGAAATGTTAAAATTCACGGCCCGTTAACTACCCAAGAATTGAAAAAATCTTTTAAAATTATCATCGGTCTCGTACAGCAAGAGAATTTTGCTCAAGAGATTAGCATCATAAAAAAGGCCAAAGAAACTTCCAATTTAGTGAATTTAAATTCAAGTAAAATTAAACTTTTAAATCCTTTCTTAGATGAAGAAAACCTATTAAGAGTCGGTGGACGTCTTCGTTATGCTAGTATAGCGGTTGCTCAGAAATTTCCATATATTTTGCCTTGTAAACACCACGTAACAAAAATAATAATTGAGTATGAGCACCGAAGACTATTGCATGGGGCGGCGGGGACCACACTTGCCAGTCTTAGGCAGAATGTGTGGATTTTAAATGGACGTAATGAAGTTCGTCATGTAATTCAAAAATGTATAAAATGTGCTAGATTTAGAGCCAACACAGCAGATCAGATCATGGCAGATCTACCGTCTGAAAGGGTTACGCCAACACGTCCCTTTTTAAATGTTTCAGTAGATTACGCCGGCCCGATTGCGATCAAACAGTCTCGTATCAGGAAAAGCATTATTACAAAAGGTTACATTTGTCTATTTATTTGCATGTCAACAAAGGCGATACATTTGGAACTTGCTTCAGATATGTCCACCAGGTCCTTTCTTAGTGCCCTCAAAAGATTCATGTCACGTCGAGGGAAATGCGCAAAGGTTTTCAGTGACAATGGGAAGAATTTCCTCGGAGCTTCCCGAGAACTGGAAAACCTCTATAAAATATTCAGGGAAAATGATTCACAGATATACGATTTCAGTGCAAAGGAGGGGATTGAATGGCATTTTATTCCACCTAATTCTCCGCATTGGGGCGGATTACATGAAGCAGGTGTGAAACTCGTCAAACATCACTTGAGGCGTATTATGGGCAACACGACCCTGACGTACGAGGAATTAAACTCCCTTCTAATTGAAATTGAAGGTGTAGTAAATTCTCGACCACTCATACCTTTAACTGCAAGTGGCGATAATCTTGAGTATTTGTCTCCGGCCCACTTTCTGATTAATGACTCCTTGACATCGTTTCCTAGTGCTGATTTGAGCGATATAGACATTGGAAAACTTCAAATATACAATCAGATCACAAAGCTCAAACAGGTATTTTGGAAACGATGGTCATCCGAGTACTTAAGTACACTGCAGGAGCGCAGAAAATGGAACCGAGAAATGCCAGACATAAAAGTCGGTGATATGGTCCTTGTAAAGGAAGACAATCTCCCACCTCTCCAGTGGCGTTTAGCCAGGGTGGTTGAGGTATACCATGGCAGGGATAATAGGGTGCGAGCCGTCTCTATCAAAACTGCGGACGGAACATATGTTCGACCGATAGTGAAACTCTGTCCATTGCCTGTGTCTTGAAAAATGCTTATGTATTTTATTAAATTTTCTAAAGTTTTGTTATTTTGCATGTACTTTGCTTTAGATCTTTGATTTTGACCTTTTTTGCTAAAGTTTTTGTAAATTTGCTAAAGATTTTGTTATGAATTTGCTTGGATTTTTGCTTTAGAGTTTTTTTTGCTAAAGTTTTTGTAAATTTGCTAAAGTTTTTGTTATGAATTTGCTTGTATTTTTGCTTTAGAGTTTTTGTTTTGCTTTAGATTGTTAGTAAAATTTTGTTTGATGCTAAAGCAATGCTTTGAAATTTTGTAGAAAATTTGATAATTTGAATTGCTTGTTTGAATTGTATATTTTGAAATGTTGGCATTTCAAAGGGGGCGGTGTTTCGTACTTAGCCTAAACCGTTCTAGCGTGGCAACATTACATCGAGCGATGCCGCTGAACGCAACCAACGAGTGAAGGGAAGACGGGTCGAACGCCGCCACTAAAAACGTCAGATTACCATACGATCGGAGCGGACGGTCGATATCGTCGCCACTGCAATTCCTGCTTGTATAAATTATATATTTCGCTCGCGTGTACTTTGTATTGTACGAAATAAATCTGTGCCACCACGAACAAGGCGTTTACCTGGAATCCTGCAATCCTGCACCAGCGACATTTAGAGGTTGTCCGAGGAGACCGCACCTCATTACACATATAAAGAAGAGTCCGCTGTCTAAGTCCACCGGTACCTATCCACCTGGTATCAAATGGTTCCGTGCAGCTTGAGCCTGATAACCTGTTTATTAACTTAGGTTGGCTCAGCTCACGGTTCAGCTCCCATCCGGTAGCCTCCTTTATGAGGGACCAGAAAGGGCCGCTGTTACATCTGCCTGCGGCTGTTACCTGGAGTCGTTGACAGTTGGGATCGGAGGCTTATATCCTGCGGAACGCCTCGAGCGGAACTGGGCTGTCTGCGCGCCTTTCGGCGTCAGCCAATCGTTTGCGCAATCCGACGAATTGCCGAAGGAGTCTAGAAACGTACGTTCTCTTAGAAGCGGAGGTAAATGATAGCCTGGCATATTCTACCATGAGAAACGTTCCGTTGACCACTTGATCCCGTTTGAGTTTGACTGGCAAAGGGCCTTCGGTCCGCAAAAGATTAGAATTTAAATTACAGATAACGTCAGGTAGAGGCCGCACTAGCGACGTCAAATCTATGAGCAGACTGGAGGATGGAGAAATCCGTCCAAATCTGTTAGTAAGAGCGCGCTGGGTGGCACTTCACAGTGCCTCGCGGTAAGACGTTTTACGGGCTGTTCGCGTTGTTTGACTGTGGATAGTTTCGTCCACAGAATCATTACGTTCACTTTATGGGAGACCGAATGGCATAATTCTGTTATAACCCTGTGGGGGAGGCGGGTTTGCCCGTAGTTTTTAACATCCCTCAATGTCTCGAATGGGGCATTGTAGCTAGGGACTTAAAACCAGTTTGTTTATTGACTCCTATCTAGCAGCATCGGGCGTGTTTGGGCCGTTGTGCAGAGTATGTGCAACCTGCGACTTGCTGGAGTGTTGAAAAGTAAGTTCCTGAAGAACGGTAATTTTTATTTAATAAAGTTATTAATATTATTATATTATTTTTATTTACTTCGATTATAATATACAATAGATATTCGCAACTCACCGTTAACTCTAAAAATAAATAACAAAACATAAATAAGTAAATAAATAATTGAATAATTTTCAGGAAATTGAAGTAATATTTTTTATGCCGCCCGTAAACCTTGAGTTATTGGTACTTTTTCGCTCTATTTCTGTATGTAGGTGTCATTAAAATGAGCATCTCAACAACGTCCGTCAGATCTTCTTACAGGTCGTCGACAGCCAAATCGTTGGAGAAGCCAAGCGGTGCTTCAATTCGGATGCTATTTCCTAATCTTCTATGCAGATCTTGATCGCTCTGTCCAGTTTCGTGGGAATCTAGAATACCAACAGGATATCGTATAGCCTTTTCCGGCATACACATGAATGAACTTATTGTTTTTGTGTGTCTTTTCCGATTTTATACGCAGGTATGTCTTTTCCTTCTGTTCGATATCATGCCGTTATTTCTATTGGTTCACCGAGTTTGTTATTCTATAATAGTATTGCCTAAAATATTATAGCATAGATAACAATATAATTATTACTTGATGTGGTAATAAATTTTGCGTAAAGGAAAGCTCGACTTGCAAAGCTGTAGCCAGATTAGATATTAAAATTTGCTGTGACCTAAAGATTGAAGAATTGTGTAGAATCTGACTTGTGCGTTGTCTAAACTAGTTATCTACGACGGTTACACTGGACATTATTCTATATTAATGTCACAAATACGAAAAAGCTATTAGCAAATAAGTAATGAAGTGTGCAAATTTATTTAAGTATTTTTAGCCCATTCACAAAAATTGTTTTGTGAGTTTTTTTAAATCAATAATTTCTCATGCTGAAGGAGAGGACCACCAATGTTGTTTTTGCCCGGCTCCACAAAATCGTAGATCCGCGTATACCTATGAATTGGCTACCAGTAATGAAATGTTATATAGTAAAACCTGACGTGCATCCTCGTGCCCTCGCGCCATAGCGGTAAGTCGGTATCAAGTGAAGCTTGAAGACGATATGGTGACGGAGAAGATCCGGGTCGAGAGAGGCGTAAGACGGGGTGTCACGATCTCTCCTAAGATTTTCACTCTGGCACTGGAGGACGTCTTTAAGAGCCTGCCTTGGGAAGGAAAGGGTATCGACGTTGATGGGTCGTACCTGAACCACCTCAGTTTTGCCGATGACATCGTACTGATCAGCAGTGACCCATCACAACTCGAGACCATGCTCGAGGAACTCCACGCAGCATCAGCGAGAGTGGGTCTGAATATGAAATTTCAGAAAACAAAGATCCTAAGCCCAGACCCCGTCCAGATCACCGTTGAGAGTCAGCCACTCGAAGTCGTTGACCACTACATTAGCCATAAACTCAAACTGGGCAAAGACAACCAACGTACAAAAGTTGTCAAACGTGTGGGATTGACTTGGGCGGCCTTCGGAAACCTTGCCTACATCGTGAGAGACCCAGCGATGTCCATCAACCTAAAGCGGAAAGTGTGTGGGACATGCGTGCTGCCAGTAGCAACGTACGGTCTTGAAACGGTGCTTCTAAGGCAGAGCAATGCCAAACGCCTTAGAATATGCCAATGGGCCATAGAGAGAGCAATGCTGGACATCGCGTATTGCCAGACTGAACTGGGGCTGGGCAGGGCACGTCGCAAGGCAAGATGACTCGAGGTCGCCGAAGAGGTCAAGAACCACAAAGCGAAGCGTAGAGAGACAACAACTACGATGGCTGGACGACATCAGAAAAGCGGCAGGGACCAACTGGTTAAGAGCAGTAACTGACAGACAGACATGGAGAAGTAAGAGGCCTACGTCCATGAGTGGGCCAAACCAGTCTGAGGAAGAAGAGATCGGTACCTACCGAATTTATCGCGGACCACCTTGATGGGACCGCTATCTATCTATACGAGTATAATCAATCGCGGACCACCGTGGTCCGCAATAGAATCAGTAGACACCGAATCACCACTACGTAAGGGACAGGACCGCTCAAGCGACCTCGAACCTGTAACCAGTCGGGAAACTGGAGTAATCTGGTTGAAACTGGAAGTAAGGGCGCGAGTGTCGGCCCGCTGAGCGATTAACCTGGTTATAACGCTGTAAGGCGTTGGCTTCTTACGGGCGAGTGGCGTTAGACAGTGGACTGTTTTCGTCCCAAGTTTTCTACGCTGACCTCACGGGAGACAGAGCGATCTAATATCGTTAAAACTTTCTGAGGTGACAGGTTCGCCCGTTTTAGTTGATAGCTCCAGTTGGATCACTTTGATACCGACCTACGGATTGGTCGTTTCAAGAGCAGCTGACATAAGGTTAACTGCCACCTTGTTCTATAGTAAACTAATCCGTTTCCAGACACCCCCGGTTATCAGTCGGAGTGTACAATCGATTGGCTATCTCCACATGATGCGCAAACCTTCCAGGAGCGCCCGAAGAATAATTCCCCGGAGAGACTGACCCAAGGACACAGAGTCTTACCCGGGCCCGGACTTCTACTTGGAGGCTTTCGGATGGGTGCTGACCCGCGAATTGGGCCTACTCTAGAACACGCTGGGTCAAATGGCCCTATTGCACTGGGTCCGTTAGCTCCCCCTAACATCGTTTCAGATATCGTTAACCCTTTCTTTCATGAATTCCGTAAAGAATGTAAAATTAATGTATTGACATGTATCAGCCGCACTTCTCGTAATATTCGCATTCTTACAAATGATTCTGTTATGTATTATACATGTAGTATATCGATATGTAGTCAAAGCCCCAAAGTATAGTATTAAAATTATATTTATACCGTAATATGTCCTAAATAGAGAGAAATCCACTTTCGAAATTTGATAAAAATGCTCAAAAACGTTTTAAACAAGCAATTAAAATTTGGCAATTGTAATAATTTGCAGATTTCAATTTAATTGCAAATTTAATACTTTGCATTTAAAATACCAAAAGGTAAGCTTATTTTCGCATCGCAATAAGCTTGCGTATCCTTCAACTCTATCGCAGTGCAGTGGTATACGCGCGCGTTATGGAAATAAAGGTTATTCGACAAATGAATGTGTATGTATAAAATACAAACTACTATATTTAAAACTAAGAATACCCGTGGAACGGAAATTGTGAAAGGAGGAAAAAGGGAAGAACTGGATAATTATTAGGCGTTTTTTAAACCACATCAATTATCCAAAGGCGTTTTTTAAAACACATCAATTATCGTGGACGCTTCGGTCTTCCTACGTACGAGAGCAGACTGGACCACTTCGGTATTCAAGCTCTAGAAGACCGACGCACTGTGGCTGATATGGTACTGTTACACAAAGTTATCCACAATACCATAGATAGTCCATACCTTGTTGAAAACTTACGTTTTTTCGTTCCTCCGCGATTAATTCGTAATTCACGCACTTTTGAGGTCTCTCGTGCCAATACTAACTACGGGAAAAATTCTATCGCTTATAGGCTAATGTGCACGTACGACTCTCGTTTCTCCACCATCGACATTTTCAACCTCAACCAACCGACGTTCGTCAAAGAATTATTCAAATCAATTGCACCTAACGAGCTTGTTAACATCTATCTTTCTTAGTTATATAATTTACATGCAACATGTCAGTAGCTACTACAAATATTTATAAATATTTATTATATATCTAAAAATATGTATAAACATCAATAAATATCTGTATCTATATATCCACTATAAGACCTATTTATATCTTTATTTATATCTATATACATATACACATACCATCGTCTAACTCCTTCTTCCTAATCACTTCCAATTACCTACCTCTCCCATCGGTTTTCTATTTTAATTTTCTATTTAACATGTACTTAGTTTATTTTACAATTAATTTTTAAGTGTAATATGCCGAAATCCAAATGTGTAATATGCGGAAATCTGTTAATTTCATAGAAAATGATTATCGGCGTAATGTTTTTCTCTTTTTCTACATTATGTTTATGCACACGTATGTCAATTGTATGCACTGTATGTTCCCAAAAATAAAATAAAATAAAATTTAAAAAAAAAAAAATAAAAAAAATAGAGAAGTAGAATATCTTTAAGTGAGTCTTGAATAATTCTATAGAAGGCGATTCTAAAGAAGTATCTTATATTTATTGGGAGGTCGTTCCAGATTCTAGCAAAGTGGGAGAAGAAATCGATATTAAGAGGAGGAATTTTGAGTAAATTTTCATAGGCTGACTGAAGTACGAGACCGAGGAAACTTAATTGTTGCAATAAGTTATGTAGATAGGGTGGTGTCGATAGGAACAAAATAATCGATATTGAGATATAAAATGAAAATACTTCTTTAATCTCAGTATCGAAGAATTGAAATACTTTCTAAATAAATGGAAAACCTTTCAAATTGTTGTAGTTTTTTTACTGAAATTCGGTCTATAATTACCATTGCTTTATTTATTTTATGTATTTATTTAGTATAATACGTACGCAAACCAACCCCAATCCGGCTGGTCCCCGTGGGGTTGCTAGACCACCACCCCCCGCACCCCCTAGAAATACACATGTACTCCGAAAAAGGGAAAATAAAATGTACCTTGCAACATTTAACGTTAGAACACTAATGACAGATAACAATTTAGAAGAATTAGAAGAAGCCATAAGACTTATAAAATGGGATGTCATCGGTCTTTGCGAAATAAGAAGAATAGGAGAAGAGATAAGAGAATATAACGAATACATTTTTTACTTCTATGGTGAAAAACAAGGTATATATGGAATGGGATTCTTAATAAAAAAAGTATCTGAAAGATAAAATCAAAAGTTTCCAAGGAATATCTGACAGAACTGCGGTGCTCAATATACAGCTACCAGAATTTAAACAACCATCGTTGATTATCCAAGTACATGCACCCATAGAACAGTATACAAAAGTAGCGAAAGATAAATTTTACAAAGGTCTGACAGATTTGATGCAAACGAAGAACAGAAATATAATTCTGATGGGAGATTTTAACGCCAAAGTGGGCAGCAAATCTAACAAAGACGAATTTGTCTTAGGATATCACAGTAGTGGCGACAGAAATGACAATGGGGGAAGAAAATGGGGGAGGCCTATGTCGAAGGACAACCTGACCAAAACACTGGCTGCTGAAGAATAATATTATGATACCTTATTTAAAAATTAGATTTAAAAAATAATAAAATATATTGTTTTACCACATAAGGCAAAATTGTATAATACGGTCAGCGAATAAAGGCTTTTATTATTATTATTATATTATTATGTACGCAAACAATACTCTAACAATACATGGTTATCGCTAATATTTTTATATTGTTACTAAATAGAGTATAATATTTTATGCGTACTCCGCATGCTTAATTAATAATTGCGTATGCGCCGTTTATCTCATGATTTACAAAAGTAGCAGTACAAAAATTAAATTATCACAACAAAAATAAAAAATCTTAGAAATTATTGAAATTTTAGAGAATGAAATTTTAGAGAATGAAATGAATGAAATTTTAGAGAATGAATGAATGAATGAAATTTTGAATGAAATTTTAGAGAATGAAATTTCTTGAAACTAATAATTTTTGAAAGTTTTCAAAACTCTTAGAGAAGGATGCATCATTGTATTTCCTTATTAATCGACACCGCGTTATGCTATAAAGAATGGGATTTGGAAATCATTTTAGCCATTTGGGCTTCTTGTTATTGAAATTTTGCTGCGTTTTTATACGACGTCACATTTTTTTCTCTAAACATTCCTATAAAATATATGGGTAAAAAGCCTAGGAAAAACGGCTTTTTCCTACTTACAATAATTTTGTTATTATTACAGTAGCGCATTAGTTCTTGAATTATCGTGGTTCTTGAAATAGCATTAGTTCTTGAATTGGAAGTACATAGGTCAGCAATAAAAAAAATTGATAGCGTTTTTCTCGATTTTGTTGGTTTGTGTGCACTTGTGTGATGGGTTTGTGTGATTTTTCCGGATTTTTCAAAATCTCGTTGAAAATATATCGCTGGAATTTTGGTTATTTTCTCTAACAGATCTTCATTTTTATAAGAATGCTAGAACAAATTCTGAACTTCGCCAAAAATCTAGTAGGTGATTTTCTCATGACACCGACGATTTCATAATTCCATGCATGATGAGTGACTAATTGTAAAAAGTACAGCTTTCTCAAATGTCTGTATTTTAGTATTAGCTTTAGCTGATTGAATATGTCACTTATTAACCGTGTTCGCTTAGAAATGTTATCGATTTGTGCTTCCCAGCTAAATCTTGCGTCGGTTATTAGTCCCAGGTATTTTTCATAGTCTACTTCGTTTATCGGAATACTAATTACTAAGACTCTCAATTTTATCATTTATTATGAACGTCATAAAAATGTTTTTTATAAAAATCATCGTTTTAAAAATTATTTAGCTGAAGTACTGGTTATCTCTACTGACTCGTTTAATCTGACAATTTTTGATCAATTCAAGATATCTTGAAGTGCGGTAGATTACAAAGCTAATTTTGAAAGCTTACCGTGCGTCGATGTCCTTTGGTGGCAACTTATTAAACAACCATTCGTCGATGTCTCTCACGTATCACTTGTATGGCAATCCGCGAGTCGGCTGCCTTTTTTACTACCCTACGCTTCTAGAAATCCTGAACTCGTTGCAAAATTCTTGTCCTGGATATCGTCACTTCACATTGCGGTGCGAATCGCGGTCGGAATGTCACTTGCGCACGTTCCTCACAGACGACACAACCGTCGTGCTACGCGTTTAGCGGCGCACTGCCGACTAGCGGTCGCCTGAGTGCCGACGGACGGAGTCTTTTTCCGCGACTATCGTACGAGGTAGCCCGAATTCGAGATTTCCCCATGACGCGAGTATCGTATGTTTTCATCATCATCACTTGCACTACAACCTACTGTGACTAAATTGTCGTTCATAACATGGGTACTCCCGTTTGGAGTACCCGGCCAAATAATATACGAAGAAATATTTTCGAACGCCTATGAGTATATGAAATTGTTTTTTAATAAAAATCTATTAAGAAGTGGTAGCAAATAAAACAGGAACACGTCAGAAATGGGACAATTTAAAAATCGTTACCATAAGCTATGCTGTAATTAGGCATCCGTGACGAAAGCTTCTTTACGTGCTTTGGTGGTAATAAAACATGCGGTAATAATTGAGGACACCAGGGGAAGAACGATGAATGTAACATTTTTCTTCATTTTAAACTGAGTATGAGGAAATGTGCGTTGTACCCATAAAAAAAATATGGCAAAATCGAATAAGAAATATTGATGATGGAAATAGGAAATATTATAGCAAAAATGGACATTTTTGAAACAGCACGTTGGGGAAAAACGATGAGAATCGAATCGATTGTGGGGAATACTGTGATGTATTATATACACATATTATAAAGTTATTAAACAATAATATCAACCCTAACTAAATATGACGTCAAATAATACTAAAATAACATATGACTCCTGACCATGAACAACTTTGTATCCTTGCCTCAAATCTTTAAAGTCGTTTTTCTCAGTTACACAAAAACCTAACCCTCATCGTTCTTCCCCTGATGTCCTCAATTATGTTTTAATAACTTGGTATATTCTGAGCAGAGGTTACTAAGAATGTCCCGTTGTAGGCACTTTCCTTGTCATCATCATCATCATCATCATCATTTATTCATTCCATAAAAGCATTTCACAATACTGAGAAACATGTCAAATTTTACAATCATAATTTACCGGATGATAAAACCGCTTTGATTCATTAAAAGAAAAAAAAAATAATTGTAATCAGAGGTTATTACTTAAAAATAGTCAAATTTACAAAATAATCAATAATCAAACAAATAATAATCAATACCATAAAAAGAAAAATTCTGAAACATGCGTAATTAAAAACAATGTCAATAAAATCTAAAACTTACTTCGAAAGTATAGTCATAATATGGTTATTTATAATCAAGCAATTGTGGACGCAATATCATAAAAGTCGTCCAGTTTGTAAAGGCATGTTTGACAAACTGATTTTTCAAGCAGATTTTATATGCTGCCATCTCAAGTCTTTTCGTTGCTGATGGCAAAGCATTGAACAATTTAAAACTTATATATAAAAAGGTTTTTTGATATTTAGTCAAGCGTACTTTAGGCAATAACACATTGTTCTTATGTCGCGTATTATGGCTATGCCGAGTGGAGTGAAGCTCGCAATTTAAAACATTCTCTTTGGCGTATAAAAGGCACTGATATATGTACATAGAGGACATGGTAAGGATACCAGCTTTAATAAAAAAGGGGCGCAATGTGTTTCTCTGCTTACACCAAAAATTGTCCTAACGGCTTGCTTTTGTAGCACAAAAACGCGATGGGTATTGGTTGCATTACCCCATAGTAGTATCGCATAAGACATCTTTGAATGGAAGCAGGAGTGATACACACTGATCGCTGCACGTTCGCCAGCCAGAAATTTCACCTTTCTTATAGCATAGACTGCCGATGACAAAGTTGCACACAAATTATCGATATGTTGATTCCAGTTTAAATTTTCATCTAAAGTGATCCCTAAGAATTTAGTATTTCTGACAATATTTATATTTTCTGATTCCATTTTAATCGTAATATTTTTGTCACTCTTTTTAGCAGTTGAAAATTTCATCGCTACCGTTTTTGATGGGTTTATGAAAAGATGATTGTGTTGTGCTTAAAGGGGTAGCTTCTGATATAGGTCGACATTGCACCTAGACACCGCCCAACTTTCCGATTATCATATTTGCACTTCGATAATGCGTACGCTGCCGATGTATGTAACCTTCCTCGTCTGGTTATTGGCTCCGCTACTCCTCATATCTTCCTCCGTTAGTTTCTTGGAGGGTCTGCACTAGTTTGAGATAATCTCTCGTGCGACTGATTGCGGAACGATCATGCTCTATATTGGCTATAGCAGTGCATCCGTGAAGGTGGTTTATACGGCTGCGGAATGGCTCTTCCGGCCCATTCCTGATTCGCTTTGGTATCTTTTGTAGCTTAACTGCAGTGTGATACCTACTGAGATCTGCAACGCTTGAACATTTAGCATTAAACAAAATTAAATACAAACCTACCCACGTTAAAAAAGTAAAGCCATCTTCACTCCTTGTTAAAGGTTTTACTTTTAAATTTGATAAGAAATTCCATACCTTTCAATCTGTTAAGAAATGTTCAAGCCTTCTTAATTAACAGTGACAGTAATAGCAACAAATAGATGAAACTACGATTAATAGCTGCAAATGCACTTTAATTTGGACTCCAGCTTTAAATGAATCCAGTCTGCTATTTCAGAATATGGTGGTAATCATCACTAGGCTTAACTTTAGCGTTATAATACTCAACTTTCACCAGAGTGTATAAATATCCACTAAATGCCTTTAAACGCACTTATTGTGCAAGACCTTGGGTGCCGTGCAGGACGATGGCGTGTGGGGAAGAAAAACAAATAGAGTATAACCTGTATAACGATGTACATGTTATAAGATTCCTACCAATCGGATGGCTCAGGTAATTAGGACCATCAATATATAAGGCCTAGATATGCCCTCAGGTGCAAATGAGCTGGATCATATCCGTTGCGCATAAAAACACGTGACAGAGAGAGAGCAAAACATTGAGCAGTATGCGAGAAGCAGCACGGCAATATTCGTCGCGGTATCGCTCACACTGGGAAGTACTGGCGGAAGTACTAATGGTGGCGATCCGTATTGGTATTAAAGTAGTAGTTTTCGCGTGTGAAAGACCTATCTTGGCCCTTATATATCGATGGTTAGGGCATGTATACATGAGCAACCATTGTAAGTTTTGCGGTTTAAGACCTAAATGCATTCAGATTTAAGAAGTAGCAAAACAACCCCCAAGATAAAGTGAAATGGAAGACCATTCTTGACGTAGGTAGAGCCCACAAAGAGATGTAGCGCTAATGATGATGAGGCTCAAATTAACCCCCCTCCCCCTTTAAATGTTAAGATTAGTATCAGGATTAATAATATGACATATAACCCAACAATAAAACACATGGGATAGGCAGTCTGGCAGATTATCCCGATATGTAGTTTGGAATCGTTATATAGTGTAGTGTATTGCTTATCGTCGCACTAAGATTTAGCGACTAGGATTTTAGTATAAAACGCAACTTGTAGATAGCACTTCAATTCCTAATATTCAATTAAAATCCTCGTATTATATTCAATATGGCGACTTTCGTGGTATAACAATATGGCGGCGCGCTGTAAATGGCGCTAATATGCATATACTGTATAAAATAATAATATAATAACAGAGAAATTTTGAAATCATGGCTCATATTATTATATTATTATTATTTACTAAAATGTAAATTTTTTATTTGGTGTACATATTTGAACACATTATAAATACGCACTTTAAAGTTCAGGTTATCCAATACATGGCATTCTATCTCTCTTTTTATGTAATATATTAAGTTTAAATAAAACCTACAACGCGTAATAATTACGCACTTTAAGTTTGAGATAGACTAATTGATTGCATTCTATCTCTCCATGCTATTTAGGTTAGTTGTAAGACATTGCCATGTGGCAATAAGCTCGCCTTTTTGTATAATAAAAGTGCAAATAAAGAGTTTATTATTATTATTATTTATGTGAAAAAATAATCCTATATAAAACATGCAATGAATAGCACCAATAATTGATGATTAATATTGTTATTATTGTTTTTTTTATATAATCAATCAATCGTTTATAAAAAAAACATTATTTATCAATGTTATTATAGATGAACAAATATCACTGTGTGCATTTCTCAGGTGCATTAGGGTTGCCAAATAGTACTATGGAGTTAAGAGGCCTAATATTATATAAAAACAATGATAGGATGTATATAGGCCTTGGCGGAGAAAAACATACCACCACTCAGGGAGATAATAATTACGGCAGAAAAGCTTCCCGTCACATTGCGATGGAAACTGAGATCATTTTACTCCACAAAAACCTACCTTGCTAAGTGGCAGGTGGATTCTCAATATGGACAAAAAACCTACAGCTAATAAAATATAAAATACGATTTTCATCGTATCAGGAATGAAGGACAGGAAGACAGAAGCTAGGCCCAGAGGAACTATTAGTAAAGAGTATTGGCCTAAACAAGCTTGGGTCTCAAATATTACCTATGTAAAGTAATATAATTTCTTTTTACTTAGGTTGCATCGATCTCACAAATTTAATGAAATCCTAAATATACTAAATGCACTGGTACTGTACGGCAGTGCAAGACGGCAGGTTTCAGGCTCAGCAATCAGTCGCAAAATGCAAGAGTTACTGCTTTTCTATCCGCTTTCATCCCAAAGCCTTCCATTACGCTCTCTGATAAATGCCTGTCTATAGCTTAGTATTCATCAATTTTCATGACCGTCATTTGCACTGCATGCGATCCGAATTCGGAACTATGTGCTTTTGCCACTGATGCAATTTGTAAACATAACTTTTTTTTAATCTTTTACGTTGAAAAACTCTATTCTGGTCTACAGGCCTAAATTTTGGGCGTTTTCCCGAGTAGGATAGGAAAAAATTAAAACGCTTTTACAAACCATTGTTTTTAACAAACTTTTCATTGACGTTTCAAAAAAAAACTTAAAAAAAATCACCAAAAAAAACAAAAATTCGAAGAGTTATAGGCTAGTGAAGTGAGGGCTTAAAAAAAAGGTGCGTCATTCGAGGCTTTCTAGCCACGCCAACAACACGTTAGTGTCCAACGCCTTACTGCGAGGCACTGGGAAGTGAAGCCAGTGGGGCGGCCTCACAACCCTTTCTACCAGATTTGTACAGATTTCTCCATCCTCCAATCTGGTCCAGGAGATAAGATCCCTTACGCGGTCTTTACCTGATGTTAGTAGTAATTCATTAGAATTCGTTGCGGATCCGTGGCGCCATTTGCCCGTCAAGGTCATCGTTTCTAAGGATAGGTGACGCCAGGTCAAAATTAGACCTAGTTTCTTAAGAAACGTACGTCTACAGACTCTTCCGGGTATTCGCAGGTTGACATCCAGGGGGGCAAACCGCCCAGTTACGCCCGAGTTGTTCACCCAGATCCACACTTCTGAATACATTCCCCTACGACTGCAGGTTACAGCTGCAAGCAGAGTTCACAGCGGCCCTTCCAGGTTAAGTCCCTCTTCGAGGAGGCTACCGAATGGGGGCTGAACCGTGAGTTAGGCCGACCACTGTAATACAAAGAAGGCCATCACCACCCAAGCCTAACGGAACTAATAGTTGCGCACAGTAGGAGCCTGTTATGATAGCATACTCTGGAGGAAGTCAATTAGCATTATCCCTTGGGCATCCCAGAAAACTAAAGCATACACGTAACTTTGTCGGCGAATGCGACAACTGTAAATTTGTATGGATCCAACAGCTCGGCTTCCGCTCCTTACTCTGGTTTTTTGTCTCTGGTTAACTGTGATGCACTCATGGCACATCCTTTGTCGATTGCTTATCTGGGTAGAAAGTCTCCAAAAGCCTTAGAAAATGTAGTCCTTCCCGCCTGTGATCTGCTAAAATAAATGCCGTCATTCATGTGGCTGATATTTTCTTTATGACCGAAACATTGGCTGTTTTGAAGTAAAAGCCCGTTTTCTCCATTATTCAACAGAGTTTGACTTTTTGTGTTCCTTATGCTGAGCGTTTACTGAGACGCAGGTGACGCAGGTGACCCAGCGCAGCGTAGTACAGATTTTGCCATGCAGGGCAGTTGAGGCAGACATAGGCCACAAGAGTATGCTACGACGCAGCTAAATGACACAAGCATATCCATTTGCGTCCTAGCTAGAACAAACAATAAATAGTTTTCAAGTTTGGCAAGAAAAAATAGTTCAAATTCAGTGTCTGATTGTGAAATTAATGAATTATTGCAACGTTACTCATTTTCAAAGTTTAGAAAAAATATTTGGAAAAGTGATTATCTTAAAACGGAGATCGGAAACTACTAATGGAGAATTTGTACGCTGAGAAAAATATTCGATTTCCTCCTAACTTATCGTTTTGTTACTACAGTTTTATACAGAATAATAATGTTCCAACCGTAACTTTGTTGAATAAGGAATTTTGTTGAAACTCTATTATTCGAAGTTTCACCATGCTCTGTACGAGTTATACGAAAATAACGCTATAATGATCCTTCAAGGTGAATCTTGTCACTGACTATAACCTTACGTATGTAATAACACGCTTTCATGGTAAAAGCAAGA
Organism: Micropterix aruncella; assembly: GCA_944548615.1. Classification (NCBI taxonomy): domain Eukaryota; kingdom Metazoa; phylum Arthropoda; class Insecta; order Lepidoptera; family Micropterigidae; genus Micropterix; species Micropterix aruncella. Next base: position 2,249,126 of record OX155959.1, read on the forward strand.
TATCGTTGTGCGCCGTAATAAATGTGCGGTGTAGTTACCCTGCCCGTGATATGGTAACTACACCGTTACGCGTCATGTTTAAATATACGTACGGACCACAGTACATGTTATAAAGGTAATCCCTTTTGAAACATGCGTATTCTTGCGTATTACAGCGTTATGTTTTTCTCTGTGTACTTTCGAGACAAACAATTCGAGACTGTGTACCTGACAAACAATTTAAGAATTTAATTAAATGTTTTGCCGTTTTTGCAAAAAAATATAAATTTCGATGTGCACGCATCGCGCAGAAATCTGTGCCAGTTCTAAAACGAGGCACAAAGCAACATAGATACATGTCTGGGTCTGACGTACCTGCGCCGCAGCGTACGCAGCTCTCAGCATGTTCATGCATTACAAAATCTGCTCTGCTCTTCTCGCTCTGCTGTTTAACCGCGTGACCTGCGTCTCAGCATACGGTTTGCATATTGGATCCATGCAGGTTGGATCTGATGGCCTGCTTTTGTTTTCTTAGGTCGGCCCTATTCACGATTTGTTATGTTAACCTGAAAGAAATTCCGAGTTCTTAAAATCGGAACTTGGGAAAGGAAAGATTTTTTTTATATTCATTTTATTTTTATATATATATATATATATATATATATATATATATATATATATATATATATATATATATATATATATATATATATATATATATATATATATATATATATATATATATATATATATATATATATATATATATATATATATATATATATATATATATATATATATATATATATATATATATATATATATATATATATATATATATATATATATATATATATATATATATATATATATATATATATATATATATATATATATATATATATATATATATATATATATATATATATATATATATATATATATATATATATATATATATATATAAATATATATTTAAAGAAATGCGCATTTTTCAAAACTACAGTAAATTACATATTATCATTAGAGGTTCCGTTGTAAATAGTAGTAAAAAAGAGAGTACCGCAGCCCAGTCCTACTTTAGATCAACGCTGCCTAACTAGGCCTAGGCCCGTACTAAGGCAAGCGTACTAATAAAATAGTGGTTTGTGTATTCTTTAAACTACATCTGTAAAAAGAGAAAAAAAATAAAAAAATAGTATCTAATAATATTAGGACTTAACTTAAGGCAATAAACAATGTATGTAGAAATTAATCATTACTCTAAAAACTAGGTCATTGTTATGTCAATGCGTCTGTCAGTCTGTTAGTCTGCAAATTATATTTGTAAAATACCTATCATAAAACACAATAAAATTAATTTCAATAATACGAAAAAGGTAAATAATAAATAGGAATTGCAATAAATAGTGAAATAATCAAATTGAAATAATTATGGATGGAATAAGGAATTATAATAAATAGTCAAAAAATCAAATTGAAATGGTCAGAGGATTATCAAATTGAAATAGTCAATTATACATAAAATGTGCATATTACTAGTAATAATATAATTTTGAATGTAATCGAATTAAAAATTAATATAAATAATAAAGACCCACCAACAGCGATAAAAAATACAATAATAATATTTTTAATAAATCTACATAATAGGGTCAAAAATTTGGTGGCTGACATGCCGACCTTCATTCAAGAGCCACCTGTGACATCGTTTTTTGGATTGGCCTTTATCGTGTACGTTCCTTATATTATAATTGGAGTATCGTACGTTGTTCGGCGCGGAAATACCGTACGCTGTCCAGCGCCGAAATATCGTACGTTTGCTGCGCCGATGGCGAAGCCGATGCGGTGCGCTCAGCCCCGCCTCGTCGCCGGCCGCCGCCGCGTCTGCCGCTCCATCGGAATCTGCACGCAGCGCTCAGTGCATCACTCTACATCCGATTTGCCAACACCGGGAAAATAAATACCGCATGCCGCTGCGGGTTCATACTTTCCTCCGCGATTGGGTACCGCGAGGGACCGCACGGTTACGGTTAACATACTGGCGGTTAACATACTCGTCGTCGGGTCGCTTCTGTCGTCTACGGAATGCGATCCGGCTCCGTGGACCATCGCGACTCATCCGTCACTTTGAGCACTATTTGGGTCCGTTAGCAGATATACCGAATTGCTACCAATATTTTATTTTATTTTATTCGGAAATCAAACAGTTGCCGAGTAATATAATGAAACAACTGAAGTTTATCTGGAGTTGCTAACTTGTTATTAAATTTTAAATAAGATATAAAACGAATTTTCCGCGTTAAGTTTGTAACACCTGACTTTTCGGCCACGTTGCAGTCGCCGTTGTCTAGAGTAGACTGAAAGAGTTATAAATCCGTTGTTCCGCGGGTAGGCCGCATACCACTGCCGCCAGTGCGTAGGTTATAACGATGGTGGGGAGCGAGGGGGGGGGGGGGGGCGGGCTCAGCGCAGCTCAAATTGTTATCGTCTTAAATTGTACATACTAAATAAGAACCTAGTGGTATACCATAAATAAGCAATGAAATATTTATCATATGGGCCCGATTGGGCTTCTTTGTCAACTAAAACTAAAATTAAACCAAGCGAACGAGACAGAGCAAGACGTTAGAGCGGAATATGAAACGAACGATCGTCGATAAATACTACCTGCCGAACTTATACTCGTCCGAATAAATTCGAGCATATTTCGTGCGGTATAGGATTTGACCTTGGTGGGCAGTTTTAATGCGAAAAAGTGACAACCAGTCATCTCTCACTCCGCTCTGGCGTATTGCCCTGTCTCGTTCACACGGACTGATTTCCGATTTTAGTCCACGAAGAAACGGAATCGAGCCCAATAATATCTGCCCCAGAATTTTCGAAACTGGCATCTGTTTGTCAATAAAAATTACACTGAAAGGCAATTTCACAACAAAAAAAATCTGTTTATATATAAAACCGCAGCATTTTTACAAGCTTTTATTTACCTTGCAACGTTTGTCGATATGTTAGTTTAGGTTAAATTTTGCAAGCAGAATTAGAACCACTTTCTCTTATCCTATGAAGTTGAAATTTTACATGTTGGTTCAGTTCCTTTGTAGATGCATTTTTATGGTATGAGGAGTCATCTCGACTGGGTTGCCGATCAGCTAATCAGGTCATGCTTACCATAAAAAAATCATTGGCATCGGAATTGTTCCAATATATAAATTTTCAACTTCATATCATAATAATTGAGGAGTTCCCTCAATTCCTCATGGATACCATCATCAGAACCTGATTTTGATAGAAATGGGTCCAATCTGAAAGTATATCCTTTCAAATAAAAAAAAATCAAATCGGTTCATAAATGACGGAGTTCTGAGGTAACAAACATTAAAAAAATAATTCGTGTGGCACTCGGGGACTGCCGCGGTAAAGCTATTGCATAGCATTTTTAACAACTTATGCAATTATAATTATTTGTTTATTTTATTTTTTCTGATATCAGATAACTGCGCTCTATCAGAAAACGTTGAAATTATTAAGAATCATTTGCGGCTGCGGAAGCAAATGATTCGGAATAATTTAAACGTCTTCAGATAGAGCGCCGCGCACGAATATTTTATTCGATAAAGCAAAAAAATCGGATTATTCGAAATAAAAAATAGATAATTAAATTATCTTTAAAATGGTGCAGGTTTCATAATAATACGCCAGATAGTATTTGCGTAGTAGTCGTTTTTGTGTTCGGTTAGACCTAATTTCACAAATTAATTACACTATGTAATATAAACAAAATCTAAAATATTCAAAGCTTAAATATTCAAATCTAAAATATTCAAATCTAAAATATTCAAACATTAGGAAAATGTTCTTGTTTAACATATATTTTTTTCGAATCGTAAGCAGTACTCGTTTAGACGTAATTATCAGTTTAAAATCATTAATTTTCGTTAAGAAATTTCTTCATTCGGTCGCCGCGCTGGCCTAGGCCCGCGATAAAAGCTATGTAATAGCTTAAAAATACAACCGAATTAATAACCTCCTCCTTTTTTTGAAGTCGGTTTAAAAAGATAGTCAATTAAGTCAACATATATGAAAAAAACGATATTGTCAAATTGCCAACGTATAAGTTAATGCGTAAGCATTTATGGTATTAATTTCATAAAATGTATAAAATTATATGGTCCTACAAAACAAAATACATGATTAACGTGGTTATTATACGATTACCTCTCAATAAGGTAGCTTTTTAATTTGGATTTAAAGTGTGGTATTTTCCTGTTTCTGTATATAATTTCAATATATTCGCGTAGTTTATTATAACACACCATTCCAACGTAGTTAGGATCTCTTTTAAATAATTCCAAAGACGGGCAGGTTAATATTAAATTGAGCCTAGCTCTGGTAAAATGAAAGTGCATTTCTTTTTGAGTGTTCAACTTTCCTATGGTAGTGTGAGTATACTAAGAGTTCTGAAAGAACCACGACATGACTTATTTTATTAAGATCTTTGACAACAATTCTAAATTCTCCAAAATTCTTGTAATGGTAAAGGAGAATCCCTATACATCCGAGAATACAGATATGTTAATATTTTGTTATAAAATGACGTGCTATTCTTGGCCTTTGCAAAATCACCCGATCTGAAATGGTATTCAATCCACGAGACACCTTATTGTCTATTTCGACGTAAATAGTGCTTCAATAAGCTTGCTTTGATAAAACCGACAGCCATAATAATGGTGTTGAAACACTCTGTCGTCTGCTCACTCTGTAGCGTCACTGCCGCTATCTCCGCCGATCTGCGCAGCTCGAGTCGCGCCAATATTCCGCTGAATAAAAACAAAGTTATGTAAATTGTATTAAATTAGATACAGAGGTTTAATGGCAGGAGAGGAGGTCGCCGCTTAGTTATTTTCGTGGAACACTTATCGGAGCGAGCTGCTCACAATCATCTCATATTAAGTTCATGCTAAGCGAAGAGGCATATTATTACTTAACCCTTCAGTGGACTAGTGTGTGGCATTTACCCGACTCACTAAATAATACACAACATTACAACAAAAAAAAACGAATCAATTTTTTTTATAGGTGCATTAATCATTAATCATAAGTTTTTTATTCAAAATAGTACGAAATCGTAACTTTTTGACGTCAATAATTCATACAAACATACATAAATGATAAAAAATTAAGATATTGTGACATTATAACAAATTATTGTGACATATAACGTGATATTAATCATCGAGGTAACCATTTTATTTCCAAGGGTCTTTGTCGTCTAGATAATCATTTATTTTATAGTAGCCCTTTAAGTACAGCTTCTTCTTAATAAATGACTTAAATTGTATCACAGATAAATTTTGCATGTTTACTGGGACTTTATTGTAGAAGCGTATACATTGCCCTTTGAATGATTTTGTGGTTTTGGAGAGTCGACTTTTATGGTCAGCAAGTTTATTTTTATTTCTAGTATTGACACCATGCCTATCAGAGTTTTTTAAAAACAGTTTTTTATTTTTATGCACATACATTAAGTTTTCATAGATGTAATGAGATGCAAGTGTCAAAATATTGATTTCTTTACATTTTCCGCGTAACGACTGTTTAGCACCCAATTTATAAATAGCCCGGATGGCTCGTTTCTGTAGTACCTATAAATATTTTATCAGCGTCAGCAGCATGACCCCACAGCAAGATGCCATACGACATCAAGCTGTGAAAATAGCTGAAGTAAACCAGCCTCGCGGTGTCTATATCTGTTAAATTACGATTTTTTTTTACAGCATATGCCGCAGAACTTAGCCTGTCGGCCAATTTCTTAATGTGTGGTCCCCATTGTAGCTTTTTATCTAAAGTGATACCAAGGAATACAGTGGGATCGACCAGTTCTAGGCGCTTATTTTTTATGATAATATTTGGCCCTATCTGCTTTACATTTGGAAGTGAGAATTTTATACATTTTGTTTTCTTTTCACTTAGTAGCAGATTGTTTGCTGTGAACCATTCCACAACATTCGAGATAGAATCATTCACATCGTCATAATTATTTTGTTGTCTACCTACTTTGAATAGCAAAGAGGTATCATCTGCGAATAAAACTATCTCACAATTTGGTTTTACTGTGTAAGGTAAATCATTTATATAAATAAGAAAAAGAAACGGTCCAAGTATTGAACCTTGTGGTACTCCCATGTATACTAACGAGCCGGATGATCTCTCTCCGCCAACATCAACCTTCTGAACCCTATCATTTAAATAGTTTTTAAGAAGGGCTAATGAACTACCTGTAATGCCGTAGTGTTCAAGTTTCCTAACCAATGCAGCAGCCATGTCATGATGATAGTTAATCGTGATGATAGTTAATCATGATGATAGTTAAATCTTTAAGTCATAATTGAATGCGTATACAAAAATGTGTGTCTATGCTGTTTAGAGTAATTCCATTATATAACCAGCATTAAACGGTACATTACATTCGAATAAATAGAGAATGACAAACAGAACAGTCTTAAAATTAAAAGAAAAAGAAAAGTAAAGTTATAAGTAAGAAAAGAAGTAAAAAGTCATTAATATTTAATATATGTTGGGTAAATTAAATTTTATATAAAAATACCTTTTCAAAAAAGTAAAATTCATTATCAGAACAATATATAACAAAAAAGTTAAATAACTTTTGGTAGTTAAAAGATGAAAGTGGTTCTGTTTAAAATCCTGAACGCCAGGAGGCGGACTGTACTTTTAAAAAAGGCTAGTATGCGTTGGACAGCCAAGTGTGGATAAATCCAGGAATTAGACGAAGCTAGGAATTTAAAGCCGAAGACGAATGAAGTTTTAAACCCCTCTAATACGTGGACCCTTCTCCTTAAAATATTACAATGCCCATTGCCGTGTGCAAAGACGCAAAACAAGACAGAGTAAGTTCTATGTACACGGCTAATTTAAAAATTCGCGTCCCCTCCCCCCCCCCCCCCCCCTCTCGACATCGTTACTATGATTGTAACGGCAGCAGTATTCCGCCTATCCGCAGAACGACAGCGGACTAATCTGACAGCATTTAAATCTATCATAGACAACGGCAGTAATGAAAATGGCAGTAATTACAATAAAATTAAATCGTTAAAAAAACAAAATACTAACTATCTCAGTGTATTCCCGCATCTGCGCTTCACGGTTCACAAATCACCATCTAACATTATACTGTATAGATTTTGCATACACCAGGTGTACCTATGTAGATATATTTAATTCCATACTCTTACTATAAGTGTGTCTTGCTGTAAGTATTCAAGACATTTGTTAAAGTATTGGTGATTATCATCGTTTGCCATGACTAATACTACTGAATATCGAAATTTACAGCATTAGTCATGCTTGACACCGTTATTGAGGAGCTATTCATTCAGAAGAATTCTTTCACTATTTGAGATTAACATTAAAACGAATAGGTTGATTCAAGACTATTCACTGAGTCAAGGTCACTTTATTACAATGGTAAAGCTAAGTAATGTTTCTGTCACGGCTAGGATTAACTTTCTCATGCGTAGTGGAGTAAACTAGGTTTCTGGGTTTTAGATGGAACATCACGCTTTGCGGAGTACCGACTATTAGATAGTGGTTCTTTGAGTACGCGTTACTTCTGATATGATGTATATTGGCTGCTGTACGGCGTAATACTCTGGGATCGTGATACCGATCGAACAGTGTCGTTACCGGAAATCCTTTATAGATGATATTTCGTCTTCTACCCAACATGTTATGCACATCGAAAATGAACATGTTTATATAATAAATTTTATATAATTAAATTGTATCACAGATAAATTTTGCATGTTTACTGGGACTTTATTGTAGAAGCGTATACATTGCCCTTTGAATGTATACGAATTACTAAACTAAATTGGCTAAAGATATGCGAACGTAGAGACCTGCATATTCTCTTCCTATTGCAGGAAATACTCAATAATCCACTTATTCCGCCGTACCTAAAATCCAAATTCCGAGTGTTATCTTTCCACGGGCTGCCATTACGGTCTCAGTCAACGAATACTCTAAATATACCTTAGCATCACACCTTCCTTTGCCAATTCCTTTGCTGTATATGCCGCAAGATTATGGAATAACCTGCCTTCCAATATACGGTATACCATTAGTACGAGTATATATTTCAAATATTGTGCCAATTTAAATTAATTAAAAAAGTAGAGCCTTATTGTCTGATTATTTTATATGATCTTATATCTGTACTTTTAGTTTAAAATGCATAACGTACATTAAATTTGATTATTTAACATTTTACTGACAATTTGAATATTACGATGAATAATTTTACTACGTATCTTTTCGCATTACTAACTACTTCAAATATTAAACTTCTATTATGATTATTTATATTTATAGTTTGGCAATCTAGTAGTTAATTCTTGACTACCTATGTATGTTCAGTAAAGAGTAGTAACGAAACTTACTACCGAACCCAATTATTTTGTCACGTCCAAGAGCGGTCTTTAGCCGTCAATTGGACACGACGAAAATGTAATGTAATGTAAAAAATATATTATGTATATGTATAATATGGAGATTATGTATCATTTATATTATTATGTATTTTAAATATTAGATAATATATATATATATATATATATATATATATATATATATATATATATATATATATATATATATATATATATATATATATATATATATATATATATATATATATATATATATATATATATATATATATATATATATATATATATATATATATATATATATATATATATATATATATATATATATATATATATATATATATATATATATATATATATGCATTATGTATATATATATATATATATATATATATATATATATATATATATATATATGCACATGTATATATTATGCATTATGTCGTTTTCTCTGAAACCAATGAAAAATGAAAAAAATGATCTGCCACAAACAAACGTATTTACTACCTGCTGGTCAATAAAGAGTTTTTTATTATTATTGTATTATTATATGTCAAAAATATTTTTTTTTCTGTTGCAAAAAATATATTTATTTTTCAAACCTTAATCAAACTGACAAAAAAATCATGATCAGATTTCAACTTTGAGTTTTAAAAAATCATGATTAAAATGTTTTTTTTGGCTTTCTAAACCAGGCACTCCCTCCTTAATCCTTTGTAGCCCAAGATCTTCAAACAAAAAATAATGTTGATAATGAGATAGGTTTAGGCAAATAAAAAACACGTATTTCTCAGAATGTCAAAAATATTTATTATTAATCATTTATTTGACATTTAAGGGAATGTGACATTACTGTAACATTGAGTTGAACGTATAAAATAACATTTATGTTGTATGGAAAAATTTTAAACAATTATTTTGTTTATTATAGCATAATGCTGCACTGCATCTTTCGCAAATTGTTTGTGAAACGCCAGTTCACTTAGGAATCTTGCAACGTATCCTTTTTTTTAACCCAAATCGGCCAATGACCGACCTGGTCCTGCCTTACTGCCAATGGAGGAACATGTTGCGCAGGGCTCTCATGTTTTTTGGCTTGAATTTCGTCTTCTAAAGACCTTCCACTCTTGATGTTAGGCTTCAGGCCAAGCTCGCATAAGGTCTCGCCTATCTCAAGTCTAAATTCTGCTGAAGACATTTGTTTGCCGTTGAGATATTTTGCCTTCCTTACTCTTCGGTATAATAACCAAGAATTTGCCATAGTCAGTTCCAGTAAATGTTAGAACATCCTAACTTGCCATCTTTTGCTTCGAAATTTTGAATGGATAAAATTATATTCTTACCTACAGGTTTCCACGAAAACCACACAATTGTATACACTTTTTATATATTTTTATCAGTCATTCAACACCTGCCGTAGTTCTAATTTATCACTTTCGTCAACGCGCAACATTTAAACTCACATAAGTCGCTTAGTTACACTATCTATGATTTTTACTCGATACTAAGTGGTAGGGTACAGTAGTGCTAGACGGATTCAAATGAACTAAATGAATTTAGTGCCTTATTTAGGGGGATTTTAGGGGGATTCGTAGTTTGTTACAGAAATGTCACATGAAGCTATAAATGGTTAAGGCACTTGCGGGGTGGGGTTCCTGTGGCATCCAACCTCCTGGGCACCGAAGATGATACAAGTCATTATAATTACTCAAGTGGTGGAAGCAAGGTTACTTACTACCTTTGACCAATAAACAGAGCAGTCGCCATAAATCGCAGATTCACGAGACAGAGGATCAGACGCTTCGCCGTCGTGCGTTGCGTCGCATGGAGATCGATAGCCTAAACCCGTTTCGTAATTAGTCGCGCACCACTCGAAAGAGAGAATTTTTGAGTCTGCTCCGTTCAGGCCATACATATTTACATAATCGTAAAAAAGTGCCGCAAAGCGCGCGCCCGCTTCGGCAGGTGCTCACTAATAAGCGATTTCGTAACTGGTATTGGAGCGGAAGCCTCTTGCATTTTATCCCTAGTCGTCATCGTCGAGTGCTCCTAGAATGTCGGAAGTCAAGGACTTGGAAGTTTTTTCGACTACCAAATAGAGTTGTCAATTACGACGGGCGAACCCGTCACCTCAGGAAGTTTTAACGATTGTTCGTTCTATCTCCCGTGAAGTGAGCGCAGAAGACTTGTACAAAACAGTCCACCGTCTAGCTCCGCCACATGCCCATAAGAGGCCAACGCCTTATCCGCGGTATAACCAGGAGTGTTACCCAGCGGACTTACACTCACGCCCTTACTTCCAATTGCGACCAGATTACTCCGGTCTCTCGATTGGTTACGAGTTCGAGGTCACTTGCGCGGTCCTCTCCCTTACGAAGCGGTGAAACGGTGTAAACCGAATCTATCGCGGAACACGGCATCCTTTGCCCGGCTGTTCACCCAGGATCGGGTAGCCGATGCTCGTTTCAAGAGCAGTCGCCGTTAGGTCCGCAACCACCCCCGCTCTATAGGAAACAGTACTGCTTCCAGACTCCCCCGACTATTAGTCAGAGTGCACAATCGATTGGCTGAAGACCGTCCAGGAGCACCAGAAGGTTGTCTCCTAGGGGAAACTATCCCTAAGGCCAAAGTCCTGCCTGAGCTCGTTGACCCGTGAGTGCTCCCTAAGGGAGCTAATGGGCCCTTGCTGAGTTGACCACGAAAACCCATTCTGTTCAGGGTCGGTCACACTGAAATCTGCGCTTGGATGTTGAACGTTTATACCTTGTAATCAAATCCAATCATACTTATCCTACTAATATTATAAACGCGAAAGTTTGTATGTATGTATGGATGTTTGTTACTCTTTCACGCAAAAACTACTGAATGGATTTTGATGAAACTTTACAATAATATAGCTTACACATCAGAATAACACATAGGCTATAATTTATAAAGATATAGCGTGAATTATCTAAAATATAACGATAACTTTCAAGTAAGTAGGAAAAATATCTAAGAAATTGATATTCGAAATTTAAATTCTATTCTACTATCCTACTAATATTATAAACGCGAAAGTTTGTATGTATGTATGGATGTTTGTTACTCTTTCACGCAAAAATTACTGAATGGATTTTGATGAAACTTTACAATAATATAGCTTACACATCAACGTGGGGCTACCGTTTTAAAACAGACGGCCAATACACCTCGTCGTGCCTCGCTTTTGCCGACGACCTAACTTTCATCACCAGAAGCCCCAAGCAGCTTTCCCTGCTATTACAGAAAGTGGAGCTTTTCTGCGACTGGTCAGGCTGTATAAAAGTGAAACCCTCCAAATGTTTTAGCCTTGGACTCGCCCGCATGGGCACAAAATTTACATCCTATGACCCCAAATTGGTCTATAAGGGCTCTAATATCTCCCTTATAGACCCAAACAATCATTTCAAATTCCTCGGCAGAAAAATCACCCATCAGGGAAAAGACGTCTCGGGCGATCATGTTATAGAGCATTTCAAAAGTTGCCTGGCGAAAATAGATGCCTTGCTAATTTCTGGCCCTCGTAAGGCCTGGATCTATGACAATTATCTAACGTCACATTTGTCATGGCCCTTTCTTATTTACGATTTTACCAAAACTCAACTGTCCCGTCTAGATGCGCTGGTGACAGCTAGTTTAAAATCCTGGCTGTCCTTAGCCAAACCAGCTGACCCCTCGACTCTCTTCAGGTCCAAACAAAATTTTGGGCTAGCGCTTAAACTGCCCTCTTTGCTCTACGCCAACTCCAGAATAACCAAAAATTCGATTCTGTGCAATTCCAAAGATCCTGCAATATCGAAGCACGTAATAAGTGGCCGTAGTGATTCAAATGATCTACAAGCCCGCGTAGACTTCCACAAAAAGTTCCTTACTGGAATCAGCCAGAATGGCACTGGTCTGGGGTATGGCAGTACAACCACGAGCGACGTGGACTTGAAGAAGTCTCTTTTGCGGGCAGATTACGACAGCAAGAGTATGGCTCATGCTATTGGCCTTCAATGCCAGAATGATTGGACAACAATTGGGGACTTTCGCATTCCGCCTCCAATGCACTGGAAGGTAATGCTCTATGACTGGACGCCAGAGATGCTGAAATTTTATTTGAATGCCTTTCAGCATACACTTCCAGACCCCAGTAACCTCGCTCGTTGGAGCTTTGCCGAGGATAGTTCTTGTCCCCTCTGTAGCAATACCCCTTGCACAGCTAGACACATTCTAGCTGGCTGCAAGGTGGCCTTAGATCAAGGACGGTACACTTACCGCCATGACAAAGTTCTCGCTGTTATTCGCGAGGTAATTAGTCTCTCAGTGGCTCGTGCCAACAAGGGTTTGACAGTATCCTCCAAACCCCCAATACAGTTTGTGCGGGATGGCTCTAAAGGCAAAAAACATTTAACTACAAAACCTTTCTCAATAATCGAGAAAGCTACAGATTGGATTCTGGAGGTTGATTCGGTCTCTAAGCAGTATAAATTCCCTGAAAGTCTCGGATGCACAGCCCTCCGTCCAGATATAACTCTTTACTCTCTATCTCGGAAGGTGGCTCTTATCGTAGAATTAACTGTTCCATGGGAATCAAATATCCCAAAAGACCACGAGTACAAATTAAATAAATACCATGATCTTGCAAATGCCGTAACCCGGAACGGCTTCACTGTTCACCTTCACGCGGTGGAAGTTGGCGCTCGTGGCCTGCCAGCTAAATCTCTATTTCACCTCTTTAAAGATCTTGGCCTTTCCAGAAAAATAATCAACTCTTTCTTAGAAAAATTATCTAAAACTGCGATTTGCGCATCTCAAATTCTATGGCTTCGAAGGGGGAGTGAATGGGTGGCAAGGTGAACGCTCACATGTGGCAAGACAGCTGTCCTAAACCTACCACAGCCGGTTCGTAAGTCCGGAATCCACTGCTCACCCCCCAGAAGTGTAATAAAATAGTATTATGATGGGCCCGACTCCGGTCGGTGAATTCCATGGCAGCTCCGTTTGTATTTATTTATTATAAGACATAGGCTATAATTTATAAAGATATATGGTTTTCTATCATCATTATCACAACTTTTCATCACCACGGTGAAACCGCTGGGCGCAGCTCGTTTTCAATAAACGCGTTTGGGGTGTAAACAATACAGACATGACATCAAAATTTAAACGTAACAATTAAATAAAAATAAAATAATGTAAATCCCTAAGTTGAAACTCACTCAAATTGTACAAATATTTATATAACAAATATTGTTTCGTTCGTTTCCTAAACTCAACTTAATTGTTAATATCTTTCAAGTTTTCTCACAGCTTGTTATAAAAAATTACGCTTCTATACATCGTTGTGCTTTGAAACTCTGAAGTGGCAGCTTGCGAGGAATGGATATAAAGTTATTTATTCCTTGTATCGTGCCTATGTATATGCGATTTGCGTTAAACGCGTTTTTGCTATTTCTTATAGAATTTACATATACATTCATGAACAAAAATGTCATATATCGTGAAAATACATAGTTCTATAAAAAAACAACGTTCATACCTTAAACCTTATAATTTGGGTATATATTTAAATATACTGTTGTAATTTTTGGTAATTTTGACCTAGCCATATGTAGAAACTCCTGTGAGGGACCACCCCTCACAAGACTCCAAATTATTCGATGTGAGGTGGTGGTATCAACTTGCGAGTTATCTCCGTATTTAAAGGCGGTTTTGATGAAGCAGAAGGTTTTTATTGATTGAATCGATTGAATATTGCCAGTTATAACGCTTGCCGAAGTAACGAGTGCCCGGATTACTTTATCGAGACGCGAGGGTTGCGCGACGGCGGTTATGTAGGAAAGTGGATGAGGATTGTATGTGTGCTCCTAGTATCTTGTACTGGGCACGGCTCGAGTCTGTGGGATTACAGACTGATGCTTCGAGACTCAGGGAAAATGAGGAAAGGAAACCAAGGAGCCGGATCCGTTGAGCGACCTCGTAGAGGTGTTATCGGATATGCCGTCGCAACCTTGGGGGAAGGTGATCAATCGGGGACTGATAATTTGGTTGCTTTTTGGCCGGTTTATATAGGCCGTTAAATGATGCAATTCGAAATATTCTGAGTAAAAGTATTGTTTCATCGTGCTGATTCACCGCTGCACGAGTTTAAATAATAGCTGAATTGTGTCAGTGGAATTCACTGTAAATCGATGCATTTGTTGATCGTATGTAGTGGACTTAAGGTCCGTTACACTCCTATCAACTGGTTTGAGAACATCAAAAAAAAATAATGAGGCTAGAGCGCATTAAATTTTCTGATAAAATAATATTATGCGAGCTCTTCAACGTCTTGAAAAACTGCAGAACATTCTCCTGATTCGACAGCCAGTCAAGCTCCTCTCCGGATTTTCTCATATGTTTATTACTCCACTGCTCGGCGAAGGCTTCCTCAATTTGAATAAACTCTGGCACCCGCTCTACCTAACAGTTTGACATAGATCATTACTCCATCTTGCAGGCTGCTTCCCGAGTTTGAGTCTTTCATTTCTCGGGCCCTATGACGTGGACTAAACAGCAACAAGCTGCCGGTCTAAAACTGAAATCGCTGCTGACGCAGCAGACAATCAGTTTAGAGGTGGGTGCGATCTTTACTGGCATTAATATCGTTAAAGCAGTTGTAAATTACAATCGAGCAAAATCGTCATTAAAGATAAATAATAAATATAAACAATTAATAATAAACTCTGTATTTGAACTTACATGATAAAAAATACACAAATGCGAGTTTATTGTCACATGGCAATATCTTGCAACTAACCTTATCATAGCGTTGTGGCCACTTCTATTTTTCTTAATAATCAAAGACATCAAAGACTACGTATATGACACTAATATCCTAACATACGTTGATGACACAAAGATTTACATGAAAATATAATCCACAAACTATTGTACCCTCTTGCAAAATTGTATTAATCCCTAGCACAGTTATGTGCCAAGAACCATCTCTACATCGCCAATAAATACCCTGTGCAACTACAATTAACTGTTACGACTGCCTCAATCAGCATAGCACGGCATTTAAAAATAATATCCTCAAGGATATATAAATCCGGAATAAATTATCACAATCAAGATACTTCAGAACGTGTTAGATTTAAAATCCCTCACAAATTTCTAGTAATAGTAGATCCCTTACATTTTTTTTAATAATTCCTCATATGGTATTTTTTGTTGGGGAGGAGCTAAATATAATGTTCTCAATCCGCGTATGACAATGCCAAAGGTGCTTCTTCAGGTCATTGTCAAGAAGCCGCGAAGTTACCACTCGAACGACTTGTTCAAAATTTGAATAAAAAAATATTCTGGGTGCAGCAGCCATATCATAGTGGTACTTAGAACGGCCTGTCATAATTGAATGCTATACAGAATTTCGTGTTTGTGCTGTTGACCGTTGCAGAGTCCCCTCGTTGGAAGCCAACCCTGCGTGCAGCATCCATGTCGCGATGAAACTTAGAACGGGTTATAAAATTAAATGCGTATACAAAAGTTCGTTTCTATGCTGTTGATTGTTGAGGAGTCCCCTCGTCGGGAACCAACCCTGGGTGCAGCAGCCTGTCCCGGTGAAACTTAAAACGGGCTAGCATAATTGAATGCGTATACAAAATTGTGTGCCTGTGCTGTTGAGCGCGGAAGAGTAGCCAAATCAGGAGCCGTAGAATCAGATCATGCTCACCATAGAAATGCATTATCATCGGAACTGTGCCAACGTGTAAAATTTCAACTTCATATGATAAGAGCAAGTGGTTCTAATTCAGCTTGCAAGATTTGACCTAAACAAACTTACATACTAACATACATTGCAAGGTACATACAAGCTTGTAAAAGGCGTTAGGCGTGCTGCGCCATCTAGCGGTAGGTAAACATTGCAAATAAACAATATTCGCGATATTTTATCTACTGCTAAATGGCGCAGCGCGCTCAACACTTGTAAAACTTTTATTTAACAGTCAAGTTGTTTTTTTTTAATTGTATTAAAAGTTGCATATTTGTCGTACTGATTCACTAACCCACTACAATGATGTCACTAATAAAAACTATACTAATTATATAAACTTTAATTATTTATACCTTTGATTTTATTATGAGATTGCTATCAGACCTGCTTTATCATTTAGTATTTTTTCTGTTTTATTTAGATTTTACATATGAACAAAGATCATCATATATTGAGTCTGTTTTAGCACTGGTTATGGCCTAGTTGCAGATTCTGCAATGAAACATTTAAATATAATTTTAATAATTATTATTTTTTATTATTAATAATAAAAAATCACACTCTAAGATTAACTACTACTTGAATAGCAAAGATGCTAGGTGTTTGTATACCTTTCTTAATTTTTAAATTCATTCGCTATATATATATAAGATCGAACATTTATTCAATTCAATTCCTTACATAAAAATTTATAGTTGTAAGTATATTTTGACTATTATTGATTTTTCCTTTGTTTTTTTTATTATTATATTTTTAATTAAAAGCTTATTATAGACTGTTTATAATTTTTGGACATTTTTTTCATAATTAAATAATATCTCGTAATGATTACTATTAAAATATAGTGTCTACCTTAGAACAGGTGGCACCCTAGTGTGATTTTGATTATTGAAAAATTTTATAAATGTATGTTAAAAATTATCAAACTAAAGTTCCTTTTTTTTTAGTTTTAAAATTGAGAAGAGAAGAATAACCAAAATACCAAAAGAAAAATACAAAACAAAACAAACAACTATAAAAAGTAAGGAATAAGCTTAATCCTAATGTAAAGAGGTAACAAACGAGTAAGATGTTTTTAACTGTACTTATATTTCCTGTTGCATGTTAATGTTTTCGGCTAATTTTAAACCAGGCGGATATATATGGTGAGAAGTAACGAAGACTACATGCTATTTGCGGACATTAGGCGATGTTAATTTTCACTTTAAAATCTTTTAGCTAAGCACACGGACACTGGGAATGGCAAATAGCCTCGTTAAGAGTAGGTAACAAAACAGAGTTTAAATGAATATTCGTAGTTAGTTTATGTATATTATACGAAGAAGTAAATAAGGAGTTGAAAAGGAATTAAAATCCGATCGAAACTATTAAACAGATGGTAATAGGTCATGAACTAATAGGCCCTTTTATATGATCTGACCGAATTCGAGGGCCATCATTTTCCAAGCATTGCACCCATAGTTTATATTCATATATTCATTGCCTGACTATATTGCTTTCATATTACATAAAGCAACAGTAATTGAGAAGCAGCATTTGAAAAAGTAGCTACCTATTGATTATATTGGTTTTTTTATTATTTTTTACATTTTTATATTCTATTATTTTGATTTTTTCTTAGTATTTTAGTTGTTTTTTTTTAATATATTTTAACTAGTTTATTTGACACCCATATGGTCTGATTCATCAGAAAAGACAGATAATTCATTAGATCACACAGATCAGACCCAAATGATGTGATTCTAAGAATTCTCTATTTTATATTGTTCTATTCAGTTATGCACTGAACTCCTTACTTTTGCTATTTATCCTTAAAATAGGTAAGATATACAAACTAGTATTATGCAAAAAGCTTTTTATAAAGCAATCGTACTTGTTACTTACAGAAGTTTGTATATTACTACCTATAATCGTATAACTAAAATAAACATCATAAAAATAAAATAAACATGAAATCCTTTTCATTTTGGAATTTTATATTTACATTTCCGCCATGTCCAATTGACGGCTAAAAACCTCTTTTGGACGAGTAAAATATTTATGTAGTAAATCTCGTTCCTGCTCTTTGGTTAACATACATAAATATAATATAACAACATACAACCGTCTTGATGACGACGTAAAAAAAATTGAAAGTACCTTTTTATTCAATAAAAAAAAATGGCTTCTTGACGATATAGGTCGCTCAAGGACAGACAATGATCTTCTGCAAATCATCTTTTAAAAATAATATACCTGCATAAATGTATATTTATATGTATATGTGAATGCGTATCTATGAATATATTTTTATATGTATGTATTTAAGTATATGTATCTATATATGTATATATGTATGTGTACGAGTAGGTACATACGTCAGTTATGCTTCTCCACCCAAGTCTGAAAATCGTATGCCCAGATACAGGCTATATTCGGCCTAGTTGGGCATGCGCTGAGCATGGTCATTTGAATGTGGGTCGTCGTTTACTTCGTACCATTACTTAGTATGACCATTTTATGAATTCTGCAAGTTATGTTTAAAATAAATAAATAATAAAATAAAATAGTCAAAATTTTAAATATTAGATTGTCAAAAAACTATATCTGTGAAAATTATATTAATATTTTAAATCGTCCAATATTTGAAACCTACTAAAAGTTATTCATCGTAATAGCTAGTCAGTAAAAATTTAAATAATTAAAATAGAAGCCTAATAATTGATAATATTTTTTTAACATGATGGCCGGAACACGTTGAACAGCTCACGCGCGTGGCTAGAAACGAGGACACGACTAGAAAGACTGCGCGAACTGTGCGATTAACTGAGCAAACTGCGCAGCTTATCGGTGTAAAGTCAACCTCACAGCGCAGCCCAAAAGTCTGTGTAAAATCTGAC
This sequence comes from Micropterix aruncella, assembly GCA_944548615.1. Lineage (NCBI taxonomy): Eukaryota > Metazoa > Arthropoda > Insecta > Lepidoptera > Micropterigidae > Micropterix > Micropterix aruncella. Next base: position 2,268,217 of record OX155959.1, read on the forward strand.
AGAACTGCGCAGTTTGCTCAGTTTATCGCTCAAATTAGCATGCAGAATGTTAGATGCTATATTTATTAATACGACGCTTTACTCTTAATTTAGTTACTGCAGTATATTTCTTTGCTTTTGAATAGGTGAGAAATACAAAAAATACAGTTTCTGAGTATAACTACCGAGTGTGGAATTTCTGAGAAATTTCTGAGTATAACTACCAATTTTGGGTATATCTACCAAGTGTGAAAATGGTAAGACTAAAAAAATACCAACATAATAAAATTACAAATGTACCACTTTTTTAATGTTTACATATTCAAATTAAGTAATGAATGTGTTAAAAAAATATGAAGAAATGGTCTAAAATGGTTTTCGTCTCAATTTGCACTTTGCAAAATCATCGATCAGTTTTGAGACTTTCATTTTTTCTGCTTCTATCTTCTTTGGATATAACGTCGATTGTACACAGTATTTTCATTCCCCCCCCACCCCCCCCGAACTACTGCACCGGCTTAGTTACTCCACTTAAACCGGGGTAGCTGCTCCGGGCGGCAATTTAAGGGGGCGCAAGGGCATCTATGAGCTTGAAAAAAATTATCTCTAAAGCGCCTAGCATCCAGGACGCGTCGTACTATCGACTGTTTTTTCATTTGATTTTGGAACGCATCCTACGTTGATTTTTAAGCGCGTGCGTAGTGTGTGTGATGTCTCTGCCGTGGGAATTCCCGTCGCGTCTAGAGAAATCCTCTACACAGACAAAGGGGACGGGGCTACACGAGCGGAGCCGAATATACCCAAACGGCCGAACGTCAAGCGACTCGACGTTCAACCTGCGGTAGCTTTAAGAAGTGCCGTTTTATTTGCTTGAGCGATTGAAATCAAGTTAAGACAGAACTAACCACAAGGGACATTTTCCTCCATTGTTTATCAGGCAATATAAAAACCACAAATAAATTGAAATTATATTAGGTCTTTGAATCGAAAACTTCGATTTTTTGACGTCCCCGGTTGAAAGAATTATTATATATCGTTATACGTTAACGACTTCGCTCGCCGTAGCTGGCAACTCCAAACTGCCCCGGTTATTCGACGTATTGCGCAAGCGAATAGTTGACGCAGACAGGTGCGCAAACTGCCCAGTTTCGCCCGATGTGTTTTACTTCCGACCCTAACTGTTTACGATTGCAGGTTACAGCAGCATGCAGAGGTCGTAGCGGCCCTTCCAGGTTAAGTCCCTCTTCGGTGATACTGCCGTATGGGAGTTAAACAGTCAACTAGAGTTGTCGACTACAGCGGGTGAGCCCGTCACCTCAGGAAGTTTTAACAATTAGTCGTTATATCTCCCTGGAGTGAGCGCAGAAGACTTAGGACAAAAACAGTCCACCGTCTAGCTCCGCCACAAACCCGTAAGAGGTCAACGCCTTAACCGCGAGATAGCCAGGAGTGTTACCCAGCGGGCTTACACTTACGCCCTTACTTCCAATTGCGACCAGATTACTCCAGTCTCTTGATTGGTTACGAGTTCGAGGTCGCTTACGCGGTCCTCTCCCTTACGAAGCGGTGAAACGGTGTTTACCGAATCTATCGCGGACCACGGCATCCTTTGCCCGGCTGTTCACCCAGGTAGCCGATGGTCGATTCAAGAGCAGTCGCTGTAAGGTCCGCAACCACCCGCGCTCTATAGGAAACTACTGCTTCCAGACTCCCCCGACTGTTAGTCAGAGTGCGCAATCGATTGGCTTATGCCGCACGATGCGCAGACCGTCCAGGAGCGCCAGAAGGTTGATTCCAAAGGGAAACTAACCATAAGGTCAGAGTCCTACCCAGGCTCGCACTTCATGCGTGGAGGCCGTGGGATAGGTGTTGACCCGTGAGTGTGACCAACCCTGAACAGAATGGGTCTTCGTGGCCAACTCAGCAAGGGCCCATTAACCCCCTAAACTAAACTGTCAGTTTGGCGGACCTAAGGAAACACAAACAAGCCATTGGTTACGTCAGTCACTTGCAAGCGCATGAAAGAGGGGAGCAGCAGAAGCTTCCCCCCCCCCCCCCTCCCCCACCCCATTAGACCTTGAAACGATTTGAACGCTGTAGCCGAAGTTGGCTAGCAACGCAGAAAGTGGCGTTGTCGCCTAAGCTGCACGTAACCATTTGGACCCGAGAAGTATCCACGGATTAGTCACAAGCTACACGTACCTACTCGTTGTACATGGGTGTAGCTGTTGCACCTATTTTACAGATGCTCCCCGAATAGCCGGCGGCCATCTCGTATTCACCGAGTGTCGTCTTTCGCATCTCACCGGCCACCGCACGCACGCCTTCAAAGTGTATGCAAACGGCATGCAAATCTTGTTTGGACACGGTCAGTTACTTAGTCTGTTCCCTAACGACGCAATACTTTACACTTCTAATTTCGCCGACAACGTTACACGCGCCATTCAGCGCTACTACACCAATAAACACACGACTCTTGAATGTACAAACGTCCGTCGAGCGAGGCGCTACCGACAAGTGTAAACGTATGGAGATCATTGGAGAACTAACATCATATTGAACAAAGTGTGCGTAACCGTTACCATAAAAAGCATGAGGAACGGATAGGGTCTGCCTTAAGAGCGTTTAGTTTCGATGAAATGCATCTTTTATTACACAACTGCCCTTTTAAGAGTGTTATGTGTTCAGGATTCATCTATGTATGTTTTCCGTTTCTATATTCCTCTATAACTTCTAAACGCTTAACCGATTTAGAAGTGCGTCGTATTGTTAGAACCCTTGTGTCCTCCCGAATGTCATATGGTACGTGTCGCGACCCCTTGCTATCATATAAGGAGAAAGCAGCGTCTTTAATATAAATGGCCGTGCTACGCGGTGCGTGTTTATTTATTTATTGGTTTAAGGATTAATTACTATAAAACATTGATTTTGCTTACAAAAATGAACCATATTAGAACAAATCAGGGATTTTTTATATATGAAAATGAAATGAAAATGAAATGAAATGAAAAATACCTTTATTGTACTAACAAAAAAAAAATTACATGGGTAAAGAAAACTTAAATTCTATTTTGACTTAGTACAAACGGCGGGCTTATCGTTTCACGATTTCTTACAGCCAACCGTGTAATATTAAATAAAAGTATCAATACAGCTCACATACATAAACATATACACATAAATATACATATACATACATCCAAATATACATACATACATAAAAAATATAATTTATAATATAGTATATGTATATTATAATAATAAATACATAGAAACTACAGATAAATAATAATAAAAATAACTGCTTATATAAAATGATAGATATTACAAAGTTCTTATGCTTCTATTCAGTCAACAACCCAACGAAAGGGGGAAGGGGGGAGGGGATAGGGGGAGGGTTGGTTCTTAGTTGATATTTTGAGGGAGAAAATGTTTTTTCAGTAACGCCTTGAAACAGGGCAAGGATGTTGCATGACGAATAGCATGCGGAAGCTGGTTCCAAAGTCGAGCAGAATGGACGCTAAATGAGTTAGTGAAAAAAGAAGACTGATGTAGTGGAATTGCTATGGTGTTGTCCTGACTTGACCTGAGTGGAACACCATGACTTCCTAACGGGAGAAAGAGGTCTTTAAGGTAAGGAGGTGCTATGGGACTATTTAGGACTTTATAAAGGAGTGAGAGGGCATGCAGATTTCTGCGCTCACGAATTCGAAGCCAGTGAAGTCCATCGCGATATTCGCTTACATGATCAAATTTACGCAAGTCGAATATATATCGTATGCAGATATTTTGTAGCCGTTCGAATTTATCCAGTATCTTCTCTTTAATATCTATAGTACCGACATCAGCATAGTCTAGAATTGGAAGTAGCAGTGTTCTTACTATAGTTTGCTTAGTTGCTGCTGGAAGGAGTCTCTGTAACCTTCGGAGGCTATGAAGGCCATTGAAAATACGACGACTAATTTGGTTGGCGTGTGCCTGCCACGAAAGAAATTCGTCTATGACTATTCCAAGATTCTTGACAGTTTTGGTATACTCAATAATATTACCGTTTATTTTGAGGGGTGACATTGACGTTTTGTTAGTATTAGACATGAGTTTCTGGCCACCAATCACAATCGCTTGTAATTTGGCTGGATTTATGATTATGCCATGTATTTCGGCCCAACTTGATATGTGTTCTAAATTAGAGTTCATAGTCGACACGGCAGAAGGCAGGTCATCAGGTCTGGCATGGAGGTAAATGTGAAGGTCATCAGCATATAAATGATAGGATGTAGTTAAGCCCTTGGCAATCGGGTTAATGAAGATAGAGAAGAGCAGTGGGGATAGGACACACCCTTGCGGGACACCAGCTGTGAGCTCGAGCAAGTCTGATTGGCCCTCAGACGATTTAACACACTGGTAGCGTCCGCGCAAGTAGGAGTCAAACCAACTCACCACTCCTCTAGAGATATTGAGCGATCGGAGTCGCTCAAGGAGAAGTTCAAAGTCGACAGAATTAAATGCGCTACTGAAATCAAGCAACGTGAGAATAGTTAGTTTTCTATCATTCATATATATCGACTTTAGAAGTAAGAACACAGAATATTTTTGTATTATTATTCCAAAATACGTATGAATTCTCCTGGCCGCAGTTTCACATTAGATTGTTTAAATACAGTGCCTGATTGACGAATATAAAATATAATAGAATAGGAAGTAGTCAGAAGAACAATAAAATAAGTAGCAGCTTGATGATAAATCACTTTAATTTATGAAAACCACTGTCTAAATGCTTCTTTAAACTGCTTCGCCGTGTAAAAGCACTATCGCATTCTCCACATGAGTACTTCTTTAATTTTCTGTGGATTGCATCGACGTGTACTTTCAAATACCCTTTACGTTTAAAAGCAGTACCACATTCTCGACATGGGTATTTCTTCAGATTACTGTGAACTGCGTCTATGTGTTTTTTCCGATTTCCTTGCTCGGTAAAAGCAAGATCGCATTCTGCACATGAGTATTTCTTCAATTTTCTGTGAACTGAGTCTATGTGTTTCTTCAAAAACCATCGCCGCGTGAAAGAACTTTCACATTCTCCACATGAGTAGTTCTTTATATTGCTGTGAACGGCATCTAAATGCACCTTTAAATGACCTTTCTTTGAAAATGCACGATCGCACTCGCCACAAACAAATCTTTTCAATTTACGATGAACATTATCTAAATGACTTTTTAGACTTATTTGTTGCGTAAAAGCCTGATAGCATTGTCCACACGAGTATTTCTTAAGCTTCTTATGAACTGAGTCCAGATGTCTCGTTAAATCTCCTTGCCTGGCAAAGGCGTGGTCACATTCACGACACACAAATTTCTTTAATTTCAAATGAATACTATTAATATGTCGATTTAAGCTATTGTTATGAGAAAACACTCTGTCGCAGTCTGAACAAACAAGCGATTTGACACGCCTAACACTGGATGTACTATCACCAATATTACTGCTTCCAGATGGTCCATCTACGATTGGTTCTGGGTTTATAAAACGAGTATCTTCAGATCGTCCACCTACGATTATTTCTGGATGTATACAATGAGTCTCTCCAGATCGTCCACCTGCGATTGGTTCTGGTTTTGTAAAACGAGTCTCTCCAGATCGTCCACCTACGATTGGTTGTGGGTTTATAAAACGAGTCTCTCCAGATCGTCCACCTACGATTGGTTCTGAATTTGTAAAATGGGTCTCTCCAGATCGTTTACCTACGATTGGTTCTGACTTTATAAAACAAGTCTCTCCAGGTAGTCCACCTACGATTAGTTCAGAATTTATAACACGAGTATCTCCTTGGCAGAAATCGACCACAGTTACTCGCTCATGTGGTATAAAACCGCTCAGAGGAATATTTGAATCTGTATCATCAGAATCGTAGACCTCTTTTTTAATTGAGACATTTTCTTCAGACTTGACAGTAATGTTGCTGTAATCGTCGACCACCACCTCACTCATTATTCTATGAAGTAATTCACTGTTTTAAGACAAATCTCTATTTCAAAAAGTTGAATGATTACAACCGCAAGGAAGTGGGGCTCGCGAGGGAATACGATTTGACAGCTGTCACTTTTCTCAAAGTTGCCATTTGATCATTTTCTTTGCTCCAGTGATAAATTTATTGTTTTGTATATAAATTTACTTTTTAAGAGATAATTACCATTTTTATTATATTAGCTAAGTATACTTGGACATATCTCTTATTCTCGTATTATTTTTTCGGGCCCGGTTTATTTCGATTTTTGCCAATCCTCTATTGATCCCGGGGGCGCCAGTTTTGCATGCGGCAATTTTGCACAAATGTCACTTTTGACAGTTCCAAATTTGTTGAGGGCAGATTTGCAGGAGGCAACCTTGCAGGCGGCAACCTTGGAGGCGGCAACCTTCAGTACAGTTTTTAAGTTTTTCTGTTAGGTTAGGTTAGGTTAGGTTTTTCTTTCCCTAAAATCGAAGTGACATTAATTACCGGCATCCTTGTAGTGGATGACTTTTATACATCAAACTAAACATAAAAAAAAATGATTTAAGTTTTTCTGTTAGGTTAGGTTAGGTCATTTTGTCATTTGCAAAACTGCCTTCTGCAAGATTGCCTTCTGCAAAACTGCCGCCTGCAAGAATGCCGTCTGCAAGATTGCCGTCTGCAAATTTGCCTTCTGCAAGTTTGATGGGACCCATTGATCCTACATATATTTTTTAAATCGTATCATCACTTTGAATAGTTTTCTCCTTCAGTATATGAATATTTAAAGTTGTCAAATATTACGGGCGAACCCGCCACCCCAGGAAGCTATTACGATATCATATAGTTTTCTCTTCCATAAAGTGAACTCACAGACTTACAGATAAACACAGTCCACAGTCTAGCTACGCCAACGCAAGAGTCCAATGCCTTACGCGGGGCATTGGGAAGGAACCCAGCGGGCCGACCTCGCGCCCTGGGAGTTTTAACGACATCAGGTCGTTCTATCTCCCATGAAGCTAATGTGAAGATTTGGCGGACAAAGACAGTACACTCTCTAGCTACACCGATGAGCCTGTGAGAGTCCAGCGCCTTACCGCAAGGCAATGGGAAGTGAACCCAGGGACCATACCTCCAGTTTGGTCGAGGATCCACAAGAATACTGACAAGTTTAAAAAAAAGCGACACTCATAATGTTAATACTAGACATAAGCATAACATTGTTGTACGTGCTACTCGTCTCCACAAAATAAGCAATTCTTTTTTGGGACAATGTATACGCTTCTATAACAAACTTCCTCATACTATTAGATAACTATCTGTAAATAAGTTTAAAGCTACCATCAAAGCAAAATTGTATAAAAAAGCATACTATACAATATCTGATTATGTAAATGACAAAACGGCTTGGGAGTAAGGCTTGGACGCATCATAAAACATAAATTAAAAATAATATTTAATTGTGTCTATATGAATAAAGAACATTTTGATTTTGATTTTGAATTTTTGATTCAAAATCGCTTACGCGACATGTACCTGACGATAGCGGTAATTCTAATTGAATTTATTGCGGATCCGTGACGCCCTTTTCCTGTCAAGGTCGCTCGGGATCGAGTGGCAATCGGATCGTATCTAAGAACAGGTGACGCCAAGTAAACAACCACCCCGCTCTTTAAAATATATACATCTCCAGACCTCCCGGGTTACTCTCCGGATTGCGTAAGCGTGGCTGGCACAGCCTGTTACGAAAAGCACCCACTTCTGCCCAATATGCTCTCCCGGATCCGCACGCCTCCGTCTGGCGCAGGCAGAGTTAACAGCGGCCCTTTCAGATTAAGTACCTCTCCGAGGAGACCACCGGATGAAAGTTGAACCGTTAGTTGGACCGACCGAGGTAACACGAAAAGGTTATCACCCATCCAACCAAACTGTACGGAAACATTAGGAACCATTATAATATTAGGTTAAATTAAAGATTTTTTATATATTCCACTTTAGAAGTATTATATTATTATTTCAAAATCCATATGAATCCTCCCGGCTGCAGTTTCACATTATATGGTTTAAATGCCGTGCCTGCTTGACGAACATAAAATACAATAGAATAGGAAGTAGTGACAAGAACAATATAATTGACGCAATTTTAACAAAACAAAAAGAATCCAAATTTTTTAATAAGTGCAGCGACCATGTGATGGTGAAACTTAGAACGGGCTATCATAATTGAATGCATATACAAAATTTCGTGTCTGTGCTGCCGACCGTTGAGGAGTTCCCTCGTTGGAAGCCAACCCTGGGTGCCACAGTCCTGTGCAGGAGGAGAGTTAATGGGCCCTTGCTGAGTTGGCCACGAAGACCCATTCTGTTCAGAGTTGGTCACACTCACGGGTTACACCTATCCGACGGCCTCCCCGCATGAAGTGCGAGCCTGGGTAGGACTCTGGCCTTATGGTTAGTTTCCCCTGGGAATCAACCTTCTGGCGCTCCTGGACGGTCTGCGCACCGTGCGGCGTAAGCCAATCGACTGTGCATTCTGACTAACAGTCGGGGGAGTCTGGAAGAAGTACTGTTTCCTATAGAGCGGGGGTGGTTGCGGACCTTACGGCGACTGCTCTTGAAATGACGATCGGCTACCCGATCCTGGGTGAACAGCCGGGCAAAGGACGCTGTGGTCCGCGATAGATTCGGTAAACACCGTTTCACCGCTTCGTAAGGGAGAGGACCGCGCAAGCGACCTCGAACTCGTAACCAATCGAGAGACCGGAGTAATCTGGTCACAATTAGAAGTAAGGGCGTGAGTGTAGGCCCGCCAGGTAACACACCTGGCTATCTCGCGGTTAAGGCGTTGGCCTCTTACGGGCTTGTGGTGTAGCTAGACGGTGGACTGTTTTGTCCTCAAGTCTCCTGCGCTCACTCCAGTGAGATAGAATGACTAATCGTTAAAACTTCCTGAGGTGACGGGCTCGCCCGCTGTAGTCGACAATCCTAGTTGCCGCAGTCCTGTCTTAGTGAAACTTAGAACGGACTGTCGTAATTGAATGCACATACAAAATTTCTTGTCTGCTGTTTGAGGAGTTCCCCCGTCGGGAGCAAACCCTGGGTGCAGCAGCCATGTCATGGTGAAACTTTGAACGGGCTATCATAACTGAATGCGTATACAAAATTTCGTGTCTGTGATGTTAACCGTTGAGGAGTCCCCTCGTCGGGAGTCAACCCTGGGTTAACAAGCAGCCAATCAGGTCATGCTTACCAAAAAAAATGCATCGTAAATTTTCAACTTCATATGACAATGTTTGAGGAGTCTCCTCAATTCCTAATGGATCCTATCATCAGAACAAGATTTTGATAAAAATAGGTCCAATCTGGAAATATATCCTTTCAAATAAAAAATAAAAAATTAGAAAAATCAGTTCATAAATGACGGAGTTCTGAGGGTAACAAACATTTTTTAAAAAAGATACAAACGAATTGATAACCTCCTTGTTTTTTTGAAGTCGGGTCAAAATAGGAAGCAGCTTGATGACTAATAATAAATAATAAATTAAGTCTGTCAGTAAGCCCATGCGGTTGCCGACATGGCGTGGGGAGCCCGTGTCGATTTAATAGTACCAATAAAGGTGTCCACTAATTTGAAAATCTGTCAGATCCAGTACGATATAGAGTCAAGAGTCTAGAGTTTTCTGTCAATTAGAGCTACATAATAAATATTAATGTCGTAAAAGAGAATGAGTATTTTGGGCTCACTTTTCCAATAGCTGTAAATCGTACACCAATAGAAAGATCTATTTATGTATGACATTTATTACTATGACGACTGATCTTAATTATGAGCCGTTTTTGAGTTATATCCTATAAAATATGGCTAATTACCTATATCCCCTAGGGCACCTAACACATCCAGGCTTTGTATTTTTAATAATTATTTGAACTAAAACCGTCGCAGAATGATGACCTCCTCATCGTGATCCGACGACGGCGACCTCTTGGTTGACAGGACTTCTTACAAGTCCGGTCTGATGTACAAAAACTAGAGGTCATCTGCGCGTGAATAGTTTACAGTGAGTAAGCGGTTGCGCTTGTGCACTCACTCTCTCGTCCCTGCAATCCGTGCGCCAATGGAGCGGAGATCCCCGCCACGATTGGAGGAAAGAGGGATGCAGTTTCTGGCCGCCGGTTTTTAGCCCTCAACCGGACGCCCTAGGCCTTCCACGATGCCGTGCTGTCCCGCCGCTTCCGCCAACATCCGTCGCTTATAAGCTGTCGAGTTGCCTTCTTCGCCGGACCAGTATTCGTACACTATGTAGGAGGTATCCGCAATCAGACCTGTCCACCAAAGCGTGCAGGCCCCCTTCGACCAGTTTTAGCACACGAGCCGACGTGGTTTACCGCGGTGTGGCTGCTGTGTGTACAACAGCTACTTGGAGCCACTGGTGAGAGATTTGTAGAACGCCTGTGGACCAGTGTGTTTCTCCACCCTCCGTAACGAGAGCCGGCTGAAGTAACCTGAAAGGTGCTACCACTAGACACTCTACTACACCGCAATATACCCGAATACCCGAAACGATAAACTACATACGCTGTGTAAGTGCAAATTAAGTATATACTCGTATTCCTAAGAATGCTCGATTTTGTCAGCAGTATATGGAGAAGAAATTCTGGGATATCTTGCTTGAACTCTGTAATGTGTCTCATGATTTCATTGCCGCTCCGTTTTCTGATGACCTATATAATATGCTAAGGCCAGCTGTTCAACATGGTGTGCCCAAGAACCGTACATCATAATATATTATCTTTATGGATTTTCACTGCAAATAATATATTTTAATTAAATAATTGACATGGGGGTTTTCGTGTAATTAGACATATTTAAGAGGATTCCGAACTTAAAAACTGCGAACGGCTCATAATAGAGGTAAGTTACAGTAGTCATAAATATTGTAGAGAAATAGATTTTTCCTTTGTTTTTTTTAATTGGGAAGTTTGGAGGAATGTTATATGATCTTGGTTTATTTGAGTTTACTTTATATGACTTTGGTTAAATTGGGTAACTAGTTTAAGACTAATTTAATGCCATTCTTACGCAACGCTAATGGTTTTAATAGAAATAAATACTCTTTATCTCTTATCCATGGTAAATAAATTATTGTTATTGGAGAGGTGGGCCCAGCGCCCATACATTTTTGTCCATCGTCCTTTATGCAATATTTGATAAGTGGACCTGGCGTAGTTTGAAACTAAATGGAGTTTAGGGAAGTAAAACAAGAGCATAGAGTAAAAATGTATTTTTTTTTAAACTGGATCTGGCGGAGTTTGAAATTAAACGACAAAATTATATCCGCAAACGGCGCTATCACGGCTCAAATAGGTAATGCAGAAGAGGGTAATGCTGGCAACAACCACAATTGTGAGAAGCTTTCTGCATTTGTATCTCTTGACCACCTAGGTCTGATTCGATAATGTAGAACCTGCCTCCGTGGTCTAATCTGGCCTTAATAACCAAGCAAATAAACACCTGTTTACCATAGGTATGACAGACAGCCCTCTATGCAGAGGATGCATGGAGGAAGAAGAAACGCCACAGCATGTGCTCATGGAATGCAAGAGCGTGGTAGAGCAACGGGCAAGAATACTACAATCTCCAGCATATGGCCCGGAGGCCTGTAGCAACCTAAACAGGCTGCTAACCTTCTGGGACAGCCTGGGTTGGCTGGAGTAACATAAATAGAAACATGAGCCACGCACAACGGCCCAATCAAGAGGCCAAGTGCGGGAAATAGCCCAGGAAAACTAACTAACTAACTAACTATGGCCAAGCTTTTGGTTTTTATACTATACAATAACTTGCTCCAATAGAAAGGCATTCCTATATTAGGATGTTATCATGATAGTTGCAATAATAGCTCTAAGAGCATATTCAATATTACCATTGATTTTACAGCGTATTGATTGGTATTTTACTACAAAATTCAACGTGCAGCTATGATTTAAAACCTCGTTTTTTATTATTATAGAATATTAATTCATATCATGATAGGATGCCGAATAGACGTGCTTAGAGCGCCATCAATGCTAAACCAAAACGCCGACATATTGAACGTAACAGAAGATGAATTAATGTTTAGATATATGACTGCCATCTACACGGTGCATTTCATAGTAAAATCCTAGCTGTAAACCCGTAGTACTGCGTTGAGCAATCTAAAGTTTCACTCATAGAATTACCATTTGAAAGGACTATCGTGCTGTCTAGGTCACCGTGTATTGCCGATACTGTGATTGCCATCACCGGCATAATAAAAATGACGCTGACAACCCCTGAGCGTACCGGACGATGCGCCAAGAGCAAGCATTTATTCTGCCTGATTTATCGTGCCTTAAACCCCTTATCTAAAGACTCCATTTAAGGTTTTATGACTCGTATGGATTTATTGACCATGATATATTTGAATGCTCTTTAGCCAGTCGACAATAATTCTCTCGGCATATCAATCTCCTGGCTGATTTGAAGAGATTGACATCGCAATAAGTCAGCCATTTTGACACGAGTTATTCACAATAAAGGGTTTTTGATTGATTGATCACTCACCAATATAACATGTTACTACATACTTCTGATCTGGAATGCAAATCAGAGACACTTAATAGTATTTTTATTAATATACGTATTTTATATCACTATCCAAGAAACATACAAATATTTTATTACATTAGATACAAAAACATTAAATTTCAGGAGTCTAAGCTGATTACATGTCTCCATATTTTTTTGATTAAAATGAATATATAAATAAGAATAGAATAGAATAAGAATAATTTATTTTCAAAAACCCGATCTAAGTATAGAAATTACATATCTAGTGCTATTTCTACAAATAAAATTACATTTTAAATTACTCATAAAATTATAAAAAAGTCTATAAAAAAACTAATAATTGAAAAAAAACATAGAAATTCAAAAATTCAATAACAAAGACATAAAAACTAGAAAAATAAAAAACAAGATGAGAAAAGAGAAAACATAGAGAATCAGCAATTCAATAACAAAAATACATAAAAACTAGAAAAATAGAAAGCATCCAAAGAGTTCTACATAAACTACATTTAATAAGGATCAAACTATCGATCAACAATCAAGATATAGAAAAATGTATCGACTCTTAAAAAAGAACAAAAAATCAACTGGTCTCGATGACATACCTGTTAGCATAATTAAAATCCATAAACGTGTACTGGCACCCTGTCTAACATATCTTTACAATTTAAGCTTTTCAGAGGGAATATTTCCAGATTGTTATAAAGTAGCCAAGATTACACCGATATATAAAAAAGGGCGATCCCACGAGCGTAGAAAATTATCGACCCGTAGCCCTACTGAGGAATTTCTCAAAAAATTTGGAGAAGGTCATCGAAAAACGACTAAATGGTTTCCTTGAAAAATTTGGGGTCATTTCAGACAGTCAATATGGATTTCGGACAAAAATAAATCTACACAGGATGCCGTGTCGTCTGCATGTTTCATAATTGAGAATAGTCGAAACAAAAAGACGCTTTCAGCAGGACTGTTCTGCGATCTAAGCAAAGCATTCGACTGTATAAATATCAATACCTTGGTAGACAAGCTAAACTAATATGGAATTAGAGAAGTGGCCAATTCACTCATCAAATCGTACCTACAAAATAGGCAGCAAGTGGTGGAGATTAAAATAATTGATGGAATTGAGGAAAAGGCTGAGCAATCGAGATGTGAAATAGTAAAAATGCCTAATGTTCTGGGGAATGGCAGCAAATTCGATAAGAATTCTTATCCTTCGCAGTCTAGAGCATCCCAAAGAACTTCGTGTAAGCCGTTTTTTATCGAGTCGGGTATCATGTCGATGTACCTACTCGTCCACCAAAATATTATATTCGCTCGTAAACATATATCGGAGGTCTGGCGAATTGTGATTTCCAGCAACACAATGCCAGAAATAAATTTTACCTACATCTTTATCAGCACCGCGGCACCGGAGCAAGGTGCGCAATAGTTTTCTTCACCGAAGCCTCTGTTATTATTGGGTCCTTACCTAGGAAGTTGCTGTTCTATGAGGGAAATTTAAGGCCAAAAACTTTGTATGAAAAATATATATTTAATTAATAGAAATATTGACACCTATTAACTACGCAGATTTGTCATTTTAATGAAAGTTGCTTAATTCCTCTGCTGTAAAACTCACGTGGACAGGAACCAATGAGTGCTTTGAATGCGTTTTCCACCGACTCTCCAAAGTTGATTTTATCTCTTGTAAAAAGTTATCTTAATTCTGAAAAATGGAGTAAGGTCTGGCAAGTACGGTGGGTGACCAAGAATCTCCAGCCGCATCTCCTGCAACTTTGCGACTGTTTGCAGTAAAATCTGTGGTTATACGTTGTCATGCATAAGCAGTGGCGATGAGCGACTGACCAGGCTCGGTTATTTAATCACGAACTTCTCCATCATTGTTTTCAGTTCTTAACAGTACACATTTACGGTAAGTATATAGCCAGACTGCAGCACAAGATCTCATATTTGAAAATAACTTTACTATGGTTGCACAAACGAAAATATTTGAGCAAAAACAAACGACGGAAAGACAAATAATAAGCTGATTCTTAAAAAAGAATAACATGGCCTTGAACTATTTGAATCTGAAATACCGACTGAAACCCAAGTTATCCAAGTTCGAAGTGGCCAGTATTAAAAAACAGCAATTACATACATAGGTAGGGACCCAATATAATAAGGTCCCAGGGCATATTAGAAGGCTTGGAGAAAACCAATTCAGAAAATTAATAGGTAGTTACTAGCTTAGTCAAGAATCCAGTAAATTAAAAGAGATATGGATAATGCTGAATTCATATTCCAAAATTATCACAATGTAAATAAAAAAAGGAAAATTTTTGATAATTGACATTTGCCAAAGTAATTTATATTTTCATCACCGACTGCTATAATGCTGGATTTGACCATATATTTAAATTTGGACGTTTTTATTATACGATTATCTATTTTCATGAGTAACACATTATTTATTTGATAATTATGGTTATGGACATTGTGCTCTTTATTTAATCACAAATTGTAATTGCTACATTATTTTTTATTTATCATGGATTTCAACCCGATTATAAATTACTCAAATTAATTATGAACCAAACAGGTTATAAATTACTTAACTTAAGTCACAACAATCACGATAGTTAATATTCCCTAATCACTAAAAATGTTAGACGCAATGACTCATCTAAGTGTAAGAATGCCTACCTACTGGAGTAGAATAAATTGTATTGTATTGTATAAAATCGAAGACTATCGCGGTTGTTTGACATTATAAATAGGATAGAAAACGAATTTAACGCGTAAAATTTGTAGCACCCGACGTTTCGGTGACGTTGCAGCAGCCGTTGTCCAGGGTAGACTGAAGAGCTGTCAATCCGTTGTTTTGCGGGTAGGCCGCATACCGCTTCCGCAACTGCTTAGGTTATAACGGTGGTGGGGGCCGGGCTCGGACCGCGGGAATTTTGAAAATCCGTCTTGCACAAACACTCACTGTATCCTGATTTACGTTTTTGCGTTCGGCGTTCGTCGGCGGGAACATTTTAAGAAGAGGGTTCCATGTAGAAGAGAGTTTGTAACCGTCGTCTCTATTGAAGTTCGGGGTTCTTCTTATTTCAATAGCTTCCCGGATCATGCGAGGAAAGTAGAATTGTTCTTTGGATAGCACAATGGGATTTGGAAGATTTTCAGTCTACCCTGGACAACGGCGGCTGCAACGTCACCGAAACGTCAGGTGCTACAAATTTCACGCGGTAAATTCGTTTTCTATCTTATGTATTGTATTGTATTGTACATAGGGGGAGGGAAGATAGGAAGTAAGAAGTCATAATAAGTAAATAATTTAATGTGAATACAATTTATACAATTTAGTCATATACATATATATATAATGTGTTTATGCACACTTTGTGGTTGTCGTAAATAAAAGACGATATTGCGTTGCTCTGAAAAGAGAGAGTTTTATTATATTTAGATTGTTTCCGCTTTTACAGTACATGTTTTTATAATACTCACCTGAAAAGAGAAACAACATTCTTCTTCTTCTTTTTTGTTTGATGGCTCCACCAAAAGAGGGTGATTTCTGCCAAGTGTGCCGTTGAAATAGCAGGAAAAGAAACAACATTAAAGCTATTAACTCACAACAATCACTTGAAATGTTTTAGACACGAAAAACTTAACCTCACTCTTCTGACGTTTCGCCAGACTACCCTCGTTCACTTTGTTGGCTGTTTCATACATGTCACGAATGTCAATCCAATCACTGTATTCAAGTCATGGAGTGGGAAATTTAAATGTAGTGCAATGAACTCCATTTATATATAAATATATTCATTGATATATATTATTATTATTATATAACAATTACAATAACACATCAAGACGGTCATTAATCATTGACTTCTTGAGAGCGATAGATGACGTGTTGAATACGTCAATATTGCCGAAATGCGTATTTTAACATTTTACCTGCCTATAAATGCAACAGTTTTGTGCATAAATAGTGCTAATCTGCGGAAGGTGGAATAACTCCGTTTGGCGAGTGAGTTGCAATGGTACACGGAAAGATACCATTCCATGCGGATCAGAACAATTGATTCAACCTGTCAATAATGTATAGGAATTTAATAATTATAATAATGAAACCTCTATCTATCGATATTGAAGGGACTTTCAAAGGGAAAACAGTTAATGCGGCTAAGAATTAATGGGTCATCTTGTAAAAACTACTCAAGAGCCACAACAAAAATAAAATTCAGGAATTACCTCAGCGAAATCCTTATATATTACAAAAATTGAGAAGGCAAGATTAAAAATATTAGATTAGAAAAAGAAATGATTCGTTTAAAAAAGGATTTCATAGTTTCTAATTATCGTTTCTAAACATCGAGATTTGTCGGTTAAAACGGCGAACCCGTCGCCCCAGGGATTTATAACGACATCGAGTTATTCTGTCTCCTATGGAGTGAACGTACAAGACTAAATGGACAGCACAAACCACAGTCAAACTACGCCAGCAGCCCTTAAGAGTCTAACGCCTTACCGAGAGGCAATGGGAAGAGGATCCAGCGGGCAAACCTCGCTCCTTTACTACCAGATCCGAGGTCCTCTACAGGTGACGTAATTTTAAAAAATGGGCCCCGATGCAAAATCGAACAAAAGGTCCCTGCTCCTACTTATTTTATTAGGGCGTATAATAAAAACATTCATTATTGCATATAGGATGTTTTTTTTTTATACCTAGATACAAGACTTTACTTTATACCTAGATACTTTATACCTAGATATATTATAGCTACATTACAAGGGTAGCTTTCGCCTTAATTTGCACTCTGCAAAATCATCAATCGGTTTCAAGACATTCATTTTTTCGGCGTCCTTACCTTCCTAGTAGTTAGATGGAAAGTCGGTCGTAACGGAAGTTCCATTTTGGGCCCCCAAACTACCGTAGGCTCTGGTGTGTCTATTTTAAGTATGCAATAAAATGTTACATATTGAATCAAATTGACAATAAAACGATCAGCTTCTTATCAGATATCCCGCTAGCATAGAGTTCGTTCAGTATTGCTGCAATTTTCTCACGCTTCAGCGCAGTTGCTGTGTGAGTTCTGCTACAGGCGTATCCATCCGCTCGTGAGTCGTTGTAAAATTCTGGGAAGCTTTGTCAAATATTAGCGCCAAAATGCTGTTAACACGATTATGACGTTAGGCAATGAGTTCATTGACCTTACTGCCTCCGCCCCCCACCAGTTCGTCTGTCACCCCACCCCGCTTCTGTCGCCAAGCACACTAGCTAGTCTCGCTGGTGTTTAGAGGATGACTGAAACTGTTTACTTTTTATTCGTTTAAATTAGCAACTCGTTTTTAAAACGAGGCCTCGAGTTCACTGTGACTTTCCCGCTATATTTATGTCTTCTCTCCAGGTGTTGATGTGTTGGCGCATCCTTTAATTGACATACCATAAGAAACAGCCGATTCTAGCAGCAAATTCTTGCAACCCTACAGCATATTCTAGAAACTGATTATTTATTTTAAGTAAAGCACGAGATTCACATTCCTGCAACATTACAAAATGTTCGTTACCAGTAGCAAACAAGTAAATATATTAAAAACTAGCGGAACCCGGCGAACTTCGTCTCGCCACGAATTTGTTCGCTTAGCGTTAACATAGGTAATTTTCATCGACAGTTGTTTGAAATTTGCATTGTTTGTTTAAATTCTTCATTGAAAGCAGTCTGATTGTTTATTTTTTGTCTCACCAAAAGAGCAGTTTCATCAATTGCCATTTGTGTCCTAAATGGAGGAGAAAAGTGTGTAAAAAGTACGATTTTGTTTGACAGAGAATGTTAGACATAAAATGCTTAGAATCTGGTGCATTTCCAGACACGAACGATCCTAATGGAACCAATGGTGTCAATCTCATTTTACCCCCTGCGCAACACAAAGCGAGTGGTTCGTGGCGGTACTTCAATGCATTGCAATATTGGCACAAATGGTCCATTTCTCCAATTTGCATGCATTTATAATCGCTGTATTGTTTCGTCAGGTCATAATAGATTGCCTCTCTGTATGTGTTTTGTCTCAAATTCAATCGTCTTCGCACTGCAACATTATGGATCCGTGCCGCTTTATTCAATTTTTGGCGACGCTCATCGCTTTCAGTTGCTCGAACCTCTCTTCACGAGTTACACAAATTCATTTAATTCAGTTGATTTACCTTCAGAATCACGAAAACGCTATCAAGAAATCGTAAAATTCAACTTAACTGTCAAATGTTAACTGTACCGCCATCTTGATTTTCGAATTTTTATTCTTGTCAAGCAACGCCATCTATGATCAAGCTTAGTACTAAAATAATTTTCGGTTTTTCTCATTTTTCTCACTTTTCCGAGAGATTTTCCGGATTTTTTATTGCCTATAGTAAGACCGAAGTGATTATGAACAAAACAAAAAAAGAATCATCCAAATCGGGTTAGCCGATCGTGAGTTATTAGGTAACATACATAAAACCCGACTTATTTTTATTATATAGATAATAAAAAAACATGACTGCCGTTACAGAAAGTGAACTATTGCATTTATAATTATTGTTTTACTAATTATTTATTACTTTTTATCCAAGGTAATATGGGTGGGGTTGATATTGCCGATTTGTTGACTGCCGTCTTCAGAATAGAAATGAAAACAAGTATTTGCTCAGCATCTAGACATTTCAATTTATAATAGTTGGTTATTAGATCGTTGCAATTTCTGCAAATTGGAGAGATATAAACTGCTACTAAAGACGTTTCATATGCAGATTGATACTACTTTGATGCAGGTTGATATGAAATCATATAATATTTCTTAAAGCAAGGGAGGATAACTAAGCCTTCGAACACCTATGGATTAACTTGGTTGCTTGGTTGCTATGCTTTGTTGCTTCATGACTTGCTGGTCATGACTTGGTTGCTGTGATTATTTTAGTATTTTAAATTCGCATGATCAAAGCCGGCATTGCCATGCATGGAAAACTATGATTATGTGCTTGGCTTTTGAGCAAAAATTATTAGACTCCATATATTTCATAAAGATAAATTGATAACTCCCTTATTGCTTCAGTTTTTGCAACCAAATATACACTCAATTTAACTCTGTAATCTTAGATTTCGTAAAGAAAGATTTTTGTTACCAAATATGAAAATCTATTATGAACAGCAAGTTTGCTACCAAATATGAACATGAACAACTCTGCATCCTTATATTTCTAAATGAAAAATAATTGTCATTGTGTTTTTTAGTTTTTGTTACCAAGACGTGTTTATCTGCGTAGCCTTAGATGGTTTCCTTATTTATAAAATAGATTTGTTCCTGTTTTTAAGATGTTTGTAACAAACTGATTTATTTAATTGTTTATTTAATGAATCTATCTTACTATATCCATATACTAAATTTCAAAAATTGTAACATTTACTGATATAAAAAATTTACTCGGCCTATATGACGAGCATAGGTGAACTGCTGCCGCCCAACTAAATGCTAGGAGTTGTTCTAAGGCAGTGAGCTCTAGTTAGGTTTTTTATTTACGTATATTCGGAAATAAATAAATTAAAATAAAATTGTTTTTGAAAATTTAAAAAAAATACAAAATAAATGATTAAATTGCACAAGAACTTTTACACAATTTGTCATACATTCTAAATATCTCACCTTCACACAGACGCCCATGCTAACACTCCAAATCCACTCAACCCACTCAAACACACACCCTAAACACAAGCCTCTTATGTACTAGTAAAAATGTTGATATTTTAATTTAATTTTAATTTTAAGTAGTTGTCAAAGTTAGTACTGTAATTTTATTGACATCCGTAACCAGTTTAATATTTTTAATAATCTGTTTTAATTCTTTTATTACCCGGTTGAATTATTTTTCTGGTAAGGAAAGTATTGTGGACGCCCTTCTGTATATCTGCGTGTATTCACAATAGTGGCATGCAGACATCATTTGATCATGGCAAAAGTTCAAAAGAAAAATACTTAGAAACTTGAAATTCGCTACACAGATGCCTTGTTGGATCGAAATCACTATGTAAGATTTTGGTTGGAATATCTATCTCGTATACAAGCGACGCAAAAAAAATAATACCGCCGTATTTTAGAAAATATTTTTTGGAAATATAACATTTCATTAGTACGCAAATACTACAAAATACTAACATATGCTACTTTTGCTATCAGAGTCCTTTGATACAATCAATATCGTGGAGGAAGGTGGCGAGGTATAAGGGCGGGGGGGTGTTGCAGGGGGTGGGGGGGATTGACTTCTTGCCGGGAAAGTTTTTGGGTGGCACAAGAGTTTTTTTTATTCACTGTAATACAGATTTATTATTTTTGTTCAAAAAATTCAAAAAATAATTAAAAATAGTAATTAAAAAAATAATTTAAAACAATTTTATCTTAGGAACTATGCACAGAAATATTTTAAACATTGGATAAATAGCAGAAAATGAATATATTGCATAGTCCAGTGGAAACGTCACCTAACTAGGCCGGGACCTGTTCTAAGGTGAACGTTATAATATAGTAGAAATATAGTTAAAAAACAAATGCATTTTTTTTACTATATTTCTACCACTTGTGACATGTTACCTAAAGTCGACAATGTCAAAAGTCTGATTAACCTTATGGTTTTCAAACGTATGATTAAGGTCATGATTAACCCAGATGGTTCTCTTCAAAAGGACGTAACCAGTTTTACCAAATAACTTATGTAATCTATACTAATATTATAAAGAGGTAAAGTTTGTGATGTTGTAGGAAGTAATCTCTGGATCTACTGAACCGATTTTGAAAATTCTTTTACCAATAGAAAGCCACGTTATTTGTGAATTTGTGAGTGTCATAAGCTATATATTAATCCGAAAAATGAAGACTTTTTCGTGGTAGACGGATTTCCAAAGTAAGTCCGAAAAAACGGTCGAACGAAAATGTTTCAAACTAACGCTGCCTTAACGATGAGAGATATATGATAAGGTTTTAGAGAAAAGCTGTAGAGCTTGATAATGCCGACAAAAAAGTCAGCGACAGCATATGTGTATTTTTTTTATTTAAGTCACAAAAAGTAGTTTTTTATATAAAAAAATAATTTAAATCGTTAGGTCATGTTTATTGGTCATATTATCAACAATTATGAATTCATATCAAAATAAGTCAATGTATCGTCGCAAGTGTTGAAAAACAAAAGACTTTCCCTTTTACTGCATTTAATTTCACTTTTACTGCATAAATGGTTAAAGAGATAAGACACTCACAAATAAGACACTCACAAGAAGACACTCACAAATAACGGTAATATAGTCAAATTGGCATGCAAATACATAGGTACATACATATGCAGTAAAAATATAACCTTTCTTTTGGCAGTCAGGAAATAAATCATAGCACTCAGTACTAACCAAACCACATAATTTCATCACAAGCAAAAGTTTTACCGCCCAACGAAGTGAGCACGGGTCAGCTAGTAGTAAATAAAATATCTGCGGGGATTATAGAGCCAAACATTTCCTTTCAATTCCATTCCATTCTTTATTTAGAAAATCACATAGATAAAATAATACATTTGTAAATTTAAAAAACAACCATTTGATACATGTAGGTCTGTATAACAGTTTTTATTAAGCCCTGATGACCAAGAATTAGGTATATTAGTAAACGGAAAAGTCATCAACAACATCAGATATGCAGACGATACAAATATTTAAGTTGCTATGTTGACGAAAAAGGAGATAACGGCATTGAAATAAGGTGTCGGATAAAACAAGCTCGAGCCGCCTTCACAAAAATGAAGAAACTTCTATGCGACAGCAGGTTTAAAATGCAACTTCGTGTTCGCCTGGTAAGCTGTTACATTTTCTTCATTCTTCTGCACGGTGTAGAAGCGTGGACACTAACGGATGCCATGTGCAAGGAGGTGGAAGCGTTCGAAATGTGGATCTACAGGAGGATTTCCTGGAGAGATTAAGTGCAAAATTTAATAGTTTTGCAACGCGCGGGTAAATCGTTGGAAGTTCTAAAAACCATTAAAAGAAGAAGAAGATGTAGTATCTTGTTAAAATAATGCGTAATCAAAAATATGAGATATTACACCTGATCGATCAAGGGAAGATAAAAGGCAGGAGGAAACCGGAAAGAAAAATAAAATCCTGGCCTAAAAAACTGCGCCAATGATTTGGGGAAAGCACCTGATCCTTCTTCAGAGCAGCTGTGTCAAGGGTACAAATCGCAATAATGATCGCCAAACTTCGATAGAAGACGGCAGCCCTAGAAGTAGAATTAGGCCCTGATCTAAAGACCGCTATATATTTTAACCTTATATCTGTTACTTAAACTATTCCAAGTAGCTAGATAGGGAAAGCTGCGTTTAAAAGTCGAGTGACTATGCTTTGGAATAATTGCCAAGTGATGGCTACGTCGCGACAATTTTATGAGGGAGAATAATTAATTTACAGTTTAATTATATTTGTGTTAAGGGTGTGTCTATTAAAGTGTTGTTGCCTGCGGTAATATATTTTTTATAAAAATGGTGAAACGTAATTTCTAGGTTTAATTGGAAACAGAACCTGTTTAGCAGCCTATCAATCTTAGATTGGTCTAATCTATACTAATATTATAAAGAGGTAAAGTTTGTGACGTTGTAGGAAGTAATCTCTGGATCTACAAAACCGATTTTGAAAATTCTTTTACTAATAGAAAGCCACGTTATTTGTGAGTGTCATAGGCTATATATTAATCCGGAAAATGTAAAGACTTTTCGTGGTAGTCGGATTTCCAAAGTAAGTCGGAAAAAACGGTCGTATGAAAACGTTTCTAACTAACGCTGCCTTAACCATGAGAGATATATGATTAAGTTCTAGAGAAAAGTTGTAGAGCTTTATAATGCCTACAAAAATGTCAGCGACAGCATATGTCTAACTTTTATATTTAAGTAACATTATGAATTCATATCAAAATAAGTAAATTTATCGTTTCAAGTGTTTAAAACAAAAGACTTTTTTCTTTTACTGCATATAATTTTCCTTTTACTGCATAAATGGTTAAAGAGATAAGATACTCACAAATAAGACACTTACAAAAAGACTCTCACAAATAACGGTAATATAGTCAAATTGGCATGCAAATATATACACACATATGCAGAAAATATATAACCCTTCTTTTGGCAGTCAGGAAGTAAATCAAAGCACTCAGTACTAACCAAACCACACTCATAATTTCATCACAAGTAAAAAGTTTTACCGCTCAACGAAGTGGGCACGGGTCAGCTAGTTTTTATATACATACGTATACATCATAATCAAGAACCAGTAATATTAAAATATTGATTAAGAGAATCCTAATCTCTGAATGGAGATATAGTCTAAAACAAAATTTAAAAAGGAATTTTAAACAGGAAAACAAATTTCAATTTGTTTTGAAAATCGATGGTAAGGTCAAACAAAGTTTCGTCAAAGTGTAAGTCAAGATTACGAGCGACGTCTGCATTATGGATAGCTATTTGGTCAATAGCTATGTCAGATATCCAGGTAGCAGTTATATTTAATAGCAATACTAATATTATTACAACAATACAGTAAATTACTACAACTACAGCTCTCAACTACAACGAGCGAACTCGTCACCTCAGGAAGTTTCAACAAAATTTGACCATCGTGTCTCCCGTGAGGTAAACGCAGAAGACTTAGGACAAAACAGTCTACCGTCAAGCTCCGCCACATGCCCGTAAGAGGCCAACGCCTTATCCGCGAGATTGCCAGGTATGCTACCTAGCTGGCTGACACTCGCGCCATTACTTCCATTTGCAACCAGATTACTCCGGTCTCCCGATTGGTTACGAGTTCGAGGTCGCTTGCGCGGTCCTCTCCCTTACGAAGCGGTGAAACGGTGTCAACCGAATCTATCGCGACCACGGCATCCTTTGCCCGGCTCTTCACTCGGAATCGTGTAGACGATGGTCGTTTCAAGAGCAGTCGCCGTAAGGTTAACAACTACCCCCGCTCTATAGGAGACAACTTGCGGTGTCGACTACAACGGGCGAGCCCGTCACCACAGGACGTTTTAACGATTTTCTCGTTCTGTCGCCCTGCAGTGAACGTAGAAGACTTTGGACAGAAACAAATCCAACGTCCAGCTACGTCACAACCCGCAAGAAGCCAACGCCTTACCGCGAGATAGCCAGTGTTACCTGGCGGGCCGACACTCGCGCCCTTGCTTCCAATTTTGACCAGATTTCTCCGGTCTCTCGATTGGTTCCGAGTTCGAGGTCGCTTGCGCGGTCCTCTCCCTTACGAAGCGGTGAAACGGTGTGCACCGAATCTTTCGCGGACCAAGGCGTCCTTTGCCCGACTCTGAACCGGGATCGGATGGCCAATGGTCATTTCAAGAGCAGTCGCCGTAAGGTAGACAACCACCCCCGCTCTATAGGAAACAATACAGTTCCCAGACTCCCCCGATTGTTAGTCGAAGAGCACAGTCGATTGGCTTGCGCCGCTCGGTGCGCAGACCGTCCAGGAGCGCCAGAGGTTTGATTCCCAGGGGAGACTGGTTGACCCAGTGTCCTACCCAGGCTAGCACCCCATGCGTGGAGGCTATCGGATGGGTGTTGACCCGTGAGTATGACCGACCCTGAACACATGGGTCATCGTGGCCACCTCATCATGGGCCCATTAGCTCCCTAAAGGAGACAGTACAGTTTCCAGACTCCCCCGACTGTTATTCAAAATGCACAATCGATTGGCTTACACCGCATGGTGCGCAAACCGTCCAAGAGCGCCAGAAGATTGACTAGCCCTCAGGCCAGAGTCCTACCCGGGCTCGCACTTCATGCGTGGAGGCTGCAGGATGGGTGTTGACCCATGAGTGTGACCGACCCCGAACAAATGGGTTTTCTTGGCCTTCTCAACAAGGGCCCATTAGCTCCCAGTAAATTACTATAGTAAATTACAACAATACAAACAATTTCAGTAAAAACTCTCTGATATTTGTAGGGTCACTTTGTAGGGAGGTGGTTCCATATTCGTGTCTTATGTACAGAGAAGAATTAAGAATAAAAAGAAATATTATGACTTGGGATGAAACTGATGCTATTCTGACTTGATTGGAGAGGAGACTACGAGACTTCCTAGCAGGCTGACATAATCTCTCAAAAAGATGGTGAGGTGGGATTGATGTGCATATTTTGCAACAGGGATAGAATTTGTATGTATGATGTGATATACTGTGATATCAAATTTCCACAGCTCCATACTATCATGAGAGGCTGATCACATTTCCGCAGGTTAAACACGAACCTCACGCAGACATATATAAATAAAATAATTGTTGAAACGACCAAAGCTTTATTATTTTAAGATAATAACCCTGTGTGAGAAAAAAGGACTGTATAAAAAAATCGGAGACAAGTAGATATGATCAGATCGAGTTCCGACAGCTGGACAAATACAGAACTGTCGTTGTAAAAATTATAATTATAGGTCATATAAAATCATGGATCGCAAACAAACGCAAATGCACTATTTAATATTTTAAACGTCGAATGGCGTGTAGCGACCAGGTGATGTTTTTTCTTAACCCTTCAGGCCCCGCGACTGCGATATGGCAGTCAAACTGAGGGTTAACCGCGAGTCGCGAGGCCTGAGGGGAATTTTGCTTTAGAAAAAGGGTTGCATAGATTATTAATTATCTATACTAATATTATAAAGAGCTAAAGTTTGTGAGGTTGTAGGAAGTAATCTCTGGATCTACTAAACCGATTTTGAAAATTCTTTTACCAGTAGAAAGTCTCGTTTTTTGTGAGCGTCATAGGCTATATATTAATCAGAAAAACGAAAAGACTTTTTCGTGGTAGTTGGATTTGCAAAGTAAGTCGGAGAAAAAACGGTTGAATGAAAACGTTTCTTACGAACGCTGCTTTAACGATGAGATATATATGATTGAGTTCTAGGGAAAATTTGTATAGCTTGGTAATGCCTACAAAAAAGTCAGCGACAGCATATGTCTAAATTTTATATTTAAGTCATAAAAAGTAGTTTTTTATAATAAAAAAAAAATTAAATCGTTAGGTCATGTTTATTGGTCATATTATCAAAAATTATGAATTCATATAAAAATAAGTAAATTTATCGTCTTAAGTGTTTAAAACAAAAGACTTTTGCCTTTTACTGCATATAATTTCCCTTTTACTGCATAAATGGTTAAAGACATAAAACACTCACAAATAAGACACTCACAAGAAGACACTCACAAATAACGGTAATATAGTCAAATTGGCATGCAAATACATATATACATATGCAGTAAAAATATAACCCTTCTTTTGGCAGTCAGGAAATAAATCATAGCACTCAGTACCTACTAACCGAACCACACACATAATTTCATCACAAGTAAAAAGTTTTACCGCAGTTTTTTATATATATATATATATATATATATATATATATATATATATATATATATATATATATATATATATATATATATATATATATATATATATATATATATATATATATATATATATATATATATATATATATATATATATATATATATATATATATATATATATATATATATATATATATATATATATATATATATATAAATAATATTTATAAGTCCTAACTTGATTATTTACTTTCTAGGCAGAAGGAAATTATTGTGATTTTTTTTCGATATGAAGACGGATATATCCATGTTGACCCCTCCCGAGACGATTAACCTATGCCTAGTGATTCGAAAACGAAACAAGAAGTAATACTTTTGTAAATGCATCGAAAATCCTTTGTGGGTTCAGTAAAATCCAAAAAGAGTACGGAACTATTCCCCATTAGCAACGCAGTTTTAGCAACATTGCCAGTTTTCATTGAAATAGTAAGCGGTGCAAGTTGTGTTCGCGTCGTGCAAAAATCATGACGTCTCCCGAAAAAAAATAAGTAATTATAGTTGAGTGAAGCTTTGTACACGTATCATAGTTTAATAGTAAATTTTGGTAAATTATGAACTTATTCGTGTTTTAAGAATTAGTTAATAGTAATTTATAAATACCTAGCTATAATGTCCTTATAGCTTCCGTGTTTCGAAAACGATACGTCAGGCAAATATACAGCGAAGACTTGTACAGGGTGTCCAGTAGGAAAGTTCAAATTTAAAATTTGAATTACGCAGTAACGATTGATGCGGGGAAGAGGGGAGGGGTCTCGATCGACGCGCCAGACGCTCGGGTTTTGCAGTCACGATGAAACTTTGGCCAAGAGCAGGTCCGAGAGTTAATCTGTTGAAAAAGTGGGTAAAAAGGTTCCGTGAAACGGGTTCTGCCTTCAATCAACCAATTTCAGGACTGGCGTCTACTGTTTCAACTGAAGAAAACGTGCGTCGAGTGCGTGATTCAGTTCTTGCAGATTCGCGACGTTCTGTACGAAAGCACTCCACAGTTTTGGGTTTCCCTAAGTCGACGCTTCACGTAATTCTGAAAAAAATGCATGTTCATCCTTATAAAATACAATTAGTGCAAGCTTTGAAAGAAAATGATTATGCTTTAAGAAAACTTGTGCTGAAAGGATGTTGGAAGTTTTTCCCTCGCAGTACAGGCTTAATAACGTAATCTTCAGTGATAAGGCACATTTTCACTTAGAAGGGTATGTGAACAAGCAAAACTGCAGATATTAAGCCCCATCGAACCCGAAAGAGAGACATCAAAGACAGTTACATATCCCAAAGGTGACTGTATGGTGCGCAATGTCCGCAAGCAGCATAATTGGTCCGTTTTACTTTGAAAACCAAAATGGTCAAGCAATCAATGTAAATTCCGAACAATACAGGCACATGATTAACACGTTTTTTGGTCCTATTGTGAATAGAGATCCCCGATATACCAGAAACACGTGGTTTCAACAGGATGGGGCCACTGTCCATATTGCCAGGGATTCGATGGAGACTGTGCGAGCACTTTTCCCCCAAAACGTGATATCGGGGTTTGGAGATACTAAATCTCTTTTTTGTGTTTTAGGCGGATCAGGCACTTACTTGAAATAGCTATTTACTAAAACAAATAGTATATACTAAAAAAGTCAATACTGTTATAGGGACCTATCAACATAAACATATCTGAAAATAACCAAAATCGACATTCCAAAATAGTTCTGGGCATATATGTGTTAAGACTATTTCCAGACAAAAGTCTGTATGTGACTCTGTGTGTCTGTGTGATTGTATGTCTGATTAGAGACTTGAAATTCGGCACACTGATGCCTTGTTGAACCGAAATCAAGTTGTGAAATTTTGGTTGGAATATCTCGTATACAAGCGACGCAAAAAAAAAAATACTACGCCGTATTTAAGAAAATACACCATTTTTGGAAAAATACAATTTTAATATATTAATACCACGGAAGTACTACAATACACACAATCACTATCTGGTGGGGTAGAGGTGGCCGGGGCGAGGGGGGAGGCACTGGAGGGTGAACCCATCGGACCTACTTGGCGCCATCACTACCAAATTTGGCCGGATTTCTCTGTCTCTGGATTTCCCTGTTACGGATTCGACATCGCTTGTGCGGCCTTTTATTTGGCAGTATGTAGATGTAATTATTAACATATTCTTCTGTTAGTATTATAAACAACTTAATGGATAAGTGAAGTGCAGAGAGACGGTGGGCTGAGAGAAAAGTGAGATGGAGACAGTGAGAGAGAAGGACGGAGAATAATCGCCAACAAAGCGGTCTTTTCTCTATATGGACTACCGTCCGGCGATCTTGTATTTCAGTCAGTGAGTCTGGACACGTTTTAAGAATAGTAAATATATTCTCTAAGATTTTTATCCCGTAGCAATAACAACAACGCAGACGTACGGTTAAAGTAAACAGTCTTGACCCGAGCGGTTTTTATTACCTCGAGACAGGCTGCTTTTATCACGTTAACTAATGCAAATTTATAAAAACATTGCAGATATTTATAAATTACGAAATGATTTGCACGCTAGATCTTCAAGAAATAATCACCTCGACAATTGTCCATTTATAAGGACTGAATTGAGCTGGAAGGGACCAAAATTCTGATGCATTAAATAATATAGCAGGATTCCAGAAAATATGCAGTCTATGAAACAATCAGCATTCACGAACACTTTAAAAAATGGCTAAAAGATAAATGTTATTATAGTGTAAATGAATTTTTAATCGACAATGGAAATCTCACTGTACATTTACACTTAAAGAATGTAGAGCTAGAACACAAGCATTCTGCTCTTGCTCTTGCTCTTCCAGTGTAAATGATTACTAGCCATTCTTGTTCCTCGAGGAAAAAGATCATTTACACTAAAAGAGCCAGAACATAGAACCTGTTAAAGCAAGAACAGTAGAATGATTTTGCATAACAGCTGTTTTTCGGCCCTAGAATGTACCGAATGAATGCTTGAAAAGTTATCAACTTCGCCGAGACCGCACTTAATAGCACGGGCGATGTCTGACGACAATTGTATCGCAGCAAGTGCTTCTTTCATCGTAATGCACTAGTTAATTAAAAAGAAAAAGAAAAGAAAAGAGCGGCGTTGGTGGATGACAGCTCTAGTAGATAACAGACCAGGAGTACACACGTGGGAAATATTATGACATGCGCTCACAAGAAGAAAGTGGTCAGTCAACTATGCTCACGATATAATTCTAATAATTGAAGACACACATCGTTCGTCCAATCCATTTTGAAAACTCATACGCAAATGATTTTGCCACGTAGAATGCTAGAACGCTTCGAAGAGACCGCATAGTCGAGCGAGCGCGTCTGAACACGAACGAATGCTCTAGGCTATACTATTCGCTCGCTCTAGCGTCATTTACCTACACTAAACGAATGAGCAATTCTTTGTTTTATAGAGCATTCTATGTCGTTTCCGTCGAACGGCGCTTAGAATGCTCTTAATCTTCCCCCACTCAGATTTTGGCAGAGTGGAGGTAGAATGAGTATTCGCTTGCTTGGTGTAAATGCACAGTAACATGATCAAGCCTCAATTCAATAATTTAAATATTAATTTTATTTATGTAAGTTCTTTTATATATTTTATATGATTTGACAAATCGAAGAAATTACCATGACATTTACTATTATTAGTTCTTGGATTACTTTTTTTGTAAATCTTGGATTGCTATTAAATTATAATTTGACTATTCATTAGGATCT
The DNA here is from genome assembly GCA_944548615.1 of Micropterix aruncella. NCBI lineage: Eukaryota > Metazoa > Arthropoda > Insecta > Lepidoptera > Micropterigidae > Micropterix > Micropterix aruncella. The sequence goes on from OX155959.1 coordinate 2,298,973, forward strand.
TATATAGTTCAAATTAAATTTGACTGGTTACTGTAAGTAAATCTCAAAAATACCAAAACATATTATTATTATTACTATAGTTTTACAGCTTTAAACATTTTAAAGATTAAAGACTTGTAGAATATTTGATGGGCCTTTAAATCGTATAATTTTTAAGGTATTTTTTATTCCTGGACTATTTTAGTATTATTTTTATTACACTTGGATTACTTTGCAATGTTATGTTGATTATTTCTTAAACTTTTAAAACTTTTTTATGATTAAATATGGTTGGTATTTTTAACTGGTTACTTTAAATAAATATATGTTAATAATTAAGCACAATTGATGTGTGGTTATAAACATGCAATTGAAATTGTGCACCTTGTGGGCAAACTGTATCGAACCAATTATTAACAAATCATCTGTACCTCTAACATACAACAATAAAAATAACAGACAAAATTTTTACAAAAAAAACGACTCTAAAAACAATTATATGTAAGTGCAGCAGCCATGTCATGGTGATACTTCGAATGGGCTATCATAATTGAATGCGTATACAAAATTTTATGTATGTGCTGTTGACCGTTGAGGAGTTTGCTAGTTGGAAGCCAACCCTGGGTGCCTCAGGCCTGTCTTGATGAAACTTAGAACGGACTGTCGTAATTGAATACATATTTAAAAAAACGTGGCTGTGGTGTTGACCGTTAAGAAGTACCCTCGCCGGGAGCCAACCCAGGGTGTAGAATCAGCTCATGTTTACCATAAAAAATGCGTTGTTGTCGGGATTGAACGAGCATGTAAATTTTCAACTTCATATGAAAATATTTGAGGAGTTCCCTGATTTCTTCATGGATCTCATCATCAGAACAGGATTTTGATAAAAATGGGACCAATCTGTAAGCATATTCTTTCAAATAAAACAAGAATTTTCCAAATCGGTTTATATATAGCAGTTCTTGGGTAACAAACTTTTTTATAAAAATACAACCGAATTGATAATATCCTCCTTTTTTTGAAGTCGGTTTAAAATCTATCTATCTATCTATTTCTATTTCATTATCGCAGCGGCTATACGCGCCGAAGATTCCTTTCTGTATTTAAAAAATAATGATACTGTGAGTACCAGCCATCATCAGTCGGCTGTAAATAATTACTTAGTGAATGAGTCCGTCGTTGTGAACAAATTTATATGAACCATAAAGAGTTTATAATATGCGAACAACCAGTAAACTAATATTATCCTGGGTGCATGGGCTCAATAATTGGACCAACACGGCATGTCTTGCTTATAGCTACGATCGTCCAGAAGTAATCAAATAAGGGGCTCGATTGATCGGAAATTAGTTCATGTGAAAGAGACAGAGCAGTACGTCAGAGCGAAGTGTGAAACGAGCGGTTGTCACTTTTCCGCGTTAAAACTACCCACCAGAAGACAAAGCAGCTAAATCTAACACCGCACAAAATGTGGTCAAAATTATTCGGGCGTCTATAAGTTCGACAGATAATTTTGGTGCTTGAAAATCGACGATAGTTTATTTCATATTCCGTTGTAACGTATTGCTCTGTCTCGTTCGGATGAACTAAGTTCCTATTTTAGTTCACGAAGAAACGCAATGGGGCCCAGTGTTTATGATAAATAAATGTGTGAATGAATAGGTTTTTTATTTTATTACATAATAAACATATAAAACATTAAATTTCGAGCTTTTACACGGGGAATCTTAAAGTCAACTATTGAACATACATACACAGTCATACAGAACAGAACAGTCACACAGAACCCCCACCACAGTCAAGCATGAACGTGGAAGTTTTAATGTACGGTAGCAATAAAAATAGCAAACACAATCAAAACGACATTTCAAGGTACATAAATAAATATAGGATAGAACAGGGAAAAATAAATATACATGAGTATTTATTATATATCACGACAAACGCACCTCAACTAATCTCTGCCATCATTTTAAAATTACAGCACCTCATTGGTGTGTTTCTACATGTAATTAGAGTAGTTAAAAGCTATAGCATTGTAACTTAAACATTACTTTTGTGATATATTCTATACTTGATAAGAGTTTACACGCAAATGGGCTATAAAAATGCTTGTTTTGTAAAAGTCGACTCACTGCAGTAATCAGTTTTTAACACGCTTTTATTAGGTCGACCTGTATGTAACTATGTAATGGAATCTAAGGAAACTAATTTAACCATCTTCCAAGGATCGTAGCGTCATGAAAATTGGCAGCTGTATGTAGTTCTGATGACAATACAATAATATAGTACTGTCGAACAGATCTGATGATGGAGTCGGAAGATATGAACTGGAACTTCATGATGGAACATCGTATCATAGCTGTGTTTGGACTTGTTAGAAAAGTCTTGGAATGAACTTTGACCACGATTAGGTTTCAAGGTCTGAAGATGAAGCCAGAAGATAGGCACTGGCATTCCATGATGGAATATCGTATCATAGCCGTGTTTGGACTTGTTAGAAAAGTCTTGTAATGAACTTTGACCACGATTAAGTTTCAAGGTCTGATGATGAAGCCGGAAGACAAGAACTGGCATTCCATGATGGAATATCGTATCATAGTCGTGTTTGCACTTGTGGGAAAGGTCACATAATGGACTTTGAACACGGTCAGGTTACAAGGTTATAACAAACCTATTATATATTGACTTGTAAATATTGAGTGTAAATAGTATAAATATTGACATAGGTGCCTATATAAAATGTATATAGACCTGTACATGGAGAGTGTAAATAGAATAATATTGATATATCTATACACGATGTATATTGACGTGTAAATAGGGTAGTAGGTTGTTAAAGATCCCACCCAAGCCAAGGTGAGAAACGTGCCGAGGACTGAATGGCATGAGGGTGGTTAATAATATCATGTCACTAGCGTCACCTCAGGGAACCGGGCGAAACACTGTTTTAAATAGCCCTGCCCCTCTACACGGACCTCTGGGGGGTCGATCGTTGAATTGTCCACTACTCGTGGGAATAATATGGCAAAAACTACAAAAAAGAAACAGAAACACAAAGAAGACGAAGACTACAAAAAAAGGTTTTTATGTGCATTTATAAAAGCGTGTTTTTAGTGTTTTTTTTTAACTATTAATTTATTAATGTGCTTGATAGATTTACTGTTACAACAAGAAAATATTCAATGTGCATAGGTCTAACATTGTCTCCACCATCATGATTGACTCGCCATTTCGGTGTAGAAAAGTACACTGAGAAAAATATTGGATTTCTTCTTAAATTACCGTTTTGTTATTAAGATTCTATACAGAATAGTAATATTTCAATCATAATGTTGTTGAATTACAAGGAATTTAGTTGAAACTCCATTACTCGATTATATATTTCACCATTCCCCATTACGGGTAATACGAAAATAACGGCAAAGATAAAGATAAAAAGTATTTATTTCCAATACAATCATACAATTGTGTAGGAATGACAGTAATGAATCTTAAACTAGTTACTCAGTTTGGCCAAGAGATGATATACAATATATAACTTTAAACTTACCAATTTACAAAAACAACGACTATATAATAACAGTTTACAACCAAACAATTAACGGTAAATAATATGTGTTAGATTAAATGGGTAGATACGATGCTATGTATTTTCAAAATATTTTAAGAAGTCATTATGAGCATACGTGTTAATTTTAAGTAGATAGACTCGGATGGATCTCTTGAAAATATCGATGTTTTAATCGCTTTTAATCTTTCGGGTAATTTATTGAAAGTTTGAGGCCTAAGTATCGACTAGTCCCTTGGAACTTGGCAGTACGTGCTACGAATGGTTGGAGATACAGGGTTTTATTCCTGGTGTCAAGCCGATGTACTTCCTCGTGGGATATGGCCGAGCTCTTATTGCAATAGAATTCACAAAGAGCTTCTTGAGCAAAAATCGCCTATACGGTCAATATCCCTAGTTTTTGGAAGTGTTCACGACATGACTGCCGTGGACGAATACCTACTATCGCACGTATGGCTCTTTTCTGGAGAGTGAATACACTGTTGATGTGCGCTGCATTACCCCATAAAAGAATACCATAGCGCAGGTGTGACTCAACTATCGCGTAATAGGCCGATATTACTTTAGTTCTCTCCAAACAACTTCTGATGCGTAATAGAGCATAGCAGGCTGACGAAAGTTTTGACTTAACATGCTCTATGTGTAGATTCCATGACATCTTCCATCCAGACGTAGTCCGAGAAATTTGACTGATTCCGCAAGTTCTACCGGGTAGTTAACTTTTGGTAGGGTAGGGTATAATGTAGCTTCAACATGATTCTTGTAAGTGACAATTTATTTATTTATTTATTTATTTAGTAACACATCTAGTAAACAATTAATGTGATATGTGTAAGTAAGATGTTAGCAAGAAATTGATGCGACATTATTTTTAATGTTTGACGCAGTCGCCTAACTAGACCTAGGCCTGTTCTAAGGCAGACTTTTAATGATTAGATATTAAGTGTGCACTGTCAACTTAAACTATAGTTAGTACCTACTTATTTTTAAATCGACAAATATGAAACTACAAATATTTACGCATATACAAATATACATAGATACTCATATACATCTATAGATAAAATATATATCCATATATGCACACCTACACATACATATATGTATACGAAAATAATAATAAAACCAAAATAAATAAAAATAAAAACTAAAATAATATACATACATATATAAATCAATTGTATATTAATATAACGTTTAACGTTTAATAACCTGACGTTTAATAACCTAACCTATTTCAATTGTTAGGCTTCTTCTTTGATTAATCAACTTTTTAACTGACTATTTTAATTATTGTGTGTTTAGTAGGTAGCTATTAGAATTATTGACTATTTTATTAAATAAGCCTTTAATTTGTTTTGTAATACGATTCTACGACGAATAACTTTTAGTAGGTTTCAAAGTTTCTTAGATACTATATATTTTTTTTAAATAATATATGTATGTTAAGTAAAGGTTAAAGTAGTAATGAGACTTACTACTTAAAACACAAATATTTTGACACGTCCAAGAGCGGTTTTTAGTTGCCAATTGGACACGACGTAAATGTAATGTAATGTATGTAATAACATGCTGTCATGGTAAAATCAAGATCTCGCTGTGCGCCGTAATGAATGTTCGGTGTAGTTACCATGCTCGTGACATGGTAACTACAAAGTTACGCGTCATGTGATACATACGTACGGACCAAATTACATTTTATATACGTTATCGCATTGAAACATGCGTATATCCGTGTATTACAACGTTATATTTTTCTCAGTGTATTTAACAAAGAATATGCATTAAAGGAATGACCATTAACGGGTGTAATACGGGTAATCTGCCATTTGAGCGGAAAACTAATATTAAAAATATGTTATAAAATGCAGAAAATGCACAATTTACCTTATTCGGAGTCACCTATGGAATGTAAAATGTATCATATTGCTCCAGCTCCGTAGTACAATTTGGCAACCCTTATAAGCTGGCGAAATACAGGTAGCGCTGACAGTATTGACTGCTAAACTTATAGCAATTTATTTTGCCTTCTATAATTACATTGATAATGAATGTTTTTTTTATGAGGGACTTATTGATTATAAAAAAAACAATAATTTAACCAATGACTACAATAAGTACAACTACAACGGACGAACCCGTCACCTCAGGAAGTTTTAACGATTAGTCGTTCTATCTCCCTGAAGTGAGCGCAGAAGACTTGGACAAAACAGTCCACCGTCAAGCTTCGCCTCATGCCCGCAAGATAGCCAGGTGTGTGCTACCCAGCGGGCTTACACTCACGCCCTTACTTCCAATTGCGACCAGATTACTTCAGTCTCTCGATTGGTTACGAGTTCGAGGTCGCTTGCGCGGTCTTCTCCCTTACGAAGCGGTGAAACGGTGTATACCGAATCTATCGCGGACCACGGCATCCTTTGCCCGGCTGTTCACCCAGGATCCGGTAGCCGATGGTCGTTTCAAGAGCAGTCGCCGTAAGGTCCGCAACTACCCCCGCTCTATAGGAAACAGTACTGCTTCCAGACTCCCCCGTTAGTCAGAGTGCACCATCGATTGGCTTACACCCCACGGTGCGGAGACCGTCCAGGAGCGCCAGAAGGTTGATTCCTAGGGGAAACTAGCCCTCAGGCCAGAGTCCTGCCCGGGCTCGCACTTCATGCGTGGAGGCCGCGGATGGGTGTTGACCCGTGAGTGTGGCCAACCCTGAACAGAATGGGTCTTCGTGGCCAACTCATGGCAAGGGCCCATTAGCTCCCTACAATAATAACAATCAATTATTATTTTATAGAACTATGAGCTATGTAAGATCTTAGTTGCTAAATCGTAGTATGACGCTTAGCAACCTAAGAGACTGTATTTCTGCGGGCAACAATATGAAACATTACATACTGGCAAGTGGCAGGAGATATCAATGTATCAACCATGGAAGAAATACACTTACTAGCAGATGCGTACCGAAATCTCTCGGGTGAAGCTAGTTTCTTGTCTGCAATAAATAATGTAACGAGAGTGACGGACAACACGCAGCATTACTTAGACCACATACTAATGTACGTGTGTCCAATGCACAGAATAACTGCAGCCGTAATTGATAGAAAAATTACAGATAATTACTGTACTGCTGGGGGAGGAGGTACGACAAGAGCAAAGTATGCAGATAACTAAAATAAATTCTATAGACTATAACAAACAACTAACGGACTTGACTAATGGGACTTATACATTAACAATACTTGGACGACTATATACAATAAACATTATGTAAATAGTGCTTTAGTACGTAATTATATTAAAGAAAACATTGTAAACAAAGACATTAATACACTTGTTCAAACAGTATAATCTTAATCGGTATAATCTTAAACAGTATAATCTTAAAGAGTATAATATAATACAATCGCTTCATCAACCATAATAATACTCTAATCTACAACATTGACTAGATAATTTCTTGATAAATTAAAATGACTAATTCTGTTTCTATAGTCTACAATCCGTTATTCCGTTGGGAGTGTCCGATCGCAAAGGTCTTATATTAAACATTTAAGTAAAATCGGCAATGACTTGCAGAAAAACAACCTCTTTAACCTTTTTAACCATCCCCCAACTCCCACCCAACCCTCCCCCCACTACCCCCTCCACACTCACAGCTGACGCCCCGCCCCCCAAAACCACCCACACCCCAACGCAGGATAGAAACCTCGGATACAGAAGAATAGCGGAAGAAGAAGAATATTTTTGTCCGAGACTTTGTATATCCTGAGTACTTAAGTATGAATTAAAGCACTCTTGATAAGGCGGGATAGGAACCCAAGGAAGAAGAAGAATGTCAGAGGAAGAAGAATATTTTTGTCCGGAGCTTTATACATCCTGAGTGCTTGGTCTATCTTTTTCGAAGTTAAAGCTCTCTAGGGATAGGAACCCTCGGAAAAGAAAAGACTATTTAAGCGGCATAGGGACCCACGGAAAGCAAGAATATTTTTAGAATTTAAAGACTATCGGGAGAGCAAGAATATTTTTGTTATAGACAAGGTGGGATAGGAACCCACGGAAGAAGAAGAATATCGGAAGATGAGGAATGTTTTCGTACAAAACCTTATACATCCTGAGTACTTCGGTATCTATTAAAGACCGATAAGGCGGGATAAGAACCCACAGAAGAAAAAGAATATCGAACGAAGAAGAATATTTTTGTCCGAAACTTTATATATCCTCAGTACTTTTTCTATTTTCTTCGTAGTTAAAGCATTCTAAATAAGACGGGATAGGAACCTACAAAAAAAGAAAAATATTTGGATGGAGAAATATAATTTTTAAAAACCCAGGATTTACCAATATTTTTAAAAATAACCCAAAGTAGGGTGGTTAATATATAATAAAATCAGATCGAGAAGAATAATTTAACTGAAATGTACTAAAATGGTATTTGCAATAAGACAATTACCTAAAAATAATAAACAGTATTCAATAAAGTAACTGAAATAAAATAGTCAAAAATAACAAACTGACATCATGCTGATCAACAGAGATTTTATAGCCCCCAATAGATCAAGAAGTATCACTCTCGTCTATTGAGCTGGTTATCGCGCCGGAGAAATAAGAAACCATTTAACTCGAATAAGGAAAAGTACGAGGAATTATAGCGAAGGGCGACCGGTGCGGCTGCGCAGTGGTTTGAACTCATCCTCTTGCCAGCCAGACAGACGTGCTCGTCTCATCGCGGCCGGCGACACTTATTTGCGATAAAATGTCGATGACATATTGGAAGGAGATCGACGCACTTACTTGCACTCGGCGAGCTCGCGGACCACTCATGGGAACTCTCTGTAAGCTCATGTTAAATGCATGAATCGGGACGGAGGGATTTTAGCAGATTGCGAGACAAGTAGCAGGTATATGCAGATCGAGTAGGAAGAGACACAGACAACCGACCATACACGATTACCAGTGTCAATCACACTTGTTTCCTATTCAAAGTCTCTGGCGGTTGCATTAATTCCTACCGAGGAGAAAAGAAAGTCCATAATTGAATACTGTTATAAGTAAATAAAGCAATCGGTTGTGTAACCCCAAGACTATCCCAGCAAGTAGACAAGCCTCCGACGCCTCCCCCTTACCCCTTCCCCCTCCCGTGGTAACAAAAACTCTCTCCGCACCAATTCGTAGCATATTTGTAATATTTTCCGTGCTAATAAAATGGCATTTTTCCAAAAATTATCTAGTACTTTCTCAAATAGGCGTCGCTTGCATATAAGATATTCCAACGAAAACTTCACAACGTGATTTCGGTCCTACAAGGCATCTATGTACCATGTATTTTAAGTCTCTCAGTCTAATATTTTGAGATTGAAGTATGACTAGCGCGCGCTCTGGTGGAACGATTTCAACTACAATCTTTTCAACTCTTGCCATAACCAAATGATGCCTAAATGTGGAGGAATACACACACACACACACAGACACACACACAACACAAGCTCACTGACAGACTTCATTCTGGAAACGGTCTTAGTCGTCTCTGGAGGGGTGGGTGGTGGAAGGGGGGGGGGCGAGAGGGTCAACGTGTATATATCCGTATATATTTCGAAAAAATGCACGTTCATAATACTTTCCTTCTACCGGGAAAGTAGTACAAACGGAGCTGCGATGGAAATCACCGACCAGAGACGAGCCCATCATAATCTGTTATTTCACTTCTGGAGGGTGAGCGGAGGAATAACGAGTGGTTGTGGCTTAGGACAGCTGTCTTGTGTCATGCGAGCATGCACTCTACCTCATTCACAGTCCTTCGAACCCATGAAATTTGATATGCGTATATCGCGGTTTTGGATTTTTCTTTCTAGGAAGGGGTTGATTATTTTACTAGAGAGACGAAAATCTTGAAAGAGGTGAAACATAGATTTTGTTGGCAGGCCAAAAGCGTCAACTACAGCCGCGTGAAGGTGAACATTACAACCCGGTGGCATAGTGGTTAGGTCGCCTGATCATACATTGTAAGATTTCGAAATCCATTCCCGGCTGGGTCACAATTTCCGTTGGGAGAATATTAACGGAATCGCATTTTAATTCTGTCGATCGAATGCAATAATAAGGCACACACTTACATACATTTTACACTCATACAAGTGCATGTAACATATATTTGTGTGTCTTGTTATTGTATTGGATCGACAGAATTGATATGCGATTCCATTAATGTTATCCTAACTGAAAATTGTGACCCAGCCGGGAATCGATCCCGGAACATCACAATATATGATACAATGATACATGTATGTACATATAAACAATTTATAGCAGGGTTGGTTATAAGAGATTGTAGTATAATAATAAACCCACCCATTGTGAAATTTCACAATAAAGAGTAGAAACAAACGAACAAAATTTAAAGCCGTCCCGGGTGACGGCATTTGCGAGATCATGGTGTTTATCAATACTAATATTATAAAGAGGTAAAGTTTGTGAGTTTGTGAGGTTATAGTAATCTCTGGATCTCCGGAACCGATTTTTAAAATTCTTTTACCAATAGAAAGCCATGTTATTTGTGAGTATCATAAGCTATATATTAATCCGAAATATGAAAAGACTTTTTCGTGGTAGTGGGATTTGCAAAGTAAATCGGAGAAAAAACGGTCGAACGAAAACGTTTATTACGAACGCTGCCTTAACGATGAGAGATATACGATTGAGTTTTAAAGAAAAGTTGTAGAGCTTGATAATGTCTACAAAAAAGTCAGGACAACATATGTCTAACTTTTATATTTATGTTACAAAAAGTAGTTTTTTTAGTTAAAAAAATAATTTAAATCGTTAGGTCATGTTTATAGGTCATATTATCAACAATTATGAATTCTTATCAAAATAAGTAAATTTATCGTCTCAAGTGTTTAAAACAAAAGACTTTTCCCCTTTACTGCATATAATTTCCCATTTACTGCTTAAATGGTTAAAGAGATAATAAGACATATGTAGGTATGGAACCTCGACCGTGTCTCGGGTTGGAACTCCTGAAAGACAATATATTTTGGTACCAAATAATAACATTACATCTAATATAGTATACAGAGAAGTTTTCAACAATTAAAATAAACACAATTTATTCAATCATTATCATTTCATTCCTCATTTGAAACCCGGTAACATAGCCAAATTGGCATGCAAATACATACATACATATGCAGTAAAAATATAACCCTCCTTTTGGCAGTCAGGAAATAAATCATATCACTCAGTACTAACCGAGCCACACTCATAATTTCATCACAAGTAAAAATGTTTACCGCTCAACGAAGTGGGTACGGGTCAGCTAGTATTATATAAACTCGTTGTCTTTTGGGTGATTTGATTCCCATGGAGCAGTTAATTTTACAATGAGGGCTATCTCCCGAGGGAGTAAAGAGTTATATCTGGACGTAGGGCTGCGCATCCGAGACTTGCAGGGATTCATACTGCTCAGAAACCAAATCGACTTCCAGAAACCAATCGGAAGCTTCCTCGATTATTGAGAAAAAAATTGTCGCTCTATATGAGACCTCGTAGGTACATGCCAGCAAGCAAGATTTTCAGGACATGGATCAAAATTTACATCCCATGAGACAAAATTTAAAAGCTTAAAAAATCGTCTCGTGAAGTTATTCAGATTTTACCATGTCCTGAAAAGCACAAAATAACAAGAAAGCTAAGCAATTTGAGCCCTCGGGATATGAACAAAATGATCCGAAGCGTGATTTTACAGTAATTACAAAAAAACGCAAATTCGATTTTTTGGCGCGTATGGTGCACATATAGATAGATCATATTGGGTTATTTAATTTATCAATGCCGTGCTGCGTTTTGGCAACTCGGATTTTACTATGAAAAGCAACATGTAGATGGCACCCACAGTTCCAAAGATTACATTTTCATTTATGTTCAGTGGCCCAATGGATGGCATTCTAAACATGTCTATATGGTATCCTATCTCAATAAAACGATAATATATTATCAAACGAATTATTAAATCATATCATTATCATTGTTATCATCATCATTATTATAATAGTACTCACCTAAACATTTTCAATTTTCTATACCGGCTTCAATTCATTATAATTAGGCGCTTTAATGTCGGCATAGTCTAATAGTCTAATAGATGGCATTATAATATCTCCTTATTAAGTCTGTGATTTAATCAGCTTATATACAAATGCGATAGATGGCACTAATAACGGAATGTTAATATGTCATCATTGTTTAAATAATAGGTGCTTTATAATCAATCAATCTTTTATTTTTTAAATCTTTCATAATGAAAATCATTATAAATTGCCAAATAAATTGCTATTAGTTTCGCTGGACATTGCTATCAGCGCCACCTTCATATCGCCGGCGCAAAAGGTTTGCCAAAAGGTACTATGGCATTGAGCAATCTTATATAATCAATGATAATATCAATGATTCCATGCTTCGCCTGTTAAAGGTGGGACCAATAAGCAAGTGTTTTTGGGAGGTTAATTTGATTAATATCTGACTTAGTTTGTTCTAGTTTATTCGAGAACATCTTTGTTTGCTGCCGTTATCATAATATCTGTATCGGTCGGTGTTAACGACTGTAATCATTTGAAAGAGCTTCAACATACATCTATTAAAACTGATTAAAACCGATCGCGCATTGCAGCTCGCTATGCTCTTGGATTAATAAATTACTAACCACGGAATCGGTAGTCACGATATCGTTTTTAAAATCTCACGCATTCGCTTATAACGAAAGCAAGAGATGTCGCTTTTTGCCGCCGCACAGTGGCATGTTCTCGATTTAGCTGTCCAAAATTATTTCGGTGATTTAAATTAATTGTAAGTGCGATCACGTTTAAGCCGACGATCAATCATGACTAATTTAGTCATGACTAATTTAGTCAAGTTAATCACGATTGAAATAATCATGACTAAATCAATTAGTCGTTAAACATTCAATTGCCAATCGTCAATCGTGACTAACTTGCTCTTTAGATGCCACCTGTCAATTCCCTTTATCATATCTATTTGTTTCACTGTACTTAGATTCTCACCGGTTTCGCCGGTCGGTCGGTTGGTCAGTCCATCGGGCGGTCAGTCGAACGGTCGGTTGATCGGTCGGTCGGTCGGTCGGTCGATCGATCGGTCAGTCGGTCGTTTGGTCGGTCGGTCGGTCGGCGGTTCTCGGTCGGTCGGTCGGCTGGTCGTTGGGTCATCAAACCGACCGACCAACCGACCGAACGTCCGACCGACCGACAACTGTATGAATTCTTCATAAGTATGAGTGGTGGTAGTTCACTCCACTTCAACATAATGCAGTCGAGAATTTCAATCACAATTTTTTAGTCATCGATTGATTGAAACTTATGCACATAATCGATTGAAACTTATCAATCGTTAGTCACTATTGACTACTAAACTAATCAATCGTTAGTCGTAAATCACGATTGATGTATTCAATCGTTAGTCATCAATCATTAGTATGACTAAGTTTTGCCCAGCACTGCTCTCGTTATAGTATGCAATGGCTGGAGTTTCAGAATTGCTGAAATCAACAAATCCTATCATTTTTGCATATTGTGCAAACAATCCCACTCACCACCTTATCTAAAGAAAAAATCCCACAGACCGAAGAGGTCGATACTACACGAGCGGAATCGAATAAACTTGTACGGCCGAACCTCGAGCGACGGTCGATATTTATGTGACTAGTGCGCTCCCTGGTCACCCGACCGTGTAAATTTTTCAACTCTTGCCGTGACCAAATGATGCCTGCATAATAAATTTCAGCTCAATCGGATTAAGTGTTTGGGCGCTATCGTAGAGGAATACATACATTGATTTGAGACTTACCGTCATAGTAACAAATGTCATGAAAAGAACTTTTAACGACATACGTCCAGTCGTTATTGGTCAGTGGGGACGTTTTGTTGCATCTGCGTACTAAAGTCTCTAAATCCTATATGGCTGGTGCGCCCGACTGTGGAACTACAATCTTTTTTAACTCTTGCCATGAGCAAATGATGCCTGCATACCAAATTTCAGCTCAATCGGATAACGCGTTTGGGTGCTATCGTGGACGAATACACACACACAGCCACACATATACACAGATACACAGACACAAAGATCTACTTCTATCTGGAAGTGGTCTTAACTGTCTCAGTGGGGTTCAAAATAGATTTATTTATTTATGGTAATGTACATAATATGCAACAAGCGTAACACAAATCATAATTAAAATCTACACTTAAACAGGGATTACAATTTAACTTAAAATTAATAAACCCACAGCAAGTTATGTCACGCTCATATGTGATGATAGTCTCATGCCGCCCAACTAAGTAAGAACTTGTTGTTCCAGGGCAGGCATTTTAATCGTATGCAAAATAAGGCTAAATATCATACATGTTTAAAACAGAAACTAATGTACAAAAAGATTTTTTAAAAAGAATATAATCAGAATATAGCATATAATTAAAAGTTGCATTTTTCCATAATTTAAAATAGTCACAGAGAAAAAGGTAATAATAAAATAAATATTTGAAAAATATATGTAATAAAATAATAATACTAAAATCAATAACAATAATAATAGTCACAAAGAGTTAGATAGTTGATAGTCTTTGGTATATTATGGACTTCCCAGGCCCAAGCATCAACAAAACCAGTTTTTTTCTTAAATATTGATGTACTAGGGCTGCTCTTTATGTCTGCGGGTAGGATATTATATAACTTAGGCCCAAGATATATAAAATTTCTTTGGTCAAATGACGTATTCCTTCGAGGAACTGCAATGTAGTCATTAATGGCAAGTCTTGTGTGTTTAATTTGTTAGGATTTATTTTTTTCTTATTTATTTTTATTTTTTATTTTATTTTATTATTATTAAGGAAACATACAGCTGTTATAATAAATTTGTTACAAAATTATTAAGTAAAAAAAAAAAAGCTAATTATATGTTTCCACTTAAACATTCATAATATAAACACAACAATATCATTTTTTTTGAAGAATTAACACACATAGGGAGAGGTGGGAACTGGGAAGAAAGGAGTATAAAAGAGAATAAGTAAATACAATTTTATGTAAATACACGTTCCATAATATAGTCATACATATTATTTAAAGATATTCTTGAATAAATATTATTTATAATATATTATATATTGCGATTACAATGATAAATCAATACCGTCATTAATAATTGCTTTCGTATGATGATGATGAGCGAATGATGACGTATTGAATACGTCAATAACGCCGAGCTGCGTATTACAAATTTTACATACCCTATACATGAAACAGTTTTGTGCATAATTAGTACTAACCTGCGGGAGGTGGAATAACTCCGTTAGGCGAGTGAGTCGCGATGGTACACGGAAAGATACCATTCCAAGAAGATCAGAACAATCAATGAAACCTGGCAATAAAAACACCATGTCTGCGCAATTTCTTCTTGATTGTAAGAATTGAAGCCAATGAAAGGTAGCTACTTCCTTGTAATTGGGAAAGGACAAGAAGGAGCGATAATTCAAATGTTTCAGGAACACATTTTGAATACGTTCAATTCTCTTTATGTGAACATTATAGCTAGGAGACCATATTTGAGAAGCATATTCGAGGTGACTGCGGACGAAAGCGTAGTACAAGAGTAATAGAGAATTTTTAACTGCGAAATGTTTTGAAGTTCGAAGTACGAATCCTAACATACTATATGCTTTTTTCGTGATGTTATCTATGTGGGAGTTATATAATAACTTACTATCTAAAAGAACACCTAGATCCCGGATTGCATTTTTCTTGGTTATCGAGAAACCACTGACAGTATAAATAAATGGTAGAATATTGTTTTTCCGCGTAAAACTAATGGTAGCACATTTCGCAGCATTCAGGAATAAGCGATTCGAAGCGCAATAAAGAGATAGTCTATCTAGATCATCCTGGATCAATTGACAGTCGTCAAGGGAATTAACAGGTGCGTATATTTTCATATCGTCAGCAAAAAGTAAAAACTTACTAAA
This sequence comes from Micropterix aruncella, assembly GCA_944548615.1. NCBI lineage: Eukaryota > Metazoa > Arthropoda > Insecta > Lepidoptera > Micropterigidae > Micropterix > Micropterix aruncella. The sequence continues at coordinate 2,314,540 of OX155959.1, forward strand.
CTTAAAACAGGTATTTATGTCATTGATATAAAATGTAAATAGGAGGATGTACTAACCGGCCTAAAATAATTTACTTCTAAAACTTGCATTTCCTTAAAATATGAGTTCAGATGGATACGTGAATGGTTTTCGTAATACTATTTTTAACAACCCTTTTTGCGCGACAAAAAGTAATTGAAATATTGTTTTTGCACATCCTCCCCAACCAAAAATGCCGTAGTGCAAAAAGGACTATAGATAAAAGATATTTTCGTCTTCATCTCGATTTTTTTTGCGAGTTCACAATACTTTCCCTCCTTGTCGGTCGGTGGGCCGGGAAAGTAAAAATACGAGAGGTCAGCTTACTCTCCCCTTACCCCGTTCATAGACCACGTGGATGAGCCCAAAATGCCACTGTGCGACGCACCGCGCTGCTTTGCTGCATCGTGCGTACAGCTTATTATGCCGGCGAGAGAAATGTCTCATAGTTGCGCGCTTTTTCTCATCAGAAAAGACGCATTCCGGCCTAAACCGTCCACCGTCCACGTCTCCGAGGCCCTCATTAAGATATTAATGCCGCATGAATCAAACATCTGCGCCGGGGAGAGATGCTTCACAATGATGAGCTGCTGCACCGATCGAATTCCGACATGGATCAAACAAAGCGAGAAAAACGCAATCGGTGAAATTGATACGAAATAATAGCTACACACCAAATAATAGGTTTGAGCATATGGTTATAGGTATGTTTTATTTGTATCTATCTATCTATATAAATAAAAATAAAATGCTGTTCGTTGGTAATGGCATATTAGGTTGAATGGCTGAACCGATTTGGTTATTTTTTTTAAGGTTCGAAATAATCCAAATAAGGTCCTGTGAGGACTTCGCCCACATATCAGTCAACAAAAGAAGTAATTTCAATACGGAGAAAACCCCTTGATGAGATCCACCCTTCACTCACGAGAAATTGGGGTCTAGTGAAGGGTGCACAGATATTTCCTTCACAGTCCTAACGGAAAAAAAAATTAAAGTTGCCTGAAAGATTAAAAAAAATCAGGAAAACTTTTTTTCTACTGACGATTTGAATGATGGATATTCGTAATTCTTTTTTTTAATATGAACGACATAATAAGATTGATACTTTCATAGTTTTGATAGCTATGCTTTCAAGATGGGAACGTCAAATAAAAATCAAATCAAATAATGTATTGTCCTAAAAACTAATACATAGTTGTATAGACAGTTGTATTACATTTACATTTGGCCGTGATATGATTGAATTCTTCATTAATGATCAAATTCTTCTAAATCAAAACATAAAAGGTTACTCGTAAGAATAAAGAAGGTATTATTCAGAATTAAGTCGAGTCTCACCATTTAGTTTACCAGATAAAACACAGAGTAATATTAATTCTTTAAAATTTCATTTCAATCGAATGAAAAAAAATCTGGAAAATATTGAAAAATATCCAGAGAAAATTTAATAAAATTTCATTTTTCTACTTTTGTGTCGTTTTGCGAACTGCCCAACAAATGTAGTTATTTTATTTATATTCCAATATATTTATTTCGGTCTCGATCTGTATTTTTTAAGGTGCCAGAATGATGACTTCGCCCAGACGCTGCCATACTTTGAAATGCCAAGATATCTTACCTGGAAACGACTTACGGAAACTAACGACGGAAACAACGAAACCCAACTTCACGTTACCCACATGTATTTTCCACATATGTATTTTCCACCGGTTCGTTTTTCAGTCCAATCAAGCATCCACAAGTTTGCGGGAGGTGTTGTGAGGGGTTGAGGTATTTGAGATGGGTGTTAGGGGGGAATTAGAAGGGGGGTGGAGTTCGGTAGGAGGGTGGCGAATATTTAGGGAGGGGGTGGGGGGGTTGAGGTGTTTGGCGCAGGGGGGGGGGGTGTATGATTGCCGGGGAAGTCTTGGGGTGACACAAGTAGTTTTCCCTTTGTTTACATTCTTCCATACCTTTTCACAAATACACAAAACGCCCACAAAAAAAATGGGTCAGCTAGTATTGAATATAATATCACAGCCATAACAACTATCGTGTTAGTAATGTTTTTGAAAGCTGTATATTTTTTATTAACTTGCAATGTTCGTATGTAAGTTGTCCGTTTTAAAATTTGCTAACTGTTTTTTAACCACTTGCTGGAATCTAAATGAGCTGAAATTTGGCGAAGAAGAAGACTTAGGACAAAATAGTCCAGTGTCTAGTTACGCCACACGCCCGTAAGAAACCAACGCCTTACCGCAAGATAACCGGGTTAATCAACCAGCGGGCCGACACTCGCGCTGTTACTTCCAGTTGCAACCAGATTACTCCGGTCTCCCGACTGTTTGCAGGTTCGAGGTCGCTTGCGCAGTCCTCTTCCTTACAAAGCGGTGATAAGGTATCTACCGAATCTATCGCGGACCACGGCATCCTTTGTCCGGCTCTTCACCCGGTATCGGGTAGCCGATTGGTCGTTTCAAGAGCAGTTCATTTTATTTATTTTTTTATTTTCTTTTATTCAGCAAAATAACAGTGTATAAAAGTAAGTAGCCAAACAAGATAGATATACAATTTACACCAAAGACAATTTTCCACTAAATGATAACATCAAGATTATCTAAATGATAAGAGAAAGAAAAAAACGAGAAAAGAAAGAGGATAGGAAGGGAGGGACCAGGAAGGGAAGGAGGAACATATGTAGTAAAAAATAAATACATTATGTTGATGGGTGACAAGTAAGTGCAAACAGTAGATGATAAGTAATATATCTTAAATAATTATTAAATTTTGAATAATAAGTGTTAAATATCGCCCTCTTTAACAATAAATATCACCCTCTTTAACAGTTGTCGTAAGATAAAACACTACCCCCGCTCTATAGGAGACAGTACTGTTTCCTGACTCCCCCGGTTGTCGGTCAGAATGCACAATCGATAGGCTAACGACGCATGGTCCGCAAACCAGGAGCGCTCAAAGGTTGACTCCTAGGTGAAACTAGCCCGAAGGCCAGAGTCCTACCCTGGCTCGCACTTCTACGTGGAGGCCGCCGGATGGGTGTTGACATTGACCCGTGAGTATGACCGACCCTGAACAAATGGTCTTCTTACTAAAGTAAAAATGTTTACTGAGACACATTGTGAAATATTTAATTATAATATCTTAAATAATAACTGTACTTCGTATGAAAATAGTTATATCTAGTTATGCATATTAGTGTGGCTGAACTACCCGGCAACTAAAAACCAGCATCATGGTTGGCTGTAAGAGGTTACCCTAGTCGCTAGTAAATAAGCCCCCTTTATACATGTGTTATATTGTTCAATAACGAATTCATTAATTTTGTCAATATTATTATTATTTACAAACCTATCTACTCATATCACTTATTTATATTTTTCTAGGTATGTTCATAGCATTGTATAATAGATAAGCGGTAATGGCGATTATATGCAATGAAAACTTTATCGCAGCTATAATAGGTACATGTAACATATGGAAGCATATTATTATCATTAGTTAATGTATCTGTAGTGTGTAATATACGTTTGTTAAAATTTTTGGTTTCCTGAATACTGTTCCAACTGCTTAGGAGGAAGTTGCGGGAGGTGACGTTGAGGAGAATAGCGTTGAATAGAGGGGGGTTAGGAGGGAATGGGGTTGAAGGAGGGGGGGAGGGGAAGTTAGGGAAGGGGTGATAGGGGGGTATGGGTGAGGGGAGTTAGGGAAAAGAGAAAGAGGTGGTTGAAGGGGGAGGAAGAGTTGGGGAGGGGGAGTGGCGGAGAATGGGGGGGAGTGGGGGGGAGGGGGATTTGTGGGGGGTTGGGGGGGGGGGTTAGTGGGTTTGACACGTGAGGGAAATCTTGTGGTGACACAACCGATTTTTTATACTAATGCCATGAACGTTTCTTCTAGCTATCGCCACATGGTAGTTAGTAATAAATCATCAATCATCATAAAAGTCAATTAATCACCCTAATTTCTTCTTTTTCTCGTTGTTTTTAGTTGATCTAGTAAAAATACAGAAAATAATCCAAAATTAATCTCAACTACATTTTAATTTAACTCTGTTATAATATAATCGGAGAAAATATATGGATTTAAACGCAAAATATGTGGAAAATAAGTGAGTTAAGATATATTTCTAAAATTATCCATATAAATAACTATAATAATTCAATACATAACTAATCCAATAATAATCCAAATATTCATAATAAAAATTTAAAAGCAGCAAAAGAGGGTTATAATATTATTCCAACCCTATTTAATTGAAGTAACCTAAATGAAACTTACCTCTACTTAAAAATAATTTCTGCCTAAAGTTAACTATATTACGATATAGGCGAGGGAAATACATGAATATTAATGTAATATATAGGAAATAAGCGACTAGTTTAAAAAAACCAAATGATTAAAACTGTCATAAATAGGCTTATATAATATTATTATTTCACATATTACACTCATCAAAAACCTCTTATAAGAATTCGAGTTCTAGAAGAACTAGAGTCTATCTAGATTATCACAAAACATTTATACATATTATATTTCATTTAATTTAGTTCATGGACATAATTTTATCCCAAGTATATTCATTATAATACCTATATATCATACCTAAAATTGAATATAAATATATTTATATACATACATAGCAATTTTAAATCTATTTTGTCTCGTCCTTTCACCTCACTTCCCATCCTGGTTCCCCCCATTCTCAAGCGGAAACAATATACAATTATATTGCGTTCATTTAGTATACTATATATTCGGAATCACATTAATGGATTTTTGTCACTTTAAATAGGTTTTTATTCCATTGTATGTAGTTCTGTTTGGTTCCAGAATAAAATAAAATAAAATAAAATAAATATATAAACGATAATAATCTAAATTAAAACTGCTATTACTTAAAGCTAACATTTCGATTTGGATATCGATATTAATACCATATATAGATACTTTCTGTCATAAGCTATTTATATATCATATCTGTATTCAGGCTTGCGTAATCGTTTACTCGCAATCACTACTTAAAAATATCGCAAAATGCTTGCTTTTACATTACACTATAAAATCAATGCTTTTACCAAAGGGAATAATCCCAACTTTGTCCTGGCCGCTGAAATTCATTATCGCACCATTAATCTCAGTTGTTGTACGACCGAAGATATTGTGCTCTGGCCACTAAAATTCAATTTTGTATATTCAGTTACCGATTCATTTCAAATAAAATTGACTCAATATAAATTATCTTATAAATTATATAAATAAATTATCAATATTATGGATCTCTTACTTTACAAACGATCTTTTGATGAGGCTCAATATAAGTACATTACTTTGATAGCTGCTTTAAAACAATTACATATGAAACCATAGCGCCATAGAATGTCATCAAAAAATTATAATTTATTCTAAATAACATATACGTCGATTCAGGCGAAACGTGAAGAACGTAAAGACAGAAACGTCGGCAAGTTTCTTTCGTTTCTGGATCTGGAAATTAAAATGAAACTAGTAGTACCATGCAAATTAAAATCAATTTGCAAAACGCCAATGTTGGAATCGGATTGATTTGTATATGGCCGCTCTAATCAGCTAAACCATAGGTATATAACAATAATTGACGAAATAATTGGTCAAATCGTATAATTCGGTTAAATTTACGGCCCAATAATTTAATCAGCCATATTTTTTTAAGTCAAGACCGAATAGTCCGATTTTTTAAATTATTTCGATAACCAGTTTTTCGTAATCATTTGGATATCTAATAAAAACAGTTGGTGACCGCACGCAGGAGAAGGTGATTTCTCATTAGTCCGCTTTTATGGCAGGTCCAGATCTTGGCAGCTCCAGATCGAATTGAGGTACGGAATCCTTTATCTTATCGGCTCTTTCCGTCGATAAATAAAACAGATTGGAAAAAGGGTTTTTAAATCGGACAACGCGTTGTTTAGTTAAGGACTCTTAAGCCGGCTTAAGCATTATAACTCAAGAAAGTATAATCAGATATCTATTTTTTCTGGCAACCGGTTTCTCTTTTTAATACAGGGAACTTTGCGAAGTTACCAAGAGTAAACTGAAGTGCTGTCAATCGTCATCCGATTGACGACATTTCATTTTACCCTGGACAACGGCGCGGTTGCATCCCGAAACGTCGTAATACAAACTTCACACGGTGAATTCGATTTATGTATGTATTTATACTAATATTATAAAAATTCAATGTTTGTAAGTTTGTAAGTTTGTATGTAAGGGGTAATCTCTGAAACTACTTACCCGATTTTAAAAGTTCTTTTACTAATGGTAAGCTCCATTATTGGCAAATAATATAGGCTATATTTTATTGTCATAAATTTTGCTTTTCAATGCAAAATCACGATATTTGTAAATTTATTCAGAGAAAATGAGCTGGTGAGTTGCTTTATCGGCGTGCGTTGACGAAACGTTTTTGATGTCTATGGAAACAATGTATGACAAAAACATCGGCGTCTAGAGATCTATAAAGTCGTTGGCGGCTTACACCTAACTTTTATATTTAAGCTACAATAACTGCTTTTATGTCTCAAAAAAAAATAAAAAAATAAGAAGACGTTAACAATAAAACAATAATCCTAGTCAAAATAAATTTATTTATTATCACGGGTGTTAAATAGAGATAAATTAGCCATTTACTGTAAGATTTTAGGTGTTATAGTTATAGAGATATCATAAAATTAGTAACGCGTGCAAGCACCTCGAAATATCAAGCGGGCGGCGGCGGCTGCTGGCCCAGCAGGGTCAGCGTTCAGCGGAAGGCGGTGCGGAGGGCGAGGAACAAGACGCGTACGTTTATGAAATAGCTAGCGTGTATCTGAGGGGGGGACGTCCTGTACTATATATTCAAAGGTAGACTGTAAAAAGGCAAATAAACGCCACACTACTTAAATTAGCAAATCGATTCGAAACTTTACGCGAAGCAAAGCCGCGGGCAACAGCTAGTCTTATATAAAATGACAGTTTTTTTTCCTTTTTCTACTAAAAGAAAGAATGTAAGAAAATTTATGTTGAGCGAAGTCTATTTTTGAAATATTGTTGGCAAATGCGAGGCGTCGCAGTAGACTAGTCTTGTGTTGCGCTGGAGCTATTGTAAAATAGGAAACAGAATAAAATATAAATATATCACTCACCTAAATCATCGCAGCATAGCGCCTTGCATAATAATGTAATAGTTTTATTATAACTCGTATTACACCTTTCGATCAAGCGACATAACTCTATAAAGAATAAAATATTGTACAAATCCCAAAAGGCGACAAACAATATTGTGACATTTATTTTAAAATTCTGATTAAAAAATAAATTAAAAAACACTTTTTTTCTTTAATTTAAATGTTCGAAACGTACATAGGCGATGCTCATGTCGATGACAAGAGACGTGAACATTAAACCTAACAGAAACTGGTAAAAAATAAATAATACACATAGCAAAGTGTAGATATCTTTCAAAATACCCACAACTGTCATAGTTTTTTTATGGGCTTTTAGCAGGCCTTCAAAATATTTTTTGTTATAAAATTGACGTCCAGACGTTTTATAATTTTGAGTAAATCCGTAGTGCTTCTTTCGTCCCTCGGCGGACTTAAAATCAACATTTACATTGATATCCATATTTGGAGTGGCAAAAAATTTTAATAGTCCAACAAATATTGCTTCAATCCTAAGGCATAATTGAGACATGTCGAATTGAAATTGAAATTGATATATTACGCAAATATGAGATAAAAAAAGATTATAATGATATTGAGAAGGTAAGGATAAATTACTCACATGATGGACATTTATTACAAAAAATATTAGCAGTTGCACAGCAAATTTGATTTTTAAATAATAATTTTCATAAGTAGTTAAATATAAATTAATATCCGCGGCTTTATAAGCATTGTGAATGGCTTCATACCGATTATGAACTCCGATTACAGTCATTAATATTTGAAGATTCACATATAGAAATACTATTATTAATGCAGTAAAGTGTAGCAAATTAACCATTCCGAGAGAGTTTAGTGAATTATTACCAGTCGACAATGAATTGAAATAAAAATTTAAGCTCCACATGCCAATGAATAGGTTTAAAATCATGATCACCAAATAATACGAACGAAAATATAGCGATAGAGGTTTGATTTTGGTGCCGCTCAATCGGTATTTTCCTATAGCTAAAATTATGCAAATCGCGTTTAGGATAATTTTAATTTTTGACGGATGTTCAGCCGCCTTAGGGCAGCGGCTGTTATTCGAAGCATTGGCCATTTTTATATTAGTTAGAATGTATCCGACGATATCCCGTTAGTGACTATTGATATATGTATATATGATTAATGATAGTATTATTACTATTATACTTTACTACAATTTACTAAGCGGAATAACTCACATTAAAATAAGTGAATAATAATTTATTCATTATCACATTCGTCACTCATACATATTATTCAGCTTTACCGATATACAGGGTGTATCATTATTATGCATATCGATGCATAATAATAAGCGTAATTATCGAAGTGCGGTCGAAGCGCCACTTATCGAAGTGCGAAGTTACATTTTAATTTAATTTAAGTTTAGTTATATAGCGAATATAATAGCCGAAAATATTGTCCATTTAATTGAACTATTAAAAATATATATGTATGTAGTCCATCCAATCAATAAACACAATGGAATCTCATTGGTATAAGCCATATTTCATTTTTTTCATTACTCTACAAGGAATTTAGATTCTATATTACATACAAACCATTCATTTAATATATACAGAGATCAATAATTATACGCATTGGCATGTGTACCGAATATGTTGTATATCAACTAATTGCTAAAGTTCAAATTATTATAAATAGGTTAATATATATATATATATATATATATATATATATATATATATATATATATATATATATATATATATATATATATATATATATATATATATATATATATATATATATATATATATATATATATATATATATATATATATATATATATATATATATATATATATATGTGTGAACAATGTCTAGAGTTTGTTTGTAAATTTCGGGCGCCAGATCACACTGACTATTGAAATATTCGGCCCTGCATAAACAGAATTCTAGAGTTCCCTAACTGTTTAAGAAACTCTTGTGAAGGGGGGATGTGAAACTGAATCTCGGATACCAGGCCTAGCTCTGCCGACTCAATGGGAAGTGGTATTTAATCCTTTATTTGATTCAGTCCACGAAAGTCGTGACTATCCGGTACCTCGGATGAACGGCCTGCTTATGTATATATCCCTGATAAATTTAATATAAATAAACCCAGCACCTCTTAATACCCTATACAAATTTATGAATGATTTTGTATGGGTGCAAATCTCTCCTTTTGGGGTTTGAGATATATCGATCGAGCACCCCCTAGTGGTGATACGAGCGAAGTCGCGTAGTTCACTCGTTTTGCCGATAGGTGGCAGGGTTGCCAACGCTTCCGCCGGATCTGTTCTCAAATCGGTGTCGTCTCTTTTCAATAATAGTTTCACTGGCGACCGCTAGACGGCGAGAGCGATGCTTCACAAATGTACTTTAGAATATTATTACGGTTTTTTTATTTAACTGAGTTTAAACGAAATAATTTTTGTATCACAACCAATGTCTCTTAGTCTTAGTAATAGTTTCTCATGCGAAACCGTAGGTATCGAAAGCCTTAGCGAGATCCTAAAATATAGCTAAACACTTGTTGCCTTTGTCTAGGATATTAGTAATTGTATTTGTCACATTTGCAATGGCATCTGTAGTGCCCATTCCATCTCCGAACCCGAATTGACTGTTTGACAAAATGTTGTTTTCGTTCAAGTATTTCAAAATCCTAATTTTCACAATTTTTTCTATTATCTTCGTTAATGTGCTTAGGATTGAAATAGGCATAGGTATAGTTGGCAATATCCTGCTTGTTACAATTTTTGCACATTTTACATTGTCTGGAAATATCCCCTCTCTAAAACTGGCGTTTATAATATGTGCTATGGGCTCACTTAACTCATTTTTTGATGGTTTGAATAAACCTGCATGCAGATTATCGATACCTGCAGAAGAATTATTTTTCAAAGAGGTTATTATACTAGCCACTTCCTTTGGCATAGTCGGTCGTAGAAACAAAGATACGGGACTCGAGGTTATTGGTGGAGATGCATTAGTAGAGTTTGATCTGCTCAATATGTCAGTAGCTAATCGTTTGCCAACACTGGCAAAATGGTTGTTGACATAGTCTGCGAGTCTATGTGATTTCTCATTACTAGATAATATTTCGTTACCCGTACTAATATAATCTACTTTAACCATAAAACCGGCTTTGCTCGAGATTTCGTTAATTACTTGCCATGTTTTTCTCAAGTCCCCATTTGATTTTGTTTTTGTAAAATCTCACTTTAGTTTTGTGTATAATTTTATTGCATAGATTTCGATATTGTCTTGCTTTCTCTTTTAGTATTAAATTATCGGGACTTCATCGAGCTGCTAAATGCAGTCTATCACGTTTATGGATGCAAAAAAGGAGTCCTTTGGTGATCCAACGTTTAAATATGTTTTGTTCATGTTTAATTTTGATGATTTTTGTAGAGCTATTTTCGTTTATTATTTCGTTTAATTTATTGACAAATAATTCGGATGACCTATTTACGTTTGAGGCTTTGTATACCTGCGATCAGTCTCCATTAGCAATATCATTTTGGAGTTTTATCAGACCTAAACTTGTCTTTGCGTATGATCCAAGTTTTTTGGTTGAAGAATCGGAAATTGAGTGATCAGAGAGTTTAAACAGTAGAGCATGGTGGTCTGTAACAGAAGTCTTATATACAATAGAAGATATCGCATAATGTGATCAATACAGCTACTAGAACTATTGATTACTCTTGTCTGTGCTTCTACGAGGCTGCGGAGGCCATGGACCATAAGCAGACCCAAAACTTCGTCTGCCTGTGGATGTTTTTTACCTTTTATCGATATATTTAGGTCCGCTGTCAGAATTAGATGCTTTAGATTTTACAATGTTTTCAGTACGCCATCTAAACTTAGTAGGAATTTCTGAATATTACGCGTCGAGGGGCTTCTGTAGATGGCTATAATATTTAAATCAATATTCAATTGTATGCTTAGGCAGTTTGCTCCATCCAGACGTGTCTCCTTTAAGAATAGTGTGTTGGAAAGTTACTTACGTATATAACGACACCGTCATTCTTCAAGATATTAAATTTTGTATAAAAAGAAACGTAGCCAGGTAGTTCAATTGTGGTAAAATTGTTGCTAATCCAAGCCTCCATTAAAACTAAGATATCAAAATCAATACCCAGGTCTTGTATCATACTAGAAGATTGTCAATATTTTTATGTAGACTTCTTATATTCAGACTTATCATTTTAAGTGCACAGCCCCCTACTAGAATACGTCTGCAGGCATTGACATCTGATGTGACTTGAGAATAATTTGCGCTGGAGTTTAAATCAATAAGATTAAATATTACCATAAATTTATTAGAAAAACATATTGAGAATAATTTGCGCTGGAGTTTAAATCAATAAGATTAAATATTACCATAAATTTATTAGAAAAACATTCTAATAAAAAACGATGTAAGTGTGCCCACTAGGTTGTGTAATTTATGAATTCGGATTTTGTGATGACTGGAGAGACTATTATTGACGAAACATCCGATATCAGTCACAAGGAACAATTATGCCTGATTCTTCGATATTATTTTGGAAACGACATTCATGACAGTTTTTTGGGATTCGTCAATGTATCTGAAAGTCGTATAGCAGACACTGTATAATATTATTTTAGAATTGCTAAATAAACAGGAGTGTACAGCAAAATTAGTAGCACAGAACTATGATGGCGCTAGTGTAATGTCCGGTGTTAGAACCGGAGTGCAACAAAAAATAAAAGATGTTTGTCCACAAGCAATTTACATTTGGTGCAATGCACATATTTTAGCCCTGGTGTTATGTAAATCATGCAACAGAATTGGAGAAATCAGTTCGTTTTTTTCGACACTACAGTCTTTGTGTATTTTTTTTAGCCACCGTACAAAACGATCCGTGTTTTACGATACTCATTGCAGCAAAAAAAATAGGGCTTCTATGTCGCCAACTGTAAACGCAGTTTTTGTGCAAAAAAGTTATCCTATTACTTTGTTTTCTGACATTTGTAACAACCCTCAGGACTAGGACGGGGATACGGTTTTAGCAGCGGAGAATTTTGAAAACTCGTTGCTATCATTCCAATTTTTTTGTAAATCTCCTTGTTTTCCACTGAATTTTAGAAAAAAACTGATAGCTTGTACAATATTTTTAAAACATCACAAGTCGATGTGGGTTATTGTAGGAACAAAATAAAGGAAATTCAGACTTGGTTACGTGTTTAATTTCAATCTGAATTTGATCACATTTATGAAAACATTCTGCAAAATAACTCAGCTCCTCGTTTGAGATGCAACGTACGCTGTGCTTATACTGAATACAAATGACTTTTTGTCCAGGTAATTGACAACATATTTTGCGAAATTGACGATCGATATTCGGAAATTTTCAAATTGAATTTTTTCCAACTCTTTAACAACAAACTATACGAGAAATACCGTTTAGATTTTCCTACAGAAAGAGGCATTAGATTTATTGTTTGACATTTATGCAAACCACTTTGACAAACAAGTTTTATAAAACCAATTAATTTCTTTGTACTCCTCTCCTGAATTGAAAGATTGCAGTTTTTGAAGTAATTGTTTTCATTAGTCAGAATAGCCTCAAAGACGCTTTCCCCCAATTTTTGAAATTAGCGTATCTTGTCATAACTATTACTGCTACAAGTGCTTACGCGGAACGTGCATTCTCATCTCTTAAGCGTATTCATACTAACCTAAGAAATACACAGGGTCAGGGACGTCTATGTTGGTACTTCGCCTAACATATCGAGTCAACAAAAGAATTAGATTCTAGAAATCCATAACTGCAACCACACTTGATATTAAACGCGCCAACCGACATTGAATTCCATATAATTTCGGCAATTAATGCAGACACAGCCGATGACATAATCATCATCCTCTGGCGACCCTCAGCCACGCATAGTACATGCGATCATCATCTTCATGCACACACTACACACACTGCGACATTCGAACCGTTAAAACTGGCAAGCATCAAACACCTTCTGCAATAAACTACTTCAACTGCAACAAGACGACTTTTACTACGGAGAAAACCCCTGATGACACCACTCCCTCACTCACGAGCAATTGGAGTCTAGTGAGGGGTGGTCCCTCACATCTATCTGAGTTATCAATGGTTGCTATTAAAAAACAGTTGTTAATAGAATTAAAGCGTTCGCCATCATTTTACTCAGATATAATAAACTTGTTGGAAAAGGATAGACGCTTCGATTTAGAATATAAATAAGCTAGTTAAATCTAGGTACCTAACACTTGATTACTTTTTGTTCCCTTTTTTATAAAATAGTCTTACAGCTCTTACTAGCAAGGGTCAATTTCAGAACTTGAGTTCACTCACTCAAGCAAATAAAATGACTTTTCTTAAAGCCACCGGAGGTATGCGACTCCTGATTAGTATATGTTAATGTCTGTCTAGCAGTAGCATCCCTTCAGTTTGCTTTATTGAATCTAAGACACAAGCAGTAAATTTTAAACTGAAGATGGAAGATTAAAGAGGTATCACCTTTTTACCATAAAAAGCGTAAAAAATACAAAAAGATATGTCGGACTTGCCCCATTCACCAACGCTTGCCACGCCACTGACGCTACCCATATCGTAGAGATACGAATCCTGTTCCTCGCCACCCTCGCTGCCTTCCGCTGAAGGCTGACCTTCCTGGGCCAGCAGCCGTCTCCACCGCCTGCTAGGTATCGGGGGGCTTGCACGCGTTACTAACTTTATGATATCCTTATAAATATACCACCTAACAACTTGCAGTAAATGGCTAATTTTATCTTTAATAACTACCCGGGATTAGGGATTAATTTATTTTGATACGAATTCTTATTTTATCGCTTATGTCTTCAACAAGCACTGCCTACTTATTTTTCTTATTTTTTAGACATAAAAGCAGTTATTGTAGCTGAAATATAAAAGCTGGATATATGTATGCTGTCGCTGACTTTTTTATAGACCTCTCTGAGGCCGATGTTTTCGTCATTTATTATTTTACCATATATCAAACCGTTTCATCAGCGCACGCCGATAAAGCAACACACCAGCTCATTTTCTCCGACTTAATTTACAAATATCATGTAAATTACAAATATCAAATACAAATATCATGATTTCGTATTAAAAACCATATTTACCACAATAAAATATAGTCTATAACACTTATCGATAATGAAGCGTTATATCAGTGAAATATTTTTTGAAATCGGATGAGCAGTTTCTGCTCATCCGATATAGTTTCTGCTCATCGTACATACAAACTTACAAACTTACAAACATTACTTTTTTATAATATTAGTATAGATAGGAAATTAGCGATTGTATAAGCGATTTGTTGATTGCTTGTGTAATTTTCTTCCCGTGATTGATTCGTAACTAATGTAAATTGTTGTGTTCGGCTAACAGTGTCATTCAACTAAGCTGCGATTGTTCTAGGTTGACAACTGAATCTTGCTTATTCATATATAAGCAGGTTTTTCTAATAAAATAATATTTCATTACAGTAAAAATAAAACAAAGTTAGTTTTTTTGACAGACTTATAATAGTATTCCCAACTAACGCCAATATAATCTAAATTAAGACATTTAAACTAATTCAACATATATTTAACTATATTACTCGTATAATCGGGGAAAATATTTGGATATTAATATGGGAGATACATGAGTGGTGATGCATTTATAATATAATGCATATAATCCAAACTGATGTATTAAATAATTCAAATAATCATATTACAAGATTAAAAGTATCAGAAGATGCTTACAATATTCTTACAAACATATTTAATTGAAGTAGCCTTAATGAAAGATATCCCCACTTAAAGCTATTTATATTATAATTAAGGGAAATAATAAATATTACTATATAGAATATAAGAAAGTATTCATATATTTTTGCAATAATACAAAAGTATGAAACTGTCATACAAATCTAGAACCCCGAACTTCAATAGAGACAACGGTTACAAACTCCCTTCTACGTGGAACCCTCTTATTAAAATGTTCCCGCCGCCGAACTCTGAACGCAAGGACGTAAGACAGGATACAGTGAATGTTGTGTGCAAGACGGATTCTACCCTGGACAACGGCGGCTGCAACGTCACCGAAACGTCCGGTGCTACAAATTTCACGCTGTAAATTCGTTTTCTATCCTATCTACACTGTCATAAAAATGCCTATATAATATTATTTTTACTATTTGTAAACGACAATAATCTAAATTAAAACTAGCTGAATTTAAAGCTATAATATTTTAAATCGGAAAAATATAGAGATACTAATAAATTATATAGATACTTTCCTTAAGTATATAGAAACGATCGTTTAATGAGGTTCAATATAGGTACATCACTTTACATTACTTCTTTAGCTGCATTAAAACAATTACATATGAAACTATAGCACCACAGAATGCCATGAAAAAATTATAATTAATTCTAAATAACATATACATCGATTCAGGCGAAACGTGAAGAGCATAGAGACAGAAACGTCGACAAGTTTCTTTCGTTTCTGGATCTGGAAAATAAAATAAAACTAGAAGTACCATAAAATACATGATTAATTTGCAGCTATCAGAAGTATATAGTGCAAATAAGACCGGGCCCAGTATCGATCCCTGTGGTACGCCTGTTTTAACTTTACGAAGAGAGGAAATCGATTGACGGCCAGATACATCTTTCAAAATTACTTTTTGAAAACGCTCTGACAGATAACTACGTATCAATTCGAAATTTAAATTCTAAGTGTCAACATATTTTAAAATTTTCTCACCTCTAAATAATAATTAAATAATAAATTTATAAGAATATAGTGCAATTCTACAGTCTGGATTCACTCGCGGTTAACACGGCACGCGTCCCGAAGGATCTTATCGGTCTGAGCTGTTCACTTTAAATATTCGACCAGCTGTTCACTTTAAATATGGACAAAGTCGACCATCGAAAACAAGCGAGCTGTCGTTACTGGCTGGGGGCAGCTCGACTTTGCTGAAGATACATCTGACGACTTACTGAAGGTGGTGGTGGATTTGATTGACCAGCCGACCTGTCGAAGACTATATGCAAAGACTTTCAGAAAGAGGTTACCACAAGGTATAACGGACGAACAATTGTGCGCTGGAAGCTTAAGAGGACGAGACTCTTGTGGAGGCGATAGTGGTGGACCTCTGCAAGTGACGATAGCTGACAGCCAATGCCTCTTCAACATAATCGCCGTTACCAGTATTGGAAAGAGCCCTTGCGGAAGTACCAAGGGACCTGGCATATACACTGCCGTGAAGAGTCATGTGAAATAAATGGCGTTTTAGGAGTATGTCCACCGCCGGAAAATTGTCCAAAAACCGACGGGGATTTATAAAGGGAAACTATCACAATTTTGTATAATGTCGGAACAAGAGACTGTATTATGTATTCAACACAGCCCCATGACGATAAATCCAATAATGCATCTTCTACATCACCGCCTACTATAACAACTACCAATAAGTCACCGGACATCTCTACAATAGCACCAGAAAAACCTTAAACATCGCCACAACTACCAATTTCATAAATGACAGTGTGGAAAAACGAACTAAATCCGAAAAAATAGCTCTGCAATTTAACAATGACAGCCATTGCTGCGTTGGCGATTAATTAATTTATTTTATTGTATCTGCATCCAAACTTTTCTCTGGTCGTAACGGTCTCCTTTCCATCGGGTTCAGAAGAGGGAGGAAGAGAGAGTGCACCCGTGGTCGCGCACCCACCTGTGCATTATAATATAGCCTTCGCACTTGACTGCTTCCGAACAGTGGACTCTGAGAAGACTAAAGAAGTCACTAGAATCTACAATGCAGTCGCTATGGCCGAACACGGCTAGAAGGATATATATATATATATATCAATTCGCATGCTGACCCAGAAAAGCTTAGATGTAAAAGTTTTGCCACCAGAAGAGAGTGATCCAGAGAATCAAAAGCCTAGCTGTAATCTAAAAGTATGAGGGCAGTTGCTTTGCCTTTATCCATGTTGGATAGACATAAATTAGTGACGTGCGCCAGCGCAGTAGAGGTGCTATGATTTCGGCGAAAGCCAGACTGGTAATCAGGAAGCAGATTATTTTTCGCGATAAAAGGAATCATTTGTGAATAAATAGCCTTCTCCAGGATTTTTGAAAAGCAAGGAAGAATACTGATAGGGCGGAGATCTTTAAAACTAGAAACAGGTGTTTTCTTTGGAATCGGGCGAATCAGTGAAATTTTCCACTGACGTGTCACTTGACAGGTTTCGATGCACTTGTTTATTATAGCGGTAATGTACTCAATTATATATGGCAAACAGATTTTTAACATTTTGATAGAAATGCCATCATTCCCAATCGCATTTGAGCCAATTTCATTTATATATTTCGTGACTTCCCTGTAAGACACCTTATTAAACTGCAGGGTATTGATGTTGCGTAAATTAGGATACAAATTGTAATCTACGTCCGCTTTTAAAATTTTTGAGTTGTCAGAGAAATATACATTTAACGACTCTGCATCGAAGTTTGGTGGCAAGGCGCTATCAAAAGAGTTTGCATTTGTCAGGTGATTGATTTATTTCCATAACATTTTGCTATTTTTTAAATTAGTATTAACATGATGAGAAAAATATTCACTCTTCGCCCGCTTACACAAACTATTAATATAATTTCTTAAATGATTATAAGGTTTCCTGTAGTGTTCACTAATACGAGCTTTCTTAGCAAGTTTATCGCGACGGAACATGAGCTCCTTGATTTCGTCACTTATCCATGGTGTATTTCTTTCACGTATCGTATGATTTCGTATCGGGGCAAACAAATCAAAAGCAGATATAATTAGGTTGCTAAGAGTGTTGAGATTGTCTTCAGGGGAATGTGTTTTTAAACAAGATGACCAATCGATTTTAGACAGACCCGCCCTTCCAGGGAGATATAGCGATTGTTGCCATTCTTTCTCCCGTGGGATGAGCGCATACACTATGGGCCATCACAATCCAAAGTCAAAATACGCCACCAAAATACGTAAGAGTCCGACGCCTTACCACGTGGCCCTGGGAAGTGCTAATAAGTGGGCCTCCTCGTGCCCATTAGTTGGCACTTTGGACGGATTGGCTGACTGTACCACCGACTTTGGACGGATTTCTTTACCCTCCAGTCTTATCACAGATCCTAGGTCGCTCGCGTGGCGTCTACCTGATGTTAGCGGTAATACAATTTGCCGCGACCCAATGGCCGACCTAAGAAAACAAAACTCTACTCACGCCCAAGAGGCACTAAACCATTAGAAACATAGAGACAACACAATACCATTAAGTACATATAGACGGACTGATAGATTTTTACCAATTCGAAGAGTCTCTCGGTTGTTTGACATCATAAATAAGATAAAACGAATTTACCACGTGAAGTTTGTAGCACCCGCTATTGTCTCGACTGAAGTGCTATAAATCGTCATCCGATTGACAGCACTTCAGTCTACCCTGGACAACGGCGATACCTCACGCAATAAATAGGTTTAACCTTATTTCTAAAGGGATTTGTTTTTATACTTCGAAATTCGATTTATCTAATTTGTAAAGACAGGATTCATTCGTTTTTCTAGTACCAGTTATTATGAAACACGAAGAAATTTATTTTGAGCAAATCCGTTTATGAAATTTGCTTGTTAAATACACGCGCTAGCCTCGTCTTGTCGGGTTGAAGCTGTCGTAAAATAGCAGAATAAAAATATTATTATATTACTCACCTAAATCATCGCAGCATAACGCTTTACATAATATTGTAATAGTCTTATTATAACTGGAATTACACCTTTCGATCAAGCAACATAATTGTATAAAGAATAAGATATTGTACAAATCCCAAAAGATGACTAATAATATTGTGGCATTTATTGTAAAATTCTGTAAAAAATAAATTAAATTAAATAAATAAAAGACCTAATTTTTTCAATTTAAAATTGCGAAACGTACATAAGCGATGCTCATGTCAATTACATCAGCCGTAAGGATTAAACCCGTCAGAAAAATGTTTAAAAGTAGAAAAACGCATTGTAAAGTGTACATATCTTTCAAGACTGCCACGATTGTCAATGTTTTTTTATGGGCTTTTATCAAGCATTCAAAATATTTTTTGTTATAATATTGAAATCCAAAAGTTTTAAAATTCTGAGTGAAACCATAGTGTTGCTTTCGTCCCTCGATGGACCTAAAATCAACTTCTAGATTGATATCTATATTTGGAGTGGCAAAAATTTTAAGTAGTCCAACAAATATTGCTTCAATTCGAACGCATAAATCAGACATGTCGGATTGAAGTTGAAACTGATGTATTACCCAAATAAAAGATATGAAAATAGTATAACAATATTGAGGTGAGGATAAATTACTCAAATCTAAAAAAATTAATAAGAAAAATATTAATAGTTTTAAACTACACTTAATTGTAAAATAATAATTATCATGAGTAGTTAAATATAATCTATTATCCACAGATTTATATGTGATGTGAATGGCTTCATACCGTTTATGAGCACCGATCACAGTCATAAACATTTGAAGATTCATAGAAAGAAAAAATATTATTAATCCAGTAAGCTGTAGCAAATAAACTATTCGGTACGAGATTGGTAAATTATCACTACTCAAAAACGAATTCAAATAAGAATTTGAACTCCACAGGCTACAGAAGATGTTTAAAACCATGATCACCAAATAATACGAACGAAAATATAGTGATAGACTTTTGATTTTAGTGCCACTCAATTGGTATTTTGCTACAGCCAAAATTATGCAAATCACGTTTAAGATATTTTTAATTTTTGACTGATTTTCAGCCGCTTTGCGGCAGCGGTTGTTATATGAAGCATCTGCCATTTTTATATTAGGTAGGACGAATCCAACGATATGGCGTTGATAACTATTAATATATAAATATATATGTTTTGTCTTTTGTCTGTCTTTTCTTTGTCTTTATTTTTGTTTATTGTTATTTTTTCTTTACGATAAAAAAAAATGTTTGTATGCTAATATGTATGGATGTTTGCCAATCTGTATCTGACTTGTATACCAGTATACTAATAAAATGACTATGAATATGAATATGAATATATAATAGATGATTAATGATAATATTATGACCATTATACTAAAACACAATTTCTTTAATAGAATAACTCACATTAAAGTAAGTGCAAAAATAATGTATTCGTTATCATATTCGTCACGCCTATTATTTAGCTTTACGGATATACAGGCTGTATCATTATTATGCCTCGATGAGTGGACTCATTTCAGGAGGTAACTAGTAATGTTCAAAAAAATGGACCGATTTTTTTTTTATATATTAGGATATATTTATCCTTATACATGAGTTATTTTACGCGGAAATCGCATACAACTCGCATTTATTTAGGCAAGAATATCATTATAAATAATTTTACTCGATAGCCAAGCCCTAACTTTTTTAAGATATGATTTTCAACACAGTTTTTCGTGTTTGATCTATTTGAAAACGCTTTTTTAATTTTTGAATTACATTTTCATTTATTTGTTCAGTGTGATGTATAGCTAGCTATACATTAGAAATATGTATACATGAGACAGAAATTAGGCTACTCGTTGATCCTTCCTGTCCAACGAAATCGACGGTTTATTTATTTGTTTTAATATTTTTAGTGTCCACATAAAATATTGATCAGTGCGAGCAAATAAACAAATATTATGCTCTATCTTACTACTGCTCTATCTTACTCGTTCCATCCTTCCTCCTTCGTCTGTGACTTAGTTTATTTTGAATATCATAATTTATATCGCTTTATATTGCTTGTTTTGTTTTCTGAGACAATTTGTGATATATGTAATTACCGTATTTTAAATACTAACTGTATTGCGTATGTAAATATTTATATGTAACTAGATGACCCGGTGAACTTCATACCACCTAAAATTGATTTGGTTGTAACTCTTCAAAAGCGTTTATTGATTTTAATCAACCTTCCAAATGCAATTCATTAAAATCAATATGGCCGAATCATATACCTACGGTTTGAGTTGCGTTTGGTGATTAAATGAAAGTTGTTTGTAATTAAAATAAATTCGATGTATTTAATTTACATGATAAATGCTTTTTCGACTTTTTCGGCTTTTTCGACTTTTCCGACTTTTACGATTTTTTGCATTTTTTGACTTTTTGGATTTTTTTGACTTTTTCGACTTTTTGACTTTTTCGACTATTTGACTTTTTCGACTTCTTCGACTTTTCCGACTTTTTTGACGTTTTCGACTTTTTCAACTCTTGATTATTCGAGTTTTTGAAATTTTACACAATCGCACGGAATGAATAACAGTTATAGATGGCGCAGCTGTCAAACAATAGGATCGCCGCGAACGCCATCTATTCAATGTGGCCCATTTCCCAAAATTACCAATTTCGATTTTTTTGATTTTCAGTTCTTTTCTTCAGTTTCTTTTAATTTTTTCTAAAAATTTTTTTTCGTAAACCACCCCTGAATCAAGGCAAAGAAAACAAAAAAATAATAATTCAAATCGGTCGAGTCATTTTCGAGATCTTGCGAGACTAACGCACGGCGATTCATTTTTATATATAAGATTTAGCATTTTCATGTCGCTGAACTGTGTACCTGGCAAATCTGTGTACCAGCAGTTTGGTAAGAGATAGCCCTAGTGTGATTGCTTCGTACAAATATTATTTTGTTTAGGAAAAATCATTATTATTGTTATTATCATTATTATATATTACTCTACCTATTTACTTGTATAATATATGCATGTTATATTTAGTTACTATTATACGTGTAGTACATGGTACTTTGATTATATAATTGCTTAGTACCTGTAATTTACAATGTACCTACAATTTATTTATCTGTTTCTAGAGCGATAATGGCGATGCAAAGAAATTTTTACCGAAAATATAATTTCAAACTGAAAAATTTTTTGTGTGTAAGTAAGTATATTGAGTGGCATAGAAGACGATTTAAATTTTAAGGAGAAATGCATTGCTACGGTTTTTTTTTTTTGCATTTAGCAAATTCCTTGAAAACCATGAACTTGCTAGGTTGGCATTTGTCATTAGGTCGTTATGATTGCCATTATGAAACAGGAAACTTTTATCATCCGCATAGTGTTAGGTTTTGGTGTAGGCAGGCAAGCAATTTCCTAAGTTATTATTAGAAAAAAAGAATAATAATCGAACCCTGGGAAACTTCGCAGAATATCGTTCGAAATTTCGATCTAAATCCATTTATTTTGACTGCCTACGACCTGCCTGTTAGGTAGGATTTCACTATATCTTTAGATTTGCCCCGAATCCTACAACTGTTTAATTTATTGAGCAGTTTTTCGTGATCAACCGCATCAAACGCCTTGGATAGATAATTTTGTACTTTTCTTCTCTACCCTATACTACTTTATAGCTTTTGGTATCATCCTTTAATCGCCTTATGAGAAGAGAAATATGTACTAACCTAATAATAAACACGACAATTTATAATTTTATTTAATATTTGATTGTGCCTGGACTGGTGTAATATTAAACATGTTCCTTTATCGGCTTAAAATGGAAAAAGTAGATCATACTTTATTTTTGTCTTTCAATGCCACAATCTCAAAGCCGGATTAGTCCAATTGACAATATTATTCGTCAACCGCTGTCCGCTATGTCCGCTGCTGCGATTGCGAGCGTCTAAACATCGAACGATATTTTGTCGTAATCGAATTTCGCCTATTTATACAGGCAAAATATGTGGATAATGCATTATTGTGTAACGGCTTAGCAACATGCATAATTTAACGACTAATTTTAATATAACACGTGTAACATTTTTAACACGAATTTTTGTCTGACATCATCTATCTATATATAAAAAACAAAGTCCGGTTTGTTCTAACACTTATAACTCGAGAACGGCTGGACCGATTTTCATTGTTTTTGATTTGTTGTATTTGTCTCCGTCCCGAATAGCAGAATAACTAATAAAAACATTGGAAAATTACCGAAAAAATAAAATTAAAGGAAAAACATTTTCACATACAAAATTTTCATGGGTTTCGTAACTGTCAAACATACAATGTTCATCCCGTCGATAAGGTAAACTCTCCCCTCAAATTAAAGAAAGTATTTAAATAAAAGTTTCGAATCGTGTACAATTATTACATAGTTTAATTCAATCATGTCATGCTGACACGCGATTGATATACTTAATTTTTGTACTTTTATATTTATTTTTGTGTTATTATCTTAATAAAGTAGTGAACTTAATATTTATTTTGTATTCATTGTATTACTTCCATAAAATCATAAATTAAGATCAGCTAATCTGTAACATGACATTCATTGACCGTTAGGTGGTACGAAGTTCGCCGGCTAGTTAACAATATAATTAACAAGAAATTGAAGTGTGTCTTTCGGCATCAGCGATAAATTATTTTTGTCTTTCATTCCACGAACCGTATATTCTTACACTCTTACCAATAAAATTATCTTATAACCGCGTTAAACCCTTGTTATTGTTATACCCGGTATAGCCGAGTTATAACGAAGTTGTAAAATCGTGACCAATAAATCAGTTATAACGCGGTTATAACTACTCCCTGAAACCAAAGACAAGTCATATTTCTAGCATGGCAACGCCCGCTTGGAAGCAGTGTGGCCAACTGAAGCGGCATGAAATGCACATGAAATGTCACTTTTTGTTGTCAGAAAGCCCTTGCCCATTGTTTTGTTACGCGAATGCTGATCGAATTTATAGTGGTATTTTGCAGGTCAGCTCTCAGGATATCGATGATTCTTGCGGCGTATGGCTTAGTGAAACGATATTTAGTTTTAAAATTGTATCATCCAAATCGAACGGGTCGTATCGCAATTTGTAAATTTTGGTCGCCTATCACGACGCATTTTGATTTCTTCATATAAATCCAGATCGATCATATCATCCAAGTCGACAAAATCCATTATTCGGCTAAAACGCAGGATTTCACAGCAGTATAAAAGGCGTATCCTCGTCGTAACACGGCTATTACAACGAAAGCGCACGATTCGCGAACGAGAAGCTCCACGTCCGCGGCTGTCAGGTGGCTGTCAGTTTGAAACAGCTGTTACGCCGGTCGGCCATTTTTAAGTTAATACTCCGTTAAACCGCTGTTATACCTGGCCTCGGGGTGGTATAGCGGAGTTATAGTGCGGATGGAAATCTAGTACCACTATTCCATGCTTATACCCGAGATGATCAGTGCACGGAGAGAAATGGTTTCATTGATTTTACAAAACCACATTTGGTTAAATAATTATTCATAAAATTAATCAATAATTAGTAATATCAACTAAACCAGTTACAAAATCGATTGATTAGTTTTACGAAACGGGTTTAAGTTGAACTAACAGTATGAAGTTTGATAAAATTTACAAATGCTTCCGATAGTTTTAACAAAATGTCTTAGTCAGTATTACTTAAGTAAAAGACCAATAAAAATACTTTAAAATTAAACAATTTGTTGTTGGTATTACAAACAAAATTTTGTTGTTTTTACGAAACCTTGAACTTTGTATAAACAACTGACAAACATTGTTAGTTTTACTATATGCTACAGTTGAAGTTACGAAATCATATAATTGAAAATTACAAATGTATTTCGTAATATATAAAAAACCTTTAATTTCGTAGTAATAATAGATAAACGGTGTTAATGTTATAATAATTATTTGTTCAAATTACGAAATCATACAATTAAAAATTACAAACAATTTTCATATGTATTATCTGTATAAAAAATTGACACAAAAGGTTAATTGTACAAATAATGTCGCATAATTAAAACATTTTATTTGTTATACATACATTTGGAATAATTTGGTCCCACATATAAGTAAATATTAATTTGTACACAACGTTAAAAGTCATGAAATTTTAGTGCAAGCTACGTATTTCTCAATATTATGTTTTTTAACGTCACTGATAATGATTTCGTATATTTAATCATAAATATTATTATAAACTACATAAATATTGGTATTTTATAATACTCTATGTTTGTTACTATTACCGAAATATTTTCGTAAATTTTATCAAGAAATGTTAGTGTAACCTACACATATAATCGTATATTCTAATATCTGTTATTGTTTTTCATTACTGATAAAGATTTGGTAAATTTTATAATACATATTCGTATAACCAATATCAACATTTGTATTTTATAATTTACTATTCTTTGCTATTATTACCAATAATAATTTCGTTAATTTTATTATGAAATATTAGTGCATTCTAAATTAGATTCGTATTTTAATATTAGGTACCTTATTTGTTATAAGTACTGATAATCATTTCGTAAATTTCATCATGAAGTATTAGTATAACTTACATATACATTGGTATTTTGTAATACTCCATTTTTTGTTATAGTTACCAAAAGCATTTCGTTAATTTTCTCAAGAAAAAATAGTGTAACCAGCAAATACAATTTGTATATTCTTTTCTATTATTTGTTATAATTATTGATTAAACATTTCGTAATTTTTTTTATACATATTCGTATAACCAACATAAATACTGGTATTTTCCAATATTCAATTCTTTGTTATTATTACGGACAACGGTTTCGTTAATGTTATAATGAAATATTAGTTGAAGCTACATTTAATTCTTATTTTTTTATATTCTAGGCTTTGTTATCATTACTGATAATGATTTTGTAAATGTTATGATAAATATTTGTACAACCTACATAAAAATTGGTATTTTCCTATAAAAAATTCTTTATTATTATTACCGATAATGAATTTGTAGATTTTATTATGAAATATTAGTATAAACTACATTCATATTGGTATATTGTAGGTAATACCCTTTTATTGTTACAGTTAACAAAACCATTTCGTCAATTGTATCACAAATATTTGTACAAACTTCATAAACATTAGTATTTTCTTATAAAAAAATCATTATTATTACCAATACTTAATGATTTTGTAAATTATTTTATGAAGTTTTAGTAATAAATACATAAACATTGGTATTTTGTAATACTCTTTTTTTTTGTTACAGTTACTGGAACCATTTCGTAAACTTTATCAAGAAATATTAATATAACCTGCATAATGTAACCAACACAATCGTATTTTCTAATGTTCTATTATTACTTACTTTCCTGTTCAAGGAAAGTATTATAGACGCACTTCTGTGTGTGTGTGTGTGTATTCTCTGACGATAGCGCCGAAACGCTTCATCCGATTGAGCTGAAATTTGGCAAGCAGACATCATTTGGTCATGGCATGAGCTGATTGTGATTGAAATCCTTCCACCAGGGTTGGCTCCAGACGAGGGAACTCCTCAACGGTCAACAGCAAAGACCCAAAATTTTGTATACGTATTCATTTATGATAGCAATTTCCAAGTTGCACCATGACATGGCTGATGTACCCTGGGTTGGCTCCCGACGAAGTAACTCCTCAACGGTCAACAGCAGGGACCCAAAAAATTGTATACGCACTCATTTATGATAGCAACTTCTAAGTTCAACCATGACATGGCTGATGTGTACCCTGGGTTGGCCCTGGGTTGTTGTGACCCAAAATTTTTTATAGGTACGCATTCATTTATGATAGCAACTTCTAAGTTCCACCATAACATGGCTGATGTACCCTGGGTTGGCTCCCGACGAGGGAAATCCTAAACGGTCAACAGCAGAGACCCAAAATTTCGTATACGCATTCATTTATGATAGCAACTTTCAAGTTCCACCATGACATGGCTGATGTACCCTGGGTTGCCTTCCGAAGAAAGAACTCCTCAACGGTCAGCACCAGAGACCCAACAGTTTGTATACGCATTCAATTTAAATAGCAACTGCCAAGTTTCACCATCACCATGACATAACATGGAAAATTCGAAAAAGTCGAAAAAGTCATTGATTGACTGATAGATTTTATTTATGAAATTAATATTCAGATGAATTAAGTCCCTGGCTACTTAACAGGAAAGTCTTAGGGTGACACAACCGATTTTTTAAAATAATTACTGATAGAGATTTCTTAACATTTATAATACATATTCGTTTAAACAAGCATTTATTATATATATTTTATTTAATATATATATCTATATATATATATATATATATATATATATATATATATATATATATATATATATATATATATATATATATATATATATATATATATATATATATATATATATATATATATATATAGTATATCTCATTCACACATCCGTAAGTATATCTCATTCAAACATAAGTATTTCCCAATACAAGCTGGGATTTCCTTCGCTACTTTTTAAGTAGCTTTTACTAATTTTATTTTAAATAAAAACATCATCCTATAAACGGATTTCTTTACAAACCTTATCAAATATAGAAAATATTAAACTGTTTTCTACAATATTTCTTTACAATTTTTTAATATTATACAATTTTATATAGGTTTACCCTATTGCACCGTCGAAAGTCGTGCGCATCCGTAAGTATATCTCATTCAAACATAAGCATTTCCCAATACAAGCTGGGATATCCTTCGCTACTTTTTAAGTAGCTTTTACTAATTTTATTTTAAATAAAAACATCATCCTATAAACGGATTTCTTTACAAACCTTATCATATATATATATATATATATATATATATATATATATATATATATATATATATATATATATATATATATATATATATATATATATATATATATATATATATATATATATATATATATATATATATATATATATATATATATATATATATATATATATATATATATATATATATATATATATATATATAATCTTTTTTTAAAGAATTCGTTTAAAGGATGACACTTTGATGAAAAAATAAAAATAATAAAAGCCACTTACATAGCTGGAAGGTTTTCCCGGACTGGACTGGGAAATGCTTATTGTTTAAACGAGATGTATTTTTGGATGAGTACCACTTTCGACGGTACACTGTAGGTTTAATGGGATCCCTTTATCGCTAGCGAACGATCACCCTTCATCCACATCTCAAAAACAAAGCGTATCCTTTTGCAAACCAAAATAAAATGTCTTTATTAAAGACAAATTTAAGCAAAAACAATGAAAAAAATCACAATCAATCGTCTCTTAAATGCGGAATGACATTTCGAAAATTCGATTTGAAATTCGAATATATCCACTCTTTTAAAGGACGATATAAGATTGCTGGGCTCGCTATCAGCCAGCTATTAAATGAAAATAAAAATAAAATACTTCATTTGCTCGTTCAATAAAATACTTCATTTATATAAAATTGTAAAAAAAGATTTTACAAAAACCCAATCAAATATTAACAATATTATACAATTTTATCTTATGTTTTGAACTCTTGTAAATATCATATAGCCTTAAGTATAAACTTCTCGACCAGAAATTACGATTTATATCTTATTTCATGGGAACGAGCAAATGAAGTATTTTATTTTTATTTTCATTTAATAGCTGGCTGATAGCGAGCCCAGCAATCTTATATCGTCCTTTAAAAGAGTGGATATATTCGAATTTCAAATCGAATTTTCGAAATGTCATTCCGCATTTAAGAGACGATTGATTGTGATTTTTTTCATTGTTTTTGCTTAAATTTGTCTTTAATAAAGACATTTTATTTTGGTTTGCAAAAGGATACGCTTTGTTTTTGAGATGTGGATGAAGGGTGATCGTTCGCTAGCGATAAAGGGATCCCATTAAACCTACAGTGTACCGTCGAAAGTGGTACTCATCCAAAAATACATCTCGTTTAAACAATAAGCATTTCCCAGTCCAGTCCGGGAAAACCTTCCAGCTATGTAAGTGGCTTTTATTATTTTTATTTTTTCATCAAAGTGTCATCCTTTAAACGAATTCTTTAAAAAAAGATTTTACAAAAACCCAATCAAATATTAACAATATTATACAATTTTATCTTATGTTTTGAACTCTTGTAAATATCATATAGCCTTAAGTATAAACTTCTCGACCAGAAATTACGATTTATATCTTATTTCATGGGAACGAGCAAATGAAGTATTTTATTTTTATTTTCATTTAATAGCTGGCTGATAGCGAGCCCAGCAATCTTATATCGTCCTTTAAAAGAGTGGATATATTCGAATTTCAAATCGAATTTTCGAAATGTCATTCCGCATTTAAGAGACGATTGATTGTGATTTTTTTCATTGTTTTTGCTTAAATTTGTCTTTAATAAAGACATTTTATTTTGGTTTGCAAAAGGATACGCTTTGTTTTTGAGATGTGGATGAAGGGTGATCGTTCGCTAGCGATAAAGGGATCCCATTAAACCTACAGTGTACCGTCGAAAGTGGTACTCATCCAAAAATACATCTCGTTTAAACAATAAGCATTTCCCAGTCCAGTCCGGGAAAACCTTCCAGCTATGTAAGTGGCTTTTATTATTTTTATTTTTTCATCAAAGTGTCATCCTTTAAACGAATTCTTTAAAAAAAGATTTTACAAAAACCCAATCAAATATTAACAATATTATACAATTTTATCTTATGTTTTGAACTCTTGTAAATATCATATAGCCTTAAGTATAAACTTCTCGACCAGAAATTACGATTTATATCTTATTTCATGGGAACGAGCAAATGAAGTATTTTATTTTTATTTTCATTTAATAGCTGGCTGATAGCGAGCCCAGCAATCTTATATCGTCCTTTAAAAGAGTGGATATATTCGAATTTCAAATCGAATTTTCGAAATGTCATTCCGCATTTAAGAGACGATTGATTGTGATTTTTTTCATTGTTTTTGCTTAAATTTGTCTTTAATAAAGACATTTTATTTTGGTTTGCAAAAGGATACGCTTTGTTTTTGAGATGTGGATGAAGGGTGATCGTTCACTAGCGATAAAGGGATCCCATTAAACCTACAGTGTACCGTCGAAAGTGGTACTCATCCAAAAATACATCTCGTTTAAACAATAAGCATTTCCCAGTCCAGTCCGGGAAAACCTTCCAGCTATGTAAGTGGCTTTTATTATTTTTATTTTTTCATCAAAGTGTCATCCTTTAAACGAATTCTTTAAAAAAAGATTTTACAAAAACCCAATCAAATATTAACAATATATATATATATATATATATATATATATATATATATATATATATATATATATATATATATATATATATATATATATATATATATATATATAGGTACATATACCTATCAATCTAAATAAAATATAAATTTCATCAATATAATAAAAAAATCAATAGGTATAAATTTATAAACATTTATTTCATTTCAATTGGTGCATAGGTGCATAGATGACTGCATAGGACTTATTTAAAAGTAATATTATTACAAGTATATCTTTTAAAACAGAAGCAATCAACTGATGTGCAGTTTCTTTTTGTCATACAAAAATTATGTATCTCCATGTTCCAACTATTTAATAAAATGTCGAAAACTTCTTTTTGCGTTAGAACAGCAAAGAAGTTTTTTATCCAGTATACCTACCTACTTAAAAAGGATCACTGTCTTGAGAAACAACTTTCGTGCTCAGTCACATAGGTATCTACTCTATTTGCGGAGCCGTCCTCGCGAACCAACCAAGGACGGTAGAGTCTGGAGTTCTTCTTTTTATGATCCATGCAATAGTTTTTGACTTATGGTCGTTTTCCCAAGAGCGTCAATGCCACAACTCTATGGATGCACCATTTCAATACCTAGAACAAGATCTCTGAAAATCTCAAAGCGACAATGCAACATTTTGTCTACGAAATTAAATGTTTACATTTACTAAAGTAAATTTGTAACTTCTACATATCTGTATTAGTTAATGACACGTGGCCCACGTTCGAGAAATTGTCGTTAGATATTGACACGATTCGAGTGGTGTTGCTAACTAACTAATAAATGCCTTTTTTTTAAGATAAATATTATCTTGAAATCTGCCAGCTTTATATACGAGTAGCGAGCACAGAAATCTTTCCAGACTGAAAATATCAGTTTTTTTAATGTTTTTTGTTGTGATTTCTTAATAGCTCTTTAGTCCAAATTATTAAGCAACACTGTTTAAAGATGATAATACACAAAAAAGTGCCAATACCGTTGAACGGAGATGCAGTCACAGGTGGCGTCTTTGTGCAAGTTTAGACACATTTTAGTGTTGTTGCGCCTAGTGTAACGTTTCCGATTATTGGAATATCTATGGTGTACCGATGTGCCCCTTGCACGAATCTGCCCCGTCTCCCCCTACATACATCTTGTTTAAATATGAGCATTTCCCAGTACAGTCAGGGATCTCCTTCGCGGCTATGTGAGTAGCTTTTATTACTTTTATTTCTACAATAAAGCATCTTAACATACATACATAAATACATACATACATACATACATACATACATACATACATACATACATACATACAAACATACATACATACATACATACATACATACATACATACATACATACATACATACATACATACATACATACATACATACATGCATACATACATACATACATACATACAAATGTATGCTGGCTCGACCTAGAAAACGCCTCCACTTTGCACTCCGCTGGTAGGTACAACTTCCCTCCTGTAGTGCGTGACATTGTAACCTCATACTACAACTGTCTGACGTTCCATGTCAAAACGCAAGAATGGACTACCCGCTCTATATCGTATTCAATTGGACTATTCCAGGGCTGTTGCCTCTCCCTGACGATATTTAATATCGTTTTCAATATACTGCTGGAAAGCCTGACCCAGTTTGACAAGAAGTGGGGTGACCGTTTTAAAGCAGACGGCCGGCACACCTCGTCGTGACCTAACCTTCATCACAAGGAGCCCGAAACAGCTTTCTCTACTGCTACAGAAAGTTGAGTTTGTGCGGGATGGCTCCAAAGGTAAAAAACATTTCACTACAACACCGAGAAAGCTTCAGTTTGGTTTCTGGAAGTCGATTCGGTCTCTAAGCGGTATAAATTTCCTAAAAGTCTCGGGTGCACAACCCTCCGTCCAGCTATAACTCTTTACTCCCTATCTCGGAAGAATTAACTGTTACTTATTGTAGAATTAGCTGTTCCATGGGAACCAAACATCCCAAAAGACCACGAGTGCAAACTAAATAAATACCATGATCTCGCAAATGCCGTCACCCGGAACGACTACCCGCTCTATATCGTATTCAATTGGACTATTCCAGGGCTGTTGCCTCTCCCTGACGATATTTAATATCGTTTTCAATATACTGCTGGAAAGCCTGACCCAGTTTGACAAGAAGTGGGGTGACCGTTTTAAAGCAGACGGCCGGCACACCTCGTCGTGACCTAACCTTCATCACAAGGAGCCCGAAACAGCTTTCTCTACTGCTACAGAAAGTTGAGTTTGTGCGGGATGGCTCCAAAGGTAAAAAACATTTCACTACAACACCGAGAAAGCTTCAGTTTGATTTCTGGAAGTCGATTCGGTCTCTAAGCGGTATAAATTTCCTAAAAGTCTCGGGTGCACAGCCCTCCGTCCAGCTATAACTCTTTACTCCCTATCTCGGAAGAATTAACTGTTACTTATTGTAGAATTAGCTGTTCCATGGGAACCAAACATCCCAAAAGACCACGAGTGCAAACTAAATAAATACCATGATCTCGCAAATGCCGTCACCCGAAACGGCTTCACAGTTCACCTTCACGCGGTGGAAGTTGGTGCTCGTGGCCTGCCAGTCAAATCTCTGTTTCACCTCTCTAAAGATCTTGGTCTCTCCAGGAAAATAATCAATTCCTTCCTAGAAGAAATATTTAAAACCGCGATTACCGCATCTCAACTTCTATGGCTTCGAAGGGAGAGTGAATAGGTGGTCAGGTGAACGCTCACATGTGGCAATACAGCTGTCCTAAACCTACCACTGCCGGTCGTTCCGGAATCCACCGCTCACCCCCCAGAAGTGTAACAAAATAGTATTATGATGGGCCCGACTCCGGTCGGTGAATTCCATGGCAGCCCAGTTATATATATATATATATATATATATATATATATATATATATATATATATATATATATATATATATATATATATATATATATATATATATATATATATAATTTATTACCCATGCAAAGCTATTATATAAACAAACTATATAAAACCCAAGTATAACCTCCAGTCTGGCAACACTTAAATTTGTACCTGTGTCAACTTGTTGCCCGCATTCGTTCGCACCATTATATTTCATCCGCGCGCGCCGCGAGTGCTCTGAAGTGATAAGTCCCTATTAAGTTTGTGGAAGTGATCATTACCTTTCTGGCGGACAGCGATAGATAATGCGAACCCCACAGAGTCACAAACTCTCCTAAACCTGATGGTTGAATGGGGCATCAGTCAAGAAACGATAGACGTTTTTAAAGGTAAATTTTTCAAAGTATTATTTTGTTTCGTTTTATTCTAGTATGAAAAGAAGGAACAGAGAGAATTCGGTATAATTGCAGTATAGATATGCAAATATTATCTTTTTTCAATATTTGGGCATTCAAGATCTGCGTCTCGGATCTGCCTACATATTATTATCTTTTTAGAATAGTGAACCCAACAAACACCGAAGGCGATTTTTTTTGGAGAATTTGATGTACATAGCTAAACTAGAATAATTCCAATTTTGTGAATTGTATCCAATTTATCAAACATTTTTATTACCAATATTTCAGACCAAAAAATCGACACTTCTTGTCTTGAAGGAATATCGGAAGGAGATATCGAACAACTAATTCCATCTTCTAAAATCAGAGACCGAATTAAATTCCGCGATGGACTAAAATGGTGGCGGAACGAGTCGAAAAGTATTCACTCGGTAAGTATTTAAGTACTGTAAGGCAGTTTAACATTTCGGAATGTCAACTGTAACGGAGGGGTAATCCCATCCATTTGTCGTCGATGTTCGGAAACGTCGAACCAAAGGGTTCGAGAACTCATTCCTAATACGACGTCCAAAATGTGGGTTCAACTACCTGCGGAGAATATATTAAGTATTGCTACCAGTTCTACAATGTTGATTTTTTAATGTCACCAGACTATACTCACCATTCTGATTCCGAAACTCAATAATCTTTTCGCGGTCTCAATAAATAAGCGAAATAAGTATAAGCAAAATAGGTATAAGAAGCGTCAAACACCTACATTTCGGTACCTAGGTTAAGTTAGTTTTTTTTTAACAATTTAAAAACACCTATATGACAGTAGCTTAGGTCAGTTTTTTTTTAAAAATCCGCCATAAAAACTAATAAATAAAAAACAATAAAACAAAAAAAAACGACGCTTTTTTCTATCAGATTTAGCATTAAAATGATTGAATTATGTTGTGTGTTTATTTTTTTTAATACACGAGGTAGCAATACTTAATATATTCCGAGTGTAGAATTGTATTTACGCAGAGCATGGAATTTTTCGAACTATAAAATTTAATCAAGTACCTACCTACCTACATGAAATTATTTTTAGAATACTGGATCGAACATATCTGCAATATCAGATGACCTCAGATGTTTTGATGACCTCCTATCCAGCCCTGGTGGTAGTCAATCTTCAGATCATGAACACCGAGTGGACGATGTATGTAACATACCTACAAATTCTTATATTCTTTACCTTCCCAGTAATCTTGTTTCGTTCTATAATGTAATCATATCATTATGATTTAGAAATGTTTCTCATAAGTGATAAGTGTAAAAAGTATTTCAGGGAGGACAACTGAATATAAATGATTCGAAATTTAAGTGAGATCCTGTGGAAATTTTGGCCTCGCAATACATTTTTCAAATTTCTTAACATCGCTTCTGCAGCCCTAATTTTTTTCTTTAAAAATCTAAAAGTCGTAGCATAAAAAGTGGTTCATTTTTGTATACTGAATCACCGCTTTCAAGGACGAATGTAATTTTTGGTTCATCCTGTATAATTGACTCTTATTAAAAACTCTTATTTTAACCGATCAATATAGGAATTCAAGAGAACTCCTAAGTCCATATTGAAGTTACTTTTTAACCGACTTCAAAAAGGAGGAGGTTCTCAATTCGGTTGTATGTTCTTTTTTATTTTCTTTTATGTTTGTTACCTCAGAACTCTGTTACTTATGAACCGATAAGGATTTTTTTGTTTTTTTTTTTGCTTTTTTATGTTTGTTACCGCAGAACTCTGTTATTTATGAACCGATTTGGATTTTTTTGTTTGAAAGGACATGCTTACAGATTGGTCCCATTTTTATCAAAATCGTGTTCTGATCATGGGATCAACGGGACTTTTTGGAGTCGGTTTTTGTTTTGTTAAAATGTTGGTTATTATTACAATTACTTTTTAGTTCAAGTTACAAGACATACTTACTCTCAACACGACTGGGCGGAAAGCGTTAGCAGCCATCCATCACAACCAACCTCTAACAAGCTCGACAAGAAATTGTTTGGTTGCATGCACAGTAGAGTTTTATTTGAAAAAGTTTAAACATATGAAGCGCAAAGACTTTGAGAACATAACCGAAGAAATCGTAAAATTGTGCCCAAATGAATGCAAGGTTTGTCTTCTATGTATATCTACTACTACACAGTACATAGACTAGACAAAGTAGTTAGGTTTGACCTCTATACATACTACATTTTAGACTCGTAGATTATATGTATGTTGTGTAGTAATGTTGCAATAAAAACTCAATATTAATATGGAGGATTAATATCTAAAGCCGCAATTACCGCATCCCAACTTCTATGGTTTCGAAAGGGGAGTGAATGGGTGGTCAGGTGAACGCGGTAACATGTGGCAACACAACTCTTCTAAACCTACCACAGCCGGTCGTTAGTCCGGAATCCACTGCTCAAGTGCTCACCCCCCAGAAGTGTAAAAATAGTATTATGGGCCCGACTCCGGTCGGTGAATACCATGGCAGCTCCGTTTGTATTTTTTTTATCACGAACAAGTGTTTACACGTTCCTTGAAAAATTTAGCATGAAAATTGGGCATTTGATTTTTTTTTAACATTTTTGTTTATGGGATTTACAAGGTAATTTTAAAATGTTGAAAATCTTCCTAACATCATGGATTTTTTTTTAGTTCTATATTAAAAAAATATGAATAAAATAATTATAATTATTAGCACTCTATTTGGCGATGAGATGATCTTTTCTCACAGCGGAAGCAGTTTTGACGATTATTCTTTGATGGAAGAACTGGCCAAAATTTAAGTAATAATTGGTATCTTTATTATCTTGATCATTATTTGATTAAATGAATTCTTAGTGGTTCTTGCCGGGAATTAAATCAATTAAAAATAATGGAGTTTGCTACCCTTGCACCCGTTCACACAGGAAATGTTGAGATACTTGTATATTAAAGGTTCCGTAAATATAATAATATTCAAAATCAGCATATGCCGATATATTCGACAATTGAATATTTTCCTTTTTTCATTATTTAATTGGTTAAGCTGAAACTTTGGTCTTAAGGAGGACTTCAGCACTTTCTGCTGCGAGTTTGTCTTAGCACAGCAAACTTAGGCCTGTAAAAATACCGAAATATAGCAAGAGCGATGCCTTCAATTTTAAATGTAAGTTACCTAGTTAATTTTCCAATATTTTGAGGAATACAGTTTAAATCTTTCAAAATCAATTTCCACGTTAAAAAAATGTCTGGAACAGAAAAACTAGAAAGTCGGGGATATCGCATATGCACAAAAACTGTCACTGTTCGTACTAAGCCTTCATTGTCTAAGACTACCAGAAAAATAATTACTTCTACAAAACCATTTTTTTTAAAATAGGCTCAGGATCCTTGAGTTACCTACTTCTGGTAGTTACGCGGGTATTTATAGTAGTTTTTAGTGACTCCATATTGCTGTAGTTATTAGTGTACAAAGAATCAATGTAGAAAGAGTATGTAGAAAGACTAGAAAGAGTACGTAGGCATATAGATAATTTCATTATTTCTTGACTTGTATACTAACTTTGACAGAAAAAAAAACTTTTAATATGTTAGCAGCCATGGGGGGCTACACCGCTTTCTATTATCATGCGATGTGAGCCATTCATGTCAGTTTTCTATATTTAAAAAAATCAGGTAAGTACTTAATCCACGCTATTATACATATTTAAAACTGTATTGCAGGAGACATACCACATCCCAGCATCTTCTTATGGATCCGGACAATATATACCGGCAAAGGGAAAATTAATCGATAGATATTACAATCAACTGCGCCTACTCCGTCAAGCTGGGGTGCTGCCTGCCTATAAAAAAAGGAAGATTGCTGAAGAGCAACAACTTGGCAAGTATTTCTTTATATATTACTATACTACAGGATGATTTTGTATAGCTACAGGCCACATCAGAAGTTGATTCTGTTCACGAAACTGAACAACTTTGGTTGTACGACTTTTCGTTTTTTTTAAATATCGACTCGTACATTTTTTAAAAAAAATCTTCTAACCCCTAAATGTGTGTGGTCAATGAAATTAGTTTCTCGAAAAACTAAAAGTTTTAGAACAAAAGCTGTTCAGTTTCATTTGCAGAATCACCTACTGAATTAATTATTAAAGACTTACAGCTACTTAAACAACCTGTACAGGGTGTGTTTCTTCCTCTATTTAGGAGAATGTTCTGTAGATCAATCTGAATCACTTTTAATTTATACTCTTTTCTATCCTATATTTATTCTATATTTCTTAATTTAATCGCTTTTAATTAATAATTAAAGAGCGTGCAAGAAAAAGAACCCTATTAGGGTGACTTCGTTCTCTTACCATCTGTCTGTCTGTATGTCTATCCATCCGTCTGTTCGTCCGTCTCACGATTACGTAGCTTTACGTTTTATACCTACAAATTTTATATTGTGCAGTAATGCTGAAGAATCGATCCATCAGATAAATTAACTTTGAAAAAATACAAATAAAAATAACCGTTCAACATGTTGCCCGAAGCGAGAGTTGAACCCGCGTCCTTGAGGCGGATCGATTCTGCAGTGTTACTTCATAATCTAAAAATTAGAGCCTTAATAACAAATTAGAGCCTTAGTGCCGGCAGAGATTTAGAATATCTATGTACGTTCTCGACTACCCATGGTCGCCCCACTTCTCATACTTTTTCGCCCATTCTCAATTTTAATTTATAATTTAATCCTTAACAGGAATTGTACAATAGGTAGGTATGAATTATACGAGAGACAAAGTGATTGAATATACATAATATATCTATTTTAAGCTATTACAATATTTTGAAATTTCAGATGTAGCATTAGACGACAAACAAGCCGAAGAAACGTGGACGTGGTTGAAATACAACAGAGAACCATGGACGCTTGTAGAAGAAAAGTGGACTCAGTCTTGCGATTATAGAAAAAGGAAAATATGTGAAACCAAAAAAACGCTAACGGATGTATTCACTGAATGGCCGTGTCTTAAACAATCTAATGGATACCGACTAGTAAGTTATATCCCTAATCTAATAAGTATCTTTGAAAATGTATGAAACATGTCTGCGGTCTAACCAAGCGGCGAATGGGCCAGTGCAGCTTGGGCCACTATGATCCATCTGTTGTCAAGCGGATCGGCCTAACTCACTGGTCAACTCCTATTCGACCGCCTCCTCGAGAGATAGGCTACCCCGGGTATGACTCCGTGTCCCGAGTGGAACGGTTTCTCCTGGGGGACTGCTCCGGCGCCGCTGGACTCTGGCGTACACCGACAAAGGGCGGAATCGGCTCGCGATAATTCAAACCGAATTACCGCTTACAACAGGTAGAGGACCGCGCAAGTGACCTCGAACTTGTAACCAGTCGAGAGCCCGGAGAAATCCAGCCACAACTGGGAGTAAGGGCGCGATGGAGCCCGCCGAATTCACAACTCGGCGCCTAGTGGTAAGGGGTCGGTTTCTTACGGGTTGTTGGTGGAACTTGTTAGTGGACGTGCTGTTCCCAAGTCTCTGCACTCATCTCAGGGCGAAAAAACGAACAATATCGTTATAGCGTCCTGGGTTGACGGGTTCGCCCTTAGTAGTTGACAACCGTCTGTGCGACCTAACCAATGAATCTACGATTATGTGAAAATTGGGATCTAGTATTGTGAAAAATTAACTCACACCTTGTGAGTTAATTTTCACAACCAGAATGTGAATGAGTGGAATAAACTGCATAGCATACACCTGCTTTTGTAACAAGCATCTATTTGTTTTTTTATTAGATTGAGATCGACTTCGATCACACATACAACGATAAGCAACACATTCTATTTGAAAACTGGGAGACATTCGCAAAGAAATCAACTCAACTCTATAAAAAAGACGTGAATCATGAAATGGTGTCCCGATTGGATGACGAGAATATAGATGCAAGTAAGTAACAAACAATAATATGTCAAATTCAATGTTCTGCTGAATTATTCTAATATATTTTTTAATTGTATCAGATGAGAGAAACTTCATACTTCTTGCATTGCTAGCCTACAAAATCAAACCGACTACGAAAGTCGATAAGACAAGAACATCAACGGCCGAGTCCATGAACGCTTTTATAATTAACGCACAGGTACGTACAAATAATAGGCAACATTTTAACAAAAAAAAAACCGACTTCAAAATTTCGTGTCTGTGCTGTTGACCGTTGAGGAGTTCCCTCGTTGCAAGCCAACCCTGGGTGCCTCAGTCTTGTCTTGGTGGAACTTAGAAAGGGCTGTCGTAATTGAATGCATATACAAAATTTTGTGTCTGTGCTGTTGACCATTGAGGAGTTCCCTCGTCAGGAGCCAACCCTGGATGCAGCGGCCATATCATGGCGGAATTCGGAAAAGGCTATCATAACTGAATGCGTATACAAAATTTCGTGTCTGTGCTGCTGACCGTTGAGGAGTTCCCCTCAACTCCTCATGGATCCCATCATCAGAACACGATTTTGAAAAAAATAGAACCAATCTGTAAGCATGTCCTTTCAAACAAAAAAAGAATTTTCCAAATCGGTTAATAAATAAGAGAGTTCTGACATAAAAAACATAAAAAATATAATCTTCAAACATAAAAAATAAAATACAACCGAATTGAGAACCTCCTCCTTTTTGAAGTCGGTTAATAATGTGTATTGAAGAATTTATAAAATCCTATTGTATACCAGAATGATTGTAAAATTATTCATTAAACACAGGCGTATTTTTTTTACTGGATTTTTAAAAATATATATATGTATATATATATATATATATATATATATATATATATATATATATATATATATATATATATATATATATATATATATATATATATATATATATATATATATATATATATATATATATGTATGTATGTATGTATGTATGTATGTATGTATGTATGTATGTATGTATGTATGTATGTATGTATGTATGTATGTATGTATGTATGTATGTATGTATGTATGTATGTATGTATGTATGTATGTATGTATGTATGTATGTATGTATGTATGTATGTATGTATGTATGTATGTATGTATGTATGTATGTATGTATGTATGTATGTATGTATGTATGTATGTATGTATATATATATATATATATATATATATATATATATATATATATATATATATATATATATATATATATATATATATATATATATATATATATATATATATATATATATATATATATATATATATATATATATATATATATATATATATATATATATATATATATATATATATATATATATATATATATATATATATATATATATATATATATATATATATATATATATATGTATATATGTATATATATATATATATATATATATATATATATATATATATATATATATATATATATATATATATATATATATATATATATATATATATATATATATATATATATATATATATATATATATATATATATATACAGGGTGTTCGGCAGACGGTTGTACATACGATTATGACGGACAAGTGAGGCCCTCACCTACATGCTTGGCCCCAAAAATTTAACCTTGGCCTCACAATTTTTTTTTAATGATTTTTTTTGTAATATGGCGAAATTTTTCATTTCCATGGCTTTAAACTCCATTAACTTCATTTAAAACTGATAAAATAGTCAACATTTTTTTTTATTCGTATCTAAATTAGTAGCAGATTAATAATGAAAAAAAATTTGGCTCAGATAATCAATATTAAAAAAAATTAGCCCTAAAGTACAAAAACACTTTAAAAATAATCTTAAATGTCAATTTCTCATTGCATAAAAAAAAAAAAGAGGTAGAGCGCTGCAAATTTAATCAAAACATCTCTAGGTTATGCCCTTTCTATTGGTATGAAATTTACGTATTTTATTTCAAAATAACAGGAGGTATTGATCATTTCACCAAACCTGACGAAATTGCTGAAAAAAAA
This sequence comes from Micropterix aruncella, assembly GCA_944548615.1. Classification (NCBI taxonomy): domain Eukaryota; kingdom Metazoa; phylum Arthropoda; class Insecta; order Lepidoptera; family Micropterigidae; genus Micropterix; species Micropterix aruncella. The sequence goes on from OX155959.1 coordinate 2,356,186, forward strand.
AACAGGGCAATTTTTTTTTTAATGGTGGTTGTCTGAACCAAATTTTTTTTTTATTATTCTGCTAGTAATTTAGATACGAATAAACCAAAATGTTGACTGTTTAATCAGTGTTAAATGAAGTTAATGGAGTTTAAAGCCATGGAAATGAAAAATTTCGCCATATTACAAAAAAATAATTTTAAAAAAATCGTGAGGCCTAGGTTAAATTTTTGGGGCCAAGCATGTAGGTGAGGGCCTCACTTATCCGTCATAATCGTATGTACAACCGTCTGCCGAACACCCTGTATATATATATATCTATATATATATATATATATATATATATATATATATATATATATATATATATATATATATATATATATATATATATATATATATATATATATATATATATATATATATATATATATATATATATATAGGTATATATATATATAGGTATATATATATATATATATATATATATATATATATATATATATATATATATATATATATATATATATATATATATATATATATATATATATATATATATATATATATATATATATATATATATATATATATATATATATATATATATATATATATATATATATATATATATATATATATTCATCATTATACGTCTGATAAGTCAATGTGAAATCTTTTTTTCAGAACCATACAGACTTGACGGAAAAAATTTATCAGCGAAACGCCAGTAATGAAAAGAAGGGGTTAACTTCTCAACCGATAGTAGTTGCTGTAGGACCTAAAGAGAAACTTGAAGTGTTCTACGTTGTGATTGACGAAGTAAAATACCGTTTCGACAACATCCTAAAAGCGTTCGATGTATGCTTCAAAGCATACATGGCGCTAAATCTGTGCTATGGGAAAGAATGTGAGCAAATATGGGTTTTTATTCAGAAATACTTATATAAAATAGATTTACCACAAGATAAAAAGTTCACGAGAGTAGCGATATTCATGTCAGAATTGTCAAAGTAAGACTGTAACTGAGTAAGGTTTAGTGAGCCTTCAAAATGTTTGCCTGTTTCCTCTGCGAAGATGGATTTGTTAATTCCAAAAGCTTGTTACTCCATTTAAAAGTCATGCATACTTTAGAATCACAATCAACGTACTGCTGCAAGCAAAATGGCTGTACAAGAGTTTATAATAGTATTAGAGGTTTTCGAAAACATTTGGACACACATAAAAATAATGAATCGTTTAAAAGTCAATATGCAATAAAAACCATTACTGATCAAATTAATACTGACCCTAAGTGTTCCGAGAACGAAGCAACAGGTAGTTCAGATGTACTCAACATTGAGAAAAACGTGGTAATATGTGAAGAAAACGTTTTAAAGAAATCAGTTGACTCATTTGCTATGTGGATATATAGTAATAACAATATAAATAGGAAAACCGCTAATGATATCATACAACAAACAAAACACATATTAGAACTAATAAGAACCAAACTTGAAAGTTCAGTCAAACAACATGTTCAGGATTCATCTGCAAACACTGTATTAGATGAAGTGATAAAAACATGCAATGAATCATTTTATGATTTGGAAACCGAGTTTAAACTGAAAAGTTATATGGAAAAAAAGGGGTATTATATACCTCCACAAAATTTCATTATTGATGATGTTGTTGCTAGGACGGTTTGCAATTCTTCGGTTTCTTTAAGTCCAAAACCAATAACCGGGGCAATCATACCATTACGTGATATTTTAAGAATCTTCTTTGAATTACCAGGTGTATACGCTGCAATTCGAAATTACATGACAGATTTGATAAATGAAAAAAACAGTTCAATGAAGAATATCATACAGTCGGATTATTGGAAATCAGTGTATTCACGTTATTCTGGACAAGTTGTAATACCGTATTACTTGTACTTTGATGAATTTGAATGTGGCAACCCCTTAGGAAGCCATGCTGGAGTTCAGTCTATTTCCGCAACATACTTCCAAATTGCTTGCATTCCTCCAAATTATATATCGTCACTGGAAACTATCTTCGTTGCAATGTTGCACCGTTCCTCATTTAAATCATTTGGACATGGTATAATATTTCGAGATCTTTTAAAAGAATTGATGCACTTGGAAAAAGAAGGTATCGTAATACAGAATGCTGATGGAACTGACAGGGTGTTTTTTGTGCTTTCTTTGGTTTTGGGCGATAATCTGGGCTTAAACACTATTCTTGGTTTTGTAAAGTCTTTCTCTAGTAATTATTACTGCAGAATTTGCAAAACACATAAAAAAGTAACGTGGAAACAAAACAAGCAAGACAACGATTTATTGCGAAACCGCGAAAATTACCAAGACGACGTCAAAGTTAACAATCCGTCTCTTACAGGAATTCGAGAAAATTGTATTTTTAACTCGTTAAGTTCGTTTCATGCTATTGAAAATTTCACCGTCGACATTATGCATGATATATTTGAGGGCGTTTGTCACTACGATTTGACTAATATAATCATGCATTATATCGATATTGCTAAACTTTTTAGTTTAGAAAGTTTTAACAATCGCTTAAGCCTATTCGATTATTCGCGGTACGAAATTCGAAATTTAACAGGCGTAATTAAAAGGGAACATCTTATTAATAAAAAATTACACACTAGTGCATCTGAAATGATGACGTTAGTGCATCTCATGCCTTTGATGATTGGTGACTTAATACCAGAAAATGATCCTGTTTGGCAAATTTACCTTACATTAGCAAAAATTATAGATATTCTTTTGGCTAGAAGCATTGACGTTAAAACAATTATTCAGCTGGAATGTTTGATAAAAGAACACCATGAGTTATACGTAGAGTTATTTAAAGAAACTTTGAAACCCAAACATCATTTTATGGTACATTATCCATACATCATACGTCGATTTGGACCTTTAAGGAATATGTGGTGCATGAGATTTGAAGCTAGACATAAAGTTCTTAAAGAAATTGCTAAAAATACATCTACCCGCAAAAATTTGCCTTTAACTATTATGGTAAAAGAGCAGTTACGTTTTGCAAACAAAGCCTTTAATAAAGTTGGTTTTGGAAGTACGTTCAAAAGGGGGAATGCCGAAGGTACAAATGTTTTCATTTCAACTGAATTTATTGACTTAATCCCTGCTCATTTTAATTTTAATCATGATAGAGTTCAGTGGGTTGAATATCAAAGTATCCGTTATGTTATCGATAGCATCTTAACTATACCATCTGAAACTGAATACTCTTTTTATATAATAAAATATATCTTGGTGTCTGCTAGTGGTGACACGTCTTTCATATGTTTAAAAATTCCTTGTATAGGATACAATGATCATTTACTAGCATATCAGCTGGAAACTTATACCCAAACAAACGAATGGAAATTGATTTATTTAAAAAGCATTTTTCTGTATCCTTCTTTTTGTCATACACTCTCCGGTGGTAATAAATATTGTAGATTGAAGTATATTTAGACCTATCTTTAAAATTATGTTGTAGCTTTTAGATACGTTTGTAAGTTGATTAAGGTATTTTTTTAATAATTAAAATATTATTAGGTATTTTTATATTAAGGTATTTTTTTAATAACTAAAATTCCTAATATTTTTTTATTGACATTTAAAAAAAAACGAGACACCGAATGGACGAAAAAACCTATGTCTCCATTGTATAAACCATAGTTTGTCATATGTCATTTAGTTAGTTCCGTGTCTCGTTTTTTTTTAAATTTTTGCAAAAATAGACTAAACCCAAAAATTGATTTAGGTTCCTTAGTCTGCCGAATCTTTAATTTATAATTGTAGGACCACCAAGTGTATTGTAATCTTGCGTAATTGGTATATTGAAATTCTCTAAATTACCTTAAAATTGCTTTGTAGGAGTTGGATAACTAAGTTTGGTTTTGTAAAGTTTAAAAATATGTGTAGGTATTCAGAATAATAATTCATAGCTCACCCTAAATTAGGCTAAATTAGGTTATAAGTTTTATGATTATTAATAATTAATAAATGTTTCGAATTTTACTTGTTCTGTTTTATTATTATTATTTAGCACCATACTCTATTTTATGATAGATTAGAAATAATGAGTAAAGAATCAAGGATACAAGTTATAGTAATTATAATTTCTTTTTATTTAGTGTAAGCTTTTGTATAATTAATTTGAAATTGTTAAAAGTTTTGTTTTCAACTGAATTGTATTGTAACTTTAATCAGCATTTTTGGATATATTTTAAAAATAAAATGTTGTATATTCGAAACTTGTACCTTAGTTCGTCTTGTATCTTTTCTACACTAGGAATCCACGTTATGTTTGCCTGATAATTTCTTGTAAATTTAATGTTTACTTTTCCTATAATAATTTATATGAAATAATTTTTCCTACAATTATAATTTTTTGACTGTTAGTAACTTTAATCTGTATTCGGGGGTACAATTTACTAATATCTAAAATTTAGTAGAGTTTAATCAATTTTTTAGTACAACTTGCTAAACATAATATGTAAACGATGTAAGGTTATTGGTAAAAATGCATGTGTCATAATTTGCAAGATTGAAAATATTTACAAGTATTTGTTTAAATATTTTCTTTAAAAAATAATTGTAAATATTTACAATTTTGTAAATTACTTATGATACTTACATAAATATTTTACCAATAACCTTACATCGTAAGAATATTTTTGATAGTAAGTTTATACTAAGAAAACAGGTCAAATCTACTAATTAATATTAGTTAAATATACCACCGAATACTGATTTAAACTTGGAAAAAATAATAATAATTTTTCGTAAATTTTACAAATTTGTTCACGTAAATAGTACGAAAATTAACAGACAAATATATCCTGGAATTTTAGTAAAAGGTACGAAAGTACTAAGAAATAAATTTGGAATATACAAAACTTTATTGTTAAAATATACCCAAGAATAGTGTTGAAAGTTACAAAACTTTACAGTTAAAAACAGTAATAATTCTTCATGCTTTTGACAAATAATTCCAAATAAATTATACTAAACCTTACATTAAATATACAAAGAGATTGTTAGTCAAATATAACCAGGATTCTTAGTAAAAGGAACGAAATGTACTAATAAATATGTATGGAATACACAAACGTTTATTAGTACAATATACTCAAGAATAATGATTAAACCTACAAAACGTACTGCTTGAAAACAGTAATAATTGTTCGTAATTTTGACAAATAATTTCTAATAAATCTTACTACTACATACATTAAATGTACGAGAAATTATCAGTTAAATAAAAGAAGGATTCTTAGTAAAAGACACGAAATATACTAATAAATAAGTATGGATATACAAAACTTTAATAGTAAAATATACCCTAGAATACTGATTAAATCTACAAGAATTTTGCACTTGAAAACAGTACTAATTCTTCGTACTTTTAGCAAATAATTTTAAATAAATTATACAGAAAAATTAATTAAATATACAAAAAATTGTTAATCAAGCTTAACCAATATTATTATTTAAAGTAACGAATAAATAATAATGGAATGTACAAAACTTTATTAGTAAATATACAATGGAATACAAATTAAATCTACGAAAAATAGTGGTTGAAACAAATATTATTAATCGTAAATATTTCATAAATTGTACAAAAACATTTATTGGATTAAACAAAATATATCAGTAAAGTATATCATTTATTCCAGGTAAAATTGATGACTCGTACTAAGAAATAACTGTGAAATATACTAAAGATTATGAGTAAAATATACCCAAGAACACTGTTAAACTTACAAAATAATTACCTTAAATTTAACTAATCTCTTTATTAACTTTTACAGAAGTTGCATATAAATCTTGATTACTTTAATCGAGATTATCTTTAAAAGAGACTAAATAGTCTGTCATATTTACTTCGTATATAGAGAAAAATAATAAAAAAATATCGTTATAATAACATTTGAGTTTTGTAAAACTAACCAACTGATTTTTCATAAAGTCAATCAATAATGTAAATTATTAGTACATTTTAATGAATTAAGTTTGGTAAATGTTTTGTACATTTGACAAATGTCATTTTGTATATTTAAGTAGAGTATTTATTAAAATTGCTAAGAATTAGCAATTAAATGCAATTGAAAAGAATTGTTAAAATCAACCAATTTCTTCGTGAGGCCTATAGTTAAGGTCGGCGTTGGTTGGGATAACAAGGAATTTTGTAAATGCAATCAAACATTTCTTTCCGTGTGGTGTAAGCTATACCGCGTTTATTGGTCACAGATTTTCTTATACCTAGTAATAACAGAGGTATAAATTTTACAACTCGTTTATTGGTAAGGCTGTTAGGTACTTTCGAACATTTTGACGTCAGAATGTTGGTTATATAAACGGCGATATTTCCTGTATAAAATCACTATTTTCACTAGATCCAACTACGACGGTAAGCGTCTCTGTGTACATTAATTAATATATAATAAATTGTATAGGTACTAATATTTGTATTTATCTACTCTCTGTCCGGCTGAGGTAAAAACCGATTTAAGATTGGGAACCTGGTCTTCGCACAGCATCATAAACGGGAGACCAGGCCACTTTCAACAAATGCAATTGCAGCATAACAAGCTCATGGCAGCCATCTTTGCTGACCTATGCTGCATTATTTTCTTCGTCTTTGTTGACCATTTCTTTACTTCTGCGATTCTTAGAGCTAAATTTAATCTATTGTAATAAATATTTGGTTTGTAAGGATCTCTATTTTTATAAGTATAACTGCGAGATACTTCTAATTACGATAGGTAACCCGAAGTAATCATGACACTTAACGCAACGCCATCGAATCGAAGAAGTAGATTGTTCACAAAAAGCTGGCTATCGACTATGTTTTGTTCAGCGCTCTAACCACAAATATTATTGCTAAAATGCATTGTTGTACCATCCGTCTCAGATACGGTATTACCAAAGGTATTGTGCCTCAGCTCATAAAATTCATTGGTGGACTATCAGTGTCAGTTGCTGTGCGACTGAAAATATTTGACCGTATGCGCTGAAGATATTTCTCTTTTCATTGCTTTCTTGCTTGCGTAATTTTTTATTGGTGTGTAATTTCTTTATTGGTGCGTAAACTAGTGTACATTGGGCTCGATTGCGTTTCTCCGTGAACTAAAATCGGAAATTAGTACGTGTTACTGAGACAGGGCAATACGCTAGAGCGGAATGTGAAATAGACGGTTGCACTTTTTCGCATTAAAACTACCCACCAAAGATAAAGCATCTGAATCTAAGAATGCACGAAATGTGTTCAAATTTATTCGTACGAATATAATAAGTTCGACAGGTAGTTTTTATCGACGATCGTTCGTTTCATATTCCGCTCAAACGTATTGCTCTATCTCATTCGCTTGAACTACATAATATCAGTTTTAGTTCACAAAGTCACGCAATCGGGCCCATTGTTGTGTTCAGCCAAAATTATCGTCTAACTAAGCTACGCTTGTTCTAGGTTGACTAACTTATCAAATTATTATTTTAAATCTTGCTTTTTTGTAACCAAGCAGATTTTGAAATAAAATGACATTTCATTAAAACCAAAAAAAGTAGTTTAATATATTTTAATATTATTCCTACCATATTTAGGCAAAAACATATAAATAAAAACTAATTTCAGTAAAATATGACTATATTATAAATGGGGAAAATATAAGGATTTCTATAATACGATACATTTTTAAAATAATCCATATGATCCAAACAACTAATTTAATAAATATTCCAAATAATCATAATAAACGTTTACAACTATCAAAGAGACTTTTAACATTATTTCAACCATATTTAATTAAAGTAATCTAAATGATAGCTATCTCTACTTAAAGCTACCTATACTATAATTAATGAACAATATAAGTTATGAATAACGTTAATTATATTATAATTGTGTATGATAATATTTATTAATTTTTAGAGTATTATTTAGAGATCCTGGCAGCTATCTTTAGTGCTTCGTAAATGTGAGTTATGTAAGAGGCGATACATTTCTAAAATAATCCATGTAATCCAAATAACCAAACCGATAAATTATCAAAATCAAACCTTTACTCAAGAGGCCTATAATATTATTTTTACTATAACTAATTGATTTAAATTAAAGCTATCATTACTTAAATCTACTTTTATTATAATTGATGGATAAAGTTAACTATGTATGTTATAATTGGGGATGACATAATTAATTAATATTTAAAGAGTGGAAATTCCAAATGTTCAAAGTGCCATCGATATTTTAATGCCATATGGAACGTTTGATGCGAAACCAGCGGTAGCACATAGTTCCGCGCCAAGTTTTGGCAGGGTTTTAAACTATCTTAAATAAACATTCATCACTTGGAAAGCATACAAGGCAACTGGCGATGTCATATAGAATATTAAAAGGATAAAAACGACTTTGGTTAAAAATGACACTTCGAAAGTTTGTAATTTCTAGTCTCCATATATATGTAATAATAAAGTGGCCATAAAATTCTGCAAGAACACAAATGTTTAAAACTGTCGTAAAAAGTCTTATATACTATTAACGCTACCATATTATATAAATGATAATAATCTAAATGAAAACTAGCTAAACTGAAAGGTAAACTATTTTATTTCGCAAAAATATATAGATACTTTCCTTCATAAGTTTTGCATCTATCGTTTCGACCGTATCGTACCTATCGTATTCGTTTAGGCGTAATCACGATTTGAACATGATCAAAACACGCTTGATTTTCGCATTTCTACCAACAGGAATAACACAAATTGTGCCCTGGTTGCTAAATTCATTGTTGCACAATCAGTCTCAGTTGTTGTATCAACAAAGATTATGTGCTCTAGCCACTAAAATTTAATAATGTACCATCACTTTCAGTTTCATTTGAAAAAGAAATAGTCAGTAATAATTTATAGTTAAGGATCACTCATTATACAAACGGCCGGTTGACGAGGCCTAATATAAGTACATCACTTTTTATTACATCGTGAGCTGCTTTAAAACAATAATATATGAAACCATAACGCCACAGAACGCCATCAAAAAATTATAATTTATCCTAAATAACATATACATCGATTCAGGCGAAGCGTGAACAGCATACAGACAGAAACGTCGGCAAGTTTCTTTCGTTTCTGGATCTGGAAATTTAAATAAAACTAGGTAATATACAATTACTTTCAAACCTCTAGCGCTGGACTCGGGTCGGGTTGTGCAGCTGTAATTAGCTAATTCATACGATGAATAACACTAGGTGATGAAAAAAAAAAAAAAAACGGATATTTTTTTTAAGTTACGCGCCCTTGGTAGTGGTAGTAAACGGAGTAGGAGGCTTGTTTCCAGGTCTTGATGTTACGTGGATCTATAAGATTTTTTGCAACTACCCACTTTGTGGTTGGGTCAGTGATCTGCTAGTAGCACGGTGCTGTTTACCAGTCCATGCAGAACACTACCTTCAAGTTGGGCAGATCGCTGGGTTCGAGAAAGGTTCGTCCTAGTAAACTGTGACTTTTTGCGGCGAGGCCTGAGCAGCGACTAACGATGTGTATGCTGTCTTCAGGTTCTTCGCCACATATTCGGCAGTCCTTGCTCTCGGTCAAGCCAAGGTTGAATAGATGTGCTCTAAGGGGCGTGTGTCCGGTGAAGAGACCGATAGTGGTTCTAAGGTTCATCTTGCTCATGTCAAGTGGGCCTTGGATTTCTTTGAAAGTGGTTGCTCCATCGAGGCTTTTGCCTGGCAACACCCTTGGCTCTGTTTCCATGATGCCCGATGTTCCTGCTCCAAGCAGTCCACGTTAATTTTCTTACCTATGATGAAGGGAACCCCAACAACTGGCTCCACCGGGCATTCCAGTGTGCCCAGTTTTTCTAGTCTGTTGGCCTCTTCGTTGCTGGGTATGCATTGATGGCCTGGTATCCTATACTACTACTACCACTATGCTCTCTTAATTTAATCAGCTTTAATATTTTCACCTCATGAACTCACGGTTCGACTTTCAAAATTCTTTCGATAATCTGTTATTCATATCGATTCGGATAGATAGCAACCTTGAGCAGGAGAATGTAATTTCTCAGTCGTCCACTTGTATAGCAGCTCCCCGATCCGTTACACGTACATAATCTATTGAATGCTCTTGTAGGCTCTTTTCGTTGATGATTGAAACAGATTACCGAAAGAATTTTCCAAATCGGACAACGCGTTGTTTAGTTACGGCCTCTTAAGGCGACTTAATCATTGTAACTTAAGAAAGTATAATCCAATATCAGAAAACTTCTTCGGGAATCGGCTTCTCTTTTCAATTTGTTATTTAATGTTGATTTAAATCAATTTAATTTAATTTCATTTCATTTTAAGAAAAACACATATATTACATTTTATAATATAGAATATCAAATAAAATATCATTTAAATAAACCGCCTTATCAACAGCAGGTAATTAAGTTCACGATGTCGCCTAGCAAAGCAAAAATTTTGTTTGGGCGAAAATTCCATAAAAATAGAGTTACACCCATTAATGTGAAAATACGTTAAAAAAACTAAAAACTAAAAAAAATACTAAATGGCCGGGTGCAATTGTATTTAATACTAGCCAGAAATAAATAAAACGAAGATTATAGCAATGAAAAAATCGAAATCAAAAATAAAAAGCTTAAATAATCACTGAAAATAAGAATAGTTAAAAATAGTCATAGTTTTATTTTAGAGAACCTAGTTAGTAATTCAGAGAACTAATAAATAGTTGGTGACCACATGGCTAAAATGTGATTTTTCAAACATTCCTTTGTACTAAATCTAACCAGCACACTCCATTAATAACTAAAACAAATAGGCGTAAGAATTTTTTAAATCAAACAGAACGTTCTTACGATATCGTTGACAGACATTCAGAGGCACCATTTCGAGATGTCATCTACAACGGGCGAACCCGTCACCCTAGGAGGTTATAACGATATACGATCGATCTCAACCCGGAGTGGGTGTTATAGTGACTTAGATACAACACAATCCACTAATCTAGCTACGCTACACGCCCGTCAGAAGCCAACGCCTTTCGTGAGGCACTGAGAAGCACCCAGCGGGCCGCCTTGCCCCTGACTACCAGCTATGGATGGATTTCTCAGTCCTACCGGCTGCTTACGGGTTCGAGGTCGCTTGCGCGGTCCTCGACCGCTGTTACCCGAAATTCGTTTCGAATTTATCGCGGACCAGGCCGTCCTTGCCCAACTGACCACTCGGGATCGGGTGGCCAATTGGTCGTTTCAAGAGCGCCCGACATAAAGTCAACAATCACCCACGCTGCTTAGAAAACCGTATGTGGTTATCCGACTCCTCCAGTTGTTCGACGGAGTACAACAATCGATTGGCAGACAACTAGAGCCGTCAACTACAACGGGCGAACGCATCTGTTTCTTGTGAGGTGAGCGCAGACGACTTAGGATACAGTAATCCACGGTCTAGCTCCGCCACCTGGCCGTCAGAGGCCAACGCCTTTTAAGGCGAAGCACCGTGAAAGGAACTAGCGGGCAGCCCCGCCCCCTAACTACCAGTTTGGAAGGATATCTCCGTCTGGAATTATCCCTTACGATACCTCCGCCCTCCAGACTGGTTACGGGTCCGAAGTCACTTACGCAACCTCTACCTGTTGTTTTACAGCGGTAATTCAGTTTGAATTTATCGTGGACCTGGGCGTTCTTTGCCCTAGTCCACACGGGATCGAGTGGTACAAGGTCGTTTCAAGAGTTGCATGACAACAGGTCAACATCCACCCCCGCTGCTTAGGAGACAGTGTATTTCCAAAGTCTCCAGACCCCTTCAGCAATTAGTCTGAATGCACAACCGATTGGCTTTGCCGACCGGTGCGCAATATCAAATAAAATATCATTTAAATAAACCGCCTTATCAACAGCAGGTAATCAAGTTCACGATGTCGCCTAGCTAAGCAAAATTTGTGTTTGGGCGGAAATTCCATAAAAATAGAGTCACACCAATTAATGTGAAAATACGTTTAAAAAACTAAAAACTAAAAAAAATACTAAATGGCCGCGTGCAATTGTATTTAATACTAGCCAGAAATAAATAAAACGAAGATTATAGCAATTAAAAAATCGAAATCAAAAATATAAAGCTTAAATAATCACTGAAAATAGGAATAGTTAAAAATAGTCATAGTTTTATTTTAAAGAACCTAGTTAGTAATTCAGAGAACTAATAAATAGTTGGTGACCACATGGCTAAAATGTGATTTTTCAAACAGCGAGGGCAGCTCCGATTTCTATCGAAGGTACGGAACACTAAATCTAACCAGCACACTCCATTAATAACTAAAACAAATAGGCGTAAGAATTTTTGAAATCAAACAGAACGTTCTTACGATATCGTTGACAGACATTCAGAGGCACCATTTCGAGATGTCATCTACAACGGGCGAACCCGTCACCCTAGGAGGTTATAACGATATACGATCGATCTCAACCCGGAGTGAGTGTTATAGTGACTTAGATACAACACAATCCACTAATCTAGCTACGCTACACGCCCGTCAGAAGCCAACGCCTTTCGTGAGGCACTGAGAAACACCCAGCGGGCCGCCTTGCCCCTGACTACCAGCTATGGATGGATTTCTCAGTCCTACCGGCTGCTTACGGGTTCGAGGTCGCTTGCGCGGTCCTCGACCGCAGTTACTCGAAATTCGTTTCGAATTTATCGCGGACCAGGCCGTCCTTGCCCAACTGACCACTCGGGATCGGGTGTCCGATTGGTCGTTTCAAGAGCGCCCGACATAAAGTCAACAATCACCCACGCTGCTTAGAAAACCGTATGTGGTTATCCGACTCCTCCAGTTGTTCGACGGAGTACAACAATCGATTCGCAGACAACTAGAGCCGTCACCTACAACGGGCGAACCCATCTGTTTCTTGTGAGGTGAGCGCAGAAGACTTAGGATACAGTAATCCACGGTCTAGCTCCGCCACCTGCCCGTCAGAGGCCAACGCCTTAAGGCGAAGCACCGTGAAAGGAACTAGCGGGCAGCCCCGCCCCCTAACTACCAGTTTGGAAGGATATCTCCGTCTGGAATTAACCCTTACGATACCTCCGCCCTCCAGACTGGTTACGGGTCCGACGTCACTTACGCAACCTCTACCTGATGTTTTACAGCGGTAATTCAGTTTGAATGTATCGTGGACCTGGGCGTTCTTTGCCCTAGTCCACACGGGATCGAGTGGTCCAAGGTCGTTTCAAGAGTTGCATGACAACAGGTCAACATCCACCCCCGCTGCTTAGGAGACAGCGTATTTCCAAAGTCTCCAGACCCCTTCAGCAATTAGTCTGAATGCACAACCGATTGGCTTTGCCGACCGGTGCGCAATTTCCAGTGGCGCCGGGATGCAATGCCGCCGGGAGAAATCGGTCCACCAGATTTTGAGGTCTGTGACCGGGAGTCTTACCCGGGGTAGCCTTCGACACGAGGAGGCTTCTGAATAGGAGCTGAATCGTGAGTTGAGCCGATCCGAGAACAAAGTGGATCTTCTGGCCCAAGCTGCACGAAACCGTTCACCATCAATTGGCAGACAGTCCGCTTGCAGGCGACCGACGCCACACTGTGCGCACGCCGCTCAGTAGCGCTCGAGGGCTACCCCCCAAGGCAACTGATCCACCAGCCGCAACTTGGGGCACAGAGTCCCTTCCGAAGTAGATACAAATTCGAGGAGGCCACTGGATAGGATCTGCACTGTGAGATGAACCGACCCTTAAATAAAAACAAGAGGTCTTAGTGGCCTAACTGCGCAAGTGCCATTAGCGACCGAAGCACACAGACCGACACAGACAGACAGAGACACAGACAGACAGAGACACAGACGGACAGTTAGGGGCTATCAATTGGTATAGACGAACCCGCCTTCCAGGGCGATATAGCGACTGTTGCTATTCTTTTTCCTGTGGTATGAGGGTAAAGATTATGGACAAGCACAATCCAAAGTCAAACTACGCCATCAGCCAGTAAGGGTCCAAGGCCTTACCGTGGGTTCTTTGAAGTGCCACCCGGTGGGCCTCCTCTTGTCCTCACTACCAAATTCGGACGGATTTCTCCATCCTCGAGTCTCGTGACAGATCTGAGGTTGCGAGCTGTAATTCATAGATCGAATTTGCCGCTGCCGAATGACCGACCTAATAAAACATTACCAGGGCATCCGGCCCAAACGGCACAAACCCATTACGAAAATACAGACAGCACGGTACCATTAGAAACATAGACGCACACATATATATCTAAATGAACGAAGAATATCGCGGTCGCTCGATATCTATACTAATATTATAAAGAGGTAAAGTTTGTGACGTTGTAGGAAGTTTTCTCTGGATCTACTGAACCGATTGTGAAAATTATTTTACCAATAGAAAGCCACGTTATTTGTGAGTGCCATAGGCTATATATTAATCCGAAAAATGAAAAGACTTTTTCGTAGGAGTCGGATTTCCAAAGTAAGTCGGAAAAAAACGGTCGAACGAAAACGTTTCTAATTAACACTGCCTTAACGATGAGAGATATATGATTAAGTTCTAGAGAAAAGTTGTAGAGCTTGATAATGCCTACAAAAAAGTCAGCGACAGCATATGTCTAACTTTTATATTTAAGTCACAAAAAGTAGTTTTTTATATTAAAAAAAATATTTAAATCGTTAGGTCATGTTTATTGGTCATATTATCAACAATTATGAATTATTATCAAAATAAGTAAATTTATCGTCTCAAGTGTTTAAAACAAAAGACTTTTCCCTTTTACTGCATATAATTGCACTTTTACTGCATAAATGGTTAAAGAGATAAGACACTCACAAATAAGACACTCACAAGTAGACACTCACAAATAACTGTAATATAGTCAAATTGACATGCAAATACATACATATGCAGTAAAAATATAACCCTTCTTTTGGCAGTCAGAAAATAAATCATAGCACCCAGTACTAACCAAACCACAATCATAACTTCATCACAAGTAAAAAGTTTTACCGCCCAACGAAGTGGGCTAGGGTCAGCTAGTTATAAATAAAATTAAAAGTATTTACCGCCTGACGTTTGTAGCACCCGCAATTGTCATAGGTAGACTGAAGTGCTATAAATCGTCATCCTATTGACAGCACTTCAGTCTACCCTAAATAATGGTAGTTGCAATATCAAGTGCTACAAACTTCACGCGGCAAATAAATTGATCTTGTTTAGAAAGACAGTATTTTTTTGTTGTTCTAGTTCTATTATATATGGTCTTCAATATGAAAAAAAATGTTTTGAACGAAATTTATTTTTGAATTACTTTTAGTAAATTTAAAACGCATCGCGCTAGCCTTATCTTGTATCGGGCTGAAGCAATCGCAATATAAGGAACAGAATAAAAATATAAATAAATTACCCACCTAAGTCATCGCAGCATAACGCCTTGCATAATATTTTAATAGTCTTATTATAACTCGAATTACACCTTTCGATCAAGCAACATAATTCTATGAAGAATGAAAGATTGTACAGATCCCAAAAGACGGCTAACAATGTCATGGCATTTATTGTAAAATTCTGTAAAAAAATATATAAATCCAGATAAATAAAATACGGTTTTATTTCAACTTAAATATGCGAAACGTACACAAGCGATGCCGATGTCGATGGAAAGGGCCGTCAACCTTAATCCCACCAGAAAAATGTTAACAATAAACAATACACATTGCAAAGTGTAGAAATCTTTCAAAATCGCCACGACTGTGAATGTTTTTTTATGGGCTTCTAGCAGGCATTCAAAATAGTTTTTGTTATGAAATTGAAATCCAAATGTTTTAAAATTTTGAGTGAACCCATAGTGCTGCTTTCTTCCCTCGACTGATTTAAAATCTACTTCTAGATTGATATCTATATTTGGAGTCCCAAAAATTTTAAGTAGTCCAACAAATATTGCTTCAATTCTCACGCATAAATCAGACATGTCGGATTGAAATTGAAACTGATAAATTACGCAAATAAAAGATATAACAAGAATGTAATAATATAGAGGAGGAGAAGGTAAAATACTCAAATGAAGGAAATCTAATATAAATAATATTAACAGTTGTACAACACTTTTAATTTTAAAATAATAATTATCATGAGTAGTTAAATATAATTTAAAATCCGCGGTTTTATATGCGTAGTGAATGGCTTCATACCGATTATGAACTCCGATTACAGTCATAAATATTTGAAGATTTACAAAAAGGATAATTATTATTAATTCAGTTATATGTAGAAAATTAGCCATTCGGTACGCGTTTGGTATATTATTACTAGCCCAAAATAAATTCCAAAAAAAAAATAAATTCAAAAAGCCACCGAAAAGGTTTAAAACCAATATCACCAAATAATACAAACGAAAATATAGCGATAAAGGTTTGATTTTAGTGCCGCTCAATTGGTATTTTCCTACAGCCAAAATTATGCAAATCGCGTTTAGGATCACTTTTATTTTTGACGGTTTTTCAGCCGCTTTTCGGCATTGGTTGTTGTATGAAGCATCGGCCATTTTTATACTAGACAGGACGTATCTAACGATATCGCGTTGATAACTATTGATGATACCATTATGATTAATGATAATGTTATTATCATTATGCTAAAACACAATTTACTCAGTGGAATTAACTCACATTGAAGTAAGTGCAAAAGTAAATTATTCATTATCATATTTGTCAAACGTATTATTCAGCTTCACGGTAATACAGAATGTATCTATAATATTAATTGATGGGTGCACTAATTTGAGGAGGTAGTGCTCATCATCATCATCATCATTTATTCATTCCATAAAAGCATTTCACAATGCTGAGGAACATGTCAAATTTTACAATCATAATTTACCGGATGATAAAACCGCTTTGAATAATTAATCAATAGATTAAAGAAATCCGCTTTGATTGAAGAAAAAAAAATAATTGTAATCAGAGGTGATTACTTAAAAATAGTCAAATTTACAAAATAATCAATAATCAAACAATAAATAATAATCAATACAATGAAAAAGAAAAATTCTGAAACATGCGTAATTAAAAACAATGTCAATAAAATCTAAAACTTAGTGCGAAAGTATAGTCATAATATGGTTATTTATAATCAAGCAATTGTGGACCCAATATCATAAAAGTCGTCCAGTTTGTAAAGGCATGTTTGACTAACTGATTTTTCAAGCAGATTTTATATGCTGCCATCTCAAGTCTTCTTGTCGATGACGGCAAAGCATTGAACAATTTAAAACTAATATATAAAAATGTTTTTTGATATTTAGTCAAGCGTACTTTAGGCAATAACACATTGTTTTTATGTCGCGTATTATGGCTATGTCGAGTGGAGTGAAGCTCGCAATTTAAAAGATTCTCTTTGGCGTATAAAAGGCACTGATATATGTACATGGACGACATGGTAAGGATACCAGCTTTAATACAAAAAGGGGCGCAATGTGTTTCTCTGCTTACACCAAAAATTGTCCTAACGGCTTGCTTTTGTAGCACAAAAACGCGATGGATATCGGTTGCATTACCCCATAGTAGTATCGCATAAGACATCTTTGAATGGAAGCAGGAGTGATACACACTGATCGCTGCATGTTCGCCAGCCAGAAATTTCACCTTTCTTATAGCATAGACTGCCGATGACAAAGTTGCACACAAATTATTGATATTTGTGTGCAACTTTGTCATCCTTGTCAGTTCCTTGTATAATTATATATCCTAATAAAACCGCCTATTATCCATTTATTTCAATAACCATTTAATTTTCTTTTTCAGTCTCAGTGTACAGTTATACGTGGAACTAAATATAGCTACAGGGTGAGTTTTAATTACCCGCATCCTTAAAGAAAGTTAATCAGTAGGAGCAAGTAAGAAATTTTTCATAGAAATTTGTGATAAAACAAAAAAAAAATAAAAAATAAAAAAACAATCGAAAAATTCTATTTTATGAAAATTAGTATAAAAAGCGTTTAGCGAGATGCGCCATCTAGCGGTAGTAATAATATGGTTAATATTGTTTATACGAGATATTTTACCTACCGCTAGATGGTGCAGCGCGCTCAAAAGCTTATATTTTTTTATTTAACAGTCAGATTGTATTTTTTATATAAAAAAAGGCTAAAAAAATTCAAAACAAACATTTTTTTTTTCTTTTTTTTAAGTTGCTTATTTTTTTGTACCGATTTAGGCCTTTTAAGGATGCCGGTTAATTAAAACTCACCCAGTATACTTCAGACTAAAGTTAAGGTACTCTGTGATCCACAATCATTTTGTTAAATTGACAATCATTTTGTAAACAACATCCGACAATCATTTCACTTGAATGAATAAAACAGATTGGCGAAAGAATTTTCTTATCAAATCGGACATTGTTTAGTTACGATTTCAAAAGGCAGCAAAATCATTGAAACTCAAAAATGTATAATCCAAAATCTTCGTCGTTTGGTTTAATTTTTTGAAAACCAGGTAACTAATAAATAGTTGGTGAAGCCTAAACGGCTATAAAGTAGTAGTACGGCTAAAAAGTCATATTTCAGTCGTTCCTTTTCAGCTCCCATTTATATCGTATGTAAGTACGGAACCCTACCGGTGCTACAAACTTCATGCGGTAAATCTATTTTGCCGTATTTATAAAAACAGATCGCTTTCGTTTTTCTAGTTTAAATGATCTAAAACACAACAACATTTATTTTGAGCGAAATCTTGTTTTGAAATATTATTGGTAAATGCAAGACTGTTCGCGGTATCCTTGTATTGTATCAAGTCGGAGCTATCGTAATATAAGAAACAGAATAAAAATATAAGTATATTACTCACCTAAATGATCGCAGCATAACGCTTTGCATAATATTGTAATAGTCTTTTTATAACTCGAATTACACCTTTCGATGGAGCAACATAATTCTATAAAGAATGAAATATTGTACAAATCCCAAAAGACGGCTATTAATATTGAAGCATTTATTGTAAAATTCTGTAAAAAAAAATATAAATCGAAATAAATAAAGGACCTTTTATTTCCAATTTAAATATGCGAAACGTACATAAGCGATGCTCAAGTCGATGATAAGAGCCGTCAGCATTAAACCCATTAAAAACATATTTATAATAAATAATACACATTGTAAAGTGTATATGTCTTTCAAAATCGCCACGATTTTCAAGGTTTTTATATGGGCTTTTAACAGGCATTCAAAATAATTTCTGTTATAAAATTGAAATCCAAATGTTCTAAAATTTTGAGTGAATCCGTAGTGCTGCGTTCGTCTCTCGACGGACTTAAAATCAACTTCTAGATTGATATCAATATTTGGAGTAGCAAATATTTTTAGTAGTCCAACAAATATTGCTTCAAATCTTACGCATAAATCAGACATGTCAGATTGAAATTGAAACTGATATATTACCCAATTAAAAGATATTAAAAGAATATAATAATATTGAGGAGGTTGGGGTAAGACACTCAAATGAATGAAATTTATTACAAAAAATATCAGCAGTTTTACAACACATTTATATTTAAAATAATAATTATTGTGAGTAGTTAAATATAATTTTATATCCGCAGCCTTATATGTGCTGTGAATAGCTTTATACCGAATATAAACTCCCATCACAGACATAAAGATTTGTAGATAACTATATAAAAAAAATATTATTAATCCAGTAATGTGTTGCAAAATAATCATTCGGTACGAGTTTGGTAAATTATTGCCAGGCGACAATGAATTTAAATAAAAATTTAAACTCCACAAGCCACCGAAAATGTTTAAAACCAAGATCACCAAATAATACGCACGAAGATATAATGATAGAGGTTTGATTTTGGTGCCGCTAAATTGGTATTTTCTTATAGCCAAAATTATGCTAATCGCGTTTAGGATCATTTTAATTTTTGATGGATTTTTACACGCTTTGCAGCAGCGGTTATTATATGATGCGTTGTCCATTGTTTTATTAGGTAAGACGTATCTAACGATTTCGCGTTGATAACTATTGATATATTATGTAGAATAGGCGATTGATGTTGATATTATTATTATGTTAAAACACAATTTACTTAGTGGAATAACTCATTAAAATAAGTGCAAGTAATTTATTAATTATCATATTCGTCGCCCGTATTAATCAGCTTTACGGACATACAGTATGTATAGTTATTATGCATCGATGAGTGTACTCATTTCAGGAACTAACTCTAATCAATGTTTTAAAAAGAAATAGGATGATTTTTTTGACAAAATTTTGGAAATTTTATTTGACACGGAAATCTAACTACGTGTATCATATTTTCTTATTGATTTAGGCCGTAAAAATACCATTTAAAGTAATTTACTGGATTAGAAAAGATTAAATTATAAATAAGTGATTATTTTCATTACAAATTTTCGAAGAAAAAACTCACAGTATCCATTATTTTAAATTATTTTTATTTTTTCTTGTTCAGACTTTTGTATATCTATACATGAGGACTATATATCGAAATTAGACATGTATATATGTATATACATGTAAGTATATCTATACATGTATACATGAGAACTATGTATAGAAATAGAAATAGAAATAGAAATATTTTTATTGTCCGAAATTGTGGTGGTTCATTTATGGTGATAATGCGTAAAACTATGTATCTCACAATTACCTGTTATTAAAACAGATTGACAAATTTTACTTATCTGCTAAATTGACATCTGCTAATTATAATATCTTATTAAAAATGTAATTATTTCACTGGTGTAACATGAAAAAATCTAAACAGACCGGATAAGTAGAACTAACAGTAGAAGACAATTAGAAAAAATAATTCACCAATAATATAAAAAATAAAAAAAAAAACAAAAATCAAGGAATAATCAAAATTTCGCCTATAAATACGAAATGTATATAATTTAAAATGTAACAGTAGAAAACAATTAATAAAAAATAATTCACTAATAATATAAAAAATAATGAAAAAAAATCAAAATCAAGGAATAATCAAAAATCCGCCTATAAATACGAAATGTATATAATTGAAAATTTGTAATCTGCCTAATTGAATTATTGTAAAAACAAAATGAAAATGCATGCCTACAATATAATATTATGAGAAATATTCGTTTAATGTGTAAAAGCTTTTATCGATAAGCCATTTTTTCAACGCTGCGGTAAACCCTTTTCCTTTTATTTCTTTGATATTTGCAGGTAGGTGGTTATAGATTTTTATTGCATTGTATAACATTCCTTTTTTAAATAGAGTTAAATTTGGCTTGGGTGCTTGTAGCTCATGTTTATTTCGTGTGTTATAGCCGTGTTCAACATTGTTTGTTTTGAAATGTATACATGAGACTGAAGTTTAGGTACTCGTTGATCAAAGTTGTTCCAAAATATCGACAATCATTTTGTTTATTAGTTTGTTTGAATAGTTTACTGACTATGCAAATTGTTAGTAAGGCATATTTCCAGTTGCAATATTTACCATCCTAACCGTCAGGATTATTGTGATTATAATTTCCGTAGGAATAATAATAAAAATGATTTTATATTTAAAAATATATACATTGTGATACCCTTTCCAGACTTTCCCTTGACCCATTCCTGCCTGAACGTTGGCTTGCCTGCTATTATCGGGTTCAGCAAGAGTTTTTTCGATATCTATATATATATAAAACAAAGTCGGACTTGTTCGAACACTTATAACTCGAGAACGGCTGGACCGATTTTCATGGTTTTTGATTTGTCGTATTTGTCTCCGTCCCGAATAGAAGAATAACTATTGAAAACAAAAATTGGAAAATTGACGAAAAAATAAAATGAAAGAAAAAACATTTTCCCATACAAAATGTAAATCCGTGTTTTTCTCATGGTCAGTTGTACGTGGCATGTTCACGTGTCGGTAAATCATCCGCTTTATTTGTTCATGCGCCTGATAAAAAAACAAAAAATGTCGTATATCACAAGGTTTTCAATGAAGAAAATTAAATCGAGTGCATCCCATGCTGCACAATATGTAAATAGTTTAATTCAATCATGTCTTGCTGACACGCGATTGATATACTTAATTTTTGTACTTTTATATTTCTTTTTATGTTATTATCTTAATAAAGTAGTGAACTTAATATTTATTTTGTATTCATTGTATTACTTTCATAAAATCATAAATTAAGTTCAGCTAATCTGTAACACGACATTCATTGACTGTTAGGCGGGTACGAAGTTCCCCGGGTCAGCTAGTACTATATAAAAAGAGACATTTGAGTTTGAGTTTGACATTTCTATTTTTCGTTTCGCCGTTGTGCGATTTGCTGTTGCCCAAATCAAAATATAAAAATGAGTGTAATTTCTCGTTTTCCTGCGGGTAGACGTTCATCGCGCTCACTTTCTTGTTTGTTTTTGCAACCGCTAAGTAAAAATATAAATAAAACAAAAAGAACAACGATGACTGTCGTGAATTGTATGCACAGTGTTATCTCCCGCATTGGATCCGTGCACCTCGACGCTCATATGCGTCGCCAATCATAACAACTGCAATTACTTCATTAACGTTTTGTGAATTGTATCGGCCTGCGTGCTCTCCAGATGGTACTTTGTCTGCTTTGATGACGATCATGTAGTTGTCATCTTGCAGTCTGTTTGAAACGGTATTGAATAACTGGACCAACTGGTTGTGATTTCGCAAAACGGTTTTAAAGTCGCCACAATTTCTCGCTCCTCATATCTGCTTAATGTGGTTGTATTGGCAGCGCGTATTTATTTGTGGCTCCTCATCGCCAATTTGCAAGAATTTTGAATCGGCATCAGGCATTAAGATTAAAGAACCAATTTGATGATATACTTGGGCCTGAATCTTAAACGTTTATTCAAAATTGCGGCCGTCCTCATTCTGAATAATTTTTGTTGCTCCAAATGATGTCATTCGGAAGCAAGAATTGAATTTACGAAATTTACGCAAAAACAATTTTGATTGAGGTGTGGCTTTAGCCAATAGGGTTTTCAATGATTCTGGCGGCGAATTCAATAATGGCAATACAACTTTTCCAGACGCGCAGCATAGACCGGCTGATTCACCTTTGTATTTGAATGAATGGCATTGTTGGCATTCTTTGTCCTTTCGTTTCCACGTGTGTTTGAAACCTGGTCTCTTAAATTTGCATTGTCCGTCAATTGATTTTCTGCCATTCTATTTAACTGAAAGGTTTGGACTATTTGTGAATTCCGGTACGTCGATCAATATTTCCTCCTCGTTCACGAATTCGTGGCAATTTTCTTTAATTAACACACAGCACATAAATAAGTAACTTATATTTGAACTTTATAAATGTTACAATTCGTTGATCAAACTTACATGTGGTTATTTTCGATTAGACGTTTAACACTCTTTCGTGGTCGTTTCTTCCATGTGTCATATGTGAGCGCTTGGACGTCCATGATTGAAATCCACGGCTTATTAGACGAAATTGTTAAGTCATATAGGATTTAATGTAAAAATACCTAGTCAAAAAAGTAGAATTCATTGTCAAAATAATATATAACAGCAAATTCAAATATAGCTAATAGAGCTAAATGTAATTAATTAAGTCACATCGTCTCTACGTTAAGTCATCTCTCTTAATTAACGTGTTAACTAACTGTTTTTACATTTTTACTCTTTATTTTGAAAATACTTATTATAAGAACACTTTCCCAGGATTCACTTTTCCAGAATTCATGTTAAATTATACAAATGCATAATAGGACATTTGAAATAACATTAATCATTTTACGATAAATACGCAAAAACTGTACAATAGCACAGAATTATGTTTATCATTCATCATTGCAACTTAATGTCAACCATTTCATATATTTTGCACACACAAGCGACAAATTTTAATGTAAACAGCATTGTAAATTAGATACACATTTACTCGTGAACCAGTAACTCGCGCTAGTAATTTTTGGAATTTAACAACTACCATTGAATTGTATTATTTTTGTATTATTTTTATTTTTAATAAGAATTGTATTATTTTTAAATAATATTTATCGTTTTTTTTTGTTTTTTTTCTACCAGGGGGGTAGTGTAGAGGCTTAGCAACGATGCAAAGAATAATAAATAAAAATGTATAATTCTCAGTATAAAATACGATTTTATGTATACACAGTAATGACTAATATAATTCAAAGAATATTAATTTCGCGTCTTTCATATTTAGCAGTATTTTCTTGACGCAATTTAACCCCACTATCTGCATTATTTCACATGGTTTACGGATATAAATAGAGCCCAATGTAATTAATTGATTCACTTTAATCACTAAGATCGCTTCTGTCATATCGTCTCTACTGGTCATAAAAAGGTTATGCAATATTATTGCTACCATTTGTAAATAATATTAATTTTATTATAACTATCTTCGCTTAATGTCATATATTTTAATTCAGAAAAATATATAGATAATATCAGGAAATTCCCAAAAAGGAGCTTAAAAACACACTGAGCTTAGCTTGTGCTAGAGCGGACGTTACATTTTTTTTCAATACTTTATTCATTTATTTGTTTGTATATTTAGCCCCATTGTTATCAATGTTATAAGTAACTCGGAAAAATTGAACACCGAAATGCAGCTAATGCTCAGTGCCCACCTAACTAGGACTTAAATGTCCCGTATCTAGGCGGGTCGGAGTAAATAATTGAAATAAGTAAAACAACTTACGTAACAATTAGCCTAATTACCGTATAAAACTTTTTATTTTTATATTCAATGAATGTAATTAGTTAGGATTGAATAATACATCAGAATAAATAACTTTATAATACAAATCAAAATACTACAATGTAGTATTTTGTATAATACAATGTAGGTAATACAATATGGCAAATACGTAAATACGATTTTAATAAATAATAAATGCTATATGGTATAAACATATTTTTAATTCAATAAAATATATAAATACAATTTTAAAAGCAGTGCTTAAAATTATATGAAATAATATAAATAAAAATGTGATACTATTATTATATGCATAAAAATTGATATAAATATACAATATTATTTTCAAATCAACCATTACATTACATTACATTACATTTACGTCGTATCCGATTGGCGGCTAAAAACCGCTCTTGGACGTGTCAAAATATTTGTGTTTTAAGTAGTAAGTATCATTACTACTTTAATCTTTACTTAACATACATATATTAATTAAAATATATATATATATATAGTATCTAAGAAACTTTGGAACCTACTAAAAGTTATTCATCGTAGAATCGTATTACAAAACAAATTAAAGGCTTATTTAATAAAATAGTCAATAATTCTAATGGCTACCTACTAAACAAACAATAATTAAAATAGTCAGTTAAAAAGTTGAATAATCAAAGCAGAAGCCTAATAATTGAAATAGTCAATAAATCGAATATATACGTACTAAAAACTGTACATAGTAACATCCAAAGTAGTAAGTAAATTGTTAAATAATCAAACTAAAGCTAAATCTTACATTTAAATATTAAAAGTACATATACAATTATCATTCAAATTGGTGCAATATTTGCAAAGTCATGGCCCTCGAATTCGGTCAGATTATAGAAAGGGTGGCCATCAGCATCTCCTTAATGTTTGATAGTGGTAGGGAGTAAATTGTAGATTTTAATGCTAAGGTATAAGTAGCTCTTCTGTACATTATACATACGCTTTACAAACCAAGTTTTCAGATTTAGACCTCCCTAATTCAAATAACCATTTATTAATGTTGTCTTTAAACTCTTGATTGTTCTTTATGTGTTTCCATTTTTCCTCTATGTCATGCATTCGATATCAATATAGAGATATAATTCGTTTATCAATGTAGAGTTAAAATAAAAATTAAATAATAGGGATCATATATAGATACTGTCCTTTATACGATTTGCATCAATCGGGTCTGTAGTTTCGTTTGCGTACCCGCACGAAATCACGATTTTTTAAATATCGCACATAACCTTGCTTTCTTTTCGCACTTTAACTAAATAAGCCCAATTTTGCCCTGGACGCTAAAAATCATTGTTGTACCAGCGGTCTCATTTATTGTACGACTGGAGACATTATTCCCCGGTTACGGATATATATATTTATTTCATTTTAAAAAGACATGACTCATTATAATATATTTATTATACATATTATAACTATACATATGCTACACAATCGACTAATTATTGATATTCAATATACGTATATCACTTAACATTACTTAGTTAGCTGCTTTATAACAATCACATATGAAATCATAGCACCATAAAATGCCGACAAAAAATTAAAATTAATTCTAAATAACATATACATCGATTCAGGCGAAGCGTGAACAGCATAGAGACAGAAACGTCGGCAAGTTTCTTTCGTTTCCAGATCTGTAAATTAAAATAAAACTAGTGAACCTACATTTATAGTACTTTTCAAACCTAGCACTGGACTCGGATTGGTTTGTATACGGCAGCTGCAATCAGCTCATCCATAAAATGACTCGATAAAATTAAATGATTTTTTTATGTATGTAAAATGACATGTTTTTTGAATTTATTTATGTATTTAACTTCCCTATTCATGTATTTAATTTATTTATATAGGTATTTTGTTAATATTTATATTTATGTATGTATGTATATGTATTTAAGAATGTGTATGTGTAGGTATATGTATTTAAACATGTGTACGTGTATATGTATATACATATGTATAAAATGCAAACCATTCCCTTTCTATCCCTACTCCTCCGTATTTGATAACTTAAATTAATGAAAGTTATTTTAACCCTTCGGCTACCTAACGACCAAATTTGGTTGCATCAGAACACCGTTGACTACGTAACGACTAATATTGGCGGCTTCCAATTCCATTGTCAAACATAATAATTTTTAAGCTATTGCATAGCTTTTATCGCGGGCCTAGGCCAGCGCGGCGACCGAATGAAGAAATTTCTTAACGAATATTAATGATTTTAAACTGATAATTACGTCTAAACGAGTACTGCTTACTATTCGAAAAAAATATATGTTAAACAAGAACATTTTCTTAATATTCGTAGCTTTGAATATTTTAGATTTTGTTTATATTACATAGTTTAGTTAATTTGTGAAATTAGGTCTAACCGAACACAAAAACGACTACTACGCCAATACTATCTGGCGTATTATTATGAAACCTGCACCATTTTAAAGATGATTTAATTATCTATCTTTTTATCTACGATTTTTTTCGAATAGTAGTTTTTTCGAATAATATCCGTTTTTTTTGCTTTATCGAATAAAAAATTCGTGCGCGGCGCTCTATCGGAGACGTTTTAAATTATGCGGCTGGGGAAGCAAATGATTCGGAATAATTTCAACGTTTTCCGATAGAGCGCAGTTATCTGATATCAGAAAAAATAAAAAAATAAATTAATTATAATTGCATATTATGCAATTATATAACAGCTATTACATAGCATTTTTTAACAACTTAGTAAGTTGTTAAAAAATGCTATGTAATAGCTTTACCGCGGCAGTCCCCGAGTGCCACACGTATTTTTTTTTTTTTTGAGAAATCATCAAAATTTTTATTGGTTTTTATGAGCCAATATCTAAATATGTTTTTATGTAAATAAGCAAAACGAAATATTACCTTTGATAGAGAATCTAATAAAGATCACGATAGTATTTACAATTTCTAAATATGTTTCCGTATTTTTTCGTAAAACAAGTACAAGTTAGAAATGCCAATTTTTTGTCACGTTTTTACTTTTTCATATTTATTCATAATTATCTAATTGTTTTACAAAATGAGATTTGAATATTCTATATACGAAATTTCAATGCGATCATTGCACAGTTATTCTTTTGATGATTTCTATAGTAGTTCCATACTTGCGTTCCATATGATTGCGACAGTACTTTTTGTCGAGCGCGGCGATATTGCAAGAAATTCCAATAAATTGCCGTGGTCTGCTATGAAATTATGCAGCTACTTGAAGGGTTAAATTGCTAAACACTTATTGTATAACCTTGAAAACAAGTAAACGGGCTCACATTGATTGTTAGGATCACATAATATGTAAAATAGTTATCAACACTGTATTATTTTTTTAAGAAATAAAGAAATATACAGTAGTAACACAAGATGGCGGAAGAATTTTTCAAATCGTATAATTCATTTGAAGTTACGGCCCAATAATTTTTTCAACTTTATGAAATTCAACTCAAGAATACACAGTGCGTTTCCCAAAATGATTTCGATAATCCGTTTTCCATGGTAATTCGGATAGGAAATAAAATCTTTGCGAACGTGCACTAAAAAATGTGATTTGTCAGCAGTCCGATTGTATGGCAGCTTCCAGATGGATTTTAGGTACTGAATCTTAATATTATCGGCACTTCCCGTCGATGAATAAAACAGATTGGCAAAAGAATTCTCCATGTCCAATAACAACGCGTTGTTTAGCCACGGCCACTTAAGCCGCCTCAATCATCATAAAGAACGTATAACCCGATTTCAAAAAATTTCTTCTGCAATCGGTTTCTCTTTTTACATGACTGCCCAAAAAGGAGTGATATGTATTTAGGATTCATCTATGTATGTTTTTCTTATCTTTATTCCACCATAAATTCTAAACGCTTAAAGCGTTTAGAAGTGTGCGTCATATTGTTGGAATCGTTTTATCTTCCAGAGTGTCATAGGGTACGCGCCGCAACCCCTTGCTCTAATATAAGGAGAAAACAGCGTCTTTAATATAAATCACTGTGTTACACAGAGCGTGTTGACATTCATCATTAGACAGTATTTTTTAAGCTATTGCATAGCTTTTATCGCGGGCCTAGGCCAGCGCGGCGACCGAATGAAGAAATTTCTTAACGAAAATTAATGATTTTAAACTGATAATTACGTCTAAACTAGTACTGCATACGATTCGAAAAAAATATATGTTAAACAAGAACATTTTCCTAATATTCTTAGCTTTGAATATTTTAGATTTTGTTTATATTACATAGTGTAATTAATTTGTGAAATTAGGTCTAACCGAACACAAAAACGACTACTACGCAAATACTATCTGGCGTATTATTATGAAACCTGCACCATATTAAAGATAATTTAATTATCTATCTATTTAATTATCTATATTGATATCAGATAACTGCGCTCTATCGGAAAACTTTGAAATTAGTCCGAATCATTTGCGGCTGCTGTAGCAAATGATTCGGAATAATTTAAACGTCTTCCGATAGAGCGCCGCGCACGAATTTTTTATTCGATTAAACAAAAAAAATGGATTATTCGAAAAAAATCGTAGATAAAAAGATAGATAATTAAATTATCTTTAAAATGGTGCAGGTTTCATCATAATACGCCAGATAGTATTTGCGTAGTAGTCGTTTTTGTGTTCGGTTAGACCTAATTTCACAAATTAATTACACTATGTAATATAAACCAAATCTAAAATATTCAAAGCTAAGAATATTAGGAAAATGTTCTTGTTTAACATATATTTTTTTGGAATCGTAAGCAGTACTCGTTTAGTCGTAATTATCAGTTTAAAATCATTAATTTTGGTTAAGAAATTTCTTCATTCGGTCGCCGCGCTGGCCTGCCCGCGATAAAAGCTATGCAATAGCTTAAAATTGTTTAATTATTACACTCCGCAAAATATGACCGATTTTTAAATAACCATTTTTGGTTCTTACGAATTTATTTTAATTCAACATTTTGGAAAATTATGATACTACACAATTGTAGTCGGAAAAAATCCGGTATGTATTAACTATGAAACCCTGTTTTTTTATTCCGCCATATCTTTTAAACGCTTTAAACGATTTAGAAGTGTGTGATATTGTTAGAATCATTATGTATTCCCGAGTGTCATACGGTACCTAAACTGTCTAAATGTCAAACAAGACTTATCTAAATGTGCAAATTCAAATGAAAGGTATGATTAAGTACATTCCGGAAATATTCATCTATTTTTAGGGATAAATACATAAACTACAAATATTTCATAAAAAAACGAAATATGAATACGATAGTTCATTTTCTGTAACGGCAGTTGTGTTTTTTACTATTTTTAATATATTTACTTGCTAATTTAGGGAACAAATAAATAGTTGGTGATCGTATGGCTAAAATGTGATTTTTCAGTCGTTCATAGTCATTCAGTCAATAGGGCAGATCCTATTTATATCGTAGATACGGAACATAATTGATTTGAGCCAAATAATGCCAACTCTTATTGATTTGAGCCGAATAATGCCTTTTGAAATGATTTTACTCTATAGCAAAGGACTAAATTATTAAACAAGTAAATATATTGAAAGGAATAAAAAGCACGACTGCCGTTATAAAAGTAAACTTCTGTATTAGTAATTATTTCCTGGGAGAAAAGAACAGGGTAATTCTAATATGGGTTTTCGGCCATGCAGGAATTGAGGGAAATGAAAAAACCGACGAACTTGCTAAGACGGGAGCAAAGGGAACGTTATACGGCCCTGAACCTTGCTGTGGCGTACCAAAAAGCCTTGCAAACCTAATGCTCAAACAAATAAATTTAGAACAATCTGTCATCCACTGGAACAACACGCCAGGGTTGAATCAATCCAAAGCGCTAATTAAGGCTTACGACCGTAAGACGGCCGGTGAGGCCTTATCGCTAACGAGGAACAATCTACGTATACTGGTGAGGGCGCTCACGGGGCATTGTGGCCTCAACAAACACAAGTACAACCTCAAGCTCCGAGACACAAAAATGTGCAGGTTCTGCCAAGGGGCAGAGGAAACTCCCCTGCACCTCATGTGCGAGTGTGGCCCGCTGATGCGTAAAAGATACATCCACTTGGGTGTTCATTACCTCCAACCTGAGGAGATAAAACAATCTAGCGCCAAAAACCTGTTGCGGTTCTTAAATGACACGAGGCTTAGCGCAGAACTATAGTAGGTTGCGAACACAATAGATCAGCAATGGTCTAACGGCTTAGAAAAGACCCACACAACAAATTAAAATTAAAAAATAGTAATTATTTTTTTACGTTTTTTTTATGAAATATTTGTGGTTTATATATTCATCCACATCGATACATACATATTTTCGTCATGTACTTAATCAGACCTTTCATTAAACACTAAACAAGATATATTTATGTTCATTTATTTACATTTGGAGATTTGGACATTTAGACAACTATTATTTGACAGTTACATTACGCTATGACACTCGGGACATAACGGTTATAACAATACCACATACCTACTACTAAATCAGTTGGAGCGGTTAAAAGTGATAGTGGAATAAAGAAACGGAAAACATACATAGATGAACACTGAACCCATTACAACCCTTTTTTGTCCTGTAAAAATAGGGTTTCAAAATAATTTTGTGTTTAATCTCCTTGTTGATTTTTAATTTCGTTTTAATTTTCTTGTTCAATTTCATGTATAGCTACCCCTTGAAATTAAGTTACTTGTTGACGATACACACTGCCCAACAAAACCAATCATCATTTTGTTTATTTGTTTGTTTGAATATTTTTTATTGTATCTGTTTACAATAAGAAATGCAAATTGCCTAATGGCAAAACATTTCAGCCTATCCGTTACCACTATTTTGAATATAATTTCCGCAGAAATAAATATAAAAATGGTTTTATATTTAAAATATATACAGGTAATTAATATGATATACAAATGATATTGTAGGAAAGTATAAAACAAATATTGTCGGCAAATGTAGAACGGTTCGTGATATAAGGATTACTAGGATATACTAGGATATACTAGGATGTATTGAGATGTCAACCACAACGGGCGAACCCGTCACCGCAGGACGTTTTAACGATTCATCGTTCTATCGACCGTGCAGTGAGCGTAGAAGACTTTGGGCATAACAAATCCGACGTCTAGCTACGCCACAACCCGTTAGAAGCCAACGCCTTACCGCGAGTAGCCAGGTATGTTACCTGGCGGGCGGCACTCGCGCCCTAACTACCATTTGTGACCAGATTTCTCCGGTCTCTCGATTGGTTCCGAGTTCAAGGTCGCTTGCGCGGTCCTCTCCCTTATGAAGCGGTGAAACGGAGTAGACCGAATCTATCGCGGACCAAGGCGTCCTTTGCCCGGCTGTTCACCCAGGATCGGATTGCCAATGGTCAATTCAAGAGCAGTCGCCATAAGGTACACAACCACCCCCGCTCTATAGGAAACAATACAGTTCCCAGACTCCCCCGACTGTTAGTCGGAGAGCACAATCGATTGGCTTGCGCCGCCCGGTGCGCAGACCGTCCAGGAGCGCCAGAGGTTTGATTCCCAGGGGAGACTGCTTGACCCAGTGTTCCACCCAGGTTCGCACCCCGTGCGTGGAGGCCGTCGGATGGGTGTTGACCCGTTAGTGTGACCGACCCTGAACACATGGGTCATCGTGGCCACCTCATCATGGGCCCGTTAGCTCCCGTTAGCTATACTAGGATATACTAGGATTTACATTGATTATAAGGATTACATCTATAATCAATGGTGCTAGCTTTGTCTTGTCGGGCTAAAGCTATTGTAAAATAAGAAACAGAATACAAATATAAATATATGTATTTCTCACCTAAATCATCGCAGCATAACGCCTTGCATAGTATTTTAATAGTCTTATTATAACTGGAATTACACCTTTCGGTCAAAGAACATAATTCTATAAAGAATGTCATACTGTACAGGTCCCAAAATACGACTAATAATATTGTGGCATTTATTGTAAAATTCTGTAAAAAATATATGAATGAAAACAAATAAACGTCTTTTTTGTCAATGTACGCGAAATATATGACATATTTTTGTCAAATATGCGAAACGTACATAAGCTATGGTAATGTCGATCACAAAAACCGTCAACATTAAACCCACCAGAAATATGTTAACAATAAACAATACACATTGCAAAATGTAGATATCTTTCAAAATCGCCACGATTGACATAGTTTTTCTATGGGCTTTTAGCAGTCGTTCGAAATAACTTTTGTTATGAATTTGAAATCCAAATGTTTTAAAATTTTGCGTGAATCCGTAGTTCTGCTTTCGTCCCTCGAAGGACTTAAAATCAACTTCTAGGTAGATGTCTATATTTGGAGTAGCAAAAATTTTAAGCAGTCCAACATATATTGCTTCAATTCTAACGCATAAATCAGACAAGTCGGATTGAAATTGAAGCTGATTAATTATGCAAAAAAGACTTATTAATTGATTATAATAAGATTGAGGAGGTGAGGGTAACGTTCTGAACTGATGCAAATTTATTAAAAATAATATTAACAATTTTACAACACATTTAATTTTAAAATAAACATTATCATGAATAGTTAAAGATAACTTAATATCTGCTGCTTTATATGCGCTGTGAATGGCTTCATACCGATTATGAACTCCGATCACAGTCATAAGCATTTGAAGATTCACATTAAGAAAAACTGTTATTAATCCAGTAAACTGTAGAAAATTAGCCATTCGGTACGAGTTTGGTAAATTATTACCAGTCGACAATGAATTGAAATGAAGATTTAAACTCCACATGCTACCGAATAGGTTTAAAACCATGATCATCAAATAATACGAACGGAAATATAGTGATAGAGGTTTGATTTTAGTGCCGCTCAACTGGTATTTTCCTAAAGCAAAAAATATGCAAATCGCGTTTAGGATAATTTTAATTTTCGACGGATTTTCAAACGCCTTGCGGCAGCGCTTGTTATATGAACCATCAGCCATTCTTATATTAGGTACGTCCTACCTAACGAAATATCGGTATGCTAACTATTGATATACGTAAATATAAGAGACGATTAATGATAATATTATTACCATTATGCTAAAACACAATTTATTCAGTGGAACAACTCCCATTAAAGTAAAAGCAAAAATAATTTATTCATTTTATGATATTTGTCACCCGTCTTATACATCTATACCGATATACAGGATGTATTATAAATATGCATCACTAAGTGCAGTCATTTGAGGAGGTCGCTCTCTAACCAATGTACAATAAAGAAATGGATTTAAAATATTTATTTTTTTTCATATATTGTGATGATAATATCCTTTTTCATATGAGTTATTCTACATGAAAATTCAAATACCTACAGTGGTTTTTGAAAAGTCAACAACAACTCTATTTGTCAAAAAATCAAATACAAGTTGGAAATCAAATACAAATATTTAGACTGAATCCAAAATATACCATTTTAAATGATTTTACTCCATAGTAAAAGCTTAAATTATATAAAAAATAGGGTTTCAACACAGTTTGTTATGTTTAATATCTTGTAAAAATATTCCCATTATCCATTTTTTTTATTTCCAATAAATTTTCTTGTTCAGTGTCATTTATAGCTTACTCTTGAAGATGATACTTGAGACTAAGTACTTGTTGATGATACAACCTGCCGACAATCATTTTATTTATTTGTTTGTTTGAATATTTTTATTGTCTGACAAAGTGCTTACAGTAGGGCATGCGAATTGCCTAGTGGCAATATTTTCCAGCCTAACCGTTAGCATTATTTTCATTATAATTTCCGCAGGAATAATAATAACAATGATTTGATATTTAAAATATATACAGGTAATCAATAAGATATGGAAATTCTATGGTAAAATATTATAAAACAGATACAATGTATTTTTATATTGTTTGTACACTACTGAACTTAGATGTAGTAAATAGATAATAGAGTATTTGCAGAACCTTTATGCTATGGGCTTTTAGCTGGTATTGGAATAAAAATTTGTTATGAAATTGAAATCCAAATGTTTTAAAATTTTGAGTAAATCCGTAGTGCTTTTATCGTCCCTTGACGGACTTAAAATCAACGTTTAGATTGATATATATGATTGGAGTGCCTACAATTTTAAGTAGACCAACAAATATTGCCTTACTTCTAAAGCCTATATCAGACAATAGACATGTCGGAATGAAATTGAAACTGATAAATTACGCAAACAAGAGTAATAAAATGGATATAACAAAACTGAGGAGGTGAGGGTAAAATACTCAGATGAAGGAAAATTATTACAAATAATATTAACATATTGAGATGTCAACCACAACGGGCGAACCCGTCAACGCAGGACGTTTTAAACGATTCATCGTTCTATCGACCGTGCAGTGAGCGTAGAAGACTTAGGACATAACAAATCCGACGTCTAGCTACGCCACAACCCGTTAGAGACCAACGCCTTACCGCGAGTAGCCAGGTATGTTACCTGGCGGGCGGCACTCGCGCCCTAACTACCAATTGTGATCAGATTTCTCCGGTCTCTCGATTGGTTTCGAGTTCGAGGTCGCTTGCGCGGTCCTCTCCCTTACGAAGCGGTGAAACGGAGTATACCGAATCTATCGCGGACCAAGGCGTCCTTTGCCCGACTCTGAACCGGGATCAGATGGCCAATGGTCATTTCAAGAGCAGTCGCCGTAAGGTAGACAACCACCCCCGCTCTATAGGAAACAATACAGTTCCCAGACTCCCCCGATTGTTAGTCGGAGAGCACAATCGATTGGCTTGCGCCGCTCGGTGCGCAGACCGTCCAGGAGCGCCAGAGGATTGAATTCCCAGGGGAGACTGGTTGACCCAGTGTCCTACCCAGGCTCGCCCCCCATGCGTGGAGGCCATCGGATGGGTGTTGACCCGTGAGTGTGACCGACCCTGAAAACAGAATGGGCCTTCGTGGCCAACTCAGCAAGGGCCCATTAGCTCCCCATTAGCTCCAAATAATATTAACAGTTTCAAAATAATAATTATCGTGAGTAGTTAAATATAATTTAAAGTCAGTGTCTTTATATTACATTACATTACATTTTCGTCGTGTCCAATTGACGGCTAAAGACCGCTCTTGGACGTGTCAAAATAATTGTGCTAGGTAGTAAGTCTCGTTACTACTCTTTACTGAACATACATAGGTAGTCAAGAATTAACTACTAGATTGTCAAACAATAAATATAAATAATCAAAATAGAAGCCTAATATTTGAAGTAGTTAGTAATTTGAAAAGATACGTAGTAAAATTATTCATCGTAATATTCAAATTGTCAGTAAAATGTTAAATAATCAAATTAAATCTACGTTATGCATTTTAAACTAAAAGTGCATATAAAATAATCAGACAATAAGGCTCTACTTTTTTAAGTAATTTAAATGGGCACAATATTTGAAAAATCATGGCCCTCAAATTCGGCCAGATTATAGAAAGGGTGGCCTATCAGCATCTCCTTGATGTTTTTTTTTAATTTTATGTCCTCCAGCTGTTTAAATTTTGTAGGGAGTAGATTATAAAATTTAATGCTAAGATACAAGTAGCTTTTCTGTACTTTTGCCAGTCGTATTCGGGGTACGCATAAAAGGGAGCTACCGCGGGTATGATGCGAGTGAATGTCTGAATTAATTGCAGTTTCTGCGAGGTGCTGTCTAGCATACATTAAACACTGGTATATGAACGCCGAATACATAGTCATTACCCTTGCCTTGCTGAAATATTCTTTGCATGAGGTCCTAGTCGTTACCTGATACATGCTGCGCAGTGCTCTCTTTTGCAAAAGAAAGATTATTTTACTGGTTGCGGCATTTCCCCAAAACAGTAGTCCATAAGTCATTAATGAGTTAAAATACGCAAAGTATACTGATTTGGCTGCCGCAAAACCACAAAGACTTCTGATTTTTTTAATAGAGTATATCGAGCTACATAGCTTACTAGATAATTGTTGGATGTGCGCATTCCATTGTAATTTACTGTCAATTCTTAATCCTAGAAAATTTATATCTTCTGTGATGTCGATTTCAAAATAGTCGTGTAATTCATTTAAATAGTCAAAATTGGCAGGTCTTAAGCGAAAAGGAATTATTTTTGATTTTGTAATATTTAGACGTAATTCATTAGCATTAAACCAAATCAAGAGTTGATCAATCGTATACCTAATTCTATTTATTAATGTTTCCTTATTTTTGTCACAGAAGATAAGAGATGTGTCATCTGCAAACAGTGTAATTGTATCATTCTCGGATGACACACATACCGGCAAGTCGTTGGTGTACACTAAAAATTAAAATGGACCTAGAATGGAACCTTGAGGTACACCCTTTGTTACCAGAATCGGTTGGCTTCTTGTTCCATTTACTTCTGTCGTTTGATACCTATTTTGTAAGTATGATTGAATTAGATTTAGCCCTTTGTCCCTGATACCATAGTGTTCTAATTTATTCAGCAAAATATTGTGGTTAACGCAGTCAAATGCTTTTGATAGGTCACAAAATAGACCAATAACTGTTTTTGAACTATCCAACCCATTCAATAACTCATGCAGTAGTTTTGATGTAGCATTAACAGTCGATAATCCTGCCCGAAAACCAAACTGTTTACTGTTAATAATGTCGTGAGTGTCGAAAAATTTAGTAATGCGGTTCAATATTAACTTTTCAAAAGTTTTGCTAAAGGCCGGTAATATGGATGTCGGTCTATAGTTATCTATGTTATCACGACACCCTTTTTTGAATACAGGTATAACTTTTGCCAATTTTAATTTGTCCGGAAAGGTGCCTTCTACTATGCATGCAAAGATAATCTGCTAGTGCAGGCGTTGATGACTTTAGTAATCGGCTGGACACATACCACATTTCAGTCGACGACTTGGGCTTAAGTGATTGGGCTACTTTTATAATCTCCTCCTTAGTCACCGAGGACAATACACAACACTCTGGTGTTCTGGGTCGGAATTTTTCCAAAATTTTAACAGCTGAAGTCGGTTCTGTTGACTGATTGGACGATGTAAAGCGTTGTGAATGGCTTCATACCGATTATGAACTCTTACTACAGTCATAGACATTTGAAGATTCACGTAAAGAAAAAGTATATCAAATTAGCCATTAGGTTACAGTTTGGTATACTTTTATCAGTCCACAAAGAATTCTAATATCTTTATAACTTATGTACCTTATAACTTACGTAATTATAGTTACTCAGTTAATATACACAAGTTCAAACAAAATTATAAAAACAAGCACGAACGAATAGACCGTCTTTTTCATATCGCCATATATATGTATAGTATTATCAATATGCGAATTGTGTCTAGTTATATGACTTTTTCTTACTAATTAATTATTACATACATGTTGAGTTTCCTCCCTATTTATATTAGTTTTCTTCATACTGCCCCGAGCTCTTTGTACTTAATTCAGTAAATCTGAGGAGATATATGTATTTCGATAATTCCTTTTAAACTCCTAATATTTTTACATGATTTTTTTTAAATTTCCTATCGTAACGTATCGTATCGATAATTTGATTGCTGTATTATTTTTGGCATGTCGATAAAATATTATTACTTCTCATGATAGATCACCAATATGTATATTTTTATAATGCGAATTCACGAAATTAAATTCTCACATATTGTATTATTACTCTTTTACATGTCACTCTTTGGCATGTGAGCGATCATAACAAGAACATATCTTTTACATATAATTTTGTGTATGCATTCAATTATGATAGCAACTTTCAAGTTTCACCATGACGTGGCTGATATACCCTGGGTTGGCTCCCGAGGAGGGAACTCATTAACGGTCAACAGCAGACACAAAATTCGAAAAGTCGAAAAAGTTGGAAAAGTCGAGAAAGTCGAAAAAGTCGAGAAAGTCGAAAAAGTAGAACAAGGCGAAAAAGTCGAAAACGTCGGAAAGTCAGAAAGTCGGAAAAGTCAGAAAAGTCGCAAAAGTCGGAAAAGTCGAAAAGTCGAAGTCGATTTCGATTTTCGAGGGTTAAAGGGTGGCGCTAGAGTGGGGGTGATGGGGTTGTACAGATGAATTAAGTTCCTGGCTACTTGAGAGGAGAATCTTGGGGTGACACAACCGATTTTTTTTAAATTCATATCTTATCACATCTTCAAATTATAGGATAATTTGATTGCTGTATTAATTTTGATACAGCTTTATTTATAAATATATACAAATTGATAGGTCATCAATTTGTATATATTTATATTACGCATTTCCGTAATTGAATTGTCACATATTGTATTTCACGCTTTTACATGTGAGGCTCTTTGGCATGTGATCGATCATAATAATGACATATCGCGCTCTAATGGTATTGCTAATAATAAGATGGATATACAATATTTCCCCATTTTCAGCATATTTGAATAAGCTTTCCCTTAATATGTACTCCTTTATTAGAGCTTTCAAAAAATGGTATTCCGCACCAAACATCGAGACGATTTTGCAGTTGCATACTATTTTGAAAACAGTAGCTTTTGCGGGGAAAACAAATTTTACGATGTTTTACTTAGTGACCGTATCGCTGATTTTATCTTACTGCTATTATGTGTGTTATCAATTTTTGATTGCCCAACAATTCAGCATTCAAAAAATGTTAGTTTTCCTTTCGTATAACATTGGAATTACTCTTGGTTTCTTCGCAACGGTAGCGAC
Source organism: Micropterix aruncella (assembly GCA_944548615.1). Taxonomy (NCBI): domain Eukaryota; kingdom Metazoa; phylum Arthropoda; class Insecta; order Lepidoptera; family Micropterigidae; genus Micropterix; species Micropterix aruncella. The sequence goes on from OX155959.1 coordinate 2,395,643, forward strand.
TTATAATATGAAAAACCCAAAATACGGATTGGCATATTTTAAAAAACTCCAATCGTTGGATAGCTATTTTCCATTAGGCCTTGTAACCTACTACAAGACTATTAAAAGGAAAATCGTTATATTTGTATCTTTTGAAGTAGGACAAATTTTCTATTCACTAGTAATTAATACATGTATCTATGGATCGCATTCAACTTTATTAAAAATTATATTCAAGATTATGCAAACTCTTATGGAAATAAATTCTGTGTCATTATCACTACAGATGGAGTATTTAAGCAGTAAAATTTGTATGGTGAATTGTTTTTTATCAAAAAAGCTCGCCAAGAGAAATTCACCAGTTGATTATTCCATGCTCGCGTCAAAGTTGCGGATTAGCCAAAAAGTGATCGGTGTTAGCGATAAAGATTTCATGAGATATTTAAATGATTCAATAAAAATTGATACAATAAAAGTTGGAGATGTATTAAAAATGTATGAAAAAACGTTAGAGTGTGTGGAGCTCAAACAATATCTTGTCAGCGTCCATGTAAGTTATAAAAGAGAAAATTCTTTTATGTAATTCAAATTATTTATTTACTTTATCATATTACAGGCGTTGGTGATGATAATGTCGATATTTTGGACGCTATTGCTATGCTTTGGAGTTTTAATATCCTATATAATTGAAAGTAATAAAGTTAGTAAAATATTATACGTAACAATATTTAAAAGAATTGTTTCTAATCGACTTACTTAAACTTTTATAATTTTTCAGTGGGGCATGGTTATAGCCATATTCTTTATATGGGGAGGTCCAGCACTTTTAGTAGCACTCATACCTTTAACGGCTTATGAAAACATAGTGATATCCTATAATTCAACTTCAGTAATGTTGAGCAAATTGTTAATAACAATGGACCAAAGTATACGCTTATATATTTGAAACGAAAGAATAAATGTTTTAACGTTCATAATTTTATTTTCAGATGATGAAGACCGCGAGGATATTTTAAATTTCTACAAATTAACAATCGCTAATAAGTTAAATTTGACAGCATGCAGAATGTTCAAAATTAACCTTTCGCATTCCTTTAAATCAATGTCAATAATTGTTTCCCATGTTATTATAATTTGTAACCTATTCTCGAAGTAACCGGAGATCTCCGTAATTGAACGAACATCAGATGTCTTATTAAGGGAAGCACTGAACTGATAATAATTCCTAGGCTAAAATGACTAAATAAGTTCTTAGTTAATTGCGGCGGCAAGGCTCTTGGGAAATTGTTCAGATACGCTATTTAGTCTAAGCAGATGGGATCATAACTTGGCGTTTCCATGAATAAAATCTGGAAAGGTTTTTCTTAACGGTTTTATATGTATTTGCCAACTCGCCAGAGGTGAGATAAGTTCAGAAATGGCAGAAAATGTTTTTTGCACTTCTTTTAATTTTTCGCTTATAACTCACGAGCAATGGATTTTTGATAATGCCTCTTCGAGACAAAATTAAAATAGTCGAAATTTCCTTCAATTTACATATCTTGACTAAATTCCAAGATGTTCTAAACCGCCGCTAAAACGTGCTAAAAATTACCACTTTTTGTCTTTAGTGAAAAACGCAGGAAATGCCATTTTAAAGTGCGGTGGAGCCGCAATATAAAATTGATACGCCTAAAACAACCTGGGCCCATTAGCTCACCTTTGGGCCCATTAGCTTTGGGCCGATTGGAACAGAACGGAGATCAGCAAATACGATGGTATATTCTAAAAAAATCGGCTCTGTCACCTAAAGATTTTCCAGGCAAGCAGACAAGCCCCCCCCCCCCTCCGGCGAAATCCGGCAAACCCTGGTAGTCATGGGCGAGGTTGCCCGCCGGGTGCTTTCCAGTGCCTCGCGTAAGCCATTGGCTTCTAACGGATGAGTTGGCGTAGATAGACAGTGGACTGTGTTTTCCATAAGTCTCTACACTCACTGCAGGTTAAAAAAAACGATGATATATCGTTATAATCTCCTGGGGTGACGGGTTTGCCCGTTGTAGAGGACACCTCGAAAGTTCAAATTTCGTAACTGGAATTGTATATTATTGGCGTGACAAACGAAGAAAATGGATATCACCAAGAAACACTCAGATGAAAGACGCTCTCCGGGATAGGCACCAAGCAACCGTCAACCTTAGAAAAATGTAGTAATATTCAAGTTAATAGAAGCTGCAGTAGCCTAGAATTCAATTAAAATATGTGCACTTGTATTTTTTAAGTGTATTTAAATATGTTTATGTCGTATAAAATTGCTTTTTTTTGGTGCGTGAACATGTAAAATACTGGTATAAATAACGTTGGAATCATTAGTTTTTTTAATGCTACTTTCCTAACTAAACGTATGTCGATACGAGTATAACCTACCCTTCGGCTACGTAACGACCAAATTTGGTTGCACATCAGAACACCGTTGACTACGTAACGACCAATATTGGCGGCTTGCTCCCGGAGCGCACAGTAATATTATTTTCAAATTCGAACGCATCCTAAAATCCATATCAAATATCTCATTATTACCATAGATATTCGGATATTTTTGGTAAAATTCCATTGTCAAACATCGCTGGTTGGTCGCCGTTGCCAGACATCGGATCGAGAAGTTTTATTGTGTTTTTTTAGTGTTTTCATTTGGAATATGAATGAAAATGTAAGTAAATTTGATTCTAAAACCTTTTATCAACCGAATTCAGTGATTCTATGTACATTTAATTCCAATTTTACCTGGTTTTTTTTAGTTGAAAAATTGGGTGCAGCGCTATGCCGTTATTACTAATTATTGAGTTTTTTGCGATAAATAACTCTAAAAATGCAAAATGTCTACCTAATTCGTTGACAAAATACATATTTTTTATTTTTCGTAGAAACATATGAAGTTTTCGGCGTATTTGTTAATTAAAAAGGTTATTTTTCGAGTTTTTTTTTTTTCGAAAAATCAAAATTTTTATTGGTTTTTCGAATAAATTGCCGCGGTCTGCTATAAAATTATGCCGCTACTCGAAGGACTAGACTATATAAATCAAGCATCCCTTATAGGTATACTAAACTTTCGGCGCTTCGAGAATTCCAATAAATTGCCGCGGTCTGCTATAAAATTATGCCGCTACTCGAAGGACTAGACAATATAAATCAAGCATCCCTTATAGGTATACTAAACTTTCGGCGCTGTCGGTAATATTCATATTAATAGGAGCTACACTAGCCGAAAACACGCTTAAAATAAGTCTACGTGTATTTTTTAAGTTTACTACAATATTTTTAAATGCACTACAATATTTTTTAAGTGTACCTACTACAAAAGGGGTTTTTTCTCGTCAGCTAAATATGTAATATATGAATAACGATGGAATCTTTAATTGTTTATATGCATTTTTCCTAAGTAAACGTTTGTCGATAAGAATATAACCTAGACTATAAATCAAGCATCACTTATTTACGAAACTGTCGGCGCTGTCGGCGAAAAAGAAGGTACATATAGGACATTATTATAAATCGATTACCAGTATTTTTTTTGAAAATGATTTCTTTAATTATTTTCATGATATACATCTATGATATACGATATACGACTGTTAGTCAGAGTGCGCAATCGATTGGCTTATGCCGCACGGAGCGCAGACCGTCCAGGAGCGCCAGAAGGTTGATTCCTAGGGGAAACTAACCCTAGGGCCAGAGTCCTACCCAGGCTCACACTTCATGCGTGTAGGCCGTCGGATGGGTGTTGACCCGTGAGTGTGACCAACCCTGAACATAATGGGTCTTCGTGGCCAACTCAGCAAGGGCCCCTTAACTCCCAGGGGATTTCTACAGTCAAAGTCCAAGTTTCCGCACCGTACGTCATCACAGGCAAGATGACTTGGTCTTCAGGCATTGCTGTACATCAGATTCGAAGATGCCGCAGAGTTTTCCAATTGCTGAATCATCATTCCCATCAACACTCCCCATCAACACTGACAAATCAGGGGTGCAAATAATGGATTGCGATCGAATAGTCTCAATTCGACAGAACCTACTACAAACCAACTAGGAAAAGTGATCAAATGAAAACGAGACAGGCGATATATTGAGGAATTAGGAATGAATAGCGCGAACTCACTGCTTAGCCATTTGCTTGTTAGACGCGTTCAAAGTGAGGTCAGCGAGTAGTGTTTAGGTCCGACTTCACTATAGAGGCTGTAACTGTATCACGGAAGAAGAAGAATATTTTAGGCCGAAACTTTATGCATCCTGAATATTTGTTCTATCTTCATCGAAGTTAAAGCACTGAAGGGAAGGCGGGATAGCAGCCCACGAAAGAAGAAGAATTTCGGAAGAAGACATTTAGTACGAATCTTTACACATCCTGAATATTGGTCTATTTTCTTCGAAATTAAAGCACTTTAGATAAGGTAGTATAGGAACCTACGGAAGAAGAAGAATATTTTAGACCGAAATGAAAAAGGATTTGCGCAATACCAATGCAAAAATATCTACCATTCAAATGTACCTACCATTCGAGCGTCGCATGTTTTTGTAGTATTTCCGTGGAATTAAAATGGTATTTTTCCAAAAATAATTGAAAATACGGCGGTATTTTTTTAAAAAATCGTCGCTTGTATACGAGATACTCCGAACAAAATTTGTGATTTCAGTCTAAAGTGATTTCAACGCGATTTCGGTTTAACAATGCACCTGTGTACCGAATTTCAAGTCTGTACGTCCTATGATTCGAGATTGAAGTATGACTAGCGTGCCCCCTTGGTGGACTGATTTCAAACACAATCTTTTCAACTCTTGCCATGACCAAATAATTCCTCCATGGCAGAGTTCAGCTCAATCGAATGAAGCGTTTAGATGCACACATATTAAGGCACTCACAGACGCACAGACACACAGAAGTTTGTCCACAATACTTTTCTTACCAGGAATGTAAATACCAAACTGAAACCATGATAGGCATCTCATTTCTTAGTAGAAACTGTTTGAAATAGTTAGACAAAGGGTGTAATAAAAAAATATATAACGCAATAATACATTTCAGTAAAGAGTCACTTGCTATACATATGGATCGTTTAATGAAACCTTATTACATATAAGTACATAACTTTACATTACTTCTTATCCAACGTATTAATCCAACTAACTTTACGTTAGTTGGATTAATACAATAATATATGAAGCCATAGAGCCATAGAATGTCAACAGAAATTTATAATTAATTTTAAATAACATATACATCGATTCGGGTGAAACAATTCTTTCGTTTCTAGATCTGAAAACGAAAATAGAAAATAAGAAACAGAATAAGAAAAATAAACAAATTACTTGCCTAAATCATCGCAGCATAGCGCCTTGCATAATACCATAATAGTCTTATTGTAACTCGAATTACATTATAAAATCGAAGACTATCGCGGTTGTTTGACATTATAAATAGGATAGAAAACGAATTTACCGCGTGAAATTTGTAGGACCCGACGTTTCGGTGACGTTGCAGCCGCCGTTGTCTAGGGTAGACTAAAGATCTGTCAGTCCGTTGTTTTGCGGGTAGGCCGCAAACCGCTGCCGCCACTGCGTAGGTTATAACGGTGGTGGGGGGCCGGGCTCGGAGCGCGGGAATCGAACGGCGGCTGCAACGTCACCGAAACGTCGGGTCCTACAAATTTCACGCGGTAAATTCGTTTTCTATCCTATTTATAATCGAATTACATTGTTCGAACAAACTACATAATTCGATAAAGAATGAAACATTGTACAGATCCCTCAATACGAACACCAATATATTAATATTCATGGTAAAACCCTGTAAAAAAATAATAAAAATCGAAAATTAAATAAAGTTACTTTGTTTTTCAAATATGCGGAACTTACATTATCTTCGCTAATCTTTAAGAAAAAGATCGTGAACGCTAGACCCATCAGAAAAATGTTAAAAACAAAAAATACACACTGCAAAGTGTAGATATCTTTCAGAATCGCCACGATTGTCAAAGTTTTTTTATGGGCTTTTAGCAGGCATTCGAAATAATTTCTGTTATGATATTGAAATCCAAAGGTTTTAAACTTCTGAGTGAACCCATAAGGCTTCTTTCGTCCCTCGACGGACTTAAAATCAACTTCTAGATTGATATCTATATTTGGAGTGGCAAAAATTTTAAGTAATCCAACAAATATTGCTTCAATTCTAACGCATAAATCAGACATGTCGGATTGAAATTGAAACTGATAAATTACGCAAATAAGAGATATAAAATGATTATAATAATACTGAGGAGGAGGGGGTGAATTACTTACTTGAAGGAAAATTATTAGAGTAATATTACCAGTTGTACAAAACACTTAAATTTAAAATAATAATTATCATGAGTAGTTAAATATAATTTAATATCCGCTGTTTTAAATGCGTTTTGAATGGCTTCATACCGATTATGAACTCCGATTACGGTCATAAACATTTGAAGATTCACGTGAAGAAAAACTGTTATTAATCCAGTAAAGCTTAATAGATTAGCCGTTCGGTACCAGTTTTGTTTATTACTAGCAGTCCACAATGAATTCCAATAAAAAATTAAATTCGACAGGCCACCAAAAAGATTTAAAACCAATATAACCAAATAATACGAACGTAAATATAGCGATAGAGGTTTGATTTTGGTACCGCTCAATTGGTATTTTCCTACAGCAAAAAATATGCTAATGGCGTTTAAGATCATTCCAATTTTTGACGGATTTTTAGCCGCTTTGCGGCAGCGGTTATTATGTGAAGCATTGCCCATTGTTGTATTTAGGTAGGACGCATCTAATGATATTGCGTTGATAACTACTGATATATTATGTAGAATAGACGATTGGCGTTAGTATTAATAACAACACATTAATGTAAGTGCCAAAAATAATTAATTCATTATTATAATCGAATTATTGTCCACCATTTTATACAGCTATACGGATATGCATGACGTATCTACAATATTCATGAATGAGCAACAACAACAAAAACACAAGTTTTTTATATATATGAGATTAGCGCACCAATTTTTTGAGGCATTTGTTATCGATAAGAATATCTGAATATTCGTAAGCTGAACTTTAAAAAATGCTATAGATAGCAACTAATTATTAATTATATGTCTATTAGACGTATTTAGAGAGCTATGAATTATGACTAACGCAACCACTTTCGTCTTAATCTGTAGGTGTGTAGGTGCTGACCGGTGAGTTGGGCCGATCCTAACACATGGATTATAATGGCCCAACTGCACTGAGCCCATTAGCTCCTACTTACGATCGATCACTTGGACGTGTCAAGTACAACGGGCTAACCCGTCACCCCCAGCAAGTTTTAACGATATTGAACGTTCTGCCTCTCGCGAGGTGAGCGTAGAAGACTTTGGGCGAAACAGTCCACTGTCTAGTTACGCCACTCGCCCGTAAGAAGCCAAAGCCTTACCGCGAGACACTGGGCATAAACTCAGCGGGCTGGCCGAATTGGTCGTTTTAAGTGCGGTTGTCGTAAGGTTAACAATCACCCCCGCTCTATAGGAAACAACGCCGTTTCGCTGAACGGTGCGCAAACCGTCCAGTAGCGCCGGATAGCACCAGGAGAAATCGATCCACCAGCCGTGAGGCCTGAGACGCGAGAGTCTTACCCGGGTTAGCCTTCCACACGAGGAAGCTTCAGAATAGGAACTGAATCGTGAATTGGGCCGATCCGAGAACAAATAGGATCTTATGGCCCAAGCTGCACGAAACCATTCGCTACCTATTGATCAGATGATTAGTAGGATGCCATCTAAACTTACAATAATTGATCAGTAGGTTGCCATCTTAAGTCGCTGTTTTATTATGCAAATCAAATATAAGTTTTTAAAGAAAGCGTATACTGGATAATGCAATCGAAATGCAATTATTTTAATCATTGCATGCTCATTGGACAAACAAGTCTTCTCATATTTCTTGATCAAATCCTTCTTGCTACTTTAGTAATCGTAACGGAGGTGGCAGAGAATACCACCTTATCATTTGAAAATAAGTTAATTAAATTAATAATTTATATAGCCTTTTTTCGATGTTAGATAGTGGTGTTGATTAGGCGTGGTTTATTTCAATTGACACGAAACAAAAGATAAGAAATAAGGTAGGTGATAAGGAATAAGCTAAAATGAGTCCGCTGTATTCAATTTAGTCCCTTGTTCAAATTAAGTTGTTTAAAATGCGTTACAACGAAGTAACCCCAGCGAGTATCAGAAAGCCAAGTGAACAGCTCTCATTTTTACAAATATTTAACTCCAATATATTTCGTCGAGTATATAACAGCTATTCGATCGTCCGATATCAAATCGAATAAAATTATTGCAACAAATAAATTCGTGCTCGCTATAGCTACTTTAATTAATATTTCTACACTGGCTCATTTTGTTATGACAATTTTGAAAGAGCAATACGAAAAGATTGGTTTGTCCACTGAGATTGCAATGATTGAAATACTTGCATTTCAATTTGATTATGCAGCTTTCCTTCTCAATACATTATGCCCATTTTTAATTCAAAATCTAAAGTTGTTTTCTATAATAAAATAGCGGCATTAGATGCCATCCTACCGATCGATCCTAAACTGTACAAAAAAAAAGTAAAAAAAATCTTTTTTATCGATAAGTCAGTGGTTTTGATCACAGCAGCAATTTACTACGAACATAACGACAAAGAGTTGGACGTTGTATGTACAATTTTCGTAATGATATTCTCGCAAAATGTTATAAGTTTTTGTAACTTTCAACGTTGCTCTCAAATAAACGAACCCATAATGATTGTTTTGCAATTTTTTTTACTTTCCTGTTTAAGGAAAGTATTATGGACGAACTTCTGTGTGTCTGTATTCTCCGACGATAGCGCTGAAACGCTTCATCCGATTGAGCTGAAATTTAGCATCCAGGCATCATTTGGTCATGGCATGAACTGAAAAGATTGTGGTTGAAATCCGTCCACCCAGGGTTGGCTCCCGACGAGGGAACTTTTAGGTCAACGGTCAACAACAGAGACGCAAAATTTTGTATTCGCATTCATTTACATATGATAAGCAACTTCCAAGTTTCACCATAACATGGCTGATGTACGCTGGGTTGGCTCCCGACGAGGGAACTCCTCAACGGTCAACAGCAGAAACCCAAAATTTTGTATACGCATTCAATTACGATAGCCCCTTCCAAGTTGCACTATGACATGGCTGATGTACCCTGGATTGGCTCCCGATGAGGGGACACCTCGACGGTCAACAGCAGAAACCCAAAATTTTGTGTACGCATTCAATTATGATAGCAACCTTCAAGTTTCACCATGACGTGGCTGGTGTACCCTGGGTTAGCTCCCGACTAGGGTACTGCTTAACGGTCAGCAGCGGACACAAAATTCGAAAAGTCGTAAAGTCAAAAAGTGAAAAGGTCAAGAAGTCGAAAAGTCAAAAAAGTCGAAAAAGTCGAGAAAGTCGAAAAAGTCGAACATGCCAAAAAAGTCGGAAAAAGTCGAAAACTCGGAAGAATAGGAAATTCGGAAAAGTCGCAAAAGTCGGAAAAGTTGGAAATGTCGAAAAGTCGAAGTTGATTTCGATTTCAATTTTCGAGGGTTAAAGGGTGTCGCTAGGTTGGAGGTGATGGGGTTGTGGTAGGATTTATGATATTAATATACAGATGAATTAAGTTCCTGGCTACTTGAGAGGAGAATCTTGGGGTGACACAACCGATTTTTATTAAATTCATATATCACATCTTCAAATTATGGGACAATTTGATTGCTGTATTAATTTTGGCAAGTAGATAAAATATTATTACTCATGATAGATCATCAATTGTGTATATATTACGCATTCCCGAAATTGAATTGTCAAATATTGTATTTTACGCTTTTACATGTGAGGCTCTTTGGCATGTGATCGATCATAATAATGGCATATCGCGCTCTAATGGTATTGCTAATAAAAAGATGGATATAAAATATTTCCACATTTGCATCATATTTGAATAACCGTCTCCCCTAATATGTACTCCTTTATTAGAGCTTTCAAAAAATGGTATTCGGCCCCAAACATCGAGACGATTTTACAATTGCATACTATTTTGAAAACAGTAGCATTCGGGGGAAAATTGAATGTTATGATGTTTTACTTAGTAGCCATGTCGCTGATTGTATCATTCTGTTATTATATGACTTATCAAGTTTTGATTGCCCAACATTTTAGCATTCAAAAAATGTTAGTTATTCTCTCGTATAAAATTGGAATTAATATCGGTTTCTTCGCAACGGTAGCGGCTTATAATATAAAAAGCCCAAAATACGGCTTGTTATATTTTAAAAAACTGCAATCCCTGGATAGTTATTTTCCAATAAGCCTTGTAACCTACTACAAGACTATTAAAATGAAAATCATTGTATTTCTAGCTTTTGAAGTGATACAAATTGTATATTCACTCGCAATGAATACATTTATCTATGGATCGTTTTCAACTTTATTAAAAATTATTTTCAAGATTATGCAAACTCTTATGGAAATAAATACTGTATCATTTTCTCTACAAATAGAGTATTTAAGCAGTAAAATTTGTATGGTGAATTGTTTTTTATCAAATATGCTCGCCAAGAGAAATACATCAGTTGATTATTCCATGCTCTCATCAAAGTTCAGTATTAGCCAAAGAGTGATCGGTGTAAGCGATAAAGATGCCATGAGATACTTAAATGATACAATAAACATTGATACAATAAAAGTTGGAGATGTATTAAAAATGTATGAAAAAACGTTAGAGTGTTTGGAGCTCAAACAATATCTTGGCAGCGCCCATGTAAGTTATAAAAGAGACATTTCTTTTATGTAATTCTAATTATTTATTTATTTTATCATATTACAGGCGTTGGTGATGATGATGTCGATGTTTTGGACGCTATTGCTATGCTTTGGAGTTTTAATATCCTATATAATTGAAAATAATGAAGTTAGTAAAGTATTATGTGTTAAAATATTTAAAACTAGCTGACCCGTGCCCACTTCGTTGGGCGGTAAAACTTTTTAACTGTGATGAAATTATGAGCGTGGTTCGGATAGTACTGAGTGGTATGATTTATTTCCTGACTGCCAAAGAAGGGTTATATTTTGACTGTATATGTATGTATTTATTTGCATGCCAATTTGACTGTACTTGTGAGTGTCTTCTTGTGAGTGTCTTCTTGTGAGTGTCTTATTTGTGAGCGTATTATCTCTTTAACTATTTATGCAGTAAAAGGGAAATTATATGCAGTAAAAGGGAAAAGTTTTTGTTTTTAACATTTGGGACGATAAATTTACTTATTTTGATAATAATTCATAATTGTTGATAATATTACCAATAAACATGACCTAACGATTTAAATTATTTGTTTAATGTAAAATACTACTTTTTGTGACTTAAATATAAAAGTTAGACATATGCTGTCGCTGACTTTTTTGTAGGCATTATCAAGTTCTACAATGTTTGTCTAGAACCTAATCATATATCTCTCATCGTTAAGGCAGCGTTAGTTAGAAACGTTTTCGTTCGACCGCTTATTCTCCGACTTACTTTGCAAATCCGACTACCACGAAAAAGTCCTTTCATTTTTCGGATTAATATAAAGCCTATGACACTAACAAATAACGTGGCTTTCTATTGATAAAAGAATTTTCAAAATCGGTTCGGTAGATCCAGAGATTACTTCCTACAACGTCACAAACGTATTATAGATAAGAGTTTCTCATGGACATACTTGAAATTTTATATTTTTTCAGTCTGGCATGGTTATATCCATATTCTTTGTATGGGGAGGACCAGTACTTTTGGTAGCACTCATACCTTTAACAGCTTATGAAAATATAATGACATCATATAATTCCACTCCAATAATGTTGAGCAAATTTTTAATAGCAATGGACCAAGGTATAAACCAATATGTTCGAAATGACAGAATAAACTGTTTTAACGTTTACAATTTTATTTTCAGATGATGAAGACCGCGAGGATATTTTAAATTTCTACAAAATAACAATCGCTAATAAGTTGAATTTGACAGCATGCAGAATGTACAAAGTTAATCTTTCGCATTGCTTTGAATCACTATCAGTAATTGTTTCCCATGTTATCATAATTTGTAACCTATTCTCGAAGTAACCGGAGATATCTATAATTGAACGAAAAGTGCAACTCAATTAATAATTGTTAGGCTGAAGGGACTAAATAGGTTCTTAGTTACATAATTGCGGAGGCTAGACTCCTGTGAAAATGTTCAAACACGCTATTGATAATATAGAATTTGAGTAGGTAACAGGATTGTATTGAGATATTTAAATCATACAAGTACCTACTAATACGTGAGTAGCGAAGGTGAACTTTGTACTCTTAGTCATACATCTATGTCTGGATCTTCAGACACATTTGGTTTTACAAAATTATTATAAGTTGCAAAATACCCTTGCAAATTTGTGTGAAACGTACACGTGTAGAAATATTGATGCATTGATTAGATTATTTGAATATTCAAGCAAATGTAGCAAACAGTGTGAGTTTTTCATTATTGACATGAATTATAAATAAGTGGGTGAATTATAAATAAGCAACTTTCAATAATGTTAAGAATAAGAAAAATATATTTTTTTTTAAATTTTCAAAGACTTGACTGATAAGTAAAAGTTTGACAAGCGTTGAGCGCGCTGCGCTACCTAGCAATATGTACAATATCGCGAATAAACAATATTTACGATGTTTACCTTATATATCCGTGTTCGGCCATAGCGACTGCATTGTAGATTCTACAATGCAGTCGCTATGGCCTTAACGTTGATAAGATATATTTATATTTTACCTCAACATTGATAAGACTATTTGAATATGCATATGTAACATACAGTGTGAGTTTTTAATTAGTGTCATCCTTGAAGTGGGTGAATACGGAACTTTTAAATAAAAATGTTAGGAATACAAAAAGTTTTTTTTGTTTTTTTTTTGGAAAATTTGAAAGACTTGACTGATAAATAAAAGTTTCACAAGCGTTGAGCGCGCTGTGCTATCTAGCAATAGATAAAATATCGTGAATAAACAATATTCGCGATATTTTATTTACCGCTAGCTAGATGGTGCAACGCGCCCAACTATTTTTATACTTATAAATAGGATAGAAAACGAATTTACCGCGTGAAATTTGTAGCACCCGACGTTTCGGTGACGTTTTCTATCCTATTTATAATGTCAAAAACCGCGATAGTCTTCGATTTTATATTTTTATACTATTTTTTAAAGTATTATTTATTATAAATTATTAAAAAAAAAAACAAAAAAAGTTGCTCATTAGCTCGAATTTTAAAAGTTGCTCGTACTGATTCACGTACTTCAAGTACGTCAATAATTAAAAACTCACCCTGTATAGGCACTAATTTTAATACGGCACTTTTTACCCTTAATAATTGATTACGGAAAGAGCAATACAAAAGGGATGATAATTAATTTACGAATATTATTCTTCTAAAGGTACCGTCATCCTGTATTTATACATTTAATATTGATTTAAGAGTCGGCGTCAAAATGAGTCAAGGATATTCAAAATGACTCAAATTTGAATATCCTTGACTTGACAAATTTGAATATCCTTGAATATCGGCGTCAAAATGACTCAAATTTAGGAATAATTCAGAACCGGCGACCAACGAGACAAGTTGTAGAAAATAGCTTAAAAATACCCAGAAGGAAAACATCATTTGGTCAAAGACATTACTCTTTCATTGCGCCGAGATTTTACAATCTGATCAATATGGAAATAAAAATGAATTTGACATTTAGGGAATTCAAAAATAAATTAAAGAAATGGTTATCGAATCATGACAGACTAACCATACATCAAATGTTAGAAATAATAGTATAATAAAACTTAGGTGCACAAATTATTAACAAATTTTTAAACTTATATGTTAAGTATTTTTTAACATTGAACTTACTACCAAAAAATATTTGACTTTGACAATGAATTATACTTTTAGACTAGGTATTTTTGTATTAAATCTTATATTACTTAACATAATATTAAATATTAATGACTGTTTCTTTCTTTTCTCACATATAACTTTATTTATATTATTTAATCGAATTTTATATTATATTTATTGCCGATTTAATAATGAAATTGCATTTTATTTATTATATATTTTTAATATATTTTTTTTTATTATCATTCATTTTTTTTTATTCTGAAGACCACATTTTAGGGCAATTTAGTGTCATTAGCTTTTTACTAAAACTTGTACATTTGTAGGCAACCAAGCAATCAAGCAAACTTGATTGTAATATTGGAGTCCTGTCCACCCTAGAACGGGCTAGTCCTAGTTGGGTGACAGAAACAAATAAGCAAAAGGTTAAGGTTTTGCCATTCGGTTCCTGTTATTTTTGTAAGCTAATCAATGTTTTATAGTAATTAATTCTTAAATAAAAAAATATTAGTATAGTAATAATTAAATATGTAATAATAAGAAAAAATATTGCGATAGTAACAAAACAGCAGTTAATGATGATTTAGGTAGCATTTTCTCAAATAATTTCTTTCCAAAAATGATTTATGTTTTCTTTTATGGTGGGTTTACATACCGCTGAATGAAAATTATGATGTAATCTACCAAGCCTCTGTTAGAGTTAAGAGTATGCGCACTCCAGCGTCAAACAGATTGCATCTTTTGAAAAAGCGTAATTTCAGCTGCTGGTGTAAGTTAGCATCTGGCTGCTTATAAAATATTCTAGGTCCTTGCAGAACATGATTTTGGAACATAGAACTAGTGTATTTTCAAAGTTGCTGTAGAGACACTCGTCTACCTGGAAGAAAAACTGGAACGTTATTCGCGATTGGAACAACTTGAGTTGTCAACTACAACAGGCGAACCCGTCACCTCCCGTGAGGTGAGCGTAGAAGACACAAACCTACCGGCAAGCAAAGCCTCGAACCCACCAGATCAACGCCTTACGACGAGGCACTAGGAAGGTAACACAGTGGGCTACCTCGCCCCCTGGCTACCAGTTTTGGCAGGATATCACGGACTGAAATTAAATTTCAGGATACATCGTTCCTCCCGACTAGTATCGGGACCGAAGTCGCTTATGCGGTCTGTACCTGTCGTAAATTCAGCGGTGATTAAGTTTGATTCTATCGCGGGCCAATGGCATCTTTGGCCCGGCTCAGAATTAAGGATCAGGTAGCCAAATAGTGATTTCAAGAGCGGTTGACGACAGGTCAATATCCACCACCACTGCTTACTACTATACTAGATATTATATTTCCATAGTCCCCCAGACTCCTTCAGCAATTAGTCAGAGTGCACAACCGATTGGCATCGCCGAACGGTGCGCAAACCGTCCAGTAGCGCCAGGAGGCAATCCTCCAGGAGAAACGGATCCACTAGTCGAGAGGCCTGAGACGCAGGAGTCTTACATGGGGTAGCCTTCCACTCGAGGAGGCTACTAAATCATGAGTGGAGCGATCCGAGTACATTATAATGGATCTTGTGGCTCAAGCTGCACGAAACCGTTCGCTACCCGCGATTGGAACAACTAGAGATGTCGACTATAGCGGGCGAGCCCGTCACCGCAGGAAGTTTTAACGATTAGTCGTTCTATCTCCCTGGAGTGAGCGCAGAAGACGTAGGACAAAAACAGTCCACCGTCTAGCTCCGCCACAAACCCGTAAGAGGCCAACGCCTTAACCGCGAGATAGCCAGGAGTGTTACCCAGCGGGCTTACACTCACGCCCTTACTTTAAATTGTGACCAGATTACTCCAGTATCTCGATTGGTTACGAGTTCGAGGTCGCTTGCGTGGTCCTCTCCCTTACGAAGCGGTGAAACGGTGTATACCGAATCTATCGCGGACCACGGCATCCTTTGCCCGGCTGTTCACCCAGGATCGGATAGCCGATGGTCGTTTCAAGAGTAGTCGCCGTAAGATCCGCAACCACCCCCGCTCTATAGGAAACAGTACTGCTTCCAGACTCCACCGGCTGTTAGTCAGAGTGCGCAATCGATTGGCTTATGCCGCACGGTACACAGACCGTCCAGGAGCGCCAGAAGGTTGATTCCCAGGGGAAACTAACCATAAGGCCAGAGTCCTACCCAGGCTCGCACTTCATACGTGGAGGCTGTCGTATAGGTGTTGACCCGTGGGTGTGACCAACCCTGAACAGAATGGGTCAACGTGGCCAACTCAGCAAGGGTCCATTAACTCTCGCGATTGGAACAGAACGGAGACCAGCAAATACGATGTTTTATACTAAAAATATCGGTTGTGTCACCCCAATACTTTCCGGGAAAGCAGACAAGCCCCCCCCCCCCCCGGCAAAAACCTTCAACCCTCCTCACCAACCCTCGTCGGCCAAATCTCGTAGTCAGGAGCGAGGCAGCCCGCTGTTAGGTTAGACTCTTTCCAGTGCCTCGCGTAAGTACCTCCTGGGGTGAAGGGTTCGCCCGTTGTAAATGACACCTCGAAAGTTCAAATTCTGTCAGATTACTTGACTTATATATTCTTAGCGTGACAAACGAGGAAAAGGGATATCGCTAACGAAACACCCAGATAGCGGACGGTCTCCGGGATAGCTACCGAGCAACCATCAACCGTAGAAAAAGTTAGTAATATTTATATTACTAACTTTCTACTACAAAAGGGTATCTACTACAAAAGGGTTTTTTTATCGGTGCCTAAATATGCAATATATGAATAACGATGGAATCGGTAGTTGTTTTAATGCTTTTTTTCCTAAGCAAACGTATGTCGATAAGAGTATAACCTAGACTATAAATCGAGCATCACTTATTTACTAAACTGTCGGCGCTGTCGGCGAAAAAACCGCCCTAACTACCACAGAGGAAAATGGCCCTTTACGAGCGCACCCAATAAGGATTATTTTCTCCCTCGATCGCAGACAGACAGAGATGGATAAATACGAGATACTTCTAATTACGATCGGTGAACCCGAGATGATCACGACACCCACCACGCAAAGCCATCGAAACGAGTAAATATCCTGACGACACAAATTATCTTTGGATGACACGATAGCGGGCGGTCGTCTGCTTGGCTCACCATAGCCACTAGGGATGACGTCGACGTCCGATATATCGAAAACATCGATGGTTAGATATCGATGTTTGATGTTTTTTACATCGATAGTGTCTTATAGATGTTTAGGCAACATCGATGTTCCTCGGTCGACATTTCTCATCTATTACATTATGTTTTCTTTTGCTCCATATATGATTATTAATATTTCATGGAAGTTGATATTTTTTAACACTTTTTTTACTGCTAGGGCGGAAAATAGGCCGAACGGCCTATTGCAGTGGTTGACAGATTTGCACGTGCGGTGGTTGACAGATCTGCATGTAGCCGTTTATATAAATATACCTATACTACGTGAACTACTAAATATATACTACGTGAAATATATACTACTATTATATATAAATATATATATACACACCGGCTCTTGAAGACGTCAGGTCGATAACCACTCTCCGCTGTCATAGGAGACATACGTCTCTAGACCCCCCTGGTTATTGGCCGGCTGGGGCTGTATTCGTTTTTACCGCAAGCCACCCAGTTCCACCCGAGGTATTTCCACGAATCCGCAATCTTCTGATCCCAACCGACTCCGACTGCAGGATTACAGCCATGGCAGAAGCTCACACCGGCCCTGCAGCTCACACCGGCTCTTCGAGGAGGCTACCAGATAGGAGTTGAACCGAGAGTTAGGCAGGCCAGACGACAGTTTGGCCAACACCACCCTAGCTGCGCAGAACCATTAGCAATCCTACTCCATAACATAATTCCGTAAGGCATAATGCTGTAAAAAAGAAAAAGATTGTCGTGATCGTGACGCGCAGATAATACGGCGCTCTCCTAGGCAGCCGCCGGTCGACTATCCATCCTGGGAAAGGGAGAAACGTGTCGATCGAGTTAGAGGATTGACCGCGGCGTCTGTTGTGTTGACTTGTGTCACCGTCTGTGCGCGAGCGACGCTCCAGCAAATGCAATGCACTCATTGAAATGCCGACAAAAAGTAGAGAGCGCCGCCGTCGCTCCATCGTTCAGCTCATACTACTTGTACGCCAACAGACGTCACACTTATACCTGCATAGCACCGGTATAAAATAATGCAATTCTCGTCCTCACAGCCATTGCAACTTTGTACCTACTCTCTACCAGTGCCGGATCTAGGAGGGGACAAACCGGGCAGTGGCGTAACTAAGAAAAATACCCCAGTCCAAAACTCCCCCTACTTTCCTAAGGGGGGGGGGCTGGTTTAGAAAGCCAAAAAACATGTTTTTCATGATTATTTTTTTAACTTAAAGTTGAAATCTGATCATTAATCTTTTATATCAGTTGGACTAACGTTTGAAAAATAGAAATATTCACTTTCGAAAATTGACATTGACCAGCCGACGACAGAAATTCTTAGCAGGGGATTAAATTATGTACCGACACCGAACCGTTTGCCTGTGGAAAGTATTATCGGTGGCATTGAAGAAGTCATCTCTCGTAACAAGATCCCTGCGCCAGAGGCCGACTTACTGCGACAGGATGTGGCTGTCTTTGTATGCAAGGCCAAGCTCCCACAGTCGAACACCACAGCCGCCCAGAGAAAAAGCTTAAAATCTCTGCGGGATAATAAGGACGTAGTTGTGTTGCGGGCCGATAAAGGCAACGCAACCGTGATACTCGATACTGTGGACTACGAGCGGAAAATTGGAACGCTCTTAGAAGACGCCAACACTTACGAGAAGGTGAATTACAATCCCACGAGCAGAATTACCAGGCAAACGAGAGTTTTAATCGATAAATCTGTCACTTCCCTCCCAGAAATAGCTTATCTCACTAAACCACGTAACGTACAGCCACCGAAATTATATGGCTTACCTAAAATCCATAAGGATAATGCACCATTGAGACCGATTGTGAGCCAAATCGACAGCCCCACATATCCTCTGTCAAAACACTTGGCTGGTGTCCTCCAACCGCTTACGGGCAAAACGACGTCTTACGTGAAAGACTCGCGACATTTCGTAAGCATTATTAGAAGCTTAAAACTGGCCGAAGACGAAATAATGGTGAGCTTTGACGTCGAATCTTTATTTACGAATTTGCCCATTTCGGAGTGTCTTACGGTGGTGAGAGATAAACTAAGGTCTGAGGACCTCCCTATTAGCTACGCCGACATGCTTCAACATTGCCTGACATCCTGCTACTTTCTATGGAACGGCGATTATTACAAACAAATCGTCGGAGTAGCAATGGGATGCCCCGTATCGCCGATAGTTAGTGACCTATATATGGAATATTTTGAGGAATTAGCCATAAAAACCTCCAAAATTAAACCCATTCTCTGGCTTCGCTACGTGGATGATACCTTCTGCATCCTGAAAGGCAACATTCAAACGGTCAAAGAATTCCTGGGTCATCTAAACTCCATACACCCAAAAATCAGTTTCACCTATGAAGTAGAGAAGGACGGCTCCTTACCATTTTTGGATGTCAAAGTGACGAGGAGAAGTGACAATACTCTCGGACATACGGTATATCGGAAGCCCACACATACGGACAGATATTTGCATGCAAGCTCACACCATCATCCCTACCATCTACGTTCAGTGCAAACGTCGCTCGTGAATCGAGCACGCGATCTATGCGACACTGAGCATTTTCCGAAGGAGATGGAACATGTCAATGATGTCCTTAGGAAAAATGGATACGGAAAATATCACGAGACACGCACACGATCTAATACGGACGAAACTCAAAAACCGAGCAGATCAAGAGCATTCTTACCATACGTCAAGGGCGTGACTGATCGAATAAGTAAGATGCTAAACAGATTCGATATAAAAACGATCTTCAAACCGACCCAAAATATAGCTCGATTTTTGAGGCCTGTAAAGGATGTAATACCACTGCAAACCCCGGGTGTGTATAAAGTCGAATGCAGCTGCGGTCTAGCCTACGTTGGACAAACGAAACGGCCCATAGCCACGCGACTGACAGAACACATCAAAGCTGTTAAAAACGTTCAGCGAGAAAAATCGCCGATCTGCGAACATATATTGGATAGCGGAAGTAACCACTGGATGCAGTTTCAAAATCCCATTGTTCTATCCAAGGAACAATTCTACTTTCCTCGCATGATCCGGGAAGCCATTGAAATAAGAAGAACTCCGAACTTCAATAGAGATGACGGCTACAAACTCTCTTCTACGTGGAACCCTCTTCTTAAAATGTTCCCGCCGCCGAACGCCGAACGCAAAGACGTAAAACAGGATACAGTGAGTGTTGTGTGCAAGACGGATTTTAAAAATTCCCGCGCTCCGAGCCCGGCCCCCCACCACCGTTATAACCTACGCAGTGGCGGCAGCGGTTTGCGGCCTACCCGCAAAACAACGGACTGACAGCTCTTCAGTCTACCCTAGACAACGGCGGCTGCAACGTCACCGAAACGTCGGGTCCTACAAATTTCACGCGGTAAATTCGTTTTCTATCCTATTTATAATCCCAATAAAGTTGCCGAATTGTTTAACAATTATTTTGAGGCTATCGGCGGAATCACATCGTCCAATCAGTCAACAGGTCCGACTTCAGCTGTTAAAATTTTGGAAAAATTCCGACCCAGAACACCAGAGTGTTGTGTATTGTCCTCGGTGACTAAGGAGGAGATTATAAAAGTAATCCAATCACTTAAGCCCAAGTCGTCGACTGACATGTGGTATGTGTCCAGCCGATTATTAAAGTCATCAACGCCTGCACTAGCAGATTATCTTTGCGCTCTGTTTAATTCATGCATAGTAGAAGGCACCTTTCCGGATAAATTAAAATTGGCAAAAATTATACCTGTATTCAAAAAAGGGTGTCGTGATAACATAGATAACTATAGACCGACATCCATATTACCGGCCTTTAGCAAAAAAAAAAAAAAAAAAATTTTTGAAAAGTTAATATTGAACCGCATTACTAAATTTTTCGACACTCACGACATTATTAACAGTAAACAGTTTGGTTTTCGGGCAGAATTATCGACTGTTAATGCTACATCAAAACTACTGCATGAGTTATTAAATGGGTTGGATAGTTCAAAATCAGTTATTGGTCTATTTTGTGACCTATCAAAAGCATTTGACTGCGTTAACCACAATATTTTGCTGAATAAATTAGAACACTATAGTATCAGAGACAAAGGGCTAAATCTAATTCAATCATACCTACAAAATAGGAATCAAACGACAGAAGTAAATGGAACAAGAAGCCAACCGATTCTGATAACAAAGGGTGTACCTCAAGGTTCCATTCTAGGTCCATTTTTATTTTTAGTGTACACCAATGACTTGCCGGGATGTGTGTCATCCGAGAATGATAACATTACACTGTTTGCAGATGACACATCTCTTATCTTCTGTGACAAAAATAAGGAAACATTAATATATAGAATTAGGTATACGATTGATCAACTCTTGATTTGGTTTAAGAGCCCTATCACATATTTTTTCCAGAAAGGCAAGAAAAGTGGATTTTTGGCGTTCTAATTCCAAGAAATGAAGAGATTTCTACAAACTTTAATTACTGAATTACCTGGACCATTTCTTGATGTTGACCATAGCGGCCTTTAATTTTAGATATAACGAATATTATTTACTTATTCAGCCCATTTTCCGAAAGTCGTTATTCGTAAAACGCTCGGAAGGCAAACTTTGAGCTCCTTAATACAGTAATATCACTACAACGAAAACCGTATACTATTTTTTTTTATGTCCGTCATGTATTCTTGTTGACCATAGCGGCCTTATTTTTTCGTTTTTTGACCACATATCCAAGGTATACATTACTTACAATTACACAAAATTTAAAAAAAAACTTCCTGTATCATTCTAATTTTCTCAGAAATAAAATAAGATTCTTATATAATACTTATACTATATTAAAGTTCACTCTTTTAGCAATACGACATAATATAAATTATTGTCATTAGAAAGGAGAAAACACTGCAAAAAAACAATTAGAAATTGTGTATATATTTGCTTGCGCAAGAGAAGAGCGCTCAGTGCCGCGGTTTTCTCCCAGGGTTGAATAGTTATTTATTTATTTTTTTATTTATTTATCCTATCTTTTATAGTTACATCCAAAAAAAAATGCGTTCATTTTTTTAAAGTCATTTTAAAAGAATACCTACGCTATTTTGTAATAGGCCTCTTAATGCTAATGAATTACGTCTAAATATTACAAAATCAAAAATAATTCCTTTTCGCTTAGACCTGCCAATGTTGACTATAAATGAATTACACGACTATTTTGAAATCGACATCACAGAAGATATAAATTTTCTAGGATTAAGAATTTTGACAGTAAATTACAATGGAATGCGCACATCCAACAATTATCTAGTAAGCTATGTAGCTCGATATACCCTACTCTATTTAAAAAATCAGAAGTCTTTGTGGTTTTGCGGCAGCCAAATCAGTATACTTTGCGTATTTAAATTCATTAATGACTTATGGACTACTGTTTTGGGGAAATGCCGCAACCAGTAAAAGAATCTTTCTTTTGCAAAAGAGAGCACTGCGCAGCATGTATCAGGTAACGACTAGGACCTCATGCAAAGAATATTTCAGCAAGGCAAGGGTAATGACTATGTATTCGGCGTTCATATACCAGTATTTAATGTATGCTAGACAGCACCTCGCAGAAACTGCAATTAATTCAGACATTCACTGGAATCATACCCGCGGTAGCTCCCTTTTATGCGTACCCCGAATACGACTGGCAAAAGTACAGAAAAGCTACTTGTATCTTAGCATTAAATTTTATAATCTACTCCCTACAAAATTTAAACAGCTGGAGGACATAAAATTCAAAAAAAAAAAAAACATCAAGGAGATGCTGATAGGCCACCCTTTCTATAATCTGGCCGAATTTGAGGGTCATGATTTTTCAAATATTGTGCCTATTTAAATTACTTAAAAAAGTAGAGCCTTATAGTCTGATTATTTTATATGGTCTTATATATTATGTACTTTTAGTTTAAAATGCATAACGTAGATTTAATTTGATTATGTAACATTTTACTGACAATTTGAATATTACGATGAATACGATGAATAATTTTGCTACGTATCTTTTCAAATTACTAACTACTTTAAATATTAGGCTTCTATTTTGATTATTTATCGGCATTATAAGACAAAATGCAAAAGAGATCATTAAATACTACATAAAACCACCAAAGCATTTTAGACTTCACTCGAGTAATATTCTTCCAGTAAGTAAAACGCCTTATCTGTAAGGTATCTCTTAAGGCGTCTCTTGCTTGCGATTGCGCTTATCCTCGTAAACAATTCCTGCTTCCGAAAATAGCCTCTCACTATACACTACTGCCAGGAGATGATAGATAAATCTGTCGCGAGGGTTTTCGTCGTAGAAAGAAACTCGCGATCGATATTCAAATTGCAGTAGTTTATTCCAAAAGTCGTGTACAAAGTGAATTGATTACGCTTAAATCCTATCGCCTATATATACTAGTCGCCGGGCGGCGATCGCCCCGTCTCCCTCTTGTCTCCGCTGTCTCCTTCACTCGGGTCGACCGCCCGATATACACACCGGCGGGGGGCACCGTACTTCAGCATACGCTTCCGTGCGCTCGTTCTGAACGGACGTCCGCTCTGACCGCTACCGACTCCGATCGCTCAAGTGAACCCGTTCGCTCGAGCCGTCCGAACCACCGCCGCCGCCGTACTAATTGCCCTTGCAATTAACGCGCCGACGTTATACGTGCTTCGCCGCGACTTTCGCTCAGCCGTGTCATAACAAGTCTGCCGCCGCGCGCTCGCGCCAACTTCATTGTGACATCCTACGATAGCCGCCGCGAAGTTCAAATCTCGCTGACAATACGATCACCGCCGCGTACCGCTAATGACATTGCGATCGCGCACCAGTGAACCAACGCGCTAGTGCTCTCGGAAGTGGAAGTGCTTTACTAGTGCAGTGCTCTGAGGATACAGGCCGAAATGGAAATGGAGCAGAAGGCCAACGCAGCCTTAACCCCGGCTGCCCCCAAAAGGAAGAGGCCGGAAATACCTAGCAGCCCCGAGTCGGAAGAAGAGGCCAGGTTCAGCAGTCGCTGTATCCGGGACTACGACGCGATAGAACCCGAACTTTTGCTGGAGTTCGATGAAGCCGATCCCAGCGTGAAGAAAGGAGAAATCACGGTGAGCGATCTAGACTTAATTTATAATGGGTTATACTGCGCACCGTCCCCCGAAGGTGCTACTTCGTCTTCGCCCCCGATCGCCCCCCCCCAGCCGCGATTCACCCCCCAGTCCACCGAACGCTGGCGACAACGCTCCCTTATACGCGACGTCTGCCTCCAGTATCCCCCCTCCGGCCACGTCGTCCTCAACGACAAACAAGGACGACTCTATAGCCATGTCACCTCCCAAACCCCCGGGCTGTGACGACAAATCGCTCCCGTCCTACGCCTCCCTGGCG
Source organism: Micropterix aruncella (assembly GCA_944548615.1). Lineage (NCBI taxonomy): Eukaryota > Metazoa > Arthropoda > Insecta > Lepidoptera > Micropterigidae > Micropterix > Micropterix aruncella. Next base: position 2,420,185 of record OX155959.1, read on the forward strand.
GCTCGCCCCCCCACCCCCCGCCCGGCATCTCCAAAGGACGCGGAAATGGAAGCCCCCCAAGACCCCCCCACTTCAGACATCACTAACCAGGGCCGCTCCATGCCACCGGCGATGTTGGCGGTGAGGTGTCCGGTGATGGTTGCGGAAAAGATCGCGGGATGGCCTAGGCACCTAAGGGAGATCGAGAGGAGACTGGGCCATCCCGCGAACGTAAAGGCCTTGGCGATGGGTGGATTTCGGTTCACGCCGAAATCGACACAGGAGCTACGGTGCGTCCAGGCGTACCTGAAGGAACAGGGCCCGCAGGTGGCATGGCACACCTACGATCTACCGGCGGATAAGGATCTCAAAGTAGCAATCAGGGGCCTCCCCGAAGACACGACGCCGGAAGAAATAATTGAAGGCCTCAGCAAACACGGGCATGAGGCAACTTATGCCCGTAAAATTAACGCAGGAAGACGCCCCCTTTTTTACGCATGCGTAAAAAAAGGGGAGAAATGGAGGAATGTCTACGGGGTGGACACTCTCCACGGCCTAGCAAGAATCTCGATCGAGACCTGGAAAGGGAGAAAAGGACCGGCTCAATGCCACAGATGCCAGGCGTTCAGGCACGCCTCGCACAATTGCTTCCGGCCCCAAAAATGCGTGTGCTGCGGTCAAGGACACGCAGCGAAAGACTGCAAGCGCCCCAAAAGCGAAAGCGCCACGTGCGCAAACTGCGGTGGCGATCACCCAGCCAGCAGCCGAAAATGCGAGGCGTTCCTCGCAGAGGCCAAAAGGCAGGCAAGGCCAAGCCAACCACGACCTTTCCCCCGCCCCACTACCCAACCCTCATCAATCCCCCCTCTTATGACACCCAAAAACTACCCTCCCCTCAAAACCCCCAACAGACCCCAAACCCCCAGTGCCCCCCAACCCCCGCGAACCCCCAAACCCCCCCGAGCCCCCCGAGAAGACCGGCACCCAGAGCCAGCCCGGCACCCCCACCAAGCCCCACACACAAGAGATCCGCGGAACTGGAGAAAACCAGCCCACCCCCCCGCGGCAACCATGGACACCCCCCCGCAGGAACAAAGACCCCCCTTCCCCCCACAAGCCCAACGACCCCCCTTCCGCCCACAATCCCAAAGAACCTCCCCCCCCAATACTCAACGACCCCCCTCCCCCCCACAGGGCCAAAGACCCCCCTTCCCCCCCAAAGCCCCCACACCAGCGCCCAGAACACCAACGAAGCCACAGGACGTCAGATGCCCGACAGAACCGACGCAGACAGACGCAGGCTCGATAACGCTGACCATCAGTCGGCTAATAGAAATACTGACGACAGCGATAAGACAGACACTCCAGAATCCGGAGTGTCTAGACACGATAGTACGGACGCAAGTGACGCAGCTCTTCCAGCAAGCGTCACCGACAAACGCTCAACGCGACTGAGAATAGTCCACTGGAATGCGAACGGACTGACTAACAAACTGCCTGCTCTCCGCATATTCCTGAGAGAGGAGGAGGTCGATGTACTCCTGCTGTCGGAAACCAGACTGAAACCCGCAAACAAGGTGAAAATCACCAATTACCTGGTATACCGAGACGATGAAGTCTCGGAGACCTCAGGGTTGGCAATAAGGGGAACGGCAGTAGTGGTGCGTCGACGAATCCTCCATCAGAGGCTGGACCTGCCTAAGACAAACAGTCTCAGCGTATCCGGAATTCAAGTCAGATCCGGATCGCGAGACCTAAGATTAATCTCGGCCTACAAACCGCCAAGGTTCATACTAGACACGACGGACATAGATAAGCTAATTGACCACACGACTCCGACCATAGTGGCCGGCGACCTGAACTGTAAACACCCTTCGTGGAACTCGACCTGCATTAATACAGAAGGGAGGAGACTCCAGAAACATGCAGAAGCGAAGGGTTATACGGTCGCCGGGCCACTGCAACATACGAGACATGGACACAACAGCTCTGACGTCCTGGACGTCAGTATCCTAGCAGCGACCGACTTCCCTTACAACCAGGAAGTCCTGTACGACATGTCCTCAGATCATCTCCCAGTACTTCTCGAGTTGGACACAGACACCACCCACCAAATTCTGCCACAAAAAGTAAGGCGGAAAGTGGACTGGGAAAAATTCGAGAAGCTACTCTCCAAGTCTCCCATCCCAAATAACTCCCCCGCAACCCCAGCAGAAGCCGATTCCAAAGTAGATACACTCCAAACTGCCATAAAACAGTCCCTAGCTATCTGCACAAAAGTCACCCCAGCTCCATCCATACGCCCTAAAATCTCGGCCCCGCTCAGACAGAAACTTAGGGAGACGAGAAGGTTGAAGAAACGCTGGACAGAGACAAGATGCCCGACGGTCAAACGAGAACTAAATAAAGCGACCGCAGAATTACAAGAGGCACTCCAGACTCATCGGACGGAGGATTGGGATGCCTTTCTGGACTCGATAGCGGAAGATATGCCCTCGGTCTACAGGCTAAACAAAGGGCTACTCGGTACACCGGAGCCCGTCCGCCCGCTATTCAACGGGAACGGCGAGTTGCGGTACATGGCAGAGGACAGGGCTGAATTGCTCGCGGACCACCTAGAGCGGACTTTTAAACCAAACAGTCACGAGGACTCTGACCACTCTAGGCTGGTGCGCGAGTTCCTCGAGAACCCCCGGCCGATGCCTGTACAACGACCCGCCGAGGCGGACGGAGTCATGGGGGCCGAGAAACTAAATATAAATACCACCGAACCGCCGAGCCAGACGGTCACTCCAATAACTCCGTCGGAACTACGACGACACCTTAACAAAGTAAAAGTAAAGAAGGCCCCAGGCCCCGACGACATCCCGGGATCGGCGCTCCGACACTTACCAAACGCTCTGCTACCGGCAATGGCCAGCCTGCTTAACGGGTGCATTAGACTCGGTCACTTTCCGACGGCGTGGAAAACGGCCCGAGTCATCATGATTCCCAAACCTAAGAAAGACCTTAGGCAGCCGGGCAGTTACCGCCCAATCTCCCTCCTCCCCCTCCTTGGCAAGCCGTTCGAGCGATGCACACTGGAGCGTATCAAACCCCATCTTCCGATACGCCCAGAACAGTTTGGATTCCGACAGGGCCACTCCACCACACTCCAATTAGTAAGAGTGGTCCATCACTTAACGTTAGCGCAAAACAGAAAACTCCACACCGCGGCCGTTTTCCTCGACGTCGAGAAAGCCTTTGACAAGGTGTGGCACGAAGGCCTTAATTACAAAATAGCCACCCAGACCAGCGTACCGCGAATGCTCACCGCACTGGTAGCCTCCTTCCTCTCAGGAAGGGGATTCTTCGTCTCGGTGGAGAACGCGCGTTCCACTGCGCGACCCATCGCGGCGGGAGTTCCCCAAGGGAGCTGCCTGTCCCCATCGCTGTACGCTGTGTACACTAACGACATCCCCGTAGGCCCCGAAGCTGAGCTGGCCCTCTTCGCCGACGACGCGATGTACATGGCCTCCTCTATGAACCTCCGCCACTCGATAACAAAGCTCCAGAAGACGCTGGCCCTCCTGCCCTATTGAATATTATGGTTTTTCGTTGCAAGTCTGGCAACACTAGCACAGAACTGTCACAATAAATGTTTGTAACCTCAAACTGAGTCGCTGTGTTTTTTTCTCTCATCGCGTCCCGTTTTCATTTTTGCTAGGACTTTAATTTACGCGGAACTTCCTGACTGGAACAATTCAACAGGTTATGGGCCCAGCTCACGACGACTGTGTAAAGAAAAGTGCAAATGCTGAAAACGCGGTTTTCGCGACTGAAATAGTGCAAGCGGAGAAAGTGACTATTCTGGTGAATCGTTTTAAATCGCGTGGAATAATTCAACTGAATTAGTGCGATTTTAGATAAACGGACAAAAACAAAAGTGTCATTTCGTTTTGTGCGGTATTTTTTAGTGGGTGCAGCGATTACTTTTGAGGTTAGAATCAGCAATTTTTCTGTCTGAGAAACTGTGGTGCGTTGATAGCTGTTTTTTGTGCGTGATTTCATCATCGCGTGGTACAAGGAAAACGTTTTTCTCAACGCGCAGTTTTCGGGAGCGAGTTTTCTTTTGGATTGAAATTGAAAAGTTTTTTTCGGAAAATTTCAAATCCGGCAATTCGAAAACAGAAGAAATGGAAGGTGATCGAATAAATATCGAAAAATTGGAAGGTGTCGGTGAGTCTTGCAATTGGCTGACATGGAAATTCCAAATGCGTCAAATTCTGGAGGACAATGAATTATTCGATATTGTCGATGGAGCCGAAGAGAAGCCAACGGCTGCAGAGCCGGACTATGCAACAAAAATCGTCGTTTGGAAGAAGAAAGACGCCAAATCGAGACGAATCATTTCGACAGCATGCAGAAGGCAGGCGGTAATGCAAATTATGACCTGTGCGACAGCAAACGAGATGTGGGAAATGCTCAGAGGAACCTATGAGCATACATCGAAGGCAAACACACTACTTTTGCAACAAAAGTATTACAGTTATGCGAAGAAGGCAGGAGATGATATTGCGACGTTCTTATCGAAATTAATGGAAATTGTGCAACAGCTGCGAGATCAAAAGGAGACCATATCCGATTCCATGGTAATTTCGAAAATTTTAATAACGTTACCTGCTGAATTCAATCATTTTCACAGTGCATGGGAATCTGCAAGTTCTGAAAGTCAAACTTTGACAAATCTGCGAGCGCGATTAATGGCAGAAGAGCTTCGCCTGAAATCGCAGGGACAAGTCGAAGAGGTGGAAGCGCTGATAGCTAAGCGAACTTTTCCCAAGAAAACCTACAACGTCAAAAAGGGAAATTCATCGAACAGCAACAACAAATTGACGAATAAAAGCGACAAACCGAAAGGCAAGTGCTTTAAGTGCGGAAAAGGAGGTCATTGGAAGCGGGACTGCCCAGAGAAAAAGCATAGCTCTGACGAGAAACGAGAAGATGGCTCGGTCGACGCGTTCATTTGTCACTCAGCGACGAGTGGAGACAAAGACACTTGGATATTAGATTCAGGGGCAACTGATCACATGAGTCACCGGCGCGATTGGTTCGAGAATTTCACTGAAATATCCGAACAAGTGAAGATAGGTAATGGCGATAGAATTGTGGCTCGAGGCAAAGGCGACATCAGCATTCACGCTTTCAATGGCAATGATTGGATTCGCAAGCGAGTCATGGGAGTTCTATTCGTACCGGATCTTCAGATGAATTTATTTTCATCAGGAAAGGTGACAGATCATGGACATCAGCTGAGCATGGACAACAAACGTTGCGAACTGCTGAAAAACGGAAACGTAGTTGCAGTGGGAGTTCGTAGAAACGGTTTGTTCCAGATGCTGTTCAAGGTGAATCAGATTTCACGAATCGAGGCTACAGCAAACGTAGTAATAAAGAAGAGATCGCTTTGTTCGTGGCACGAGCGACTTGGACATCAAAACGTCATACATGTGAAGAAGTTTCTGCAGACTCGAAATATTGAATTCATCAATGAAGATTTCACATGTGAAGCATGCGTACTTGGAAAACACCATCGAGGTAGCTTCAAGAATCGTGAGGAGAAGTCGAAAGCGTGTGGCGAAGTCATTCATACTGACGTGTGCGGACCATTCCAAGAAAATTCGATAGGTGGCGCCAAGTATTTCTTACTATTGAAAGATGATTACTCACATTTTCGTTTTGTCTACTTCATGAAACAAAAGTCAGAAGTAGCAAGCATCATCAAGAAGTGTGTGAAGCTGATTCAGAGGACATATGGACACAAAATTCGCATTCTCAGATCCGACAACGGCACAGAGTTCGTCAACGGAAAATTGAAAGCATTTTTCGAGGAAGTTGGTATTCATCACCAGCGAACTGTGCCATACACGCCTGAGCAAAACGGCTGTGCGGAACGGGAGATGCGAACAATCGTCGAATCAGCGAGAACGATGCTTCAGTCGAAGCAAATAGAAAAGAAGTTTTGGGCCGAGGCAGTAAATTCAGCAGTTCATGTGCTGAATAGAACTGGAACGAGCACAGTCGCGGACAAATCACCGTATGAATTGTGGCACAACAAGGAGGCGAAGGTCGATCATCTGCGAATTTTCGGCTCGGAAGTGTTCATTCACGTTCCAAAGGAAAAACGGCAGAAGTTGGATCCAAAGGCAGAAAAATGTATGTTCGTTGGTTACGACAACCATTCGAAGGGATATCGAGTTTGGAATCCGAAAACAGGCAAAATCGAAATCTCACGAGACGTCGTATTTTTGTTGGAGGAATCCATGGCCACACTGGACATCGGAGCTGAAGAAAAAACTATTGAGAGCACGGGCGATACAAACGCAAATAAAGATGATGTAAATGATGAGGATGTAGAGGAACTCTTTACTCCAGAGGAACGCGAGGAACGTGGTGCGATATGCGACCTTGACAACAGAAATGTCATAAATCGGCGTTTGCGCGATCGAAACACAATTACAGCAGCGAAGCGTTTGACATATTTCGCATCGGGACATCATTCGGCAATGTTAGCAGTCACCGAAGAGCCAAGAACTTTTGAAGAGGCGATTAAATCGAGTGACCACCGACAGTGGAAACAGGCCATGAACGAGGAGTACGATTCACTCATTAAAAATCGTACGTGGACTTTGGTTAAGGCACCAGTTGATCAAAGAGTTATAGATAATCGATGGGTCTATAAAGTCAAGCAGAATCCAGACGGAAGCAATGATCGCTACAAGGCGCGATTGGTAGTGCGGGGATTTACGCAGCAATATGGCATCGATTACCACGAAACTTTCAGCCCGGTGGTAAAGTTCACATCGATCAGAGCAATCCTGGCGTTGGCGACATCGAAGAAAATGAAGTTGAAGCAGTTTGACATCAAGACGGCATTTCTAAATGGAGATTTAGAGGAGAATGTCTACATGAGCCAGCCGATTGGATATGATGATGAAAGCGGGCGAGTATGTAAGCTATCAAAAAGCTTATATGGTTTGAAACAGGCATCACGCTGTTGGAACAAAAGGTTTACTTTGTTCATCAACAAATTTGGTTTCAAAGCAAGTGAATCGGATCCATGTGTTTTCGTTTGCAACGGAGAAAACGGCATGCTAATTCTGGCAATTTACGTCGACGATGGATTGATTGCGGCGGAAAAGCAGGAAGCCATTGTTCCAGTCATCGGACACTTGAAAAAGGAATTGGTTTGGCTGAAAAATTTGTTGTGCGAGCTACAGCAATCGAAATTGGACGTGCCAATATTTTTCATGGACAACCAGAGCGCAATTCGACTTGTGAAGAACCCGGAATTTCACAAGAGGGCAAAGCACATCGACGTGCGATATCACTTCATCCGAGAGAAATTCGAAGACGGAATATTTGAGCTAAAATACGTTCAGACGGATGAGCAGACAGCTGATATAATGACAAAGGCATTATCAAGGCCAAAACATCAACATTTTTGTACTTTGATGAATGTCATGCCAAATAATTAACGTAGAGTATTCAAGGAATTAATCTTAATTTTGAATTTGTTTGGTTAATTGTATTCTCAATTTTATTTTGATTTTGGCATTGACTTGTAACAAAAAGTGGGAGTATTGAATATTATGGTTTTTCGTTGCAAGTCTGGCAACACTAGCACAGAACTGTCACAATAAATGTTTGTAACCTCAAACTGAGTCGCTGTGTTTTTTTCTCTCATCGCGTCCCGTTTTCATTTTTGCTAGGACTTTAATTTACGCGGAACTTCCTGACTGGAACAATTCAACATGCCCGAGTGGCTTAACAAATGGAGGATAGCCGTAAACGCGGGGAAATCCGAAGCCATCATCACCGGATCCCGTCGGTCCTACCCCAAGAGCACCAACTTAACACTGGGAGGAGAACCGATCCCGTGGAAGAAGTCGGTCAAATACCTGGGGGTACACATTGACCGACAACTTAGTTTCCACATCCACGCCACTAAGACCCTTGCGGCGACGAGGTCGGCCAAAGCGGCCCTCCAACCCGTCCTAAGGGCAAAACAAATCCCGTTAAAGACGCGACTGACCTTCCTTAAGACGTACCTGAGGGCGCGACTGACGTATGCAGCGCCCGCGTGGTACCAGGCCTTAAGCAAGACACACAGGGACGCCATGCAGCGCATCATGGACAGCGGGCTGCGAACCATAGTGCCCGCTCCATGGTGCGTCAGCAACGATACGCTACGTAAGGACCTAGTCAATGACGAGACCATTGAGACCTTCATCAGACGACTGTCTAAAAATATGTTTGAGCGGGCCGATTCCTCCCCCCACCCCCACATCCGAGGAATCGCCCCCCACCATTCGAGACCCCCCGAGAAACCGTACCCACGGAACATAATAGAGAACCCCGAACAATGACAAAGCACAACCAGTAACCCTCTTCGCCACACGAGGCTTTCAGGTCAACCAGCCAACGGGAGGAAGAGAAACGCGCCAGCAGCCAAGCAGCATCCCGTAACCCCACTTGTATGTTTTAGGAGCTGCCCAGGACAATGAAACCCGGACACGGACTTCATCCGTACCATTGCATTGCTTTGAGACACCATTTTAAATGTAAATGTAGCATTGAACCCCACTCTGTACCAAAATCGGACTTCTTCCGTTCCCTTAGATAGTCTTGCAAATACCTGTATAAATGTAAATGTAGAATCAAACCATTACTTCGCATCGTAAATCAAAATGTACTAAATGTAAATGTAGAAGCAGTCATAGAAATTTGTGTGCCCCGAGGGGGCCTTTTAGATACGACGTCGAGGAGGCCGGGAAGGCTGGGGGCGCTCGTCTCGTGTGCGGCGGGCGGGCTGGATGTACTTGGGCTGGATGTACCTGGGCATAAGAAGACAAAATGAAGAAGACAAGCGACAAAAAATAAATATACAAATAAAAAATGAATCCGACTACAATGGTAGTCAAAAAATAAAAAGCATGTCCAGTCCGCGGGCTGGACACATCAGAAGCCCCAAATGACCGCAAAATGCGGGTTGGGTCAAATCCCTTGTGGACGCAAGAGCGCTCCACTCGAGGACGAATCACGCAGAACGTACTTCAGTCGTCCGCCGTTGGCCCCCGCGAGCTGACGTCCCGTGGGCGGCGCTTGAGCTGCAATTGTGTCGTGTTTCGCACATTAGACTTTCGCACGTTTACCGCTTTTGGACGCCACCGGCGATCCCTCCCCCGACCTACTTTGCATTAAGTAGCCACCGGAAGTAAGGCTCCCGTCCGGAAAGTCGCTGGAAGCGGTCGTGTGAGCGCGCTAGTTTTTCGTGTTTTGAGTTCGTACTGCGTCGCGGCGCCCTCAGTTGAAACCTTCCCCTTCACCACCAGTCTCCGGACTGCCGTGGCACAAGATGAAAAGCTCTCTGCTGAGAAGTCGCTGCGATGTGGTTTTCGTTGTTTGTGGTGACGTTTTGCGTGCGAAACACGGCGGTTAGATTCGCGACGGTTTGTACTTTCTCTCTCATTTATCTCGATGTTTGCCTTTAGCTTCTCGTTGACGGCTTGATTGTGATGATTAAAATAAACGCCTCGTTGGAGGCACTTAAGACGTGTGTTGATTATTGGGCGTTCGGGGTAGGTAATCCTAGTGATGGCATTGCACATCGCCATCTCCTTAATTCCGGTGTCGCCATTGCACCTCGGTGACACCACCTTCCTGCCGCTTTCGGGTGGAGTCTTCTTCCGGTCCTTTCCTTTTATGACATTTTGAGTAGGTGGGTTCTGTGTGTATTGTTGCTCCGCGACAAATCGTTGCGAATTTTGTCAGGCTCGTATATTGCTTTGCGTTTGCTGACTACCACTTGTAAGGGTCTGCCATCCCATCTAGGCGAACAGTTTTCATATAAAAATCAATCTCATGTGCAGTAGAACTTTTCTCCACATATTGCATATTATCTGTAGCGACTTCCTCAAAACAGTTCCAGAAACTGACGTGTATTTCAATCGTTTTATCATTTTTATTGGTTCTTCTTTTCCTACGAAGTGGAGAAGAATCACCATCAGATTCAATACCTACTACTAGACAGTGGCATATCTAGGGTAATTTGCGCCCGGGGACAAGACACAAAATCTGCCCCCCTTCTCGTATCGAGAGTCTGGAGACTCACTGGGGCCGGAGTCCCCAATAAAATTGTTTTTTTCAATTTATATTATGGAAGGCCGATTCGCTAAAAACTAAAATCCTATTATCCCATTGCAATAAAAAAAATCTGAATACAATTAAATTGTAATGGGATAATAGGATTTTAGTTTTTACCAAATCGGCGTTCCATAATAGGTATATGGTTCATAAATATAAAAAAAAATCGTGTATACAATTAGGAAGGGCAGACGCGTCGGAGGCATGATTTAGCGGTCACGTGACTATTGCGTCGAGTGTATACAGATTACAGACCAATTCTTGCCACCAGTCTAAAATTTTGATCCGAACGAACGACGGAAGGTAAAATAATATTATTGTATGAAAATGTCATTCTGCGCATGCGTCGTCGGTTCTGTTTCTTTCATCCCGAACAAACCTTTATGCCCAGTGCCGCCTCCATTTACACAGCGGAAAGCGTTGCCATGCTTAAGGCACTCCATTACATCGATTCCTCCCACCTTGTCAACGTAGTGGTATTTACCGATGCAATGAGCCTCCTGCAGAAGCTTAGCTTCCCCTCTCTCAATAACTCGCCAACGCACATCGAAAATGAAATTCGCCGCAAATACGGTGCCTTGGTGGCGGCCAACTTCCGGGTGATATTCTGCTGGATCCCTAGTCATTCGGGGATTAGGGGAAACGAGACGGTGGACGAGCTGGCGAATTCGGCTCGCACTTTCGGCTCCGAAGTCGATTGTCGTCTGCCTGTCTCCGACTTCTTCTCCTCGATAGACAATAAACTTTTAAAAAATTGGACTCAGCGATGGCGCACTTCCTCTAACACAAAGGGCAAGAGATTCTCACTAATCCAGGGCGAAATCCCTTCGAAGCCATGGTACCACCACCAGCCATTTAGTCGGAAAGAGATTTCGATAATCTGCCGCATGTGGATCGGACATTGCTCCACCCCATCGCACCTCCACCGTATTAATGTTCTCGCGTCTCCGCAATGCGATTGTGGACACGAAGATTGCACGCTGGACCATCTATTTTTTAACTGTCCCATCCTCAATAATTATCCGAGTTTTATCCCAGACCTTGTAAAGTATAACATCCAACTCCCTCTATGTGTTCTCCACTTGTTATCCCTCAACTCTCCCAAAATTTATAAAGTAATATGTAAATTTATTTCCCTTAATAATATTTCTGTATAGTGTAATAGCTTATTTCACAACCTTTCCTTGTTTGTATCATCCCCAATAACCATGTTTTATGCTATATGTACCTACATTTTTATAAATTAGTATCCCTTGTTTCAGTATTGTGCCGTCTTATACATGTATGTAACTGTGCATGTGAAACTACCTTATGTAGATGCCCTCCGAAAACGACTTGGCAGAAAAGCACCGACTATCGGTGATTGCCAGAAAGCAACAAGAAGAAGAAGAAGAAGAACAAACCCATTAAGTTTGTGAACAAACCTTTATTTGTGACAGATTGACAGCTCGTGTATGAAAACTGAAGTCGTATAAAATTCGCGTTTATTTGGTGAAATACTTAATCATGTCAAAAGTAAAAAACAAAAAGCGTTCGGCAAGCAAGGATAACAATTCCTCCAGCAGTAGCAGTTGTAGTTCCGATCCGGAAGAGGATCGCAAGAGGTTAAGAAAGCTCAAGAAGAAAGTGAAGAAAGAAGAGCGAAAAGCAGCCAAACTGATCAAGAGGGAGCTCAAGAACCAGAAGAAGCGCCTAAAGAAACAGAAGAAGTCTTCGCGAGACCCGCGATCCAGCTCCTCCGATTTAAACTCTACTGAAAATGGTCCAGCGGAAGCGGCAAACTCTACTAATGTACCACTAGGTAATCAATCATTAGCATATGACCGAAAATGATTATGCAGTTTAGGAACAACTTCGGTATTTATTAGGTATTGCTACTGTTCTATTAGGTATTGAACTACCAGTTCTACATTTTAGATTTTTAGCGAACAATAAATCTTTTGTCGGACTCAACAAATAAGAGAGATAGGCATTTAAAAAAGTGTCAACCCCTACATTTCGGAAGGTTGTTATTTTTTTTAAACAATTCATAAACACCTGCTTATATGGTGGTAGGGAAGGTTGGTGGTAGTTTTTTATTAAAAGGTTATGATAAATACTAATTTTTTAAAAATAAAAAATGAGACCCTATTTTCTAACAGATTTAGCATTAAAATGATTGAATTTAGTAGTGTGTTTTATTTTTTGATGAATAAGCGAGGTAGCAATACCCAATAAATTCCCAACTGATGAAGTTGTTTGAATTGAAGATGTTTTAAGTAACCATTGATTTTATAGTGTATAAAATCAATGACGTCACTCAATTATATTCACCACACTGATTTCGAATCCGTAAAAATCTTTGCAGACTACAAATAAACAAGATATAGGCGTTTAAAATTTGCAAAAACGATGTTAACCCTTAAGCACTGACATGTTTTTTAACATTACTACTGATATAGGTCTCAGAGCCGCCCAAAGATAAAACTGGATAAAAATATACTTAGTATTTTTTTCATACAATACACAGCTCGCGGAGCACTAACCAACTCGAAGCTACATAAGCGTACAACAACCTCACGCGCAGCAGTGCGAGACAGCAATAGTTTCTTTTTGCGATGGGAGTCTTGTCAGACCTATATCAGTGCTTAAAGGTTAACATACCAAGATGTCAAATCTCACAAACATTCGCGAAGCTATCTGGTACAGCATTCTCACCAGCCAATGAAAATGTTTACCATTAAAAAATTGTCATGTTTTAAGCAGTTGTTTATTTTTTACGACATAAATTTGCGATATTACAGAAAAGGAGTAATTTTATATTACTGCTCGTTTTTGACAAAAAGTATCATAAATCTCAGGAATAAATCTAACCCCAAATTAAAATAAATGTGGATTTTGCTCCAAATGGTTTTAGAAGCTGTCTTTTCATCCTTAACAATCCGACTGATGCTCACTTCCTGTCCTCACCCACTGGCCGATTGCTTTAGCAGATCCCCTAGATATCTTCATGTACCGTAATATGCTTCCCTTGCTTGATTTATTATTATGCATGTACCTATATCACATGCACTATTTTAAAACTTATTATTATTATTATTATTATTTATTCTAGACAGGCAGCTTTGCTGATACTTCCAGATCAGATCTTGTAAAGCTAAACATTATTAACAATATAATATAGACAATGGGTCCGATTGCGTTTCTTTGTGAACTTAAACTAAAAATTAGTCCAAGCGAACGAGACAGAGCAATACGTTAGAGTGGAATATGAAACGAACGATCGTCGATAAATACTACCTGTCGAACTTATACTCGTCCGAATAAATTCGAGCATATTTCGTGCGGTGTAAGATTTGACCTTGGCGGGCAGTTTTAATGCGAAAAAGTGGCAACCGGTCATCTTACACTCTGCTCTAGCGTATTGACCTGTCTCGTTCACACGAACTAATTACCGAATTTAGTTCACGAAGAAACGCAATCGAGCCCAATATTAACTAATTTTTAGGTACAAATCGAGTCTGTTTTTAAATTTATTGACAGAGCTTGCACTAATCACTTCAAGTGATAATTTATTCCACATGTCCACTCTATTTTGCAGAACGTTCTTAAGAGAATTAGATTTAAATTTGTACGGTAAAGTTTTTTGTTGTGACCTCGAAGATTTGTGTTGACGTTGAATTTGTAAATATTCTTCAGTCCAGGGTACATCGTAATAATGTTTGAATTTTATGTCTCAATCGGGTCCCCTCTTTGTCTTCTTTGTTTGAGAGTAGTAATCTAGATCTACATCTTTGCATAAGTTGGGGCTCCAGAGCTGATAGCCATACTCAATAACTTGTGACTATTTTTCACTAAGAAAAATGTCCAGTTTATTCTTAAAGCTATTGACAGAGTCAGCACTTATCACTTCCTCTGACAATGCATTCCAAGCATCCACTATACAAGTTGACAATGTGTTTCCTGGAGTTCGATGCCGCAGTTGCCTACTTCGAGTGCCTACGGAATTGCTTGTTAGTGTTCGTTATATAAATGTTCTCTAGGTTGGGCACACTGTAATAACCATGAAGCATTTCTATGAGATCTTAAAGAAACTTACCTATGAGATCTCCTCGCTGCCTACGTTCCTCTAATGTTATGAGAAAAAATAAGGCTCGGCGCAATGTTTGGTGGCCGCAACAAGTGGTCGGTAGCCGCCTCAATTTATAGCCCTCTCTCTGCTGTGCAGTCTCACAATGGACTTTGAGACGGAAGATCCGGTCGCGCTACTGAATATGCAGGCGACGGAGAGGGTGAGAGGTGAGAAGTGAGGGTGAGAGGGGGTAGAGCGTTTTGTGACCCGTGTCAGCCACAAGTCGCGAGTCGCGGCACTGCTGTAAAGTGGCGTCCCTACAAAATGTATGAAAAAGCGTACCATCTGTTCTGGCTATTTAAGGCTATGAAATGCTTTTGGCTATTTAAGACTATGGCCAGTGGCTCGTTTGCGCAGATGTTAGATGCTTTTTCAACATAGTTTTCTTCCACAGATTTAATGGAAAAAGCAAAAGCAATGGCACCCATGACCAAAGAAGAATGGGAAAAGAAACAGAGCATCATCCGAAGAGTGAAAGACGAGGATACTGGACGCTACAGGTTATTCTATCATACATTGCTCAATATTAAGTCTGCTACTATTTATGGTCGAAATGATATAATTATTCTTCTTCTGGCCCCATGTCTAATACCGAACATTCACTATCAATGTTGGCTCTTACAATTTTGTTGGCTGCTGCTTCACTTTCATGGAGATTTACTAGTAATTCAAATATTTATGTTTAAGAGTTTAATGTTTAATTTTTGAATGATTTCATTTTTAAAGTTTTTGTATTGTCTATAAAGGGCAAATGATAAAATAAATTGATTTTAATTGAAACGTCGGGTTCTACAAACTTCTTGCGGTAAATACCGTTTTTGTCTTGTTTATAATTTACAACACTGTTCTCCGTACTAGCTCTTTTCTTATAAGCTCTATGGGTAACAGTGGGCTCGATTGCGTTTCTTCGTGAACTAATATCGGAAAATAGTTCATGCGTACGACACAGAGCAGAGCATTAAGAGTGGAATGTAATATGATTGATCATATCTTTTCCCGCGCAAAAACTACCAGCCAAACATAAAACTATCTGAATTAGATTGAAATTATTTCGTTCGGTCTTGGATTATGCCGCTTTACGTTTGTTTGATTTATGCTGGAAAAGTGACAACCGTTTATTTTATATTCTGCTCTAACGTATTGGCCTATCTTCCTCGTATGGAATATTTTCGATTCTACATCATGAAGAAAAGCAATCGGGCCCAGTGACACTCTCCTCAGATTCAACCCTGTTCAGTGTTTGTTTCAGATTGATAAAGGGAGACGGCGAAGTGTTAGAAGAGATCGTTTCGAGGGATCGCCACAAAGAGATAAACAAATTAGCCACAAGAGCTGACGGCGAATTTTTCCAGTCTAGAACAGTGGATATGTGATCAGCGAGTATTATTAAGGACGATTGTAATTTTATTTTGATTGATGCGGGTAATGAACATAAATAAGCTGTTTGGGTGTTGCCTTATAAGATGCCTAATAAATTATTAAGCAATTGCCTAGTCTATTATTTTAATCATTTATTGTTTGGTATCTAGGTCGGAGAAAACGCATCAACTCAAGAATAACGAGTGCTCTGCAGTTTTCATTCACACGTTAAGCGAACATGACCTCGCCAGAATTAGTAGTTAGTGCGGCATACATTTTATACAATTATATCCTTCATGAATATAAAAGGCCACGAATATAAAGACGTAAGAATACATTGTTATTGGATATCAAATCTCAAGAAGTAAGTGAACATTACATATAATTTCATCACTCCTCGATTAGAGCTAGACCTTTCTCTTCGGCCTACTCCATAGCGATGGATTCGCGGTAACTGAATGCCAAATGTGATGCGCGAGACGTACTCACCAACGTCTTACTTTGGTCGCGTTCATGAACGGTCATTTACCGCCACCGCGCGGGGGCTCCAGGAGCGTGAACGTATCCACTACTGGAGCAGAGTTGATGTGCGAACTTAACGGATACCCACCTTTAGAGAGGTACTTCAATCCAGCACTGCTTACAAGGGTAAGGTGAAAAGTTCTGTGCTTAACAATGAAAGGCGGCAATTTTCAGTTAATAAGTGATTTGATTGTTCTACATAATCTCCCTTGACTTCAATACACTTGGCCCAGCGTTTCTCCAACATCAGTGTTCCTTCCCTGGAAGTGAGAGTCTGGAAGGCTGTGAAAATATTAATTTACGACCATCTCAACTTCTTCATTGGACATGAAGCGCATCCCAGAAACAAATTTCTTCAAGTTTGGAAACAGATGGAAGTCTGAGGGTGGCAAATCAGGAGAACAGGGTGGATGGCCGAGCGAATTGTACCCAAAATCGCGCAGTTTTCCCATTGCAAACGCATCCTTATGGGCAGGTGCGTTGTCCTGGTGAAAGGTGTTTTTTTCTTCTTCAAGTCAGGCCTCTTCTCGCGAATTTTGGCATCTAGCTGGTCAAGAAGGTCGGAGTAATATTCGCCTGTAATTGTTCTGCCTTTTAGGTTATCAATTAACAGGATCCCTTTCGCATCCCAAAACACGCTGGCCTTGATCTTTCCGGCAGATGCGATCGACTTCTCTTTCTTTGACGCTGAACCACCGGCTTCCACCCACTGCTTTGACTTCTGTTTAGTTTCTGGAGTGTAGTGGTGGACCATGTCTCATCCATGGTAACAAATCGCCGCACAAAATTGGTCGGATCTCTATTGAATCGGTCCAAACATTGCTGCGAAAATTGTTTGCGCATTTGCTTTTGATCGACATTCAGCAAACGCGGCACCCATCTTGCTTAGGTAGTGCACTTAGTATTTTACATGATCGCTTAGAAATAAAAATTAAAATAAATGAAGTTTTAAAAAAAACACTAAAAACACGCTTTTATAAATGCACGTAAAAACCAAAAAAGGTTTGTCATAACCTTGAAACCTGATCGAGTTCAAAGTCCATTACGTGACCTTTCTCACAAGTGCAAACACGACTATGATACGATATTCCATCATGGAATGCCAGTGCCTATCTTCCGGCTTCATCATCAGACCTTGAAACCTAATCGTGGTCAAAGTTCATTTCAAGACTTTTCTAACAAGTCCAAACACAGCTATGATACGATGTTCCATCATGAAGTTCCAGTTCATATCTTCCGACTCCAACATCAGATCAGTTCGACAGTACCATATTATTGTATTGTCAACAGAACTACATACAGCTGCCAATTTTCATGACGCTACGATCCTTGGAAGATGGTTAAATTAGTTACTTTAGATTCCATTACATAGTTACATACAGGTCGACCTAATAAAAGCGTGTTAACCCGACAAATGAAAGGCGTCCTTTTGGGGATGCAAGTTTTAATACACTGGAATGACAGGCGTCCACTTGGTCCAGTGATGACGACACGATGGAGGCCGTTTGCGAAAAGGCAATTATTATCTTAATTGATTTACGAGATAAGGTTATAATGTATTATATGTCAAATTTCAATGCGATCATTTTACAGTTCTTCTTTTTATGATCCGTATAGTGGTTTACAAGTTATGGTCGTTTTTATCAAGGTCATCGATTTTGCGCGCGAAAAGGTCGCGCGCGAATGGGACAGCTGAATTTTTACTCCGCGAGGAGAGGGGTTAAAAAAATAACTGAATATTTCGCAACGCTCTTATCATTTGCAAAAGGATCCTGACTATTCTTTGGCTCGATTCATAACTATCGAAGAAGCATGGTGTCACCATTACGATATTAGAGCAAAACCGGCCATGACCTGGAAACGACTATCATCTCTACCTTTTAAGAAATTCAAGGCCGTTCCATCCGCCGGTAAGATCATGGGCTGTCTTTTCCGGGACACAGGAGGGGTCGGGGTGAAATTGCGGAATGAAATATGCGAAGAACGAAGAGGCAAACTTGCTACAATTGTTGTTTCACCAAGATAATGCCCGGCACACAAGTCCAGAGTTGCGATGGCTGCTATTGAAGAGCTGGCTCTGAAGTACTGGAACATCATGAATACTGACGACAACATGAATACTCACAAACCTTGCCTCTAGTGATTTCTATCTATGAGAACATCTGGGGTTGAAAATTTCAAGATGATGCGGTATTAATGCAGGGATGTTAAGGTCATCAGGATGAAGATTTTTTTTATAAAGGGTATTTTAGATTTAGATAAAAGGTACAGTAGTGAGTCGATTATCCGAACTAATTGGGGGACAAGGATGTTCGGAAAACTGATTTATTCGGATAATCGAACTGTATAAAAAACTGTATTAATAAAACCATATATGGACATAATAATATGTATTATCTATGTAATCTGTTTTAACTTTTTTTATTTATTACAATAGTGAGTAGTAATCCCGTGAACAAAATAGATATGTGTGTGTAATACATACGTACATGAAGAAGAACTAATTAACGCTTAAAAAAGTCCTTAATTTTGGTCTGTTGAAGCAAGCCTACCCGCTTATGAGCAGCTAATTCCCGCACTTTTTTCAGTACAGATATCTGATACTGGTCGCTTTCATTTTGAGCTTCAAACCATCGCAAGACAGTATCCTAGACATGTAAATGCTTCAGAAGGTGTAGATATATTTTCATCTTCATTTTCTGATTCACTAGTCGATGAGGTGCTGGTGGCGTCAGCATTATGAGTCCCGGGGTCTACAATATCGCTGTCCTGCATGATTTGGTACCCTGGATCAACCCTCATCCATTATTGAACGTCTTTTCATCACATTCATGGCAATCGAGTTCTGTTTTTAAGCAAGAGTCTGCGGCCGCAGCAGTTCGGTTAACCCCTCGCGTACCAGACGGCCCGAAACGTCCAGAATTGATATTTACCGTCGAACCCCAGACGGCCCGAAATGGCCAGGCGAGGCCGACCGCTAATTATGGATTTATTTAATCTTACTGTCTCGCACCAACCACTTAGCCAGTAGTATGTGCGAGGAGCGGAGAAAATTCTCTACCGTTTGGTAGCCAGATAAGTATTTTTCGTCACGTTGACTAGCCACTACAAATTTTTGAAGATCCATAGTGCCGCGATCGCTCGGCCGGTAAACAAGACGTTCGAGACGTAAAGAGAAAAAACGTTCGTTTGTGTGATTATATCGTCATAATCGTAAGTTCTTTATATATTATAATGATACTATTATTTATTCGAGTAGAAATTTCATACCGAGGGCTTACCGAAATGAGTATTTTGAACAAAAATATTTCTTTTATCGCCAGTGGCTAATTTTTATCGTTAGTACAACTTTGGCTAATAATTATGAATAATCTTTATTGCTTTACATAACGACGTTACAAATATCTAATAGCAAATTTCAATAGGAACATAAAACAGGTCTTTTTTAGACGATCGGTGTGACAGTTTCGGAGTAATCGTTTTTTTTCTGAAACGCCATCTTTTTTTTGAGACTCGCGAATTTCTTATGGGCCGTAAGGCACACATTAAAATTCAAACCGCAGGCCGCGAGGGGTTAAGCGGTCGTTCGGTTGACCGACGTTCGGATAATCGAGCTCTACTGTATATCAAATGTATAAACCTAAAAGGTGACTATGTCGAAAAATAAAAGATCATTCGATAAAAGTTAATTGTATTGACTCATCTCTTTTTATTGAATACCATAGTACACAGCTACTCAAATCAAACCTTAGGTTCCAAAACTCTTGAGGATGAAAAAATAAGGATTTATTTCTTATAATAATCTGCGGCAGTGAAGCTTGGACAGTGACTGAAGAGGAAATTAACAAGCTCCCGGCGATCGTAAAACAGATGTGGCACAAGATCTTCGGTCCTGTTAAAATCGACGATGACATGGCGTAACTGGTTTCTGCAGCTAGAAAACTAGCCCACTATCATCGCAAACATGAAGCGTAGCCGTTTTCATTGATTATATAGGGTATTAGATTGCTCAATGCCATAGTACGTTTTGGCAACCCTTCTGATCAAAAGCGCTGATAGCATCGTCCAGCGAAACTAATAGCATTTTATTTGGTTATCCATAACATTGACTTCTTTTTTTTTTATAAAGGATTGATTATAAAAAACTCATTATTTAACCGATGATAACAATAATTATTTGATTATGAGTGTCATCTATTGCATTTTTTATATAGGCTGATTACATAACAGAAATAATACGGAGAGCCATCTATAAATAAAATACAAACGGAGCTGCCATTGAATTCACCGACCAAAAATCGGGCCCATCATATACAATTATTACGCTTCTGGGAGGTAAACGGTGGATTCCGGACTTACGACCGGCTGTGGTAGGTTTAGGACAGCTGTCTTGCCACATGTGAGCCATAGAATTTGAGATGCAGAAATCGCAGTTTTAGATAATTTTTCAGATATTTAGATAACTTAAAAGCGCGTAATTATTAAGTATTGAAACAAGTATACCAAACTAAAAATTGACATCTTTATGTTAACAATGGGCTCGATTGCGGTTCTTCGTGAACTAAAATCGGAAATTAGTCCGCGTGAACGAGACGGGGCAATACGCTAAAGCGGCGTGTGAGATGACCGGTTGTCACTTTTTCGCATTAAAACTGCCCGCCAAGGTCAAATCTTACACCGCACGAAATATGCTCGAATTTATTCGGACGCGTATAAGTTCGACAGGTAGTATTTATCGACGATCGTTCGTTTCATATTCCGCTCTAACGTATCGCTCTGTCTCGTTCGCTTGGACTAATTTTAGTTTTAGTTCACAAAGAAACGCAATCGGGCCCAATATTGCAATAATAAGATCTATGATTTATTATTATATTATTTTGGGATAGGATACCATGATGTGTTTAGAACGCCATCTATTGAGAATAAATCAATGTTTGGAACTAAGAGGGCCATCTAGTTTTTTTGTTAAGATTTTGTGTGTTATGTGTATTATCTTTGCTACTTGATGAGAAATGTTTAACTTTGCCAGTGCAATCGTTCTTATTTATATACTTGTCTATTATACACTATATCGTCGTCAGAATATTTGAAATTCCAAAGAGGCCCCCGAGAAGTGCAAAGGGGGCCCAGAGGTTTCGACAGCATAAGGGCCTCTCATGGGTTAATCCGGTACTGTATTTACCCCAGGATTCGGCACAATAAACGGAAGCTAGGATATCCAAGGGTGCCTTAGCACAATTCAACAGAGAAACGAGAGCACCTCTGATCAGATTTCTTGATTTTTAGTCCCAGCAATCGTAAGTATACCCGTCGGTCTGCAATTTCAAATAGGTATCAGTGAACAGAACAACTAGTTTTCCTACAACATTTATTTACAATAAAATAACAATTCAACGGAATGCGTTGTCGTTAAAAATTTTAATACATCTATTATCCTAACAACGACAGCTCTAGAATAATTTCTAAAGCTGCGACTTCCAATTAATGGTAAATGGTACAAATTTTCTTATTCACTATAAAAAATACAACACTTAATAAACTAACCTAAATGTTTCTAATACAAAAATAGTGGACGATAGTCAGTTTGGCTATCCTATTTATTTAGTACACAGGGATTGAGCAAAATTTGAGAGGAAGACTTAAGAATTTATAATTGAATGTGAATAGAACACGAAATCTAGGAAACCTATAAATAATCTTTGGAAATATATTAGGAGAGCTGAATTGAGTTTTGCTGATAAAATTTTGAATAGGGAATGAATGGGTCTTAACCCGTTGAGTATGAGTCAACCAAATCTGGTCGCGAAACAATTATCCGTTGAGTACGAGTCGACCAAATCTGGTCGCGCGTTTTTTTCACTTCTTTGACGTTCTCATATTTATTCATAATTATCTAATTGTTTTACAAAATGATATTTCAATATTCTATATTCGAAATTTCAATGCAATCATTGTGCAGTTGTTCTTTTTATGATTGGTGTAGTAGTTTCGTAGTTATAGTACTTTAAGGTCGATGTCGCCAAAAATCCTGCAAAAGAGACAGATGCATCCATGAAAATACCCATTTACTCCAAGGGTTAAATAGAATGCTGTCCTAACAGAATTGTGAACTGCTTGATTTCGTCAACAGACGAAAACTGGAATATCTTTTGTATACTAGCAAATGTGACCTAGTTGAATTTTTCGGTATATTCGCCTAATATGATCAAACACCTTAAAAAATCCTATTCTGTAAATGAAAAAGCCGACGAACTTGCTAAGACGGGAGCAAAGGGAACATTATACAACCCAGAACCTTGCTGTGGTGCACCAAAAAGCCTTGCAAACCTAATGCTCAAAAAAAATATGTTTAGAACAATCCGTCAATCACTGGAACAACACGCCAGGTTTGAATCATTCTAAAGCGCTAATTAAGGCTTACAACCGTTAAGACTGCCCGTGAGGCCTTATCGCTAAATAGGAACAATCTACGCATACCGGAGAGGTGGCTCACGGTGCTTTGTGGCCTGAACTGAACAAACACATGTACAACCTCAAGCTCCGGGACACGAAAATGTGCAGGTTCTGCCAAGGGGCAGAGGAAACTCCCCAGCACCTCATAAGCGAGTGTGGCCCGCTGATGCGTAAAAGATACACCCACTTGGGTGGTCATTACCTCCAACCTGAGGAGGTAAAACAATCTGGCGCCAAAAGCCTGTTGCGGTTCTTAAATGACACGAGGCTTAGCGCAGAACTACAGTAGGTGTCGAACACAATAGATCAGCAACGGTCGCAGTGTTACAAGGCTCATAAAGACCTTAGAAATGCCCTAAACCAAAATATAAAATTACTACGTGGAACCCAGTTCTTAAAATGTTCTCAATGCCCAACACCGAGCGCAAGGACGTAATACAAGATACAGTGAGTGTTGTGTGCACGAGGATTTTCGAAATTCGTGCGCACAGAACCCGCCGACCCCACTGTTGTAATCTGCAAAGCAACAGCAGCAGTTTGCCGCCTACCCGCAGAACAATGGATAATGATTGACAACATTTTAGTCTACTACCCTGGACAACGGCGGTTGTAGCATCATTTAAATGTCGGGTGCTACAATCTTCACGCGGTAACTTTGCTTTTATCCTATTTATAATGTCAAACAACCGCGATAGTCTTCGATTCCGTAAAAAGAATGAAGCTGGAACCCACACCTGATTTATCAGAGGAAAATATCAGAATGTTGTTAATTGGACTTGGACACTTTTCCAGCATAATCAAAAAATCTGAAGTACAACAGCCACAACTATGGCAGAATAAGTGCTGAAGTCACTCACTCCCGATTGAGAAAACGGAAAGGGTTAATCTACGCGGCTGCGGAAATCTCAAAACGATAATTTAGTTCAGCTATCCTAACATTTCCAAACATCTACATTACTGGCCTCCGTTTAACTTATTTCTAAACTCAAACTTTGCACGTCATACAAATAATATCACAAATGAACCGCATCTATCTCACAGTATAACGAACTTAAAAAATAAATGGAGAGAGCACACGGCAAAAAGGGGCTCCTTGCATTGTATGCGATTCCAAGCGTTGAATTACGATAAATCTAGAAATTAATCCCACTAAATCTTATTGCAACAAACTCGCGAGAAGAAAATTCGCAAGCTCTGAATTATTATAATTATTATACAAGGTTAAGCCCATACCCGCAGGGCACATATCAATATCCTTTTGGTATTCGTTTGTACTTTTTTAAATTGAAGATCTTTAGTTTTTCTCTTTTACTTTTAATGAAGACACTGCTTGTTTGACCCCTCAGGAGTGTATGTTTTAACTGCGGTGCACAACTGCGGTGAACTATACTGCAGTCGTTTTAATCGGACCTTCAGAAACAAACTGGGCTTCACGAGTCACTTCCGCGCGCATCTTTGAAGAAGTCCTGACAACCAAGAGGTCGCCGTCGTCGGATCACAATGAGGAGGACATCATTCCAAGCATCCACTATACGATTTGTAAAAAAGTGTGCTGCAGTCGCTTTATTTAATTTCAACGAGCGTCCACGCTGCTATTTGTCGGTGTTCATGGTATACATGTTCTCGAGGTTGGGCACACTATAATAACAGTGAAGCATTTTGTATGTTTCTATTACCTCAGTTGTACTTCGTACGGTTTATTCCGCAGTGTTATTCTTCTCTGAACTCTCCAGCATTTTAGTAAATTCTTTTAGTTTTTTCAGCCCAAACCCTCGATCTTTATTGTCAGCGGAGGAAAATCCACCAACATAGATGTAACGAACATTAGGCATCCTTTTTCTTCAAATTTGTCAAATATTTTCATTATTTTATATTCAATTCAATTTTATTATGTCAAATATTTTTCTGTGATAAGAATGCAAAATAACTTATTATTATTATTGTCCGAGATATATGAAAGGGGATTTTTAGGATGGTGGCATATGAACTGGAATAGAGTCCATTATTGCCGTGCGCCCTTCGAATATTTTACAAACTGGCGGCTGGTCCTTAGAGGTAAAAGGGCAATGCTCTCGCAAAAACAAACAAAGCATTTTTTGCCTTTTTATCCGACAAAGGTGTGAAAAAATCTCAAACATTTTAAAGGCCATATACATGTTTCACTTGAAATGACTAGCTATAGCCTTTTAAAGCCAACACGCAAACCGCCCGCAAAGTAATCGGCAAGGGCACGCAGAATAATTGCCTGTCTACCAGCCCAGTAGCAAGCCAATAGAACGCCTATTTCGTAGGCACTTGGTCGTAAATCGCTTTCAAGGCACTTACACCCATTTGAAATTGAAAAATAGGGTTTCTAGCAGTTCTTCTAAGGCAAAGTCGTCTAGTGCCCTCTAGGGATGTTCTCGCATCTCTCTATGAAGTCCACAATCATGCACTTTGACCAATCGACGCTTATTTAGATTACAAAATATTCATTAGTATTGGTATATCAATATGTGAAAATTGGTTACAAATAGAGGCAAAAATGCAAAAAAAAACTATGGTTGCCCTTTTAACTATCAGAGTTGCCAGCCGCCACTGTGAATAAGATAAAATTAATTAAACATATACAATAACACTGTACAGTCATAAGATAAAGGTCGTGTCAAACTTCTTGGTCCCTCAAATAAATGATCGGAAACGAACAAATAATACGATGACCACAGCGGCTATCGCCTCTCTATCTTTTTCATACTTTCAAAGTGGATTTGTTTTAAGTGACTAAGGCTGACACAACCTGTATATATATGACACTCAATGGGCGGGAGAATTACAGCTTATAGAGAAACTTAGTAAAATAAATTTATGAACCGTAATTCCGCACCTTGTGGCTGCTGCCCAAATAGTCGGAGGGCTCACTGCAGATATCTTTTATTTCAAGCAGGGAAATAGTTGTAGCAAAAAACACTTTTGTGCATTTTGCATGTTATTTGTACAAGTTTTTCAGATTTTCAGGATTATTCTATAAACGTAATAATAATATTTTCTTTCAAAGAATTATTCATTACCTATAATACATTAGACAGTTCTCAGTTTTTCAATAGACATTTATGAGTATGTCAGTGTTGCGATATTACAATATAAAAACCAAAAAACAAATATAACAATGAAATAAAATTAATTTACCGAACGAGACAGAGTAATACGTTAGAGCGGAATATGAAATGAAAGATCGTCGATTCTCTAGCACCAAAGAAAACTTATAGCCGTCCGAATAAGTTTCGACACATTTCGTGCGGTTTTAAATTTAGCTGCTTTATCTTTGGTGGGTAGTTTTAATGCAGAAAAAAGAAAACCGTTCATTTCACATTCCGCTCTAAGGTATTGCCCTGTCTCGTTCACATGAACTAATTTCCGATTATAGTTCACGAAGAAACGCAATCGAGCCCACTGTATAGTTAAATATTTTATGGTTCAATTGAAAAAATTGGAGTCGCCTTTTCAACAAAATTCTGACTAGATTTAATAAAACTGGCAAACAGACCAGTTTTTAGCCCTGCTCAAGGCTAGTGATAGGGCTTTTAGGTATCGATTTTAGACTTTAACGTTTGTTAGTTCGAAGACTATCGCGGTTGTTTGACATTGTAAATAGGATAGAAAACGAATTTACCGCGTAAAATTTCAGTCTACCCTAGACAACGGTGGCTACAACGTCACCGAAACGTCGGGTCCTACAAATTTTACGCGGTAAATTCGTTTGTTAGTTCGTCTGTCAAAAAGCAGCACCTTTCTTGTTAGTAGCGGCATTGATTATATAGAGTATTAGATTGCTCAATGCCATAGTACGTTTTGGTAACCCTTCTGCACCGGCGCTGATAGCAAAGTCCGGCGAAACTAATAGTATTTTTTTCGGCCGTCTATAATAACACTGATAATGAAAATTTTTATTTATAAAGGCATATTGATTATAAAAACCCACTATGTAACCAATGATAAAAAGAATAACAATATTAGTTATATCTATTGCATTTTTATACAGGATGAGTTTTTAATTAGTGATATGCTTGAAGTGGGTGAATCAGTGCGAACAATAAAACAACTTTTTTTTTAATTAAAAAAGATATATATATTTTTTTTAAGTTTGAAAATTTAAATATGTAGTATGAAAAGAGGTGAGCGAGTTGCGCTATCGAGCGCTAGATATAGAAATCGCAAATATAGTTTATTTGCAATATTTTACCTATTGCAAGATGGTACGCTCAACGCTTGCCAAAGTTTTATTTATCATTCAAGTTTTTCAAATTACCTAAGCAAAAACATTTTTTTTTGTTTTACCCAAAAAAATCTATTTGTTGTACAAAACAACTAAGTTGCTTATTTGCTTGTACTGATTCACCCACTTCAAGGATGTCACTAATTTAAAACTCACCTGTATAGGCTGATTACACCACAGCAATAATACTAGGAGATTTGAACGCCATCTATTGGACTCATTGAACATTAAAGGGCCTAATTATTATGAATAGAAACCTGTATAGCAAATAAAAATTCGAGTCTTTATGTAAATAATCGAGCTATGATTAAAAAATTCCTTTGTTTTATTTTGAGGTACTGAACTTATTGTTTTATTTTGGGGTACTGAACATAAGAGGATTAATCAATTTTCGAAACTATGACTGCCATCTACAAGTTGTGTTCCATAGTAAAATACCAGCTGCCAAAAAGTAGTATGGCAATGAGCAATCTAATACTCTATATAATCAACTGTAGCAGATTTCTAACAATAATTCAGAAGACCATAAATCCATGATTTGGTGTTATAAGGGTGACACAAAATGTGCCACTTTAGTAGAGGGCTGCCATTTTGAAATGCGGTGAGCACAGACTGCCATATGCTTGGTACACATATTGAGATCTGATCTGATGAAATCACATTCAGTTCAAAACTTCAAGTTCAAAAAAATCTTCAAGTTCGCTTTGCGTATTAAAGTTATGTACATAGAAAGTACTTTTGCATGGCGAATTGCAAACCGACATGGACGAATCAAGACATGAACCCATGATTTGCTCGTCGAAATCTACTTATTGAAAGAGAAAAAAAAACATAATATTTTTCTGTTTTCATTTTTATATATATTTAAAAAACACTTCGAATAATTAAGTGTTTTTATTTTTGAATGTTGTAACAAAAATTACTTTTCTGTGCAATTTGCAGGCTTTTTGTTTGGGTTTTTAATTTTTAGGATTGTTCCTAATTTTCTGTCCGAATAATAATATTTTCTCTCAAAGAATTGTGAGAGACCACCCCTCACTGGACTCCAATTTGCTCGTAGTGAGGAGGTGGTATCATCAGGGGGTTTTCTCCGTAATGAAAGGCATTCTTGATGATGCTGAAGTTGTTTATTGAAGAACTTGGATGATGATTGCCAGATGTAACGCTTCCGAATAGTAAGTCGCGGCGCGGTTAGATAGTGAGTGCTCGAAGATGATGTCGCGGATGTGTGTCGACGTATGAGGCGCGGTGAGAGACTTAAGTGATGATGATCGCGTAGGGTAACTACCCTAGAATGATAATGCGAGGTATGCACGCGGTGGCGGTCACTCGAGGATGATGAACCGGTGTGGGCGACTGCCCGAGGATGATAAGTAACGTCTACTCGAGAATGATGCGTGGCGAGAGACTGCCAGAGGATGATGATGCGAGGTATAAGCGCGGTGGACGGCAACTCGAGGATGATGAGTAACGTCTACTCGAGAATGATGCGTGGCGGAAGACAGCCAGAGGATGATGAACCGGTGTGGGCGACTGCCCGAGGATGATGATTAATTGGTCGAATGTATCGGTTTATATACTGTACTACATGACGCAATGTTAAGAGCGTGGGGGAAATAAGTGTGTCGATTGAATCGATCAGAAGAAATTGACATGAGTCACCGGCTTGCGACTGCATTAATTACCGAAATTAGATGGAATTTAATGGCAGTTACACGTGTAGAATTGATTGTGTTTGCGATTATAGATTTCTTTAGAATCTAATGCTTTTGTTGACTTGATATGTAGGACGAAGTTCCTACAGAATCATTCACTGCCTCAAAATACATTTTCTTTTAGCAATTTCCCTGTTATAAATTTTTGTTCTGGAGGTCCATGACAATATTACGTCCGGCGTCCATCTTGGGCCGAATGACGCGGCAGAAGTTGGTCACTAACCTAGCCAGGAAGTAAAAAGAATATATATTGTTTGAAAGAGGACGTAAATTATTTACATATGCCATAAAAACAAAATAAAATTATTCTATTTTATGCATTATTTTAATAATAATTAAAAATTGTAAATCAATAATGATTTAAAATTTAATAATGAATTCATGACTTATATTATTTTTATTAAACCACTGTCATACTCATATGTTGACAGTTGCTGTCATTGGGTTTGTTGACAAAACCAATGACAGCAACTGTCAAATGTATTTTGAGGTTAAGAATGATTCTTCAAGAGAAAACTTTATTATTCGGACAGGAAATTAAGGAATAATCCTGAAAAACTAAAAAACCATACAAATAATGTGCAATATGCAAAGAAAAGTGCTTTTTTGCAATTTTTACAATTCTATTTATCTGCAAATGATAAAAATTCCCACAAATTTTATGCAAAAATTTGTCCGGTTTTCAGATTAAGCAAATAGAATCAAAATCGAGCCATGATACTGCCCAAAGAAACGTCCAGGCTATTGCATCGGTCATTAATCAAACAAATTTTATTTCATTTACTCCATTCCGGGTGTAGACAGTATAAAGACAAATAATCGTAAGAATAAAACATACAAAATCGACATACGCATAAATAAAGGGCTATTATAAATCAAAAACCTACCTAGCAATAGTGTACTAAAAATAAATTTAAAAATTAATAATCATCAAATATATTCAAACTGTAAAATAGAATAGTAAAGTCTTCAAACTCCCAAGAGAATAATTTGAGAATAGTAGAAAAGTTTTTCCTCCCCAACCAAGGTTTAGATCAAAAAAAGTTTTAGATGACTCAACTCAGTTTTTCTTGTAGAATAATCTCCTGTACAAATAAATCAACAAATATCCAATAATATAATATTTTAAAAAAAAAACAATCTATTCACGGTTGAGTAGAACAATGGTTCTGTATCATTATTACTCATCTCACTGCTGTTACACAAGGATCAAATTTAGGACCCCTACTCTTTAATCTCCTGGTCAATAACATCAGTGCCGCTGTTGCAACAGCATTGTGTCCACTGTTTGCCGATTAATTAAAGGTTTTACCGAGGACAGGCAGCTGGCAGGCTCGTGAAGCTCCCAGTATAATATCAATGCAATATATAGCCAGAGTGTCTATCAAAGTTTGATCTTCAATATGTCGAAAGTGCAGTGATAATGTAACCCATTCACGATAGAAGCTTGCCAGTGGACAGTGGAGCTTATAATCACAAATGTATCACCAAATAACAAATTGGATTATATCCTAATCAGTAAGGTTTTCAATAAAAAATAAAAAATAAAACTATGTATTACTTAGATCTCAACGTGTGCACCAAGCATTATTCAGTCTATTTTCTTCAGCAAACTCTCGTTCTTAAAATTAAAATACAATGCAAATACACGGATTCGTCTCGCTGCCGCGGAGCGGTCGCAGTCGTTCTATATACTTACTGTTTACGCACAGCCGAATTGGGACTATAAAATGCACGCTTCAATAGACCTGGACAAATTGCGTGGTGGAGCCGTCCCTCCAGGCCGGATCGTCGGAGACGTTGGCCCGACACAGCGGACAGGTGTGCTCGCGGTCCAGCCAAACCGCCACACAGCCCTCGCAGAAGATGTGCCCGCATTTCAGCCGCACCGGCGTCACGTAGTTGTCCTGGCAGATCGGGCAGTTTTCGCCCGCCGTGTGCATCTGCTCGGCGCTCGGCTTCATCCCAAGATTCTTAGTAAGACAAAAATACAAAATTGAATCAAATATAAATTGGTTTTACCGTCTGCGAGTAGAACGCATCTAGATTAACCAGAATACTTCTGACTCCGATCCGGATATACGGCGCAGACTCAGGGTTATGTAATATCACCTCTGCTTTTCAATCTTTACCCGAGTTCATCTTTAACAGACCACAGGACCCTTTTTTTAAACTAACTTTCCTTAATCCGACTAGAGACCTTAATCCGACTAGAAATGATTCATGCACGCAATAACGTAGAATTTAGCAATTTCTGAGGGCAGTTTTGCCAAAAGTTTTCTCTTAACCCTCCAACTGCAAGCGATTTTCCTATTTTTTTAATATAAAATGGCATACTAATTTTATTCAATATTTAAAATAGTTATTATTATTATATATTTAACAGGTAGGTTAGCTTGCATTAGTTTCTGTGGAATAAGTTCAGTTTATTTTTAAAGTCATTTGCCACAGGACCCCTTCAAAACTAGGGGTTGGGAGTCCGTTTTCTTAACTAATTTTCCAAATTTAGGGACCTTAATCCGACTAGATATTCTTCAACTGCCAGATTATAAAAAAAACTGAAATGATTCATACTCACAATAGCGCAGAATTTAGCAATTTCTGAGGGCTGTCTTGCCAAAAAAAAATCTCTTAACCTTCCAACTGCAGGCGATTTTCCTATTTTGTTATATAAAATAGCATGGCAATTTTATTCAATATTTAAAATGGTTATTATTATTATTATTATATTTAACCTGTAGGTAACTTGCATTAGTATCTGTAGAATAAGTCCAGTTTATTTTTAAAAACATTGTCACTTTTGGCACTGATCACTTCAGTAGGGAGAGCATTCCATTCGTTTACCACTCTACTGCTGAGGAAATGTTTCTTGGGATTTGAATGGAATGATTCACGCTGGTTTCAGATGATGCCCACGCAGATGTGTGTAAGTGTTCATGGTGTAGATAGTCTGCAACCCAGGAACATCATATGATGCAGTCAAGATCTTATATGTCTCGATTAAGTCACCCCGTGCCCCGCTGGAGTTGCACATGCCAGCGCCAGTGTGTTGGTGTTCATGGTGTGCATAATCTGCTTTAGGAATGCATGGTGTAGTTGTTAGGGATTGTATAAAATTGCAAATATTGTAAAAAAATCAAAGACTAATTTTCCTGTGAAATTTTATCGAGATTTTGCAGGAAATTCGAATATTGCGTTTGAGGGAAAAACAGACAGAAAACCTTATTGACAATTTTTCACTGTATGGAGTACCATCAGTCTCGTGACCAGAAGATATTTCATGTTTTGACATATTGCTAAGGTCTTGATTTTAATGACAGACACGATCTGAACGACTTCTTCTGCACAGCTGAATGTAAGTTGTGCGGGCCTGGTATATGATGTATCATATACAGACCTGTAGGTCTCAACTAGTCCGCTCTCGTAGGCCATGCAACTTGAGATTGTGGAAAATGCAACTCTCAATGTTGCAGAGCAACAGGAAAATATTTGATGGGGAAATAGCGCCTCCGGGGCAGTAATAGTTCAGGGGTTATATTATGCATTGCAATAATAGTGTAACCGTATGGAAAGAGCTGAACATCTGAAAGCGCGCGTCTCCTGCGGTTGGAGGGTTGTTTCGATCTGCAACTGTTTCTTTCTTTCTTTCTGCAACTATTTAATCAGCAACTGTTTCTTTCGCACAATTGCGGGGGACAGGAATCAAGAAAATGTGTCGGAGGACAAAAAGCATAAATGGGCGATAGCAAACATTATTCCTTACGAAAGCTTGGTAATTTATTTTCAAGCGGCTTATGAAATTAAAAAAACTCACATTTAATGGCCAATACGTTTGACAGTATTGCCGTTCGATACAAATAAATTCGGAATACTTGAGCAATACTTAGCAGAACTGGCTGGCATTTCTCGTCTATCAAACACAATCAATACTTTTGAGTACCGCATGGTGCTCAGGTAATACTTGGGCAGAGCTGAGCTGAGCTCAAGTACTGAACCAATTTTAACTCGATTTGACTCAACTTTAAATTTTGGTATATATGGAAATATAGAAATTTTCTTAAGTACCTTCTAAATTCTAAGCTACATTTTAAAGATAGGATAAGACTTATTATTTTACTGTGTATCTAAAAATACATGAAAGAATCAACTTACGACACTCTGTAGTAACTTTATGAAAGCGAGCTTGAAAAACCTCAGCCTGGAAATAACGTCGATTCCTTTGCAAATCAGATAACCGACAGATAGAAACATGGCCATATTCTTATCCGATCCACCATATATTTCCATTAAATAAAACAGCCACGGCTGAATTGGCACTATCGATCTATACAGCTGGGACGTGGCCTCTATAAATAGGTAGATTTTTCCCTGAAATTGGAAATATATATGATTAGAAATAAGGTCATTGTAAGAAAAAAAACAGAGTAGTAGTTGATTAGTTAGAAGTAGAGATGCAACGATTACTGATTCCGAATACGATTATTTTGAAAAATAATTGCCGATTACGATTAAGATTATTGTCACATATCGCAGTTCTGAAATCATCCATTCATCCCGCATCAAAGAGTTCAAAATACAATGATAATAAAACGCTTTAATTGTTGAAACAACTGCGTTGAAGCAATATTACAGCTAACTTTAACTTTATGGGAAAACATCTTTTGCGGTAAATATAGGATAAAATTATTGACAGACTAACCATACATCAAATGTTAGAAATAATAGTATAATAAAACTTAGGTGCACAAATTATTAACATATTTTTAAACATATATGTTAAGTATATTTTAACATTGAACTAACTACCAAAAATTATTTGACTTTGACAATGAAGTATACTTTTTAGACTAGGTAATTTTATATTAATAAATATTAATGACTGTTTCTTTCTTTTCTCACATATAACTTTATTTATTTTATTTAATCAAATTTTATATGATATTTATTGCCGATTAAATAATGGAATTGCATTTTATTTATTATATTATCTTTTAATAATTTTTTTATTATTTTTTTTTTTTTATTTTATTCTGAAGACTACATTTTAGGGCAATTTAGTGTCATTAGCTTTTTACTAAAACTTGTATATTTGTAAGCAACCAAGCAATCAAGCAAACTTGATTGTAATATTGGAGTCCTGTCCACCCTAGAACGGGCTAGTCCCAGTTGGGTGACAGAAACAAATAAGCAAAAGGTTAAGGTTTTGCCATTCGGTTCCTGTTATTTTTATAAGCTAATCAATGTTTCATAGTAATTAATTCTTAAAAAAATAAAAATAAATAAAATAAATTATTATTAAAATCACTAATAAATGCAGCTTGTATCAAATGTATCTAATATTAAAATCCAGCAGAGAATTAAGAGCCTTATTACAAAATAGCGTAGGTATTCTTTTAAAATGACTTGAAAAAATGAACGCATTTTTTTTTGGATGTAACTATAAAAGATAGGATAAATAAATAAATAAATAAATAAATAACTATTCAACCCTGGGAGAAAACCGCGGCACTGAGCGCTCTTCTCTTGCGCAAGCAAATATATACACAATTTCTAATTGTTTTTTGCAGTGTTTTCTCCTTTCTAATGACAATAATTTATATTATGTCGTATTGCTAAAAGAGTGAACTTTAATATAGTATAAGTATTATATAAGAATCTTATTTTATTTCTGAGAAAATTAGAATGATACAGGAAGATTTTTTTTTAATTTTGTGTAATTGTAAGTAATGTATACCTTGGATATGTGGTCAAAAAACGAAAAAATAAAGCCGTAGTGTACATCAAGAATACATGACGGACATAAAAAAAAATAGTATACGGTTTTCGTTGTAGTGATATTACTATATTAAGGAGCTCAAAGTTTGGCTTCCGAGCGTTTTACGAATAACGACTTTCGGAAAATGGGCTGAATAAGTAAATAATATTCGTTATATCTAAAATTAAAGGCCGCTATGGTCAACATCAAGAAATGGTCCAGGTAATTCAGTAATTAAAGTTTGTAGAAATCTCTTCATTTCTTGGAATTAGAACGCCAAAAATCCACTTTTCTTGCGTTTCTGGAAAAAATATGTGATAGGGCTCTTAACCCCTCTTATCGCGGGGTAAAAATTCAGCTCAGAAAAAAATTCACTTCTGCGTGTGATAGTTTATATTGGATTTCATATCCAATATTGGATCGCTCACATTCCGCCGTGGGTAAGGCTTGCATCCAATGATGGACGCAAACATCATAAATAAAAAATATAAAAAAGCAATAAACCTATAATGACGCAGAAAAAAAAGCGGAGGACGAAAGAAATGTATGAATGCATGTAAAGTGTTCTTTGAGCCTGCATTTAAAGCAATACAAACTCGGTGCGTCCTTACATGTGTGGGTAACGCATTTGAGAAGGACTCCATGTACGGACAAGTTGTGTGATTAGAAATACAATAAAATCCTTCCTGTTATTCGCAAGGTAATTATCCCCTCGGTGGCTCGTGTCAACAAGGGTCTGAGAGTACCCTTCAAACCCCCAACACAGTTTGCTCTAAAGGCAAAAACCATTTCACTACAAAACCTTTCTCAACAATCGAAAAAGTTTCAGATTGGATTCTATTTCAAACTGTGTGAACCCAAATAGTGTTTGGGTTCAAACAGGTTAAGTCGCATAGGCATAAAACAAAAAAGTCAATGTGTGCTTCTCCACTTCAGGTAAACTCAGATACACGGTTCTTGAGCAACAAAATACAAAATACTCACCCTACTCTTAAAAGGAAGCACCTTCGCTGGAAGGCTCGTCAGTATAATCTTCACATCCACCGTTATCAACTTCAGAACGAAATCGGTCAGAACGACTAGCCAAAGCAGATTCCACATATCGAACGCTTCCGGAAACGGCAACGAGAATTTCAAATTGTTCAGTAGGGATCCCTGATCGAAGAACAGCATGATGATGATGTTGCACACGATCGTGCACACCATCTGCGTCATGAGCGCCGGCACACTGCGATTCGCCTGCTTCCCGAGCTCCTCCTTGACCACGTTATTCGAGTACGTGAACGTAATGTACAGTGTCGCAAACGTAATCAGCCCTTGCCGGTGGTCATAGACAAATTTTATTAGGAGGAGTATGTAAAACGGGGAGTAGCGGATGAAGACGTTACGTAGTTGTATATATTCGGGGACCTGAAATAAAAACAACAAATTGTAAACAATTGCGTTTTAAACACTGATATAAAGAGAAGAATTGCAATAGCCAAAGATGTAATAACTCAGCCGATTTCTAGAATATCCGAAGAAGAAACTACCAATATTACGTCCTTACTAACAAAATATCTCTTTTTATTTATTATTATTATTATACATTTAACAGGCAGGCAGCTTAAGCTGATGCGCCTGAGTCCGTGCTTGCATTACAATTTCTGTGGAATAAGTCCAGTTTATTTTTAAAGTCATTGACACTTTTGGCATTGATCACTTCACTTGGGAGATCATTCCATTCGTTTACCACTCTACTGCTGAGGAAATGTTTCTTGGGATTTGAATAGAATGATTCACGCTGGAGTTTCAGATGATGCCCACGCAGATGTGTGTTAGTGCTCATGGTGTAGATAGTCTGCGACCCAGGAACGTCATACGATGCAGTTAGGATATTATATATCTCGATTAAGTCACCCCGTGCCCTGCATTGTTCCAGAGTGGTCAAACCGGGAGCCGACAATCTTTTCTCGTATCTTAGATGCTTCAAGTTAAAGGGCAATTTAGTCGCTCTTCGCTGGACCTTCTCTAGAAGATCGATTCCTTCCTAAAGTATGGATTCCAGATCTGATAGGCAAGGTTCCAAAATGGGTCTTACAAATGACTTATAGATTTTCAGCATCAGTTCCTCTGTGATATGGTGAAAAGCTTTTTGAATTAGAAACAATAGAGAGTTTGCTTTCTTTACCAATGCAGTCACGTTTTCTTCCCATTTTAGGTCTTCGGTGATTATTACGCCAAGATCTCTTTGTGATTTTATAAAGATTGATTTTGAAAAAGGAATAACATTGCTACGAATAAAAAATTATTTAAATTTGTAATTCAAATTATCCAAATTTAAAGTGGCCAATGTGTAAAAAGCGGCAAATACAAAAGGAATGATCTAATATAGAGAAAACCTTACATGTTGCAACATATTCTCTGGGCCTCTTCTTCCATTTTCCTGATTCTCATTAGATTGGGGAGTTGGCGGCACTGATATGACTTCGGTGGGGCTGGTGGTGTAGTCGCCGGGGGCACCCTCTGTGTTGTTGGAGCGCTCATTGGCGGTGGGGGAAGCGCCGAATGTGTGCGTTCCGGGTCCGAGGTTCACAGTCGTTCCGGTCTGCACTTGGATGTCAGCGTTCTGCGCAGCCATAAAACTTCGCAATGTACTTGTCGGTGCGCTATTCTGGATTCTTGATAAGGAGGCATGTGAGAAATGATGATTCTGAAATGGGCAATAATAAAACTTAAGCCACTTGCATATACACCTGTTTTAAAAGATCTACAAGGCATATGTGAGACTTATTCTTGAGTATGGCTATCAGCTCTGGAACCCCTACTTATGCAAAGATGTAGTGTCCCCCTACTTATGCAAATTGACAGTGGGCCCAAAGAATAGGAATTATGAAGGTCACTTTGAAATACCTGGACTGACCACCGTTACCTTATTCCACATGTTCTCCACTCTATTTTGCAGAAGATTCTTAAGAGGATAGGATTTTTTAAAATCACAATTTAGTTTTTTGCTGTAACAACGTAGATTTGTATTAACTCTGAATTTGAAAATATTCTTTAGGCCGGGTACAATGTAATAATTGATGAATCTTCTCTTATGCACAGTAGACCAATATTTGGCATTTGAAACACGCCTAAAGACATACTTATTTATACGAGGCATATTTGGAAAGTAAGTACGGATTTCATTCCAGCGCCACCGTAATGCTGCGGTCGGTGTTCCGCACATGTGCGCTAAATTTCCTAATTCACTGGCTTTCAACTGACGCCATTTTGGTTACTTTATGTCGTGTTTTCAGTTTGCTGTGCACATTTAAAATGTTTAAAACAGCTAGTGATCTCGCCGACTGAGATTCATGCTGTAATTAGATTTTTGAATGCAAGAAATGTGAAACCGGCCGAAATTTATCATAAAGATGTGTACCGTGAAGATGCGATAAGTGATGGAATGGTGAGAAAATGCATTAGAATGTTTAATGAAGGCCGAACAAATGTCCACGATGAAGCTCGGAGTGGACGGCCTTTTGATGAAAAAATCCATGAGAACAGAAGTTTTACAATGACAGCGCTTTGAAACGAATTTCCGCAAATTTCGCAACCTGTTTTGTACAAGATTGTTCGAGACCGCTTAGGTTATCGTTTCTATGACGGCGGGAAGTTTCTTTGACGAAGTTATAGGAAAACTGGTCACTCACTACTACAACTGTTTCAACGCTGGTGGAAACTATATAGAAAAATAGTTAAAAATAGCAAAAATTAAATTGGAATAAAAAAAATGTTGTACAAGTATTTTTCAAAACGGTACTTATTTTCCGAATACACCTCGAACATTTTAATAGGCTTTTATAAAAAACAACAAAACCCAACTTTTTCTTTACATGTAATCTATTAAATCTTTTCTTAGGAACTCATAGAAAAAAGCCATAAAAGGTGAGGTGTGTGATACCCAAGCGTACTTTAATCAAACGTCGCGCTCTCTGAGACTGATGCCTGACTGAATGAATTGCACTAATCAGAAAGGCAACGTCGCATTTGCAACTACTGAGAATACGAAGTTGTTCGTCTTTATAGTTTAAGAATTATTACGAGTTTTTAACTGCTGAGGTGTTATACCCCACCTCGTACACGGAGGGTTAAAGAAGTGTTAAACACCTACATTTCAGTAGGTTAAGTTAGTTTTTTGTTGTAAAACAATTCATAAACACCTATATGGCGTTAGGTTGTAATTTTTTTTAACTACCTAAAAAGATCATTTTTTTTTTGATATGTAAATTTGTAATTTTTATGTTTTGAAATATTGCATGTCTGACACTATTTCCTATCAGATTTAAACATTCAAATTATTGAATCTTGTAGTGGTTCTTTTAATTATTAATTAATTGTGGGGGATTAATTAAAAGCGTTGTTTACTTGACTTAAACTATATTTTTACTAATTAATCGATACACCACACAGGCACTCGTCTTCATCCCCTGCAATCTTCTTTTATTCTCTACTTCCGGTCACTTTGATGCCGCCATTTCCGCTGTCCACCTGCCAGTAGAGTTGGACACTCAAACCGTGCGAAATTTAAAATTATTGTTCTGCCACTACATAATGAAAAAGGTGCTAATACCATATAATTTCCAAAAAATATTGCAGCTTCAGAATAGGCGTGGTGCATATAATCAAGGGTAACGTTAAAACATCAACAATAAAAAGGGACATTTAGTAGATATTGCTACCAGTTCTACATTGTTGATTTTTTAACGTCACCCGACTATATTCACCACACTGATTCCAAAACTGCAATAATCTTGTCAGACGCAATAAATAAGAAAGATATAGGCATTATAAGAAGTCTCAAACACCTGTAATTCGGTAGGTTGTTAGTTTTTTTTTAAACAATTCATAAATACCCACAGTTGGGAACTGAGCTAAATGTAAGCGGTGGCTGAGGTGCAGGGACCAGTGTTTGGTCTCCCCACCACAGACATTAGTGGTGTGACATCACTCGCCCGGTGCTACTCGACAGTCATAGGTATAGGTATGTACGCTAACGGAAATAACGCGTGTTCTACGAATGCCAGTCCCCGCACCTCAGCCACCGCTTACATTTAGCTCACTCCCCAACAGCATATGTCAGCAGGTTGGGTTAGTTTTTTTAAACCATCATAAAAACTAATTATACATTTTAAAAAAGAACAAAAATATTTTTAAAAAAACGATACAAATTCCTATTAGATGTAGCGTTTAGTAGTGCATGTTTTTATTTTTAAATAGGTAAGGTAGCAATACCTAGTAAATTCCAAAAAAGGTACCAGTACTTGAATAATACCGCTGGATATAAACTCACATACTTACCTACCTATTTAAAAAAACACCAAAAAGAATGCAACAAAAACCCAGATTTACAACACCACTTCCTTCTTATCGCAGAGGAACAAAAACGAATCCTATTATATTGTCATTATCATATCAATAGCGATATTACCGCCACATGAGTAAACAATTGTCATACGATGTGATCATACATCTACACATCGAATTTGCTTACGGTATTTTCGTAGTTATACAAGGGCACGAGATCCCTGATAACATTCTGAATCCGGTCCGAAAACGTAAAACTTCGCCGGGCTGGCTCCTGTTGACTCTGATTAGTGTTTACTTGAGGATCAGCAATCAAAATCCGAGCACTATTGCTGTCTCCCAGTTCGACATCTGGCGGATTGCGGAAGGGATTCAAACCGCTCATATTTACGCGAGACTGACGAATTCAGATATTTAGACGGTAAAATCGATTAATTGCGTAATAATCAAACGTATAACTTTAAAATTTTACTCGGAAATACGCCTACTAAGCGTGCGAAGCGCGAGACGAATCATTCGACATCTGCCTGTGACATCTGCGTCATATTTTTGACGTTTGCATTTTTAAAACGGGCGCTCGCGGCGTTAGAAGATGAAGAAGAATGGCATTCAAAAACTGCCCAATATTATCTGCTAACTTTGTAACCCACTAAAATCATAGTTTGAAGTTTAATCAAATCGCATAAAATCTACAGCAACGAAAAGGAATATTTCTGTATTATTCAACGATTAAATCTAGGTTAAATTTGTATTAGTCCTATTGCTATATTAAACCAAGGCTGTTTTGAAATATAGACGTTTGTTCACGGTATACAGCGGTGAGGTCTTGCGCATGTGTAAAGGAGCGCATACAAATAACAAATGCGATCATATTTTTTAAATGTTAGGTTTGATAATATGGACATGTCACAGATCGAAACTGTAATTAGAGGGGCTTAGGAAGAAACTTTCTTTTTTCACTGTTTCCTTTATTCCGATGGATATACCTTATTAACCTTGACAATAGTTGTTCTTAATGTTTTTTCCTAAACTTTATACTTTAGGCAGAAAAAATATTTTTTGATTTTTGTATGGGACGGATTAAAATGAACTGATGTGTTTAAAAAGTTGCAACTCTGCCAGATAAATGGATTGGAAAATGATGAAAACGAAGTATTTAAACGTATATATTTTTATTATTTTAGGTAATTGAAAGCCAACTTTAACACGGAATAGTAAATGAAACTACATAATACCACAAATAATTATTTTAAAATTAGCATAAATAGATGTCAAATGTAAATACTTAGTTATTAAATTACCCTAATGTTTTCTGGATTACCTATTATTTACAATGTGATACGTTAATAATCTATGTACAGCAATCCTTATCGAGCCCTCATCGAAACCTTTTTTTTTTCTTAATCCTTGTATACTCTACTATCGTTCTGCATATTAAACATGTGCATAAAGTTGCAACTCTAACAGATAAATTTATCGGAAAAATGATATTTCAAAACATTTTTTTTCTATCTTAGGCATTGAAAGCAGTGGCGTAACTAAGCCGGTGCGGCGCACCGGAGCCCACTGTAATTCGGGAGCCCAAAACCTAGGGTAACAAAGTAGAGAACGGGAGTGGCGGGAGTGCGAAGGCGGGCTGTGGGGGAATGCGTTCACCGAATAGAAAGAGATGTGGGCCCCTCCTCTATCCTTGTCTAATTGCGCATGTGCGTTTATCCATAGCTTTGCATAGCAGACTTATGGCGTTGATGCGTTGCCATAGACATAGTGATATATACGCGTTGCCATATTGCTATATGTACGTGTCTCCGTGCATGCTCGACTAGACAAGGATGGAGGGGGTACTATATACTGCTGTCTCTTTCTATTCGGCTGACGCATTCTCAGGCTGGTCACGGGGTCTAGTAGTTATATGTCAGGCCCAAAATGGAACTTCCGCGATCGACCTGCCATTCAACCTACTACGAAGCTAAGGGCGAAAAATCGATATCTCAAAACTGACCGATGATTTTAGAGTGAAAATCAAGACAAAACAATTCTAGAATTGTATTTGTTCGTATTTTTTATAATACATTAAGTACATAGTTAATAAAAATATGTAGATATGCCAAAAAACCTACATTTATAATAATATTATGTAATAAAACTATTTTAGAATTGTATTTTTTATATTTTTATAATACATTAGTAGAGTAATTTAAATATGCAGATATGCGAATATCTTTTAGTCTTATCAGTTTCGCACTGGGTAGTTATACTCAAAATAAAGTAATAAAACCGAACATTATTTTTTTTATTTGTCAAAGGTACAAAATTATAATTTACTAATCAAATTAACAGTAAAGGGTCGTATTAATATAGCAACAAATGTTTTGAAAAAATATTTTCCAAAAATATTTCTATGTGATCCTGTGTGTCCCGCTGAAGTCCTTGTGAATGTGTTCCTTGACATGTTCCAGGCAATGCTCTCGAATGAAAGCGCCGATTTTATAACATAGCTAAAATATAAATATGTAAAGTAGCTAGGTATACAGAAATTACATCCTATATGCCATAATGAATATAAATAAGTATGGCAGGGGCCTTTTGTTGAATTTTGCCCGGGGGGGCATATTTTTTAGTTACGCCACTGATTGAAAGCCAACTTTAACAGGGAATAGTAAGTAAAACTACAAAATAACACAAATAATTACTTCAAAACTAACGAAAGTAAATTTTGAATGTAGATACATTAATGTTACTAATGTTTTCTGGATTTAATATTTTTATAATCTATATATTGCGATTGTAAGTAATTATTTGTGTTATTATGTAGTTTTACTTAAGATTCCGTGTTAAATTTGGCGTTTACTAACTTCAGATAATAAAAAAATATGCTTGGAAATATATAATTTTTATCATTTTTCCGATTCATTTATCTGGCAGAGTTGCAACTTTATGAATACGTTTAATGTGCTGAGCGATAGTAGAGCAGACAAGGATTAAGACCCAAAGGTTTCAAAGCGGGATCGATCAGGACAAATCAAGAATTCTGTTCTTTTTGATCCGCCCCATACAAAAAGTCAGAAAATATTTTTTCTGCCCAAAGTATAAAGTTTAGGAAAAAAAAAACAAATAGCAACTATTGTTAAGGTTAACAAGGTCTATCCGTCGACATAAAGAAAACAGTGGATAAAGAGAATTGGTTCTCAAGACCATCAAATTACAGTTTTGACCCAATGTGAGACTTTCGCTTTATCAATTTGCTTTAGCATTTCCAACGATTATTCTATTTTTACTAGACATACGTTCGACTAGAAAAATATTATGAAATGTTAAAGACAATATAGATTGAAAATTGACATGGACATCGAATTATATTGTCATAATTTAATATAAAAACATAGAAATAATTAAAAGCGCATTTTGAGCTTTGGCTTTTATATCAACGCTTACAATTTCTGCCACCGTGAGCGCTGTCTTGAAAAATGGTCACGTGACTGATAAATGTTCAAAAACTGTCTGATCGAACGCATACTTTTGTCTTTCTTTTTTGGATGAGTAGCGGCGTATTTTCTTTTAATTTTATCTAATCCCAATATAAATAAATATATCGAAATCAGTAACGAGGCCGGCGTTACCGGGTTAATTAAACTCTGATTTATATTGTAAGAGGTGAGTAAGCTCTTTAAATATCGTAAATTTTGTTATTCAGCACAGCGATAAAGTGGATTGCCGCCTGACACGATTTGTTCAAATAAAATCAACATCTCGCGTGATTATTCCAAAATTTTAAACAGCCTAGCGTATACAGCTGGCGAGGCCATTGTTTCATTATCATAATCATATTCTGTTGATAGGATACGGTTGTACTTGCGTGGCCGAATATTCTCTATTTGTTCTAATTTGTACGTATTTA
The DNA here is from genome assembly GCA_944548615.1 of Micropterix aruncella. Classification (NCBI taxonomy): domain Eukaryota; kingdom Metazoa; phylum Arthropoda; class Insecta; order Lepidoptera; family Micropterigidae; genus Micropterix; species Micropterix aruncella. The sequence continues at coordinate 2,463,745 of OX155959.1, forward strand.
CAATGCGAAATAAACGTATAATTATTTGAAATGATGCTGTGTGAATACAATAAGTAATTTACTAACTTTTTCATTGCAGAAACCAGAAGACAAATCGAGGAAAATGAAGTCTATTCTATTTCTATCATGTCTGTTTTGTGCGGTGATAATGTCTTCGTGTCACGATACTGGGGATGTCGTTCAATATACAAGCGAGACTTTCAGCACGGAGATACCGAAGAATAATCAATTCGTCATGTTTTACGCTCCATGGTAAGTTTCTGCTGGTAACAGCTGCAAGTCGGCCTAGATCAAAGTCGGAACATACTGCCATAACAAAGTTCTTCCCAAAGTTCTTGCCAATATTCGCTAAGTAATTAGCCTCGCTGTGCTTTGTGCCTACAAGAGTGACAGTACCCTCCAAACCACCAATTGTGCGGGACGACTTAACTGTTGAAGGATGCCATTGGTCGACGGGTGAGCGCAGCCCTCATCTGCATCTTTTACACTTATTATGATAGGTTACTTATTTCTATAATTTAAGCCATTGCAACCATTCTTGTTTATTTAATCTATATTTTGCATAGAAAAATGTTTCCCAAAGAGTCGTATTGCTTGAAAAACAAATCAAGACTTCATAAAAATTACTGAAATTTTAAAGCAAAATAAAATTACAAATGAGTGCCTCGTTCACCCGTCGACCGACGTAGGTTTAAGGGGATTATTTCTGGGGTCAAATGGGCTTTCGGTTATTTTTATTGTTTACACAGTAAATATAAGTACATTCTAAAATTCAGAAAGAAATAAGCAAACTATTGAAGAGTTGTTTTACGATAATACTTTTGGGTTACTATATTTGTATTTACCAACCTTCAGGTCTGCCTAACCGTGCACTGCGGTAAAACGTGCATTTTATTTTCGGGTAATCTGAACTATAGAATCACATAAAAGCGCACGCACTACGGAAAAAAAATTGGCAGATTGGCCGCGGATGGATTTTTCCACACCATAAAATTGAGCCTCACCCGTAATTTGATTCTCTATGCACACATCTTTGTCGATGGTGCAGTCTACTTTTGTGATTATTACTTTCGAATCATTACCACCATAGATCACAATAAAATATGTTTTTTTTTTTCGATAAAAAAAAAACTAATGAAATAGTAAAATAATAAAGTATACCACATTCATACTTTATTATTATATTTTTTTTGTTTTTTTTTTATCGAAAAAAATTAATTATATTTTTTTTTGTGATCTATTTAACGGGTAGAATCACCCCTTAAAGTTTTGTGCGCTTGTTAAATTCCACGGTAGGTATATCTGCTTAAAATCAACTATTTGATATTATAACGACATGTTTAAGTACTTTGACTACTGACAATCTTACCAATGTAATTTAGTGTACAAATTGTTTTTGTTGTCAGTCTTTTTTGTTAATTGGAGTAATTTACTGTAAATAATTCTTAGTTAAATTGAGTTACTTATTTAAGATACTTGCTCAATCCTGCACAATTGTGAATTTGTAATGGAAATAAATACTCTGTGTTTTCTATTTTCATGTTTGAGGAGTGTTGTTTATAGTTGCTGTTTTTTTTTTAGGTGCAGTCACTGTCAGAAGCTGTCCCCGATTTGGGTTCAGTTAGCAGAAATGCTCAACGGCGATAACGACTCGAAAGTAATAATCGCAAAAGTAGACTGCACCATCGACAAAGATGTGTGCGCAGAGAATCAAATTACAGGTGAGGCTCAATTTTCTCTATAATATAATCATCATAGGGGGGAGAAGTACATAACTGAAATATTTTGGAAAAATTTAATATTTTGCTAAACTGAAATATTTTGCAAAATCTCCATCTACATTTGGTTAATACTTCCTGAGATAATGACAGTGGAAAAATACTACTACCCAACAACTTGTAGTCATAAATCCCTAAAAGTATATTTTAATCCAGTTGTTTTCAATAGGTGTGCTGCAAATATCCTCCTGGTGTCCCGCCAGCTTTTGAGTTATTTTTTATCAAGTAAAGAAACGCAACTTTGACATTTGCGGATTTACTTGGTGCACAATGTTGACTGTTTGAGCATCTGGTATAGTTTTCGATTATAGCACGACCTTCTTTAGTTCACTTAGAGGTGTCAACTACAATGGGCGAACCCGTCACCTCAGGAAGTATTAACGATAATGATTGTTCTATCTCCCGTGAGATGAGCGTAGAAGACTTTGGGATGATACTAATCTACCGTCCAGCAAAGCCACGGACCCGCCAAAGGCCAACGCGTAAAGGCGAGGCATTAGGAAGAAAATACCAGTTTTGGCAGGATATCTCCGTTTGGAAGATACCTCCGTCCTCCCGACTAGTTACGGGACCGAAGTCGCTTCCGCTGCCTCTACGTTTTGTATTACAGCTTTAATTCAATATGAATTAATCGCGGGCGTCTTTTGCCTGTAATGCCACACAGAATCGGGTGACCGATAGGTCGTTTCAAGAGTGGCATTACAACAGGTCAACATCCACACTCGGTACTTAGCATACAGTATACATAGGCTCCACACTCCTTCAAAAATTAGTCAGAGTACACAACCGATTGGCTGTCACCGCTCGTTGCGCAAACCGTCCAATAGCGCCGGAGAGCCTTTCCCCAGGGGAAACCGATTCACAAGCCGTGAGGCCTGGGACGCGAGAGTCCTTCCCGGGGAAGTCCCTCACTCGAGGAGGCTACTGAATAGGAGCTGAATCGTGAGTTGGTCCGACCTGGAAACACGGTGGATCTTATGACCCAAGCTGCACGAAACCATACGCTATATCTTTAAAAGTTCAGTCAAATTTCTAGTTAAATAACTACATTTGGTGAAAATTTGATAAACCTCATTTTCTGAAAGTTATACATAGATTTGGTCAGTTATATATAGCAAGGTCTCAGGTGCAATATTGCAATATAAAATAGGTTGTATTTTTTTTATGCGCTCAGTGCTAATACTGGCTCTACCCACCCCCCAAACCCGCCCGTGTGGCCACAGTGACTCGACTTGACTAGAAGTTGCTATCACCAAGAAAAGGTTGAAAAGCACTGGTTTACATTAATACCATTAGATAAATTATATTTTACATCGGTCCTCTAATATAGTTAGCTTTAAGAAGTGCAGCCATTTCTCATACTCCAGTCTCTTTAGTGCTCTAGGTATCTTAGTAAACCTTCTCTAAATTTTATCGAGCAGGTCTACTGAAATAGCGGGTCTACTGCAGATCCGTACTGAAACATGGATTACAGATTTGGAATGAGTGCTATATTAAATCTACTGTCAGATTTTTAGACTTGTAACGGACCTTAAGTCCACTACATACGATCAACAAATGCATCGATTTCCAGTGAAATCCACTGACACAATTCAGCTATTATTTTGACTCGTGCAGCTATGAATCAGCACGATGAAACAATACTTTTACTCAGAATATTTCAAATTGCATCATTGCACGGCCTATATAAATCGGCCAAAAAGCAACCAAATTATCAGTCCCCGATTGATCACCTTCCCCCAAGGTTGCGACGGCATATCCAGTACCCCTCTACGCGAGGTCGCGCAACGGATCCGGCTCCTTGGTTTCCTTTCCTCATTTTCCCTGAGTCTCGAAGTCTCAGTCTGTAATCCCACAGACTCGAGCCGTGCCCAGTACAAGATACTAGGAGCACACTTACAATCCTCATCCACTTTCCTACATAACCGTGGTCGCGCAACCCTCGCGTCCCAATAAAGTAATCCGGGCGCTCGTTAATTCGGCAAGCGTTATAACTGGCAATATTCAATCGATTCAATCAATAAATATCCTCTGCTTCATCAAAACCGCCTTTAAATACGGAGATAACTCGTAAGTTGACACCACCACCTCACATCGAATAATTTGGAGTCTTGTGAGGGGTAGTCCCTCACAGACTTCTAAACATGGCAACGGCCCAGTGGCATAGTGGTTAGATCGCTTGATCTTACATTGTGAGGTTCCAGGTTCGTTTCGTGACTGGGTCACCATTTTGCGTTAAGATAAAATTTACGGTTTCCATGAAAGCATAGTTACATTGCAGGCTGAGATGCTCTGATGATTTATTTATATTTTTAATTTAGAACAACATAGCCGATTACCTAAAATACCTAATTGTGACTGCATTAAATTATATTAATAATTATGCTATATCAAGGTCAAAATAAAAATATAACTATTTCAGGAAGATTTTCCACTATGATCTATATAATATTGGTCTTGATGTATAGGGTCTTGACTATCAAACGACTCCTTGATGCAGTCATCCATATGCAAATGGTAAAGTGGGCTCCTGTCCAATTGGAAGATGTGATAAGATCCATGCAAGTCTATCTACCGGCTAGAAGAACAATCTATCGATCATAAACTTCTTTTCCCAGGTTACCCAACGCTCAGATTCTTCAAAGTTGGGGAAAACAGCAGCGTCAAGTTCCAAGGCACCCGCGACATGCCCACCTTGACCAACTTCATCAACGAGCAACTCGGCAACGCTCCCGAAGTACGTAGCATGCGCAGATTTTGGATAATCGTATGCTCCCTCATCGCAGCAGTCACTTTTTTAGCTTTTTTATCTATTTATCTTTTTGTTAAACTCGTTAAGGCATTCGCTAGGATGTTTGCCTGGTTGTTGAAATCGAAGAAGGCATAATTGTATCATTTTAAGAAACCTTAAGAAGATAGCCATCGCACATGGTCCCACATAAAATCATCCGAATTTTAGTCATGATGTGAAATCTCCATCTACATTTGGCCGATATTTCCTGAGATAATGACGGTGGAAAAATACTACTACCCGACAACTTGTAGTCATAAATCCCTAAAAGTATATTTTAATCCAGTGGTTTTCAACGGGTGTGCCGCAAATATCCTCCTGGTGTCCCGCAGGTTTTTGAGTTATTTTTTATCAAGTAAGGAAACGCAACGTTGACATTTACAGATTTACTTGGTGCACAATGTTGACTTTGTTTGAGCATCTGGTATAGTTTTCGATTATAGCACAACCTTCTTAAGTTCACTTAGAGCTGTGGTTTGGAGATAGGGCCAGGTGTTTTCCTTTTTATGAAATTATTTTAAATAAATAAAATATTTTTGCAAAGTGTGTCAAAAGAGTTTGCCATTGGTCCCACTTTTCCAATAGCTGTAAATCATATACTAATGGAAAGATCTCCTTATGTAGAACATTTATTACTAGAATGACTGATCCGATTTATGATCCGTTTCTGAGTTATATCCTATTAAATATGGCTAATTACCTCATATCATCCCCTAGGGCAGTGTTCCTCAAACTTTTTTTTGTTCAAGGTACACCTACTAAATCAAGAAATTTTCGAGGTACACCATAGAAAAAACCGATGTTTTTTTAATATTTATGTACTTATAAAATCAATGTAATTTTCACAAACTCACTACAATATTTCTGAAAAGTTTTTTTTTTTTTCAAAAAGTCACAAACTCACTATAGTATTTCTGACTGCAGAAATGACACTATTCAATCGACGATTTTGGATGATTTTATATTGGGAGTCATGTGCTAATTTTATGAAACAACTTAAAAGCACACACAATTAAGTATTATTAAAAACAAATATTACAAACTTGAACAATTTCATGGATGTGATAAAAAGACAAGGTGACTTACACCTTAAGCTAAAGCTAGTTAGGGCTAGTAAATGTACCTTTATAGGGGGGAGGGGGGGGGGTGAGAATCCCTATATTATAAATTCAAATGGCAAATCATGAGACATTTGGTTTCCGGGCGCTTTTAGACTAATTTGACAATTTAAGTCAGATTTTGCTCCCTCTGCTCAGATTTCAAGATGGCATCTTACCTCGAATGTAAGTAAGGGCGGTTTCTATTCTTTTTACTTCAAAATGCTGTTCCAGGTATCAATTTCAAGGTTTTTTAGGGTCCTCGAGTATGTACAATGAAACAGGTCTCAGAACCAATCGTTCACCAGAAGTATTGTTTTCAAGATGCCAGTTGTATTTAAAACCGGAAGTTGTCTGTATTTCCACTTTCTGTGCTGTAAAATGAACTTAAGAATAACACACTCGAAAAAATCACTAGGTACCGTAGAATTGCTTTAGTGCAAAAAATATAATTCCGGTTACCAAGATCCTGAAATGCCTACTTTTCCGGTATCTCGATATCTCTGCGGACCTCCGCATTGCAGTCAGCGACCTTAAGAATTCATCCAATCAGCTCATTTTACTGTGTAAATAGTGGAAATACAGTAGAACCATGGTCATCCGCGACCCGATTAACCAAGTTCCGGGTTAACCGAGGTCAAAAAGGCCACGGCCAGGCCATGTTTTTACCCCCTATGTCACCTCTGCTTCAATTTTACTATGCAGTACTGTATTTTATAATGTATTGTCTTACATTTTTAACTGACTACTTTTAAATATGTAATAGATGTATTCTTTTACTTCATTGACTATGGTTTCATTCATTTTTAAAACGCTTTTATTAGGTCGACCTCTATGTAACTATGTAATGGAATCTAAGGTAACTAATTTAACCATCTTCCAAGGATCGTAGCGTCATGAAAATTGGCAGTTGTATGTAGTTCTGATGACAATACAATAATATGGTACTGTTGAACTGATCTGATGATGGAGTCGGAAGATATGAACTGGAACTTCATGATGGAACATTGTATCATAGCTGTGTTTGGACTTGTTAGAAAAGTCTTGGAATGAACTTTCACCACGATTAGGTTTCAAGGTCTGATGATGAAGCCGGAAGATAGGCACTGGCATTCCATGATGGAATATTGTATCATAGCCGTGTGTATGTGAATATCGTATCATAGCCCAAAAGCGTGTTTTTAGTGTTTTTTTTTAAACTATTAATTTATTAACTTTACTGTGTGTTTTCCCCCCGATTTACGACAGAGTTAATGTTAGTTAGTTAGTTAGTTTTCCTGGGCTATTTCCCGCACTTGGCCTCTTGATTGGGCCGTTGTGCGTGGCTCATGTTTCTATTTATGTTACTCCAGCCAACCCAGGCTGTCCCAGAAGGTTAGCAGCCTGTTTAGGTTGCTACAGGCCTCCGGGACAGATGCTGGAGATTGTAGTATTCTTGCCCGTTGCTCTGCCACGCTCCTGCATTCCATGAGCACATGCTGTGGCGTTTCTTCTTCCTCCATGCATCCTCTGCATAGAGGGCTGTCTGTCACACCTATGGTAAACAGGTGTTTATTTAGGGGGCAGTGGCCTGTCATAGTACCTATGACTTTATGGATTTTGTCCCTTTTTAATCTGGTGAGGTTGCGGGCAAGTAGAGTGTTCATGTTATCCGAGTTTTCAATTATCCGAAGTAACATCGGTCCACATTACCTTGGATAAGCGAGGTCCTACTGTACACCCAACTTCCGGTCCTAAATACCGCCGCCATCTATAAAACAAAACTTCCAGCAAGCGATTGGTCCTGAAATGTAATTTATTGTACTTGGAGACCCTAAAGACCTCGACATTGATTGATACCTGGAACAGCATCTTGAACCACCCTTACATCCGGGGTAAGACACCATTTTGAAACTTACAAAGCAAATCTGATATGGCATCAGGCAGATTCGGATTCAGAAAGTTCGAATATAACTATAAACGCCCGAAAACTAAATGTCTCGCGTGTCGCCATTAATTTCTTTTTAGTAATTTTTTTTTGAGAATGTCACCCTGTTTATTCTGTGCGGTTTTTTGACCCGATGAATTGAATCTATTTTTTTTAGCCAAAACAACGGTGATTGTTCATGAAGTCGCTCTTCATTAGTTTGCCCATTTTTCACAATGGAGAATGTTACTGGGTCTGCAAATTCGCTTCAAACTTCGTCATATTAGAGCTTATATGTATACAAATACATTAGTTTTTATTTCATTAAAAAATAACAAGCAGTTTTTGTTTTGCACACATTTAAAACTCCCGTAAATATCGAATCCCGCGCTCGGGCGACCGGCTACTGTGTGACGTCATTTTCCAACACTCCGATCGGACGCGCTCGCGTTATTAGACATAGCTTCAAATATAGTGCTCGTTCGCACAGTGGGCCCGATTGCGTTTCTTTGTGAATTAAAACTAAAATTAGTCCAAGCGATCGAGACAGAGCAATACTTTAGAGCGGAATATGAAACGAACGATCGTCGATAAATACTATCCGACGAACTTATACTCGTCCGAATAAATTCGAGCATATTTCGTGCGGTGTAAGATTTGACCTTGGCGGGCAGTTTTAATGCGAAATACCGACAACCGGTCATCTCACACTCCGCTCTAGCGTATTGCACTGTCTCGTTCACACGGACTAATTTCCGATTTTAGTTCACGAAGAAACGCAATCGAGCCCAGTATGTATGTGAAAAAAAGAAGTAGAATATGTGTCTATACCTAATTAATCATTTTTTTTTAAAAAGTGTGGATTTTGAACATTTTGTAAAATAGAAATGACGGAATCACGATGTCTTCAAGTAAAAGAGGCTACAATATCTCGATTTTTCGATTCATTGGTGGTTGTGGTTTTACATTTTGGCACAAAACACGACTTCCTACTATATGGAATATAAATTTCAAAAGATATTAGCGTAATCTTCTAATGAAACCTTGTAAACCGTAAAGTGGCGCGCGGCGGACTGAGCGAGTGTTGAACTATGACGTCACACGCAGTGAGCGCCGCCGGAGGAAACTAGCGTTGCGCATCTATATTTAAAATTCCATATCTCGAAAACTAATTGACGTATCGAAATAATTTTTACACACGATTTTTTTATATTTAAAAGACAATACGGAGAGCTAAAAATAAAAATTAGTGAACATTCTCCATTGTGTAAAACATATTTTTGTGTAAACAGAGCCTTTAGTAAAAATGGGATAGTCATAGATTTTTTTGTTTTTCATACAACTAGAAGACTCCGAAGCGTAAGAGTACTTCAAACACTTCCTCGGTGAAAACTACCACTATTTCGCCTTCTGCTTCAAGTACTACTCTCGCATCGTCTACATTATCAGATCAGGCTAGAACGGAGGAGAGCTCCAAAACTAAACCACTCGCAATCCTAAATATAATAATATTACTTTTACATATCTATTCTGATGATGTAGATTTTAATTATATGATAAGGATATTATTTTAAAACGTTTGTAAAAATATAATAAATATCTGAAAATTACCAACATTCGGTCACAGCTAAGGGTGTATTATTATTAGACGCCTAGAAAATGATACGAAGGATCCAAAGATATCCTTGACATGCGAAAATTACTAGGGGTTCTAAGGTCTGACAGACAGCCCTCTATGCAGAGGATGCATGGAGGAAGAAGAAACGCTACAGCATCTGCTCATGGAATGCAGGAGCGTGGCAGAGCAACGGGCAAGAATACTACAATCTCCAGCATCTGTCCCGGAGGCCTGTAGCAACCTAAACAGGCTGCTAACCTTCTGGGACAGCCTGGGTTGGCTGGAGTAACATAAATAGAAACATGAGCCACGCACAACGGCCCAATCAAGAGGCCAAGTGCGGGAAATAGCCCAGGAAAACTAACTAACTAACTAAGGTCTGACGAATGCTGCGCTAGTTTAATGCAATAAATTCAGTTGTGGCTCAGATAATGAGGTTTGTAGCTTGCACACTAATGACCTTGACCTATATTCATTCATGCTATAATCAACATACTACTCGAATCCAAACAACAAACATGATAAAATACCCGAAGGGCCTAAAGCGCACACTGTCATGACCTTGACCTATAAAAAACCATAATTCAAAAATCAACGTACCCCAAATCTTTATCACAGAGGACCGAGATTTCCTAAACTAACATACCTCGACAAACGATAAAATTTTGGAACATCGTCTCGAAACATTGATAACAATATTTATTTGTATAATCCGCATACATGCCCCGATTCGCCTCTTTATTTTTCCGTTGCTTCATAACCGTAATCTCTACTGTTCTGCTTTCAGCCCGACGAGATTGACCCGTCCATTCCGAACATCACCAGCGGCCTGGCCGAACTCACGGAAGACTCTTTCGAAAAGTTTGTTTCCACCGGGAGACATTTCGTCAAGTTCTTTGCGCCCTGGTGTGGACATTGCCAGGTACGCAAACTGAAATCATGATGATGATGAAATATGCTGTATAGCCGATCATCTGGCTACCCTCACTGCGGCTTACTCCTACCATTAATTATATAGGGTATTAGATTACTTATTCCAGTACTACGTTTTGGCAGCTAGGATGTTACTACGTTTTGGCAGCTAGGATGTTACTACGAAACGCAACGTGTAGATGGGACTAATAGTTCCAAACATTGATTAGTCTTCTCTTGTGTTGAATATGGCGGTGTTCGTGGTATGTCAGTATAAGGGCGCACAATAGACGGCGCTCTTAACATGCCTATAATCATGAATAACAAACGAATCAATAAAAAACTTTTATGTACAGTAGCTCAATAGATGGCTTTCAAAATACGGTGTTACGGTGTCCTATCTTTAGATAAAATAATAATATAAGAATAAACGAATTTTTAAAGCATAGCTCCTATTATTTGAATAATATTTACATTAAAATATAAATTTTTAATTTGGTATACAGGTTTCAATACGTAATAAACATTCAATAAGTATGCACAACTTGAAAGCAACACGTATTATAAAAAGACATTATATACATATTAATAAAGACGTATATAATGATATTTTCAAATGCTTTTTAGATGATATCTATTTTAACCCCCCCCCCCCCCTCCTTGGGTGATTAGGACCATTTCCAGGTGGATGTCTGTCTGTGTGTCTGTGGGTTGGAACATCTCTTATACAGGAGACATGAATGATTTTTTTTAAATTCCAGAGTATTTAAGAAAATACTACATCATATTGGAACATAGCTATTTTAATGCCACAGCAATACTACAAAAACACTACAAATATACAATATTTGCGATCATAATCACTTGACACAATCACTATCGGAAAGTGGAGGGTTGACGTGGGGTGGGGGGGGGGAGGCGTCTGCTTGCCTGGAAAGTCTTGGGGTGATACTACCATTTTTCTTTATCAATTGTAATATTGTCTTTTTTGTTATTGGGAATAATTTACTGTATCATTCTTTTTTAAATTTAGTAAGTAATATAAGATAAATTTAATATAGTTGGTCTTTCCTACACAATTGTGAAGTTGAAATGGAATTAAATATTCTGTATTCTCTGTTTAGTATTATAAAAACTGACATATCATCGCTGCACCTCCTAAAACCGCAACGCGTCTTTACCATCTTTGCAGAAACAACAAAAACTATTTGTCTTTTTTATCTAGCCCATCTTGACTGACTAACCGACTAACTACCGAAATCAAATCCACTCCTACAAGGTCCTCTTGTACATCTCTCAGTTGTAGTCTTGCGCAAGGTGGACGCTGGTCCTAAGGCAGGGATGCATGTGACGCTCCCCGTCTTGCCTTGTCTATACATACTTTGCCGAGACGTTCATGTCAGATCTTGTAAAGCTAGTCATAAACAATATTAATAAGTTTTTAGGTACAAATCAAGTCTATTTTTAAATTGATTGTCTGAGCTTGCACTAATCACTTTAAACGTTAGTTTATTCCACTGTCCAGCACTCCATTTTGCAGAACATTCTTAAGAGGATTAGATTTAAATTTTGGACAGTTGAGTTTTTTGCTGTTACCTCGAAGATTTGTATTGAATTGAATTTGTAAATATTTAACCCGTTGAGTATGAGTCAACCAAATCTGGTCGCGAAACAATTATCCGTTGAGTACGAGTCGACCAAATCTGGTCGCGCGTTTTTTTCACTTCTTTGACGTTCTCATATTTATTCATAATTATCTAATTGTTTTACAAAATGATATTTCAATATTCGAAATTTCAATGCAATCATTGTGCAGTTGTTCTTTTTATGATTGGAGTAGTAGTTTCGTAGTTATAGTACTTTAAGTCGAGCGCCGTCGATGTCGCCGAAAATCCTGCAAAAGAGACAGATGCATCCATGAAAATACCCATTTACTCCAAGGGTTAACATCATAATAATTTGTGAGAATATTATGTCTCATTAGGTTGCCCTCTTTATCTTCTTTGTTTGAGAGTAGTAAGTCAAAGTAATTCCAAGCAATTTTTGTAATTCCTACTCTTCAGGCTTACTGGCATTTTGGTTGTCCTTCGCTACCCCTTTTCCAGGACATCTACATCTTTGCATAAGTAGGGGTTCCAGAGCTGATAGCCAGATCTTTATAAACACCTCGATGGACAGGTGTTAGTGAGCCTTCCTTATCTTTCCGTCGCTGTATAGTTTTTTTTTATTTGCTACATTAGAAATTGGCACCTACATGGGCAGAGTTGGCGGAGCTCTACGAAGAAACCAAATCCATAGCCGTCAGCAAAATCGACTGCACTCTGTACCACAGCATCTGCTCACAGTTTGAGGTGAAGGGTTACCCGACTCTACTCTGGATTCAGGATGGAAGGAAGGTTGGTGAATAGAAATATTATTCTGACTTTTCGTCGCATGAGGCTGCGACAAGTAAACGCAAAGTAATAGAATAAAAATCGAATTCAAAATAGAAAATGATAATAAATGAAGGGTTACGGAGAAAACGATCAATGTTTCCGCATCTCAAAAAACATTCCGCATCTCAAATCCTATGGCTTAGTACAAATTAATTAAATACCATGATCATACAAATGCTATTACCCGCAACGGCTTCACTGTTCCGCGGTGAAAGTTGGCGCGCTTAAGCGGTGAAAGTCGGCGCTCGTGGCCTGCCTGCCAAGTCTCTGATTCATCTCTTAAAAGATCTAGGTCTCTCCAGGAAAATAATCAACTCTTTCCTAGGAAAAAAATCTAAAACTGCAATTTCCGCATCTCAAATTCTATGGCTTCGAAGGAGAAGTGAATGGGTGGTAAGGTGAACGCTCACATGTGGCAACACAGCTGTCCTAAAACTACTACAGCCGGTCGTTAGTCTGGATAATAATATTATGATAGGCCCGATTCCGGTCGGTGAATTCTATGGCAGCTAGGTTTGTATCTATACTATTTTTTGTGAAAAGGAGATACTAATGCCATCTTGAGGCTTGTTCCCAAATCAATCGAAGCATGAATCGATTTTCAAAAGAATGATCTTAACCTGCCATTAAATGGAGACATAAGAAAACAAGTGATGGGATAGAACGGTCAAAGTCCGTACGGTGACTGTGGACATTAATCATTCTTTCCCATCAGGTCCAGAGGTGGGGTACCTCAATGACCCTCTGGTTGATGCTGAGGAGGAACTGCGATGCGAAATACTGGTCAAGGCTAATAAATTTTCCACGTTTTCCCTTTTTTTCTGGATGATTAATTGTTGGTTGGTAGCCATTTATTGAACAGAAATGGAAACTGTCAACACGACACAGTGTTGCCAGGTAGTAACTTATACTTAAGGCGCCACCTATGGGCGTACGGTTGTAATATTTCAACAATAATTCAAGTATGATGTATTTTTTTTAGAAAGTCACATATTCTTGTTATTATATTATTCTTACATTGTACATTTCTTTCTTTAAGGTAAAACTTAAGTAAAATATTTTTTTTTAAAGATTTTTTTTGCGAACATATAGAAGCCTTATTCAGCGTTTCAATTCACAGTGGTAACGGAGACAGCAAGTGTACTGAATGAAACGACAATATAAGTTGTCATGACAACCGGATAACAATAAAAAAAGAAATAAACATCAAGAAAAGAAAATATACCTACACGCATCTTAGCATAAAGTTAGATTAATTTAATTATATATTTAGAATAAAATAAACACAGTATCGTTAAAAAACTAGCATTTCATTCAAAAACAAAAATTTCATTCAATGGATACAAGCATCCACCACGGGAAACAACGAAGGAAATAGTAGTTAAAAATTCAAATATGTTTGGTTTAAAGACAAAATATTTTTTTTTTCCAGGTAAATTTTAAAAATGGAATTGCCCTTCAAATTGAATGAAAATTCTTTTTTTGAAATAATTTTAATTCGCTGGCTGTCATTTTTGTAGATTGAAAAATACGTTGGCCAACGCGACTTGGACAGTTTGCGAGACTACGTCACGAAGATGTCGAATGAAGTGGACGGAGCGGCAATCGAGGATGAAGAAGTTAAGGCGAAACCTGAAGAGCAGCCGAGCGGAGTCAAAACCCTCACCGTTGACGACTTCGATGAGAATGTCAGCAACGGAGTTGTCTTCGTCAAATTCTTTGCTCCATGGTATGCTCGTCTCTTCTTATTCATATGTTATGACATTATTTTACTATAGGGGGCCAAAGGTTACTCAGTATTGAAATTTTATCACAAAAACTCAAAACTTAGAAACTCTAATTCTTCTAATTTTTTTTAATGTCATCTTCTTTTTTGTTATTTTTTTGTGTTTTGTGGTACGCATATATTCATTTACAAATAACAAACTGAGTTAATCTTTTTCAAACTCACTGTCAGAAGCAGAAAACATATTGTACAGCAGTTGTACCTACTGAGAAGTGACAGCAACTTGCATACGATGCATACGTACATATGGCATCAGAAGCAGAACATGGAAGCGTTGCGTTTTAATACGTTGCTTACATGGGCTCAGTCTGTCCATACCTTAAGCTTTGAGGACCATAAGCTTTGCGGTAGAGTATGGAAATCTTAAATACATAAAACGTTAAAGGGCTATGTACCATACATGACACGATGTAACATACATGTCAAGTTTTGTGAAAATTGGTTCAATAGATTTTTCATCCCATCTATTCGAAAAGGACGACTTGGTTCGCCTTTAAGTGCGCCCAAAAGTGGTGTTTTCTATAAGAAACTTGTGCGCTGCAATTATCTTTGCGGCTCACTTTTTGAATAAGTGCGCCGCAATTTATCTTTGCGGCGCACTTTTTGAATTTGGAACATCTTAGTCTTCAGCGTCGAAGAAATCGAACGCAAATGTTGTTTGAATAAAGACTGGCTGGTACGACGGCCCCTAGTCGCGCCGCCGGCTGAATAATAAAAAACAAATGAAATTAAAAACGCGCGAACGTCAATTGTTTTTGTCTCCCGCGTTTTCGACGATTTTCACGGATTGTAAGAAATTCATCGTTTTGTTTTGAAAAATGAGTTTTTCAAGTGACAGTGAAAGTATAGATTTAACTCCTGAAAGCATTAGAACTGAGCATACTCATACTCTATGTTTTATTAAATAATAATATTACAATAAAATATGAGGCTCCTTTTATTTTCTCATAGTGGGTGATGAAAAGTAGAGTATAACTCGGGCGCAAAATATTTTTGGCTCGGGCGCTTTTTTGAATCCCTCGCTACGTTTAGGGCTTGCGCTACGCTACGCTACTCTAGAATCCCTCACTTCGCTCTGGATTCAAAAAAGCGCCCTCGCCGTAAAAATATTATTTTGCTCCCTTGTGATACAATCTACTATTGTATAACTTGATGGGACATTGTGTCCCTGTGGTATCCATAAGAGATGCAAAGTTAGAACTTTTTAAAATTTGATTATTTTATTATTTAACTAGAAATCATACGTACTAAAAACGTACTAAACATAAATTTCAAATTGAAAAATATGCCATAAATATTTTATTTCAATTTTTAAATTTGTGATTTGCAATATTTTTGCCATTTGCGATTAAAAAAAAAAAAACAATGTATTTTAAACGATTATTTTCTTTTTGCCAATATTATGCTTCAGATGTTTCAATTGGCAAAAATATTATTTATAAATTATACACATATCGCACCTCCGATCAAATAGAGCTTAAAACTGTTAGTTCACTAATTCGTCAATAGCACTAGTGAAGTAACAGTTACGAGTCTTCTTTCAGGAAAGTAAATTGAGAAATGGCAATAATTTTTATAAAGAAACACCATAATTGGAGTTTTTCAAGTTATAACTCTATTTGATCGGAGGTGCGATATGTCCCATGGTCTTCAAAGGGTTAAGCTTCTTCTGCATTATACTAATAATAATAATAATTTCCTTTCCTTTTGCTTTTATTGCACAAATCGAGAATGAAACACTACTGCATTTTAAAATGTTTCATATAAATAAATGTAGGCTTTCAAGAGGTGTTCATTCATAAAGGTTTCCAATTTACTTAATAATTAATAATTTCGCCATTTAGGTGTGGCCATTGCAAACGATTGGCTCCTGTTTGGGAGGATCTCGGGAAGAAATTCACTACGGATGAGAATATTATGATAGCCAAAGTTGATTGCTCCATTCAACTCAACAGGAAGCTGTGCACTGATGAACAAGTATGTATTAAAGCAAGTAGACTATTATAAAGTTGAACCCAACAATGCTTATTTTACCTACCGCTAGATGATGCAGCGCTTTTGTTTTTACAATGGCCTGCTAGCCCCGTGGCAACCTCTTCTAAGTGACCATACTGTTATGACAGATTATCAAGCATTGGTTCACCGTTTCGTATAATATTTTTAGAAACTTGATTTTTTGTTATTCATTGTTTTTTTCCTATTAATTCTGGAAACTTTCAGTGTGGTTTTCGTGTATGAGAAAATATATGCCTTAAAAGCAAACTGTCTCTTATGACATCACACTGTGTGATTTTCTTTTCAACCTTATTTTATTTCTTCGACTAGATGTTGCTAAAAAGTTGCTATAATCAAGCTTTTATTCAGCTAAAATTTAATTAATTTGATATCTTAAAACATGTTCTGTATATCTTGTCATTTCCGTCCCACATCATCTTAACCCCTTGGCTCGCGAAGTAAAAATTCAGCCTTGAGAAAAACGACCATAACTTGTAAACCACTATACGGATCATAAAAAGAATAACTGTGAAATGATCGCATTGAAATTTGAAATACAAAACATTATAACCTTATCTCGTAAAACAATTAAGATAATAATGAATAAATATTACAAAGTTGGCGAACTGAAAAAACTCGCCTGTTCAATCATTCTGATGTTTTTATCATAAAATACGGAAATCTTTGCAAAAATTGTAAATACAGTTATGTTCTTTATTAAATGCTTTACCAAAACTATTATTTTGTTTTACTTATTTGCATACAAAAATATTTAGTTATTCAGCCAAGAAAAAATTGATGTATTCTGGTAAAAAAAAAAATATATATTTTATTTTTGTGACTACTTAGGGTCTTTTTTTATATGAAATTCTTTCAAAATAACTTTACCACTACATCACACTTCTTAGAAAATCACACCAGAACTTTCAGCTTTGCCTGATATTACAGAAAAATCTAAAGTTTTGAGAGTTAGCGTCCGAAACGTGGTATTAAACTTTGAAATCTCATAATATAAAATTAATTAGAGTTTTTCAAATATATTGTCTCATTATAAGCTTATTATATGTCCAATAACTAATTGTTATACTCCAAAGAGTCACATTTCATGGAAAACTATAGAAAATGGCACTCAAAATATGTAATACTTCCATACTAATTGTCAAAACCAAAATTTCAATGTGCCACCCCATATTACGAAACAACTTGAAATGAGCAAAACACGGCAAATTCTGTGATTATATAAGATGTAAATGAAATAATAGCTATTTCATAAGCGAATTAAACCAATATTATGTCATATTTCGCGATATTTCGGCCATTTTACAACAAAAACATACGGCCATTTTCTGCAAGGCTTGTGTTTGGCCGAAGCATTTTGCTTAAAATGCAACCCGAGCCGGTCGCTCCAAATCATCCGGGTTAATAAACTGTCTGTTTTCTCCTCCAGGTGGATGGTTTCCCGTCTCTGTTCCTCTTCAAAGACGGCGCGAAAGTGGCCGAGTACGAAGGCTCCAGAACCCTTGACGATCTCAACGACTTCATCGAGAAGCACGCCTCCAAATCGCACGACGAACTCTAAGCTTTACGTCCACGGCTCTTAAAATTATTGAATATCGACTTATCTCAATCTGCATTCCATTGACCGTCTTCATAAATAGTAGTGAATGGTTGATTGCGACATGCACCAAATATCCATTAGTGTCAAAATAGATTTTATATGAGAACCGGCAGGCGACGGTTGGAGTTTTGGTAGCTCACTAGTCTCGTAACGTTTTTTTAATCAGTTTACGCATTTAACGAAATTACAGATTGGATTCTGGAGGTTGATTCGGTCTCTAAGCAGTATAAATTCCCTGAAAGTCTCGGATGCACAGCCCTCCGTCCAGATATAACTCTTTACTCTCCATCTCGGAAGGTGGCTCTTATTGTAAAATTAACTGTTCCATGGGAATCAAATATCCCAAAAGACCACGAATACAAATTAAATA
The DNA here is from genome assembly GCA_944548615.1 of Micropterix aruncella. Lineage (NCBI taxonomy): Eukaryota > Metazoa > Arthropoda > Insecta > Lepidoptera > Micropterigidae > Micropterix > Micropterix aruncella. Next base: position 2,482,051 of record OX155959.1, read on the forward strand.
AATACCATGATCTTGCAAATGCCGTAACCCGGAACGGCTTCACTGTTCACCTTCACGCGGTGGAAGTTGGCGCTCGTGGCCTGCCAGCTAAATCTCTATTTCACCTCTTTAAAGATCTTGGCCTTTCCAGAAAAATAATCAACTCTTTCTTAGAAAAATTATCTAAAACTGCGATTTGCGCATCTCAAATTCTATGGCTTCGAAGGGGGAGTGAATGGGTGGTAAGGTGAACGCTCACATGTGGCAAGACAGCTGTCCCAAACCTACCACAGCCGGTTCGTAAGTCCGGAATCCACTGCTCACCCCCCCAGAAGTGTAAAAAAATAGTATTATGATGGGCCCGACTCCGGTCGGTGAATTCCATGGCAGCTCCGTTTGTATTTATTTATATATACTGTGGAAAAGGCAGTCTCACATTTTGGGGTATGTCACATCTCATTCACAATGGGTTCACACCTCGTTTCAGAAGAATACTGTATTATTATTACAGATTTACTATTGAATAAATTCCATGGCAGCATTCACAATTCGTCCTAAAGATCTTGGTCTCTACAGATCTTAGTCTTACAATTTGTCCTAAAAATCAGTGTTGTAAATGACAATATATAAGTATTGCTCCATGCTGGTTCTTGATATAGGTACACACAGCGACACTCCTCGAGCGAGCGCTATATGTCCTTCACTCACTTCATACCTCGTAGGGCCAGTCGCCGCTGCGACTTCTAGCGGGAGAAAGTGTCAGTAAAGATCCCCCATTATCAATTACCTACCTATCAGTGTTGCCATTTCCTTTAAAATATAATCCCCGTCAAAATCCCCATTTTTAATAATGAAAATACCCAGTTTTACCCCTAAGTAATTGAATATTGTTAATTAGCGCAAATTAATTATTTTGCTTTGAAAAATTAAACAGATCATTAACAAATGATAAATTCCACATAATATTTTTAAAATTAAGGATTTTTCTAACAATTATAGAATTGCAATAATATTTATACCTAAAACCATTAAACAACATTACAGTGAACTATAAAATGTACAATACAACAAAATAACATTCCCACACGTGTCTAAAACTAATTTACAGTCATTATAAATAGGATAGAAAATGAAGGATAGAAACGATATGCGGCCTACCTGCAAAACAACGGATTGACTGCTCTTCAGTCTACCCTGGACAACGACGGCGGCAACGTCACCGAAACGTCGGGTGCTACAAATTTCACGCGGTAAATTCGTTTTCTATCCTATTTATAATGTCAAACAACCGCGATAGTCTTCGAATTTATATAATTTACAGTCATTACTAAATTACAACCAAAACCGCAGATTACTTGCTGGGTAAGTTTTTATTGGTGAGCACCAGACAAGTGGGTGATTCTCATATAACTAAACCAAAAAACCAATTTAAAAACGTATTTTTTACCTGCTTTTTTAAATCCCTAGTTGTATTCCGGATTTGTGCCAAACTACCTGATTTTGGGTAAAATCCTACAATCGGCAACACTGTATATACTAAAAGATATTTGAGCAAGGCTAATCGTAGTCTAATGAGTATTGCACTAGGTCAGAAAACGCTGTAAAAATCCATATAGATCTTCATCATATGAATTATTTATAAAGTGTAATCTATATGGTAATTCTTGATTACTTTAATGTGGAATCTACTACCATAATGGAATCGAGCAAATACAGAGACATTTATTTATTTATTTATTTTAAAGTCACTATCAAATACTATTGTCATTGCTACATTATATAGACGATAAACAATGGTGAAACGTTAACTAACTCTTCTTAGCTATATCTGTTCAACGCTGCCCAACTAGGATAACTTGTTCCAGGGCTAGCGTGATGATAAGACAAAACGATAATTTCCAATACATCAGTGTGAGACAACTTGCGGTGTCAACTACAACGGGCGAGCCCGTCACCACAGGACGTTTTAACGATTTTTTCGTTCTGTCGCCCTGCAGTGAACGTAGAAGACTTTGGACAGAACAATCCAACGTCCAGCTACGTCACAACCCGCAAGAAGCCAACGCAATTACCGCGAGATAGCCAGTAATGTTACCTGGCGGGCCGACACTCGCGCCCTTGCTTCCAATTGTGACCAGATTTCTCCGGTCTCTTGATTGGTTCCTAGTTCGAGGTCGCTTGCGCGGTCCTCTCCCTTATGAAGCGGTGAAACGGTGTGCACCGAATCTATCGCGGACCACAGCGTCCTTTGCCTGGCTTTTCACCCAGGATCGGATGGCCGATGGTCATTTCAAGAGCAGTCGCCGTAAGGTCCGCAACCACCCCCGCTCTATAGGAAACAGTACTACTTCCAGACTCCCCCGACTGTTATTCGGAGAGCACAATCGATTGGCTTGCGCCGCTCGGTGCGCAGACCGTCCAGGAGCGCCAGAGGTTTGATCCCCAGGGGAGACTGGTTGACCCAGTGTCCTACCCAGGTTCGCACCCCATGCGTGGAGGCCATCGGATGGGTGTTGACCCGTGAGTGTGACCGACCCTGAACACATGGGTCATCGTGGCCACCTCATCATGGGCCCGTTAGCTCCCCAGTTGTGAGACAATCGGAAATTGCATGAACTATTCGCACTATACACTTTCTCCCATTTATAGACTATTTAAAGATTGGAAATTCCAAATTTTCTAAGTGCCATCGATATTTTAATGGCATATGGAACGTATGATACGAAACTAGCGGAGGCACATAGACCGGCGCCAAGTTTTGGCAGGGTTTTAAACTACTTTGAATAAACGTTAATCACTTGGAAAGCATACAAAGCAACTGGTGATGTCATGTAGAACATTAAAAGAGGAAAAAACGATTTTTGGAAAAAATTACACTTAGAACTTTTGAAATTTCCTGTCTTCATTTACATACTTCCCACACATTTTTATAATAGCAGTGTATATGTGCAGTGACAGCATATTGTGTGTGTGGTGGTAGGGAATGTGATATATCGCAAAGCATAGAGCATGTCTAAATGAAATTAGTTCCAATTCATTTTTGGAAATAAGAAAAAAAAGATATGGGTGTGTGTGCACAAAACTTTTTGTATGTGGTGTCACTGGCTACTTTGCCGCCCGAACGAGCAAGCTTGATGTGCGAGGAGTGAGGGAGAACATGGATAAAATTAGTATATGTACCCGAGGGAGAGAAAATAAAAATGGCAGCTTGACAGACGGGCAGTATTGCCGAATGGTTATCACATTTTCCAGCCGTAAAAACTGATTTACATTGAGTCAATTGCTGACTCCAAATTTAAGACAAGTCGGTTCTGATGCGGTTGTGCCATCGAGTAAATTGATACAGTACAGCATCAGTTTAAGTCAGTACAGCGCTGTCGCGTCAATGCTGATTATTTTGAAGTCAGTCGGCTCCTCTCACCACCCGCGCCAGCGGTGCTTATCTTGTCTAAACATTGAAGTAGTTGGTCAGTCACTGGCACTGCGTTGTAGGGTGACATCGCATCGTGTCGATAATTTTTACTAGTAAAAATGATGTTTCTTTTCGATACCTCTTCGAACATTTCCGTCAAATCTTTTAACAGAAGACAGGAAAAAATTCTCAACAAATAATTCACTCTTATCGAATTCTGCCATTTTTGAGGATTTTTTCCTCACTGATTATAATAAGGGGCGTACACATGCACTGACGCCTGTAACTGACTCAATGTAAATCACCTGTAATGCTGTTATAACCGAAAAAAATGCTGATTTCCTAGATATTTTCCTAGAATCAGTAATATAGGTTAGCTCTAAAATATTGCCTGCAGGCAATAAGCTCGATTTTTCGTACGAATAAAGCGTTTTATTAATTTTATTATTATTATTATTGAGTGAAATGTAATGGCTGGGAAATGTGCCCGTAGTATTCGTAGTCTCGTCCAAACGCGGTGGTTTCTACCTGTGCTTGTTTGTGCGGTATACCGCTCATTTCACATCTTTCAGGAACATGTTCGCTTGCCGCTCGAATGCTCTATTAAACTTAGAAAAAGTGTGGTGCTAGTCTTATTTTTGATAGATGATCCACGAAACCTTTTTCAAAATGCTCAAATAATTAAGTCTTACGGTAGCAAAATAAACCGCATTTAAATAATAATAAATATGTATATAGGTCAATGAATCATAAATATGTTATAAAATAAATCAATTGGATTTTACCGCGTAAAGTTTAACGCATCCGACGTGGCAATGGTATATCCACCGTTGTCCAGGGTAGACTAAAGTAGTTTAGTTGTCCGCTGTTGGTTTGTGGGTCGGCGGCATACTGCTACAGTTATGGCAACGCGTGAGTTTTTAAATTCTGCCATGCAAACAAAACTCACTGTTTTGCATCTTTGCGCTCGGCAACGCACGTTAAAGTCGTTTTAAGAAGGACGTTTGACATCTTCGTCTAGTAAAGATTTTGAAACCTTCGTCTATTGATGTTCGGAGTTCTTCTTTTTCCCTGACTTCCTAGACCATGCAGGGAAAATAAAATTATTCTTTGTAAAGCACAATAAAATTTCGAAATTGCACCCAGTGGTTCGTTTTCCTATCCAAGATGTGGTTGCAGATTGCCGATCTTTCTCGCTGAACGTTTTTAACAGCCTTGATGTGTTCTATGACATTCAATCTGGCATCAGTTCAGTCTGTAACCTTGATCATGAACTGACTGATGGTATATTAACCCGTTGAGTATGAGTCAACCAAATCTGGTCGCGAAACAATTATCCGTTGAGTACGAGTCGACCAAATCTGGTCGCGCGTTTTTTTCACTTCTTTGACGTTCTCATATTTATTCATAATTATCTAATTGTTTTACAAAATGATATTTCAATATTCTATATTCGAAATTTCAATGCAATCATTGTGCAGTTGTTCTTTTTATGATTTCTGTAGTAGTTTCGTAGTTATAGTACTTTAAGTCGATGTCGCCGAAAATCCTGCAAAAGAGACAGATGCATCCATGAAAATACCCATTTACTCCAAGGGTTAATGAAGGTGGTTAGAGGTTAAACAATCAGTCTTTCTCCAAGCTTCGATCAAATAACACTTCTTGCTTCTTTAATATTAATATTATTATTGACTACAATAAAAAAGAGTCTATTGCAATAATTGCTGCATTGTCTGCAAAAAAAACTATTTAAAAAAATGATGGGCTAATGAATGGTCACTGAAATGAGATGTTTATACGCATTTAAACTTAGTGAGTAAAATAAGAGGCACTGAAGTTGAGGATTATGAAAATTATTATCGTATGAAACATGCTTGTTTTTATAGCTTGCTCGAAATGGTCAAACCATTTTGACAAAACTAGATACATGCATGACAAAGGTCAAAGCTTTCTAGAGCTTCATTTCTTTTAAATTTATTTGCATAAAACCGATGGATTTTATCCCATAAGAGGAACAGCGTTTCAAGATTCAAGATAAAATCTTTGTCCGGTTCCAATGATTGAGGTGTCGTGGCAGGATGAATTGCGCAGCTGGGAGAGTGGGACATGCCGGAACCGTCTGTCTCCATCGCTGTCTCTGCTCTGACCACAGCTAATAGAATAAAGAGCGGGTGTGTGAGTAAATGCGTTCACCAAATAGAAATAGATAGCTGCATATAAGACCCCGCTATCCTTGTCTAGTTGCGGCGTGCGCGTTTATCCATAGTATAGCAGACTTATGGCGTCGAAGCGTTGTTATGGTGATATATAATCGTTACCATAGTGATATAAGTACGTGTGTCCGTGCATGTGCGACTAAACAAGGATAGAGGGAGTATTATATGCTACTGTCTCTTTCTATTCGGCTGACGCATTCTCAGGCTGGTCGCACGGTCTAGTACTTATAAGTAAATGGCTCTGACTTATAAGACTGACGCCAGACTGATAAGAATATAGCTACACGTTCAATCTGGCATAATTTCAGTCAATACTGATATAGAAATTATCAAAATATTTAAAAATCTTATCAGTCAACGCAATAAACGACCGGTTTCTCGTCAGTCTGACCAACGTCACGGACTGAACTGATGCTAGATTGAACGTGTAAACACCCGCTTATCAGTCGAGGTGCTATAGGTTGATTTGTTTGTCCAATGTAAAGCCACAGCTACACTCGATCATATACACACCCGACTTTACAGGTCTCAGACTGAGCTATACTTTGGGTCGTTTTGAAGATCGTTTTTATGTCGAATTCAGCATATTACTTATTCCGTCACACCCTTGACGTATGGTAAGAATGCTCATGATCTGCTTGATTTCTGAGCCTTCCATATTGGATCTGTGCACATGTCATGATATTTCCATGACCATTTTTCCTATGGACATCATTGACATGTTCCAAATCCTGCGAAAAATGCTCGGCGTCTCACAAAATAGTCTACCCTGGACAACGGCGGTGTAACATTGCCGAAACGTCGGATACTTCAAACTTCATGTGATACATCCGATTTTGTTTTATTTATAATATCTAACAACTGCGATAGTCTTCAATTTCACAAAAACGTCTTCTTTGATAGGTAATAATATTACGTACCCACCTATGATATTTTACTTGGGATTTTTTATAGTACTTACCTACTTACTGTTTATAGAAAATATCAATTTTGTGAAAATGTTTTATAACGACTGTAAAATATAATTAATTGTTTTGATGAAATAAAACAGTTTTTTTTTAATTTGATTTTTTATTTCATTTTTGGAACGAGAGCCATAATGGAGGTTTAATGACCAATGTCATATATCCCGACTTTAAAAAGGCCTTCGACAGACTTCCTGTAAGATGACTTTTGCAAAAAAGAACATCTCGGAATTCGAGGGAAATTCCAAGTTGGATATCAGCTGGACCTTTAAAGTGAAAGTAGGTGACTACAGGGTGAGTTTTTAATTAGTGACATCCTTGTAGTGGGCGAATCAGTACGGCAACTTTTGATTAAAAAAAATGGAAAAAACAAAAAAAAAGTATTTTTTAAACTTGTTTTTTATTAGCATAAAAAGCAATGAGCATGATGCGCTATTTAGTGATAGGTAAAATTTAAATTTATTTTATTGCGTTTGTCGTGTAGTAACAAGGAGTTTTGCAATTTATTCAGTCCCGCACAACCTGCCTTTTAGGTGTACAATATTAAAATATCGCTAATATGGTTTATTAGCGATATTTTTTTTATCGCTAGACGGTGCAGCGCTTCAAACTGATACAATTTACAAATTTAACAAAACAAAAAAAAAACTCCCAAAAAAAAATATTGAAAGTTGCTTACTTCATCGTACTGATTCACCCACCACTGATCATTAACCAACTACAAGGATGTCACTAATTAAAAACTCACCTGTATACATCTGAATAGTCCACTGTATCCAGTGGAGTACAACAAGGGTCAGTGTTGGGTCCAGCCGCGGATCTATATAAGGGCTTTTTGGACTGCAGCCCAGGGCTCCGTAGATATAGAGGGTCCCAGCCCCTATTGAAAACAATGCACAATATTTTCAGATAAATCTACAAATAAAGTCTCAGTATACGGCGCAGATTAAAGGGACACGCTAAATGTTGCGTTTGAGAAGCTGATTATGGATTTAAATAGAAGAAGCTGTAACAACCCTTAAGTATCGTTACATGCAATCAACAAATGCATTGATTTCCAGTGAAATGCACTGACACAAATTTAGCTATTATTTTACCTCGTGAAGCGATGAATCAGCACGATGAAACAATACTTTTTACTCGGAATATTTTGGATTGCATCATTTCTCGGCCTATATAAACCGGCGAAAAAACAACCAAAGTATCATTCCTCGAGTCATCACGTCCCCCAAGACAGCGACGGCACACTTCGATACCCCGGCTTCTTGGTTTCCCCCAAGATAGCGGCGGCATACCTCGGTACCACGGCTTCTTGGTTACCTTTTCCTTCCTTTTCCTATCGAGGCGAGACGCATCAGTCTGCATTCCCACAGACTCGAGCCAAAGCCCAGTAGTACTGGGCTTTGGCTCGAGTCTGTGGGAATGCAGACTCCTAGTATCTCGTACTGGGCCAGTACGAGATACTAGGAGCACAAGTACAATCCTTCTCCATACACCCTCGTAGCTTCAGGCCGATAGCCAATACATTCGCGTCAATATAATCTATTCGAGAAGCGTTACAAACTGGCAATATCGAACTCTCATTAAATACCTTCTGATATACTTAAAATCGACTTTTAATACGGAGATAACCCACTAGTTGACACCACCGCCTCACACCCAATAAACTGGTGTCTAGTGAGGGGTGGTCCCTCACAAAGCCAAATCTATGAGATATATAGCAAGAACATCATTTTTTAATGGATTTTCAAGATTAAAATATGGAAAACATAGATCTAGAAAGTGTACGTAATATTTTTGATTATTATTGAGATGACGTAGACGAACATTTAGTGAATGAGCCCATTCGGTTAAAATCTTACTACAGTCTAAGCCAGAGTCTTACACCTCTTGCAGCGAAATTGTTATAAATAAATAAAATACAAACGGAGCTGCCATGGAATGCACCGACCGAAGTCAGGCCCATCAGGCCCATAGTGTTATTACACTTCTGGGTGGTGAGCAGTGGATTCCGGACTAACGACCGGCTGTGGTAGGTTTAGGACAGCTGTCTTGCCACATGTGAGCGTACACCTTACCACCCATTCACTCCCCCTTCGAAGCCATAGAACTTGAGATGCGGAAATCGCGGATTTAGATATTTTTTCTAAGAAGGAGTTGATTATTTTCATGGAGAGACCAAGATTTAAAAAAAAGTGAAACAGAGATTTAGCTGGCATGCCACGAGCGCCAACTTCCACCGCGTGAAGGTGAACAGTGAAGCCGTTCCTGGTGACGGCATTTGCGAGATCATGGTATTTATTTAATTTGTACTTGTGGTCCTTTGGGATGTTTGATTCCCACGAAACAGTTAATTCTACGATAAGGGCCACCTTCCGAGATAGAGAGTAAAGAGTTATATCTGGACGCAGGGCTGTGCATCCGAGACTTTCAGGGAATTTATACTGCTTAGAGACCGAATCGACCTCCAGAATCCAATCTGAAGCTTTCTCGATTATTGAGAAAGGTTTTGTAGTGAAATGTTTTTTGCCTTTAGAGCCATCCCGCACAAACTGTATTGGGGGTTTGGAGGGTACCGTCAAACCCTTGTTGGCACGAGCCACTGAGAGACTAATTACTTTCGCGAATAACGGCAAGGACTTTGTTGTGGTGGTAAGTGTACCGTCCTTGATCTAAGGCCTCCTTGCAGCCAGCTAGAATATGCCTGACTGTGCAGATCACATAGATCTGAAAGTGTACGTAATATTTTTTATTATTACGCATTCAGTTAAAGTCTTACTTACTACAGTCTAAGCCAGAGTCTTACATCTCTTGCAGCAAAATTGTTATGCTAATTAATAAAGGAAACTAGTCGATGTTTTCCCAAATTGCTATATTACCTTTAAGATTTTTTTAACATTGCCAATCATTAGCTGTGAAACGGAGCGCTCTTTCTCCAGGATGTCGTACGTAAAAAGAAACAAATATAGGACAACAATATCTAACTATCGACTAAATCATTTATCACTTCTTTCCATAAGTTGCGATTTAACAATGGACTTACAATGTGATGAGTTGCTTATAATTTATATACATATGTAATAACAATTCAATCAACAGGTCAAGTCAACTAATTGACAAAATGGCAAGTATATATTTTATTATACAAACTCACGGTCCGCCCCTGACTGGGTCCATTTTTGTTCAACCTGTATTTATTATTTTTTTTTTTTTTCAAATAAGCCTGTTGGTAGGAATTTCTACTCTTGGTATAGTCAAATTGAATAACTGGTATTATACCTTATGTGGTATAATTATTTTTTTAAATATCGACTATTATTTTTTAATTGTAAAACAATTAATATTTCAATTTAAAATAAAGATTTAAGATCTAAGAGCTGCTAAAATACTGCAGATAGTCAAAATATAAAAATGAAGAGTCGGTTATAAAACAGTAAGATTAAAATTATAAAAAATATAAAATTAAATCAATAACAATGTCCCAATAGAAATAGTCAATATATTTTTTTATATTATAATCCATCTTTGATAATCAATGTATTTAGTAATGTAAATAATCAAAATTAGAAAATAAAAAATAAAATTAATATAAGAAAAGATTGTAATATAAATAATTATGGAAGATTAGGAAAATCAATACTCTCAAAGTCCTTAACAGAATACATTGGGTTATTAATAAGCATATCCTGGACCTTGCTCTTAAATTGAACGTCTCCAAGACCCCTGACGTATAATGTGAAAATATTTTAGCTCTCTCTATTATAGTTCTTTTTTTTTTCATCGAAAATACAAGTTTTAGTATTTATTTATATAGCGTCGGGCGGGGCCAAGCGTGGCCGAGCGATGCCGAGCCGGACCTGAAATGAAATGACCTACCCTCAAATTTGAAAATTTCATGCCAGATCCTACCGGTGGTTTCATAAGGTTGCACCAGAAATATAGAAAAAATATCTGACAAAACATATATAGAACTTCTCTGCCGAAAGAGAAAAAATGCCAAATGGCCGAGGGGCAAAAACACTGTTTTACAGGCCAGGGTACCCGGGTTCGATACCCAGTCAGGACTCAATTTTTTTTTCTTTTTTTCTTCTCTTGATATTACTAAAATAGTATTAACATTTCAAAAAACACAATATTTTAGCTCTCTCTATTATAGTTCTTTTTTTTTCATCGAAAATACAAGTTTTAGTACCGGCGTCGGGCGGGGACAAGCGGGGCCAAGCGATGCCGAGCCGGACCTGAAATATCACACTCTGGCTGTACACATCAGTCATCAGGCCCTCGCTGACTTATGGATTAGTTGTATGGTGGCCCAGAACACAACTGACCACAGTAAAAGCAAGACTCCAGAGCCTACAACGCTTAGCGTGTGTAGCAGCCACTGGATGTATGAGAACCACACCATCGGCCGCACTAGAGTACCTCCTAAACATGAGACCTCTGGATCTTGTCATCCAAGAGGAGGCTAGGGCAGCCGCTCTAAGACTAAGAGCAAATGGACTGTGGAAACAAAACACAGAAACACCACACTCAAAAATTCTGAAACGGGTTTTAGAAGAAATTCCTCTTCTGGACGCACCCATGGACAGAATAATATGCCATCATGTCTTTGATCGTAGATACAATATCCAACTCATTGCAGAACCAGCAGATCACTCTGGTACAAATGAAGTAAGGATATACACAGACGGCTCCAAAACCACTCAAGGTACAGGAGCCGGCGTCTTCTCAAATGATCTAAACATCAAAATATCAACTACCCTAGGCAACTTAAATACCATCTTCCAAGCAGAATGCATTGGCATCACCAGAGCAGCACAGGCAGTCGCAGCCAAAGATGTCGGAGACGTAAGTTTGAAATTTGTCTCCGACAGTGCCTCCGTGCTACAAGCGCTAGCAAAAAATACGATAACCTCAGTCCTCGTACTGGAATGCCACAATGCGCTTCAATCCATTGCAGGGTCAAATAAAGTGACCCTGCAATAGATTAAAGGGCACAGTGACTCACTGGGCAATGACGCGGCGGACGAACTGGCCGAAAGGGGATCAAAGGAAATAGTATATGGACCGGAACCCTTAATGCCCATTCCCCAGGCCCAAATAAAAACATGGCTACGCAGGAACACCGAAGAAACCCACCTTACAGAATGGAAAAAAAACGCAGGATGCAGGCAAACAAAGAACGCGGTTCCGGAAGCGTCCAAAAAACTTGCCCGCAACCTCACCAGATTAAAAAGGGACAAAATCCGTAAAGTCATAGGTACTATGACAGGCCACTGTCCCCTAAACAAACACCTGTTTACCATAGGTGTGACAGACAGCCCTCTATGCAGAGGATGCATGGAGGAAGAAGAAACGCCACAGCATGTGCTCATGGAATGCAGGAGCGTGGCAGAGCAACGGGCAAGAATACTACAATCTCCAGCATCTCTCCCGGAGGCCTGTAGCAACCCAAACAGGCTGCTAACCTTCTGGGACAGCCTGGGTTGGCTGAAGTAACATAAATGGAAACATGAGCCACGCACAACGACCCAATCAAGAGGCCAAGTGTGGGAAAAAGTCCAGTCAAACTAACTAACTAGGTAACTAACTATGGTAAATAAATTGCGAATTGCTCTTTTTTGAGGTCTAAAGATTCTTACCGAATTTGTCGCCATTTCCCAAAACATGAGACCATAACTTAGTAAGGAATGGAAATATGCAAAGTATACAGACTTTGCGGCTTCAAAGCCGCACATTTTAATTTTTTTAATAGCAAACGTGGCACTACCTAATTTTCCGCTCAATTCATCCAAATGAGCTGACCATTGGAGTTTACTGTCTAAATGGATACCTAAAAATTTTATATGGTCAACATTTTCAAGGTCATTTTTACTTAATTTACAAGGTACACGGAATATTGTTTAGAAAGAAAAAAACGATTTCGTAGTTTGTCGTTGCATCTTGTATCTTAGGGATCTTCAAGGAGTAATCACTGTGATGGTAATTTTAGTATTATACGCAGGTTTCAATTGTATATCTTGTATCCTGTACATGATGGGCCCGATTTCGGTCGGTGAATTCCATGGCAGGTCCGTTAGTATTTTTTTTTTTTTTATGATATTGACTACTCACTGCCGCGCAACTGATCAATCAGATGATTTTGCACCGGTAACCCTTCCTTTTTTCGCGTTAGTGCTACAATGTCACTCACGCCATCTAGCGAAATCTATTAAAACTAGTAAAGTTTCCTTGTGTTACCGGACGTGTAATAAATTTTGAAACACTTTGGCATTCATAAGTCACTTTTGGAAATTTTGACATTTGTGACTTTGTTCTACCGGATGTGTGACATGTAAAAAGTAGGTTTATGAATACATTGCCACATGTAACTTTGTATACTTACTTAGTAACTGACAGACGAACCTTAGGCTCTGCCAGAACAATCACTGCAATAAAATAAAAAAAAAATAAAAAAATAAACTTCCTAGAATGTCACATATGCAATGTTTACTGTCAATTTTTCTCCCGTTAGATGGCCTAGCGAGCAATTGACTCAATGTAAGCATGCACCGGGCGAGGGAGCATTTGTATTAAGCTCAGGTTGTAGGATTCAATAATAAAATCAATCGACGCTGTCGCCTGCAACGGGCGAACACGACACCTCAGGCTGTTATAACGATATAGATCGTTCTTTCAGCCGTGAGGTGATTACACGGAGACTTAAGGACAACACAGTCTAGCTCTACCAACATGCCTGTAAGAAGCCGACGCCTTACCGCGAGGCACTGGAATGTGAAGCCAGCGGGCCAACCTCACGACCTTACTACCAGGTTGGGTCGGATTTCTCCATCCCACGGTCTGGTTACGGGTTTGAGGTCGCTTGCTCGGCCTCTACCTGACGTAAGCGGTTATTCAGTTTGAATATTTTGCGGACCGCGACGCCCTTTGTTCGCCATGGTCACTCGGGATCGGGTGGCTGACGGATCGAACGAAGGTTGAAGACGAAGGTCGACATCTACCCTCCGCTGTCATATGTCTCCAGACCCTCATGGTTATTCGCCGGCTGGAATTTTCTCTGTTTTTTCCGCAAGTGCAGATAGGGCTCCAACCGCCCAGTTCTGCCTGAGGTATTTCCCCCAATCCGCGATCTTCTGATCCCAACCACCTCCGACTGTAGGATTACAGCCGTGGCGGAAGCTCACAGCGGCCTAACAGGTTAAGCCCCTCTTCGAGAAGGCTACCAGATAGGAGTTTAATAGTAGGTTATAAATTACAATACTCAAAACCTAACTAGTCTTCTACATGTTCTGAGATTTTTTTAAAAAAAATTTTTTAATCATCAGATTTGCAACTTTACCCGCCAAATTGGCTGTTTTTTTTATAGTTCTATAGTTGTTTTTATAATGGTAATTTTATGTTTCCAAATGTATGAATTTTTTGGGTTTTGGCTGCCAATGCTCGATCCAGAGGGAGGTTGGCGGGGGCCTTGTCTATTTTCCGGGAAAATCTTGGGAGTCGATTTTTTAAAGAATCAACCTTCTGAGCGTATTTGGCGTATTTCACTAACGAAAATGTTGTATGCGACGTAATTAGCATAAAATTTCGTGAAACACGACTACTTACTGGTCGGCCGTATAACCGCTAATTTATTTAATAAAAAAATATGGAATTGAAATATATTAGCGTATAGTTTGTGCACACCTTTATAAGGTGACAACGACGATTCGAATCGAGCGATGAACGCACCCACCGCTGTCAAAATTTTTGTTGCAAGATGACAGCTGTAAATTTATTCGGTAAATTATTTTCGTAAATTTTTACACAATTTAACACCAAAATGAGCAGCGATTCGGACGAATTCTATGACGCCGAAGATAACACGCCCCATAAACACAGCAAGTAAGCGCCATATTACGATCGAGTGCTTTAAAAATGTTCGTTTTCATACCTTTTTTTTTCTGTCAGAAAGAACCTTAAAACGGCTGAAGACAAAGCCGGTGTTAAAGCGAATACAGCTCAGGCGAACGTGCAAACCGATGCTCCTATGGAAATCAAGGAAAAAAATGAGGAGAACTTCGAAAAAAACGTGAGTTGTTGACATTATTGTTAGTGCTGCCTATAATTTGCCCTGGCTGATGAATACCTATGAAGGAATATTATTTGAAGTAGATATAGGTAAAGTTGCATCATATCAGCCCCCAGCCAACATAGACCACTAATATAAATGGACTACTTGACAAACATTAAGAGTTGTCAACTACTACGGGTGAACCCGCCACCCCAGGAAGTTATAATGATATCAGATCAGTTTCTCTTCCACTGACTGAACGCAAAACTTAGGGACAAACACAGCCCACAATCTAGCTATGCCAACAAGCCCGTAAGGGTCCTACGCCTTACCGTAAAGCACTGGGATGTGAACCCAGCGAACCGACCTCGCTTCCTTACTAACAGATTTGAACGAATTCCTCCACTTGCAGTTTGGTCAAGGATTCGAGGTTGTTTGCGGGCCTATACCTGACAGAAGTGGTAATTTATATTCAATTTATCGCAGATATGTGATGGCACTAGCTGGACATTGATCACTTTCATTATTTATGTAATTCAGTAGATCTGCTCAGTGGCGGGAGCAAATGGGCCCTTGCTGAGTTGGCCACGAAGACCCATTTTGTTCGAGGTTGGTCCAACACCCATCCGGCGGCCGCCACGCATGAAGCTCCTGGACGATCTGCGCACCGTGCGGCGTAAGCCAACTGATTGTGCATTCTGACTAACAGTCGGGGGAGTCTGGAAGCTGTACTGTTTCCTATAGAGCGGGGGTGGTTGCTTACCTTACGGCGACTGCTCTTAGAACGACCATCGGCTACCCGATCCCGGGTGAACAGCCGGGCAAAGGATGCCGTGGTCCGCGATAGATTCTGTTTACACCGTTTCACCGCTGAGTAACATACCTGGTTATCTCGCGGATAAGGCGTTGGCCTCTTACGGACATGTGGCGAAGCTTGACGGTGGACTGTTTTGTCCAAGTCTTCTGCATTCACTTCACGGGAGATAGAACGACCAATCGTTAAAACTTCCTGAGGTGACGGGTTCACCCGTTGTAGTTGATAGCTCTATTTGCTCAGTGGCGTACGCGTGGCGTATTTGCCAGTGGCGTACGCGTGGCGTATTTGCTCAGTGGCCGTCACCCTTTGCCCATCCAGGTCGAATCGTTTCAAAGGATAGGCTACATCAGGTCTACAGCTACTCCATGCTTTTAGGTAGCATACGTCTCCAGACTCTGCCAGTTATTCACTGGATTGCGTAATCGTAGCTCACAGCCTATTACTCAAACCGCTCAGTTCCGCCCGAGGCGTTTCCCCGGATCCGCACGTCTGATCCCAACCACCTCCAACTGCAAGTTACAGCCATAGGTAGAGCTCACAGTGACCCTTCCAGGTTAAGTCCCTCTTCGAGGAGGCTACCGGATGGGAGTCGAACTGTGAGTCGGGCCAACCAAGGTAACACAAAGCAGGTCATCACCACCAAAGCTGCACGGAACTATTATGCCCGGGCCACACTAACGGGAAATGCCGTTAATAATGACGATGATGGGCTTTTTTGCTGCGGCCACACCTAAATTATCGCAATAATTAATGGAATTTTCTGTTAGTGTGGTTGTTAAGCTTCGCGTCGCAGGCTGGGAGGGGATCGTAAACCGCGGGAAATATGCATTTTTTTAATGTTTACCAAAAATGCCTAATTTTTAAAAATACCAGGGAGTCACGTCATTCATTAATCAATTACATCGAATTAATGTGACTCCCTGGTATAAAACTACAAAATTAAGCATTTTTGCTAAATATTAAAAAAAAAAAAACATTTCCTGCGGTTTACGATTCCCTCGCAGCCCGCGTCGTTAAGCTTGACAAGCATGCTTGATCGTCTAGAGAGCCCTTTAGACATCCAACAAACGTGCATTACACTTCCTCAGTCTTCGGCCGATTGTCAGAGTCTGACTCTTTCAGCAGTAAAAAAAATGGGCTGTGTCACCCCAAGACTTTCTTGGCAAGCTAACAACCCCCCCTCCCACGCATCAAGCCCCTCCTTTAAAACTTCCCCTAACCCCCTAATGCCCCCCCAATGCCTCCCCACCCCCAAACTTTTCCCAACCCCCTGCCCCCCCTCCTCCCCCACCCCCTTCAAACTCCTTTTGCATCCTAAGCACTTCAAGTCTCTAAGTCCAATATTTTGAGATTGAAGTATGACTAGCGCGCTCCCTGGTGGACCGATTTCAACCACAATCTTTTGAACTCTTGCCATGACCAAATGATGCCAGCATGCCAAATTTCAGCTCAATCGGATGAAGCGTTAGGGCGCTATCGAGGAGTAATATACACACACAGACACACAAAAGTGCGTTCACAATACTTTCCTTTGCCTAAAAAGTAAAAAAACACACTTTGCGCATATTCCCTACCCATCTCCATACAACGAAGCATGCTTTCCGTGCTTCATTTATGTAGCGTTGATTTTTACTACTACTTCTCACCTCTATTTCTATCTGTGAGTTATGATTTTATATTCTCTATGTTATGTTAAGATACTTTCAAAGTCTATTGGCCCACCACATTGGGACGGCATTTGTCACAAAGGACTTTTCCTTAATATACTATTTGTAACTTTATCTATGATTTATATGTCATTTGCAGAGAAGATTTTTTTACTATATTTATTTCAACATGCTACCACCATACAGCGACAGTGATAATATTACCTTCCAGTGGATAGGCTTCCAATACCTTGCCTAATAATTTCCCTCTTTTTATATACTTCCTCAATGAAACAAATCTTCTCCAATTAATAATCCATATATTAACCCAAATGCATATATTAACAATTAACTTTATAAATTCTTCTATTTTAGTTTAAGTACTACTATTGTGAATTATATTTATTATAATGAGCGCCTAATTCACCACAAATATTTACAATTTCTTCTTGAGTTATTTTCGATCGATCATTTGTCGATGACAACAATGGCTGCGTTCAGTCGATTGTTAATAAAATAATATTAATAATGATAATGCATGAGTTTAAATCTCCGCCGTGAAATTCGACAATTAGATTCTAATCCCTTATTTACTTAAATATGTTCAATGTCTATTTATATTGAAACATGAATCGTAATGTTACATACAACAATAAAATTACTTATAACTAACATACTGTCAACTAGTCGATGGCGTTCCAGTGATATAATGAATTTAAATGACCGCAGTCGCTAATGCCCGATATAAACTACGACCTGGTTACCATTCAGTCCACTGAATGTCCATATGGTTTTCGTTCTATTATTTCTATTAATACTATTCCCTCCCCGTTATCCGTGAAACCCCATCGATCAGTCAAAACAAAAAACCTTAATATAATCTACAATTTTCCTTATCTTTAATTTTATTCTAACATTCAGTATAATTCGAATGTTTCCTTAACTAGTTTCCAAATTAAGAGCACATTTATATAATGCTGGTGTCTGAATCGATGGAGTTAGAAAGGCTAACTCTCTTCCAAATTAAATGAGAGTCTGTCTAGAGGTTTACCTCGTAGAATTATCAACGACTCTTCCTGTCAATCGATGTTAAATGCCTCATTTTTAGTTAACGTGCAAATATGTAGAAATCACGCATTTACGTTACTACTACTTATCATTTCTAATAATTTCCAACAAACCCCCCAAAACTCTAATATTTATAACCCCAAAAAATATACAACAATGACAATATTGGTTGCTAGCTTCGGCCCAAATAATTAAATAACGCCAGCTTCGGCAAAATAAACTTACATATTTTTAGTACATCTTTGCCGACAATGACTCTCGGCTATACTTCCCGTATTTACAGCTGCATTGCACAATTATGCACTTATAACTAAATGTCAATCTTCGATGTGTTGTTGCATTCCTAGAAATCTGCCATACCACGACGAATGCCTTTTTAGAAACCCCAACCTCTTCGCTATCGTACTGCAATTCCAAGCCGTTACTGCGTTCTCGTCAATGTTAATTGTATTTCACCGCCATGTTATGCACCTCCGAAGAACGCTCGCAATGTTGTGACATATTGATCTGACTTTGCCTCGTCGCCATCTTTGATATAATTTCCGTATTGCAACCCGACGAAATCTCGTACTTCTATTTTATTTGAAATGTTGGATTTTTACATGCCAACTCGCGTAGCTCTCTCGATTCACATTTTTAGCACTGGATTTTCAATTATTTGTTCGTTTTTAGTGTCTTTGTAAAAAAACGCCTCAATGACGAGTGCGATAAAGCGTTTCTGTGATGTACGATCTGCACACTTTATACGAATTTAAATGAACTGGGCACTAAGATGCTTCACAGCATCTCAGTGCCCTTATTTTAAACTGTTTTATCCTCACATCTGAGCCCCAAGATATACTTTTCTTTCCCAAACTTTCGCAGCTTTAGTGCGTGCAACTAAAATTTCTTAATGGATGCCGGAAGCAACACGTCCATCCCTTTTATAACACCCCTATCGATATGACCTTTTTTCAATAATTTAACCCACAACTATTGACTAATCAATCACAAAACGATCTGATTTATCTATTTTTTCGTTAATTAATGCTCTGCTACATTGCTAACAAGCGAATTTCTTAACGATAATTCGTGCTTCTACTTCTACATATGATTTTAAGTATTTATTTTACGTATTATGAGAAATTGATGTTTCATATTCGGCGGGAAATCTTCATACTTTGACTTAATCTTGCCGCCTTTCTTTCGCGTCGTTTCCGCTTTCGCATTTGAAAGCGAAATAATATAACTATTTTATTTCAATTTTATTTATTGATAGTATTTTTATCTAGTAATTCCTCTATTTTAATTAAGTGTTTCTAAATTTCCTCATTTTAACTATTAAATTTTATTTTGACTGGCAATTATTTGGTGAAAAATTCTTTTAATTTCATTAATTCGGCTTTCTTCCATCGATGTCGATTATGTTTTCCAATTTCTCTTAATAATAAATTAAATGTTCTTCAAATGACTTTATCAATATTGCTATTAATTCTCCCATAATTCCTACTATTTAATGAACCCCTTTTTATATTTCTTTGAAAAACCAATCGGTCGACTTTTTAAGACCATAAACATGCTTCTATTGTCTATTTGTCAATTGTTGAATTTTACGTCAATTTTTTCGTAAAAATCTCAAAATATGCTAATTTCTTGCCAAATATTCCTGATTGTCTATTTTTAAACCCCTAATGATGTCCTTAACTCTCAAAACTATTCAAAACCCTTTATTTATGTAACGTTGACACTGCGCTCTATAGTTTAGCAAGTGACATTCTTCATCTGTCCGTTTTAGTTCCTAATTAAATCACTAGATGTCACTATGATCATTTTTTAAGTACAATTTAATTTTAAAATTTCGAATAATCTATTTTGCGTTTAGCTTAGAGCTGCTAAGCGATCATGTGATGATTTTCAGATCATTACAATACCCCCTCCCAAAATCTCTGCTTGCCCTCAAGCAATCATATCACATATCTTTCTTGTGATCTGTTCAATCTCCAACCGCTTATTCATGATGTTTGTAATATAATATTAATGTTAATAATTTTATAGAAATAACTATGTAACTCCTCCGATATGTTTGTACTATAATGTCAATGATAATAGTTTATGTTTAATTCACGTACCTTTACGATATGTTTTGTGCTATATGTTAATTATAATATTTTGCGTTTAATTCACGTGCCTTTACGATATGTTTTGTACTATAATGTTACGATAATATTTTACTTTTAATTCTCGTACCCTTACGATATGTTTTGTGCTATATGTTAATTATAATATTTTACGTTTAATTCACGTACCTTTACGATATGTTTTGTACTATAATGTTATGATAATATTTTACTTTTAATTCACGTACCCTTATGATATGTTTGTGGCTTGTCTTCCCTCTTCAAGTCTACAATTTCCTATCTTGTTTCTATATACTATCAATCTCCTAACCCAGATCTTTTAATGATAATAATTTTTAATATAATTTCTAACTTTCTTCTCTATATCTCACCTCAATAATATCATACCTATAATAATAATAATGAAGAAGATTCCAAACACTCCTGTTGCAAATTTTAAAATTTATATAATATATTCCAACTTCTCCTCCTCTCTTTCGCTTCAACATGCGTCCGCTCAATTAGGAAATAAACCCGAGTCCTCGACCATGTCTCCACCTACTTATTCTGTTCTATCGACCAATCTATAAATAATCTCAATACATTAATATAATAGTTATAATATTTCTCTCCGTTGCAACATTTAATATTTTAAATATAATATATTCCAGCTCCTCCTTCTCTTTTTCGCTTCAACATGCGTCCGCTCAATTAGGATAAACCCGAGTCCTCGACCATCTATAAATAATCTCAATACGTCAATATAATAATTATAATATTTCTCTCCGTTGCAAAATTTAAATTGATTCCGTCTATTTATTCTCCGTTCACCCACTCCGCTCAATTAGGATTTCTCCCGAGTCCTCGATGGTGAACATTTTAACTGTCTACTCTTCAAAAAAAATATAGTTTGAATATGCCTAAGTCAGAACAATGCACTTGAACAGGCTCTGGTCGTCCCTTAATGTTCTAGATTTTTTTTAAAAATCGTGACATTGTCCCAACCAGTCGCATAGTAAGTTTTTATTTAATATAGTATGCTATTTCACGCTGGGCTTGTCCTTCTGCTATTTACTTAGACACAATCTCAAGTTAGATAACCTGACGATTGTTAATAGGTTCTTCACTAGTCTATTGTTTGTGATTTTAACGTACACTGTAAATGGTTTCTAACTCTCATTCGTTATTTCAGAATTTGGAAACTGAATTTATCCTTACACTGCCTTGTATACATCACACGTTCACAGCACCTTTCATTCTAACTTCATACCAAAATCAATCCCCTCCTTCATCATAACTTATGTTGGTTTACTAATTAACAAATGTATTTATCGTCCTTCTTCTCTCACCCTCCTGGATCGCTACTATTTATCTCCTTCATAACATAAACTAAATCAATATCCGGCCTATTCCAATTTCGCAACCCCATAATAACCCCCCTGGTGCATGTAACCATAATGCCACCGTAATAATAATAATCCCATTGGGTATCTGAGCTCCTCCCTGTCGAATCTAGACCATATCCGACTCTGGGTGTCAACTCGTCCAAAAGCGTAGACCTGATCAGGGTCACGCGTTGAGGTGCGACCTCAACCTTGCCGAGACCTCGATATATACTCCCTCGCAAGTTACCAAATACAAAACAAAACATGGACCCGAGCAGTGGCTCCAACTCCGAAGACCGCCCACTTCAGATAAAAATTCCCATAATATTATAGTCGCTCTAAAAATTAGCGCTATTTTTCGATTCTAACTTCTTCATCCCGCTCTAAAATAGCGAGACGTCGACAATACCACCAAATATTCTATACCAAATAACAATATTAATATGACTCTTCATTCATCTTATAGTCGCTTCCTATATAGCACTATAACTCAATTCCAAAAATATATTATATTTTATAATAATTATAATAATGATTTTAATCTGGCCCTATACAGTCTCAATAATATAACGATCAACCAACTTTATCAATAACAATAATCCATCGACTTTACTAATAATACTTTGGAATCTTCTCTCCAATATAATAATCGTATCCCGATACTGCTTTGCCATTTAGTTCTTACAAACAAAAAACTTATTACACTAATGAGATTCCTAATCGTGTTCGCTTGTATTTCTTCGCTTTAGGTAGGAATGATTGGACAACAAGTTGTAGGTGATTAGGATAGGATTTAGGATAAGATAGGATAGGATATGAAAGGAATACTTGTTGCTTAAAACGAAGAGATTCAAACAACACAACGCTCTCCTTGTTATAACTCTTTTCCCAATTTTGCAAAACAATATCACTCCCCTAGATACCCAAATGAAAAAAACTGTCAGCTTATTAACAATATTTTACAACCCAACGATTTCACGAGGTGCATTCTTCCATACATATACGTATCAAATGGATAATATGTTTAGTAAAATGTAACTGTATGCTATATATATACGCAAAATAATGTGTGATTCTAATGTGAAAAAATTAAACTATACTGCTCAACTAAACGTGTAAGCTAATATGTATTGTAATTAAAATATTTCTGATTTATTGTATACTGCTTTTGGTGTATGGCATTAATGATTTGTTGCTATTAAGACTTTGGTAATGGAATAGAAATAAGGAATGTGATAGGATAGGTAGTGTATGATAGAATGGTAGGATAGGAATGGTGATAGGATGATGGATAGGATGGTAGGATAGGAATGGTGATAGGATGATGGATAGGATAATATCTATTACTAGTAAGGAACAGGAAAATGATATTATCTGTAATGTAATTTATAACTTGAAAAATGATGAAATCCAATGTTTGATATATCGTGTTAAAATAATTTATTATCTTAGTATAATAATACAATACATACACAAGAACACACACCCCGCTACAATCAATAACTCTGATATTCAAAATAATCTGCCGGTTATTCTCTCAATAAAATAATAATAACCGCCATGACAGCCAATATAATAATATTATAATGCTATGACAACCACAAAACATACCATCAACAAAACCGTGAGTTTTTTTTTATACTCCCCATAATTTATTGAGCTTCTACAACTAATCACTCAACCGATAGAATCGTAAGGTTCTTTAATCACCCCTTACTAATTTTTACCTTATCTTTTATATGGCATCGCCCTATGGCTTTACCTTCCGATTTTATATATAAGTAAGTATTTTAAGTATGTATTTACTAAGTATGTATTTTAAACGTCGACAAATGTTCTCATATTTGATATCTATGTCTAATTCTCCTATAATATTCTGTATCGTACCATCCGCCGACATCAATTGTATATTATTGCATTTGTTATCAAACGCACAACCCTGAAATAATGTTATATATTTTCTCCCTATTATATTAACAGAAGATCCTGTATCTACTAATGCTTTTAATTTAAAATTATTTAACCTTACATAAATATAAGGTCTATGATCCATATCATTACTATTTAGGGTATTATTAAAAATGCGAACCGACGACCCCCTCCCAGCCATCGAGTTCTCTATTCGTTTTTAATTAATTAATTTTATTTTTTATTTAAACGAATTTATTTTATTTTATTTTATTATTGATTAAACGAATTTAATTAATTTATTTTATTTTGATTCAGAACTAATTCAATTTATTTTATTTTTAATTAAACGAATTTAATTTATTATATTTTATTCAAAGCAAAAGATTGACGATTGCTATCGTGCCAAAGGTTATTATCCGCGGCGTCCTGATTACAATTATTTTAATTTATTTTAATTCCAGCCTAATTCTTAATAAAATCTATTTCCAATCAAATTTGTTTATTTTATTTTTAAACTATTCTTATTCCCGAGGTACTATTTTAATCACCGATTCAATTACGACGATTGCAGTCAATATGTGTACATAATGTACAATAAACGTTAAATTATGTATATAGGCAGATTTCCAGAAACAACACACATATACAATATATCAACAATTCGCAATGCTAAATATACAGTTATATCACACGATTCATGTTTCTATATTTTTTATTTATTAAATGCCCAAATTACGATCGATCGAATAATTTACTATTTATTTTATTTAGAATCTATCAAGGCCCCACACGTTGGGACGCCATTGTAGAGAGTTGGTTTTTTTTACTCATTAGGCCCCACCAGTTGGGTGCCATTGTAGAGAGTTGCTTTTTCCTATATCTCTATCTTTAAAATTGTAAGTTATACTTTTGATCCCCTTACTTCACTACCATATCAGCGACAGTGATAATATTACCTTCCAGTGGATAGGCTTCCAATACCTTGCCTAATAATTTCCCTCTTTTTATATACTTCCTCAATGAAACAAATCTTCTCCAATTAATAATCCATATATTAACCCAAATGCATATATTAACAATTAACTTTATAAATTCTTCTATTTTAGTTTAAGTACTACTATTGTGAATTATATTTATTATAATGAGCGCCTAATTCACCACAAATATTTACAATTTCTTCTTGAGTTATTTTCGATCGATCATTTGTCGATGACAACAATGGCTGCGTTCAGTCGATTGTTAATAAAATAATATTAATAATGATAATGCATGAGTTTAAATCTCCGCCGTGAAATTCGACAATTAGATTCTAATCCCTTATTTACTTAAATATGTTCAATGTCTATTTATATTGAAACATGAATCGTAATGTTACATACAACAATAAAATTACTTATAACTAACATACTGTCAACTAGTCGATGGCGTTCCAGTGATATAATGAATTTAAATGACCGCAGTCGCTAATGCCCGATATAAACTACGACCTGGTTACCATTCAGTCCACTGAATGTCCATATGGTTTTCGTTCTATTATTTCTATTAATACTATTCCCTCCCCGTTATCCGTGAAACCCCATCGATCAGTCAAAACAAAAAACCTTAATATAATCTACAATTTTCCTTATCTTTAATTTTATTCTAACATTCAGTATAATTCGAATGTTTCCTTAACTAGTTTCCAAATTAAGAGCACATTTATATAATGCTGGTGTCTGAATCGATGGAGTTAGAAAGGCTAACTCTCTTCCAAATTAAATGAGAGTCTGTCTAGAGGTTTACCTCGTAGAATTATCAACGACTCTTCCTGTCAATCGATGTTAAATGCCTCATTTTTAGTTAACGTGCAAATATGTAGAAATCACGCATTTACGTTACTACTACTTATCATTTCTAATAATTTCCAACAAACCCCCCAAAACTCTAATATTTATAACCCCAAAAAATATACAACAATGACAATATTGGTTGCTAGCTTCGGCCCAAATAATTAAATAACGCCAGCTTCGGCAAAATAAACTTACATATTTTTAGTACATCTTTGCCGACAATGACTCTCGGCTATACTTCCCGTATTTACAGCTGCATTGCACAATTATGCACTTATAACTAAATGTCAATCTTCGATGTGTTGTTGCATTCCTAGAAATCTGCCATACCACGACGAATGCCTTTTTAGAAACCCCAACCTCTTCGCTATCGTACTGCAATTCCAAGCCGTTACTGCGTTCTCGTCAATGTTAATTGTATTTCACCGCCATGTTATGCACCTCCGAAGAACGCTCGCAATGTTGTGACATATTGATCTGACTTTGCCTCGTCGCCATCTTTGATATAATTTCCGTATTGCAACCCGACGAAATCTCGTACTTCTATTTTATTTGAAATGTTGGATTTTTACATGCCAACTCGCGTAGCTCTCTCGATTCACATTTTTAGCACTGGATTTTCAATTATTTGTTCGTTTTTAGTGTCTTTGTAAAAAAACGCCTCAATGACGAGTGCGATAAAGCGTTTCTGTGATGTACGATCTGCACACTTTATACGAATTTAAATGAACTGGGCACTAAGATGCTTCACAGCATCTCAGTGCCCTTATTTTAAACTGTTTTATCCTCACATCTGAGCCCCAAGATATACTTTTCTTTCCCAAACTTTCGCAGCTTTAGTGCGTGCAACTAAAATTTCTTAATGGATGCCGGAAGCAACACGTCCATCCCTTTTATAACACCCCTATCGATATGACCTTTTTTCAATAATTTAACCCACAACTATTGACTAATCAATCACAAAACGATCTGATTTATCTATTTTTTCGTTAATTAATGCTCTGCTACATTGCTAACAAGCGAATTTCTTAACGATAATTCGTGCTTCTACTTCTACATATGATTTTAAGTATTTATTTTACGTATTATGAGAAATTGATGTTTCATATTCGGCGGGAAATCTTCATACTTTGACTTAATCTTGCCGCCTTTCTTTCGCGTCGTTTCCGCTTTCGCATTTGAAAGCGAAATAATATAACTATTTTATTTCAATTTTATTTATTGATAGTATTTTTATCTAGTAATTCCTCTATTTTAATTAAGTGTTTCTAAATTTCCTCATTTTAACTATTAAATTTTATTTTGACTGGCAATTATTTGGTGAAAAATTCTTTTAATTTCATTAATTCGGCTTTCTTCCATCGATGTCGATTATGTTTTCCAATTTCTCTTAATAATAAATTAAATGTTCTTCAAATGACTTTATCAATATTGCTATTAATTCTCCCATAATTCCTACTATTTAATGAACCCCTTTTTATATTTCTTTGAAAAACCAATCGGTCGACTTTTTAAGACCATAAACATGCTTCTATTGTCTATTTGTCAATTGTTGAATTTTACGTCAATTTTTTCGTAAAAATCTCAAAATATGCTAATTTCTTGCCAAATATTCCTGATTGTCTATTTTTAAACCCCTAATGATGTCCTTAACTCTCAAAACTATTCAAAACCCTTTATTTATGTAACGTTGACACTGCGCTCTATAGTTTAGCAAGTGACATTCTTCATCTGTCCGTTTTAGTTCCTAATTAAATCACTAGATGTCACTATGATCATTTTTTAAGTACAATTTAATTTTAAAATTTCGAATAATCTATTTTGCGTTTAGCTTAGAGCTGCTAAGCGATCATGTGATGATTTTCAGATCATTACATTTCTTTAAGGGAAAAAAAACGACGCTTTTTCAATAGACTACTTAAATTGACTAATTTGAAGCCGCCTACACATTTATTTATTTATTTATTTATTTATTTATTTATTTCATTAGCAGATCAACTTAACAGTTTATACCAATCCGTTGATATGCAATATACACATAAATTTAAAAAATAATAGAATTCTTACAAGTACATACACAACATGTTTAAATAAGCATTAAATACAAATAAGGCATTAATCATGTTAAAAAACTTACAAACTTACGGTACAAAAAGAGTGAAAACAATTTATTTTATTCTGACATAAACAAGTAGCGCAATGCCCACACCTTGAAGAGATGCGGGCTCGCTGTAAAAATATCAAAGTCTGCCGCTGTCGAACATAGCGCATTTATGTGACGCAAAGCACGGGTAAGCAGACTCCATCGACTTAGGTTGGTGCACGAGGACGGCTCCGCAAATAGATTATGAGTGCGAGCACGATTATAATTGTCCGGAACAAAGAGACAAACCTTCGCTAGCATGCTAGGATTATCAACTCTTCCCCGGATCAGCTTGAAAACGTAGGCCATGGCGAGCATTTCTCTACGCAACTTAAGAGAGTTATAGCCCACCATGCCTAGTAGAAAATATCGATGTTGACATATTTTGGTTTTTGCTAGGTTATGGAAGGACGTAAGAAGTTTCGCGAGCTGCGTCAGCTGATGCAGACAGACGACGATGACGGAGGTCAGACAAATCATTCGACACCGGAATCACAAAATAGCTCAGTGGAAGGCGTGTTCCCTGCTATTACCAAGGCACCACATCCGTTCAGGTATTATTTATCGGAATGGTAAAGAGAATAGGAGCAAATCAGCCACAGCCACAATATGATTTTTTTTAAATACACTTTAATTTTGTGTACTATGTTGCCGCATGAATAAATAAAATACAAACGGAGCTGCCATGGAATTCACCGACCAAAAATCGGGCCCATCATATGTATATTTTTTTTGTTTTTTTTACACTTCTAGGAGGTGAAGGGTGGATTTCGGACTGATGGCCGGCGGTGGTAGGTTTAGGACAGCTGTCTTGCCACATGTGAGCGTTCACCTTACCACCCATTCACATTTGAGATGCAGAGATCGCGTTTTTAGATAATTATTACAAAAGCAAAAGTGTATCACAAAAGCGAATACTGAATACTGAATACTGAATATTCATTTACCACTTTATTGCTGAGGAAATGTTTTTTTTTTAGATTTGAATGGAATGATTCACGCTGGAGTTTCAAATGTTGCCCACTCCGATATGTGTTTTATTTTATTTTATTTTATTTTCTTCTAGTGTTGGTGTTCATGGTGTAGATAGTCAGCAACCCGGGAACAGAACAGTATACAGTCAGGATCTTATATCTCTAGATTAAGTCACCATTGCTCCAGAGTAGCCAAACTGAAAGCCACCAATTTTTCCTCGTATGTTAGATGTTTTAAGTTAAAAGGCATTTTAGTCACTCTTTTTGCTGGACCTTCTCTAGAAGATCGGCATCCTTCCAGCAATGTCCAAGAAAATATTCAACCACTTATTGAAGAAATTTTACCCAATAGGGGGCTTTTATATCGAAATTAGATGTATGTACAGACACAATGCCATATAAAAGCCAAATTTAGTCAAAAATTGTAAATAATTAAAAGCCAATAATAGTCGGAAGTTAAATACCTTTATTGTTTAAAAAACTGTAAAAAAGTAAGGATAGGTAGGAATGTATGTGAAAATAACCATCTCTGGCAGAATATTGCATGTGATTCCTTGCAAGTAAATATTTGAAGGCAACAAGACCATACACTTTCTTGTATCACATACACATTTCATAGGGTTAATTCTAAGAGATTGTCAAAAGGAAAAAAAACCATCCATCGGGAAACATTTACAATAAACTATTAATTAAATAAATAGATAATCTGCTAAATGCTCACATATATTTTAGTTTTTTTTAATATCAGTCTTTAGCTGCTCTTAATTTTTTAACAAGTTGTCGAGGGGAAATTTACAGAGACTTTAGAGATAGGAGGAATCCCTTGGTTCCGCAGAACTCAGTTTAGGTATCGCCGACTTAGGAACTCCCATCATTTTACCTCAGGTTGTTACTACTTGAAGATCAACTACAATTTTACTGCTTAATCTTAAGTTTTTCGAGCGGCCTCTAATCATAATCGTATAGTATATTGTACGACGTAATAAAACTTTAAAACGAATGTATTTCCTATACTTTAAAGAATAATCGAGCACGATGCCATGAGCCTTCAGAGCATGACCTCCCTCGGAAGAATCGGCAGGATCCTCGGCGGCTCCGTCGAATCATCCACGGCTAACGCCGGAAAAGAACCCATCTCCAATCCGTCGGCTAGCTCCCGGGAACCGTCTGGAAAGCTAGATGTGAAACCGTCAACATCGCAACCCCAGGGTCAGATACCGATGCAAGAGCCGGATGTGATAGCCAGCACGAAAGCCAACAGCCTCAAGCATTCCAGGACGTTGGACTCCAGCCAATCCATCATGACCATGTCGGACAGTGGGTCGGGCCTTACGAATAGTGGCGAGGAGAATTTACCCGTGGCGCCACCTAGACGTAGAAAAAAAGGTAGGTCTAATCATTTTATACATAAAGGTAGCGAACGCAGTGCACAGAGTGCATTTAATGCACTGCTATAAAACACCGAGTGCAGTAAATGCAGTGTTATTATTCAGTAGGTAAATGTTGCGTACCGCTGGCTTAGAGAATTGATGTTTACGTTGTAGTATTGCAACTGTCGTCCACGCTGTTGCAACATTGCTACAAACTGCTGTTGCAACATCGCCGAGACGTCGAATACTAAAAACATCATGCAGTAAATCCGTTTTAGTCTTGTTTATAATGTCGAACGACAGCAATGGTCATCGATTTCATATATTCTTATATATGATGGACCTACTAAATTAAAATCTCAAAAATGGGATGAATAAAAAGTTTTTTTTTATATTTGTTTTTTTATTTTATTTGTTAATGCATTATAAGCCATGGCATGAGGAGGAAGTGGGTAACTTAAAAATTGACATGCGCAAGTTGTATGGGCAGCGGGGATACAGTAGAACCTCTTATAAGGAGCACCTCTCATAACGAGTAATTTGCGGTAATTCCTCATAACAAGTATTCGCACCTAACAAGTATGGGAAAAATTGTTTCGCTGAATGAGTATTTTGCTTAACGAGTAAGAGTCTGGAACGAATTATGCTCGTTATGAGAGGTTCCACTGTATTTGCATCTCTTTCCATTTTACTAGCATTATGAAGGATACCGTCTAGTATGCTTGTGGTCTTTTAGTGTTACATTATTACATTGTACAGGGTTACATTATTTTTAATAATCTATTATGGGTTATGTTTGTTTAATTACGAGGATAAAGTGATAAGTTCTCGACCTGACACAGAGGTGGCGTTCCAATAAGCATTTTTTTTGTTTTCTGCCTGTGTGCCATTAGTTCGTATGACAAGTTTTACTTGTTCTCTCATGTAGTTTTTTTATACGAATTTTTGCAGCAGACGTCTTGCGTGTTTTTCATTAAAAGGGCTAAATTAGAATATCGGGCGGGCATAACATTCTTCGTTTTGACTGGATTAATCCCTAAGGAACTTCATCCGAAGTTGACAAAAGTTTACGGGACTCTGCTCCTTCCATGTCAACCGTTAAAAATTGGGCAGCTGAATTAAAATATGATCGCACGTCTCTCGAAGATGATCCACAAGACAGAAGGCCAAGAACTGCTACCTCACCGGAAACCATTGAAAAATTGCATGATATCGTTTTGGTGTGCGAGTGATATGCGAATGAAGGTGAGTGAGATAGCTGAGGCTGTGGGGATATCAGAAGAAAGGGTACAAAATATCTTGCACAAAGAATTAGGGATGCGAAAGCTATGCGCAATATGGGTGCCGCATTTGCTGAATGCCGATTTTTGCAGCAATGATTGAACCGATTCAATAGGGATCTGATCGATTTTGTCAGGCGATTTGTCCCCATGAATGATACATGGGTCAGCGAAACGCTCAACGAAACAGCAGTCCGAGCAGTGGGTGGAAGCCGGTGGTTCAGCACCAAAGAAAGCGAAGTCAATTGCATCTGCCAAAATGGTCATAGCCAGCTTGTTTTGGGATACAAAAGGGATCCTGTTAATTGGTTACCTTGAAAAAGGCAGAATAATTACGGGCCAATACTACTCCAACCTCCGTGACCAGCTGGATGCCAAAATTTGCGAGAAGAGGCCTGGCTTGAGAAAGAAAAAATCATCTTTCACCAGGACAACGCACAATGCCTACAACTACCATCGAAAGCTGCTGGATTTCATGCACGATTTGTTCGTCCACACCCCTGCCTCCTATTCTCATGATTTGTCACCCTCAGACTTCCATCTGTTCCCAAACTTGAAGAAATTTGTTTCTGGAAAGCTCTTTGCGTCCAATGAAGAAGTTGAGAGAGCCGTAGATGAATATTTTTATAGCCTTCCAGACTCTCACTTCCGGGAAGGAATACTGATGTTGGAGATACGCTGGACCAAGTGTGTTGGAAGTCATGGGAGATTATGTAGAAAAATAAATTCATTTTTCAACTTAAAATTGCAGTCTCATTGTCAGGCTGAAAACTTTTCATGTTACCCTCGTATTACTGTATTCATTGTATTGTCCACCCTAGAATGGGTTAGTCCCAGTTGGGTGACAGAATAAAAAAAGCATGAGGTTAAGGTTTTGCCATTCCTGTTATTTTTTTAATCAAAACAATGTTTTATAGAAATTAATTTGTTGGAGACTCGGTCCAACATACCCACAACAAAAAAGTAATTTCTGTAGAATCGAAACCGCAAATACGCTCGAATATACACGAGCCAGCTGCAATTGATTTCCAACTAAATTCGGCATTTTATGCACAGTCAAATGATGACAAATGTCATTTCTTCCGATCGATACGAATTGACACACTTATTTCTCACCCCACTCACAACTATTGCATCACTGCACACGATATAAAACGCAGTACATTTCGATCGATCAATATCATTCCCTTGGTGGACAGTTACCGCGGCTACACATCATTCCCCTGTTGGGCAGTTATCGCGACTACACTTCGTTATCACGATCGTCAAGCCTCGCTCCTCGACTACACACTTCGGACACACTACCACGGTTTCACCTCGCGCCCACACTACCTACACAACGGCGAAATATCAATCAAGGCGTTACGAACTGGCAACCTACTACAGACCTTCTGAATAAATACTTCAACTTCAACTACAACGACTTTCAATAACGGAGAAAACTTCTTGATGAGAACCACCCTTCGCTCACAATCAATTGGAGTCAAGTGAAGGGTGGCCACTCTCACAAATTCTTAAATAATAATAATAATAATCATCATAGCTTACTTTATAGTATTTACATAATATGCATAATATTATTGTCATTATTTTCTCAGCTAAAGTATCGACGTCTCAGTCAATGTGCTCTCCAGATTCCGACAGTGTTGGATCGATGACACAAATGGATAAAAAGCTTGACTTGCCGTTAAAACCACCACCGCTTCAGAATTTATATATACAGGTATTATTACACTATTACATACTTAGGCCTAAATTTCAACCTACAAGAAAGGATTGAGCGAGAGTCGAGCAGCTGAATCTATAATTCCAAAATTTATTCACTTTGGTCTTTCATACACTGAAAATTCGGCAATAATTATATATCAGTCAAATGAAACATTTGGTTTTGAAATAATTCCGTAAAAGCTGGAAATGATTAAATTTTTCTTTGGGAATCCCAAAACAGTAATATGAGCTTGCGACGGTTTATGAGTAGAGCGTTAGAAACTATAGCCAAAAAACAGAAGTTTTGGCACTTTTTCGGTTTTTCACTTATAAATTCTCAACGGTTCTTCCTATTTAAAAATGTTGTGAATATAAATTGTAGATCATAAAATTATGCATCCAATGATCTAGTAGATGTTAAATTCGGTTTTGCCGTTTGGTCATAATCGGCAGTCGAAAAGAGGTAAATTTTATCATTTTGACTCAAAAGTGTGTTATGCTCATTCCATGTACTTAAGACGATGGGGAAATTTCTCTATCTTTGACTGACGATTACGGGCATACTACTAAAACAAATTTAATCTTTGAGAGTGTCATTAAATGTGGAATTTTATGCACTAGAATTCCTGTTTATACATTTTTTAGATAGGAAGTACCGTTCAGAATTTATAATAAGAAAACTGAAAAGAGTGCTTTTATTTAGGGTTTTTGGCCACATAGCATTTAACACTCCTGTCAGAAACCTTCACAAATTTACATCACTATTATTTGGGAATCCTAAAGTTAAATAAAATAATTTCCAGCTTTGTCGGAATGACTTCAAAGCATGGCCCTTTTTTGGTCTAATTTAAATCTATTTCATGTGCTTTTTCATCAATAATTTCAAAAACTTTGACCAGGTTTTAATTATGCATAAATTTTGAATGAATACAAAATTTTACCTATAGAATTTGGCCTCAGCTACCGTTTACCCGTCCGTCTCTCAATTCAGTTTCTAGGAATCGCAAAGGACGTTGCTGGTTGCATCCTTAATTATTTGTTTTATTGCTATTGCAGTAATGGCTAAATTGAATAGAGTGCGAACGATCCTGACCTGACTATCGCTTGCCTCTTTCTCGTCCATTGTTAGTGTCGCAACCAGGTTCAATCAAACCACGAAATAAAACATGTCAAAACCAGGCAAAAGGCACACCTGGGTAAGATAAAATGTTAAAATTCGTAGAGCAAGGACAATAATAACGTCCGGGGTAGCAGCTATGTCGACATCGAAAACTAGACGCCGATATGTGCAAATGGAAAAACTTATTGACAACAAATCATAGGACAGCAGAAAGTACTGTTCTTAAGCCGGACCGACCATATTTCGTAATAATAAAACTTTTAGAAAATGTACCGACTCGACAACACTAAGGGAATCACTTATTCATAATATATTATAGAAACATAGTAGTAGTAGATGGAGTGGGGGGTTTGTTTCCAGCCCTTGATGTCACCTAGATCTTTAAGATCTTTTTTAACTACCCACTATGTGGTTAGGTCAGTGGTCAGCTAGTAGCCCAGTACTTCTCGCCCAGTCAAAGTAGATCACTGACCTTCAAGTTGGGCAGATCGCTAGGTTCGAGAAAGGCTCGTCCCAGTAAACTGTGTCTTTTAGCGGCGAGGCCTGGGCAGTGACTAACGATGTGTATGCTGTCTTCAGGTTCTTCGCCACATATTCGCCAGTCCTTGCTCTCGGTCAAGCCAAGGTTAAATAGATGTGCTCTAAGGGTCGTGTGTCCGGTGAGGAGACCGATAGTGGTTCTAAGGTTCTTCTTGCTCATGTCAAGTAGGGCCTTGGTTTTCTTTTGTAGTGGTTGCTCCATCATGGCTTTTGCCTGGTGACATCGGTATATTAAAAGGCATATTAAAAAATAGACATCAACGCCACCTACAAATTCACCACCCAACTATTAGTGGAGTAATTATAAATGTCAACGCACACGCACCAACCAGTAAAGTCATTCAAATTTAGCGGGCTAACGTTGAACCAATTACAGCCAAAGTCAACTGATAAAAGTGGGCCGTAAATGTGGAGGGGAAACACCCCTACATTTGTCTCGGCGAACGCCTTTGGTTGACGTTATGCTTGGATGAAGGTTGGCAAATTTCTCAAATGTTTAAATATCTGCATCGGCAGAGAAGCAGCCGGCCATATGCAAGCCCTTAGGACTCGTGACGTCGCTCGCTTTGATTTCAATTTTGTTCTAAGAGAAGCTGTTGTCTGTATTTTGTATGTAATACATTGACCACTTCACATAATGCTTAAAAAGATTTTTTTCAAAGAGTCAAAGAGAGATTTATTGATATAATTATATATTGCAGCCTCCATCGTTGACCGAGATCCTCAGCGTGAGCAGTTCTTTGCCGCTTCCTAGTCCAGCGAGCACCATTGAATCATTGACCCGTGAGTTCCAGAATTCGCTCGACCTGGAAAATGCCTCGCTTAATAAAGGTAATAGTTCTTGCTTATACTATTATTCTATAATAGTTCTAGCTTATAAAAAGTGATATTCTCTGCCAAGAGAAGGGTAGGCTGTCAGACGCCCGACGCAGGTTCCGTCCCGGTCGCTCTACTGTCACTAATCTGTCTGGACTCACGGATTACAAGGAGAAACTCTCGGTGCATATAAGCAGGTAGATGTGGCCTACTATGATTTCAGCAAAGCCTTGGAACGGATCGGCAAAGATGAACATATAGACATATTATACTAATGTGTGAGTGTATGATGGAATAACTCAGTGTGTGTATGTAAGTATTATCATTGATTAAATCAATGGTATTATATAAGTATGAATGTTTTGAATTTTGTTTGAATATTTATATAACCGAACGTCATACCAGTCAGCTCGCGGAAAAGCAATATCCTAAGTAAAATATCAGCATTCCTAGATACGGGGGTTTTTGTTCAGTTAGGTTTGCTATGAGCCAATGGCTATGGTTTTGACTTGTATTTCATGCACGATTTATTGTATATTTATTGTATACCGAATAGAATAGCCCTTCTTCTGTAAATCTTATTGTTTGCAATATAATAAAAATATAAAAAGAAGTATATTTTAAAAATAAGAGTCTTGAAAGGACAATGGGCAGTTTCGTACCCAGTTGTAACACTTTGAGACATATACCAAAGAAAACCTACTAAATATGTGACATTTCATTGTATGGCGGCTAAGCGGTAATCAATGACTGAACGAAGTTATAGCGTCTTGAAATAACCAGATATTATTTATTTTTACTTCGCGATTTGCAAACTTAAAATGCCTTTTGTTTAAATAATTCAGTTGTAAAAAAAATCCGAAGAAAATATATTTTTGTTTGTCACTATTTACTAAACATACATGAGGGTTATTCCGTTTGAGGTCATCTATCACCTTGCGCTCTTTGGACTGTCAATCATGGGACAACCTGTATAGAAAAAGAATATTAATAAGAATATAACAATATACTTATAACAATGTTTTCTAATTTTAATTTTCTCTTTTTATCTGTAAAAAAAGGAGATAAGAAATTAGAAACCTAAAGAAATGCTAGTAAATAAAGCAGTAATAATTAAAGGATAAATGATAATTATCTACATAGGCATTATAATAAATGTTTCTATAATAGGCATTATAATAAATATAATCAATTGTTTAACATAGTGCCTTTTCTATAGTCCCTTTGATCCAGGTCATCCTCACAATTTTGGATATCATCTCACCGTTGCCATCATTGTCCATTGCCATTTGAGCTTATTAGCCGTTTGCTGACTTCAGTAACTTTTGTGTGTTGGCATACATATTTGATACATATTCTGGCATGCGAGGAATTCCAGGCATCGATTGTTCCATGGCTCTTTGTGCTTGCCATCTTTAGTTTACGGACTAGCCCATTTTTAAATGTCCACGTTCCGTAAGAGTGTATGTGTTAGGTTTAACTTTAAAAAAACTGTTTTAGGTGTTACGGACAGTGGAGCTTCTGCAAAATCTAATACATCGAGGCCTTTAGCTGCTTCTGCTGTTGCTATTACCACTAGTTCATCTAGCATGCAAAATTCTCTTGATATACGAGCAGCTTTGAAAGGTAAGAAATACACGCTTTTCGCAAATGCATTTAAGATTTGGTGTTAAAGTTGAGGACGGGCTCTCTAGTGTTGTTGCGATTCTTCGGCCATATTACATGAAGATGGTGATGTCGAAGTGAAAGTGATAAAGTTTTAAAGAAATAAACAGTGTCTCTAATGACAACAACGGCATTGAAAAGGTGAAAATACATTTAACAGTTTAAAATAGATGTCACTTCGGACTCCAATCTTTAGACTGAAATCTTGTCTGCTATCCCGGAGGGCAAAGACAACCCTCTATAAGACCCTCCTCAATCTAGAATCCTCAAGCAAGTGAGGTAAGTCATAAAGTCTTTGCAAGTCTATTCTATTAAACGATTGCCGAATGCCCTACCTCTTTGTATTA
This sequence comes from Micropterix aruncella, assembly GCA_944548615.1. Classification (NCBI taxonomy): domain Eukaryota; kingdom Metazoa; phylum Arthropoda; class Insecta; order Lepidoptera; family Micropterigidae; genus Micropterix; species Micropterix aruncella. Next base: position 2,519,387 of record OX155959.1, read on the forward strand.
AACTCAAAGTGGCACAATCTTTTATTTTTACCAATAATTTACTGCGCTTATGGCTTACCCAGACGTGAATGAGGAGCTACTCAATTAACTGGAAAGGATTCAAAACGCAATTATTCGATTTGCTGTCTAGTTAGGAAAGTCGCAGAATCAATGTGTTTAAATAATTCTTATATATCGACGCTTGAATGGCGAAACTGACTAAGCGACATTGAGTAAACTTTACAGGAAAGTAATTTAAACCTTAAATATTTAGGTGATTTATTTTAATAATTTGAATAGCTAGCTATAAAAATAATATTTCTATGTCTCTTCATAATCATTTCAATCCAACAATTAGGTGAATTTAAAATCACATTCTTAAAATATTTTAACTTTAAATCATTTTCCTGTTAACCCCTCCTGTTGCGAGGTAAAAACTCGCCTATCACTTTTGCGCGCGACATATTCGGGCAAAAAATCGACGCGAGTCAACGGCCTTGAGAAAAACGATCATAACTTATAAACCACTAAACGGATTAAAAAAAGATATAGAGAAAAATGATCGCATTGAAATTTGACATATAAAACATTATAACCTTATCTCGTAAAACAATTAAGATAATAATGAATAAATATTACAAAATTGGCAAACTGAAAAAACTCGCCTATAAAATCATTTCGTTTTTTTTGTCACAAAATACGTAAAATATGCAAAAATTGTAAATACAGTTATGTTCTTTATTAAATGCTTTACCAAAACGATATTTTTTTTTTACTTATTTGCATACAAAAATATTTATTTATTCAGCCAAGAAAAATTTTATGTATTCTCGTAAAAAAAAATTTTTTTAATTTTTAATTTGTGACTACTTATGGTATTTTTTTATATGAAATTCTTTCAAAATAACTTTATTACTACATCACACTTCTTAGAAATCACACCAGAACTTTGAGCTTTGTCTGATATTATAGAAAAATCTAAAGTTTTGAGAGTTTCCGCGTCCGAACTTAATAATAAACTTTGAATGCTCATAATATAAAATTCGTTAGATTTTTTCAATTATATTGTCTTATCATAGACTTATTATATGTCTAATAACTAATTACTATACTCCAAAGAGTCACATTTCATCGAAAAACTATGGAAAATCGCACTTTATTCTCTCATAGTAATTATCAAAACAAGTTTCTTTGCGCGATTCATTTTACAAAACAAGATATAATTTTCAAAATACGCCTAATTATGTGATAACTTAGGATGTAAATGAAACAATACCTACTTATTTTGTTAGTAAATTAAAGCGACATTACGTCATATTTCGCAATATATCGGGATATTTCATGAACATTACAAAATAATAACAACCATTTTTTCGCGAGCCGTTTGTTGTCGCCGAAGTGTTTTCTTTAAAAATTCGTGAAAAACAGCAAATGGACTATCTCAATTGACTAATCCTAATGCCTAAACTACTTAAAAATGCAAATTACTCACTGTTATCCAGTAAACACTGCACTGTTATCCACAAAACACTGCACAAAACCACCATTCCGCGGAACTATACGCGGCCGCGGCGCTGGCCGATGGACTGCCGTTTTGACGTCTATGCTAACTTTTTAAATCGCCGTTCGATGTTTTCGCCGGTGGCCGCCGAATTAAAGATTATTTGGCCATATCGTTCCGTCGTCAGAAAGCATTAAGTACGACGATTCGAATCGTAAATTGCATTTTTCGCAGCGGCGAGCGCGATATCCAGTAGCGGATGTTTCGGATTTTAGGCGGCCGCCATACATGTCCCCAAATGGATGTTACGTGCTTAGCGGGTTAACTTTACTTAATGTCGCTTAGTCAGTTTTGTCTTTCAAGAGTCGAAATATTGTTGAATAAATAAATAAATATCGACCTTTCGTAGGCAAACGGAGTAGTTCCCTACTAGATGATGTCGGGATTTTCATATTCTTACTCTATTCTTTAACCCTTTGAGGACTATAAGTTTTGCCTTTGAGTATGGAAATGTCTAATCCATAAAACTGTTAAAAGGGCGATGTAAAAACATGTATGTCAAGTTTTGTGAAGATTGGTTCAATAGATTTTGTATAAATTGATGAGACTAATGTGTCCGTCCCTGTCGTCCGTAAGAGATATAAATAAATTTTATATATTATTAAATATTATTTTATTAATTTAATAAGCATCAGTACATACTAAAAAGAATAATTTCAAATTGAAAAAATTGGGATAAATATTTTATTTATTTATTTGAATTGTCATTTGGTCATTTTCGATGTTTAGGGAAAAAAAACAATATATTTTAAACATTAATTTATTTTCTTTGCCAATATTAAGATTTTGATGTCTCAATAATATGGAAAAAATATAATTTATAAATTATTCGTATTCCAGAATTTATAAAATGATTTTTGGTTATGGGACACTTATGTCCCATGGGTCCTTAAAGGGTTAATGTACTTCATTCAAACGTGCCTTTTTATTTGTATAATCTTCTGTCCGCTTTTATCCTATGACCAGTCACAAGCTGGCCAGTTACTGAACAGCCAAAATTTCTGTATATTTCTGTAGCATTCCTGTAAATATGATAGTGGTCAAATGTGAAAATTGTATTAGGTTATAAATAGGATAGAAAACGAATTTACCGCGTGAAATTTGTAGGACCCGACGTTTCGGTGACGTTGCAGCCGCCGTTGTCAAGGGTAAACTGAAGAGCTGTCAGTCCGTTGTTTTGCGGGTCCCGCAAAACAACGGACTGACAGCTCTTCAGTTTACCCTTGACAACGGCGGCTGCAACGTCACCGAAACGTCGGGTCCTACAAATTTCACGCGGTAAATTCGTTTTCTATCCTATTTATAATGTCAAACAACCGCGATAGTCTTCGATTTCATTGTATTAGGTTAAATTAGCATTAGAATAATTATGTAGAAGGACATAGGTATGTATAGTTATTGTAAATTAAGCTAGTTAATATTGGTAAAATATATACATAATATTGTTAGTTACCCATTGAAAAGTGGGGAGATGTGATATGTAATTTGTATTTTGCATGAATAAAGAAATTATAAGACACAAGTAAATATATTTAAAGGAATAAAAAACACGACTGCTGTTACAGAAAGTGAACTATTGTATTTAGAATTATTTTCATTACGGTTTTATTTTGAATTATTTGTGGTTTTTGTATTTACCCCTATAGATAGATGTATATTTCCGGAATGTACCCAATTAGACCTTTTATTTGACACTAGTTAGTTAGTTAGTTTATCTGGGCTTTTTACCGCACTTGGCCTCTTGATTGGGCCGTTGTGCATGGCTCATATTTTTATTTATGTTACTCCAGCCAACCCAGACTGTCCCAGAAGGTTAGCAGCCTGTTTGGGTTGCTACAGGCCTCCGGGACAGATGCTGGAGATTGTAGTATTCTTGCCCGTTGCTCTGCCACGCTCCTGCATTCCATGAGCACATGCTGTGGCGTTTCTTCTTCCTCCATGCATCCTCTGCATAGAGGGCAATCTATCACACCTATGGTAAACAGGTGTTTGTTTAGGGGACAGTGGCCTTTCATTGTACCTATGACTTTACGGATTTTGTCCCTTTTTAATCTGGTGAGGTTGCGGGCAAGTTTTTTAGACGCTTCCGGAACCGCATTGTTTGTTTGCCTACATCCTGCGTTTTTTCCATTCCGTAGGGTGTGTTTCGTTGGTGTTTCTGCGTAGCCATGTTTTTATTTGGGCCTCGGGGTATGGGCATCAAGCGTTCCGGTCCATATACTATTTTCTTTGATCCCCTTTTGGCCAGTTCGTCTGCCGCGTCGTTGCCCAGTGAGTCGCTGTGCCCTTTAATCCATTGCAAGGTCACTCTATTTGACCTTGCAATGGATTGAAGCGCATTGTGGCATTCCAGTACAAGGACAGAGGTTATAGTATTTTTTGCTGGCGCTTGTAGCACGGAGGCACTGTCGGAGACAAATTTCAAACTTAGATCTCCGACATCTTTGGCTGCAACTGCCTGTGCTGCTCTGGTGATGCCAATGCATTCTGCTTGGAAGATCGTATTTAAGTTGCCTAGGGTAGTTGATATTTTGATTTTTAGATCATTTGAGAAGACGCCGGCTCCGGTACCTTGATTGGTTTTAGAGCCATCTGACACTAAGCACGATATATTTTTGTTAATTTATTGACATTTAGACATTAAGACAACTACTAAATTGATATTTGAACAGTTAGGTACCTTATGACACTCAGGATGACATAACGGTTCTAACAATAACACACACTTCGAAATCAGTCCAAGAGTTAAGAGTTATGGTACAATAAAGAAATGTAAAACGTACATAGATGAACCCTGAACACATTACACTTTTTTTTTTGTTGGGCAGTCGTGTAAAAAAAAAACTGGAAAGCCAAAGCCCATGATAGGGTGGAACGGAAGAAAATTCTTGACAAAGCCAAGACTCACATTGAATTGTATTACTAATGAGGTTGTTGCCCAATATCAAAGGCAAAAGCTATTGAAAGCATGAAAGCTCTTCACTGTGATTATAGCATTAAATATTGTGTTAATGTGCTCATTGCCGTAATTGCCCGAAAGTGATAAGACTTTATCTAACTTGGTTCGTCTGATTCAGTAAAGATAACAAGATTAGATATACACACCCAATCTGATGTTACGGAATAGCGGTTGTGTTGTTTGTGCCTCGTTTGTAGGAATGTGCTTGTAACAATGTCGAGGGAAAACAGTAACGGCGAAAGCAGTCGTGATAGGTTGCCGTCATGCACGGTCAATAGCCCGGAGGGGGAGGACCTCCGCGGCCAATTAGAGCGGATAAACAAAGTGCTATCGCTATTAATGAGCAAGAATAGCATGATACTGTCGACGGTGCTCGACAGTAAAAACGACTTGATGGACGTCCGACAGCAAATTTACGTCGATCGAGCTCGTCGGGAGTCAGGGATGGATATTTCCGGATCGGAAGATATGTCGTTGGAATCGTCGTACAACCCACCAGTAAAACAGTACAAGTTTAAGCGACTGTCGAATTTCGCTAGACAAGACTATTTAAAACCGCGGCCGCCGCTGCACACCCAGCTCAGTAGAAGTGTTCCAAATCTCGTGATCAAAAACAGAAACATGACAGATTTCATGAAACAGCGAAATTCAGTCAGCCACGAAAACTGGGTTAAAAAGTGCATCGAACCGATTTCCTCTGATGCTTCAGAGGATAACGAAACACCTCCAAATCAAAACAATATAAAACGCAAATATCATCATTCGGTGACAGAAAATGATGAAGTTGCACCCAAAGTACCCACAGTGATAGACAATAGCGTAGAACATATAACTGAAACAAACGAAATAACCAATAGTTTAAGTACGTTAAAAAGTGATAGTGATAGAATCAACATTGATGAAGATATAACTGTTACTGAAAATAAAGATGCGCCACAGTTGTGTTTAGTGACAGAACAGGATGAGGTTAAATCTGAAAATGGAAGCCACATGGGAGGTAAACTATTTGGTTTATCTGTCAACCCTTAGAAAGCCAGCCATTGGAATGAAACTCACAACGGCATGTTTTCAACCCTCGAGAATAACTTTGCAGGGGATGTTAGTGCACGCATACTAATATATAATGGTGGCTTATTCAATGAGGGCAACGTTTACCGCATATAATTACATAATTGCATAAATGCGGAGATCGGCCCCCTGCGAATTGTCTCAACAAGAAAACCACCGATCGGTGGTATTGGCATTACAGCGGTTAAGTATATACTAGTTTAAATTCAAATAAGGATAATAAAATAAAAAAATGAGATAAATGAGACCAGGAGGCGTATTTTCTATGGCTTAGTCGGCCTTAGCCGGCTGCAGAGATTCCTTCCAATAAGCATCAAACAATCCATGGTTCAGTCTCTGTTACTATTGATCCTTAACCTGAACAGTTTGTTTGTTTGTTTGAAAAACCTTATTGCTCACACAATAGAGTACAACACGGTGGTCCTATTGCTAAGTGGCAATATATTACAACCATACCGCCCCGGTTATTGTGACTAAATGTTTATGTAGGCAAATTAATATATAACTAGTATAAATTTGTAAAGCAGTGTTCATTATAAATGAGTACAAGTACATAATGAACATAATAAGGAAAATAAGACATAAATTAATGACATAAATGTCAACTCAATATCGAAGGGAGGAATGGCATATAAGGACAAACTAGGATAGGGGTGATGGTGGGTAGATAGGAAGGCGGTATTTATACATTAAGTAAATGTCTTTTAACCCGTTGAGTATAATACGACCAAATCTGGTTCTGAAACAATTATCCGTTGAGTATGATACGACCAGATCTGGTTCCGCGTTTTTTTCACTTCTTTGACGTTCTCATATTTATTCATAATTATCTAATTGTTTTACAAAATGATATTTCAATATTCTATATTCGAAATTTCAATGCAATCATTGTGCAGTTGTTCTTTTTATGATTGGTGTAGTGTAGTTTTGTAGTTATAGTACTTTAAGGTCGATGTCGCCGAAAATCCTGCAAAAGAGACAGATGCATCCATGAAAATACCCATTTACTCCAAGGGTTAATAAATTTTTAAACCCGATCAAGTTTTCAAGATCAAAGGCATAGAGTTCCATATTTGGGCTGCCTGCACTGCAATAACTTAGACATGAAAGTTGATGAATGCCAGTAATAGATTTTCCTGAGAGCAATGCAGCAATGACTTGGACATGAAAGTTGACAAATGCCAGTAATAGAGCGTAATGAAAGGCCATGGCATGAAAGCAGAGATAATAGATTATACAAATAATAAGGCACGTTTAAATATAGAAAGAAAGAATAGGGTGAGTATGTGAAAATACTGATGCCCCCGGATTCTGAAGCGACGATACGATACATGATCGCCGTCACTCGACGATATTTGCGATTCTGGAAACGATTTGTCAGTCCTTCAATTGTCAGAAGTAAGGTTAGGATAGACGACAGCACATAAGGTGTCCTCTGCATGTTGTTGCTCTAGGAGATAGCTGGGAAACGGCAGTAAAAATCCCTATTTAACAATAATTCCCGACTATTCCCACCCAAGACGTTAGAAATTTTAATATAACGCTGAGAAATACGGATATTCAATTCAATAAATAAAAGATGCGTTTGAGATTGCCCTTAGCTCAAAGACTAAGCACGCTCAGGGCCCGGTCCAAATTGAGCAAACGCCGCTCACTGTTAAACGACCGACCCCGGCCAATAAGAATGTAATTTCGGGGTGGGAATCACATGGGAAGTATTGAGTTTCGAGATTAGCTGACGATTGGATTGAGGACGATATCGAATTAAATGTCGTGTCACGTTGATATACCCTTACAAAACTGGTAGTCAGGGGGCGAGGCTGCCCGCTGGCTACCTTTGCCGGTGCCTCGTCGTAAGACGTTGGCTTCTGACGGACATGTTGACTTAGCTAGATGGTAGATTTGTATTTTCTCTAAGTCGTCTACGCTCACCTCACGAGAGATAAAACGATCACTGTCGTTAAAACTTCCTGAGGTAACGGGTTCACCCGTTGTAGTTGACAAGCACCCGTTGTAGTTGAAAAGCACCCATTGTAGTTGTAGTGAAAGAACGCGCAGAGAAAAAGTTGAGTTTTTTTAATAACACGTTAGATCTGGCGATTGTAGCAACATGTCATGCACACTGTTAATATTCACTATGCTGATATCTATACTACACGTAGATATCTGTATAAAGCTTGTTTGCAGCTGGAGAGACTGCAGAATATCTGCATTCGATATATTTTTGACCTCTGTAATTTCGATGAGAGAGATTAGTCGTATATTGTGCCTTTGTGGGATCTTAAGTTGTATCTTTATTTCAGGTCAATATGTCGTAAAACCCCAGGACGAGGAAAAGGCGCGTGCGTCCGGACCATCAGCTATAGAACTAGAACGCTTGGGAAGACTCCGCAGTCCGGAAAGCAGGGCATCCGTTCCAAGAACTACCGGGCATTCATCATTAGGCGCTGTTCATAGGTTGGTTTTGTCTATATTTTTTCTACTCTATGTCATCTCATACAGGACAATCCTAAAAGTATCCTATAGAGAAAAATTCTGTCAGAGGAGTAATAACATAGAATTTAATGAAATGAAATGTCATCATTATTTGTGTGATCATCAAAACAAGTGCATGTGATATACACGCATCAGCGTTAAGCTGCTAGTGTATAATATAATAATAATAATAATAATAATATTTAAAACAAAAACATATTTTTGAAGGAACTGCATTTTCTCCACCACCACATGTAAAACTAAAGATATGGTGATTATGCAGTGTTGAATCCATCATCATAATTCTAAATGGGCAAATGACTTGGTTATACTACTAACTACCCGTATTGGGTATCAGCATAATACCGAATATTCAGGAGTTAACTCCCGATTTGAATATTTTAGATTATTATTTTATCAATCAATCTCAACAAAAAAAAACTCCAAAATCCATATCCACATCTCAAAACTATCCATACTTGTCTCTAGTTGCCATGCTTATTACTCACGCATACGTCTGTATAATTTGATTTTCTATTTTATCCAACAGCCAATAGATTTGAATCAAAATATAATTCCATAGGTTGCCATCTTTCATATAGCTTTGAATATATATAGCTATTTTCTATATAGCTTTCTATAATTAATTCCTCACTTTTTTCAACCAGTAACAATGGAAACTCTTCAAGAGCGTCGTTGCAGGCGAATTGGGCCGGCGGCACGGGAGGCCGACGGGAACGACGAAGATCTGCCGGAGACGAAGGTGCACTTCGTCAGCTCAATATGCTGGTCAGGACACGAACTGACAGTGGCAAGCAACTTACCGACATGGAAATATTGGAGCAGGTTACCGTTCTCAATCTAGATACCGGTATGTTGGACTTCATAATAAGATTTACGCAATGTATCGAGCAACTTCAAATAAATTTGTAGGTCGAGTGAGCCCTTCCCTATTTCCTTTTTCGATGGCCTAACTATTTACTTTTTAATTCCCTATGCTCGGAATTCATTTATCTTCGAATATGACAGTAAACCCATCGAAAAATCATCTGCAATCGCAAACATCGTAATTGATTATGTGCTAACTCATCTTTTTAGTTTTAAAATCAACAATAGAATCGCTGCTTTTCTTCACAAAGTCACTTTTGGTCCTACGAACCTTATAATATAATTTCACCTAAACAACAGGCATCCTCATCATCATCATCATAAATCAGTAAAAATACCTTTAATGTCATGATAAATATTAGTAGGGCTGTTGTCTTAATAATATTCATTTTTAAACGCAATACAACAATATTAAAAAAAAATACTAAATAAAAATGGAGCTGCCATGAAATTTACTAACCGGAGTCGGGATCCCTTTAACGTGCACTATTAGTTCGATGTAGAGAAAAACCAAAGTATGCGAGTTGGTAATAATGGTGGTTCACCGAGGCGGCAGCGCGACGCGAGAGATGAAACACTCAAAAACATAGAGATGTCGTTCAGTTGTCTCTTTATTCAATACTGCTGAGCGAGTGGTTGTCCGAGCGAGTGGTTTCGCTTGAGTGTTTACAGCGATATAAAATTCCAATCTGACTCCGAATGATCCTATGCAATAGTAACACTTGTAGGCGGGAAAATATGAATCACTATTTGGCGGGTAAATTGAATTACAATAATGTGAAGTAGTCTCTACATTATAATGACTATTAGTTACCACTTTTCAAGTTTTTATTATTAATTCATAAACAAACGCGCGCCTAGCGGGCAGCACTCGTCAATCTGGGTCTACTTTTAGCTGCGAGCCGCCACAGTTGAGAGGTTAAAACGCTGGTGATGGAACCATTATTTAGCCTTTTTTCTGGATAGAAGAGTCTCTCTTTTTCTGAATAGAAGACCTCTTACTTTTAGCCATGAAGCTCACCACCTAGGCACTTGTTTATTTGCAGTGTATTTAACAGCCATCTTGTTTTAGTGTAGTTTCCATAAATGCAGTAGCCGTAAGCTCTAGAATATTTATTGGCAATTTTTAAGATGTAAATAACTGGGAAAACTTATATCATTAGATTTAATTAATTAGTGTGTTTCTTCTTCCCACTATCTCACATTATCAAGAGAGAACAATGTCGGCGTGTGGAATTCAAGGTCAATTTTTTATTTTATTATTATCTTTTCTTTTTGTACAGACTATAATAGTAACCCAATGCGAAGGTCACCCCAAGTTGTTACCACTTTCCTCAGTTACCAGCTTTTCTTAAGTATATGAACAATTTGAATTCTGCAAGTCTCTTAAATGTATACATATTTATTTATGTATTTGTTTACTCACTAAAACATAATTAACCTTACCAACAATTCCAAATCCATAATTATTATTCTAGACTATAATGTACTCATATCCAATCAATATGTAAACTTTCTCGTTATTACTAGGTACTACTTTTTTAAGAACTTGTATACTACATACTATATATTTACCTAATTCCTTGATTGCTAAGAAATGACATTACTGTACTTTGTAGCTTTTCTAAGTTCACTATCCAAATATCCAGTTTTAGCTCAGCTGAACATAGTGCGTTTAAGGTAGGAAGTTATAGTTATAGCTCACGGTAGCATGAACAATAGGTCCTAGTACGGCGGTATTTGCCGAGTACAAACAGACCAATTCTTCTAAGGATCGTCGGATTATTAACTTATTAGCAATAGTGCCTTGCCATCAGTGTCGTAACCATATACAAACAAAGAATCACTTCGCGAGTACGTCATGATTGAACATTTTTTCGTATTGAAATATAGATTGCATATGTCTCAATCAGGTCCCCTCTTTGTCTTTTTTGTTTGAGAGTAGTCAGTCCAAGTAATTCCAAGCGATCTTTGTAATTCCTATTCTTCAGGCCTACAGGCATTTTGGCTGCCCTTCGCTGCACCTAGCAATAGCGACACTTCACTTTTTTCAGGCCCACATTCCGCTATCGTTTTCACTTGCAACCTCACACCCGAGTACAGAACCATTTCATCAATATGATCGGCTTCTTCCAATTTCCAAATTTTACAAAGATATTGTAATATCTTATACTGTTTTTATTTATTTAACAGGCGAACGAGTTCCATTAAGCGTAGCCGAGGACAAAATCCCTCAGTGCATCAACCCTCTTAGTCTCCACATCATGAGGCTTACATCGGAATATGTCAGCAATTCTTCAATCTATGACGAAGATAAAAACCGGTAAGACATTATTAATTTCAGCTTGTTTCGTCAGTAAGATTAATATAAATATGGCTTTAGATTTAATGAGATAATAAAAAAATATGATAAACAGTGGAGGAAATTAAAACTAAATTGGTATCCTACCGAAAGCGAATTGTACATCACCCAAATCAACTAGCTTTAAACCTAATGAAGAAGCGGGCTCTTCACAGATTGAAGAATAGAGCACCCCAAGACTTGCTAGCATAATAATGTGTCAGTCCCCATGTTTATAGATGTGCCACTGGACGCATATCATTCAAGTTCAGTCAAGTCAATTTGAAAAAATGGCAGACATAAAAATGTTCAAAAGCCACAACATTTGTCATAGTCATTTGTTAATCATACTAAGAAGACAGATTGCAGTAACAAAAGGGAAAAAAGAAGAAAGATTTTGATGTAAAATTACTTCGGATTGTAGAGTATTTCAGAATGCAAGACTTCAAACTTCGTTAACAATGGGCTGATTACTATGTATAGAGCTAGATTCTATTTGCAGTGCCTCCAGGAGATCATGAACATTCACAGCTGTGACTGTAGGTGTGTTATAGGTATCTATATATAGGTGTGTTTACTTGCACGTCATTGACTATCATGTACTTGTTCTTTGTGGTGTCCAGCTTTAACCCATATTCGTCACACACTCTTGTAACTTTATTATTGAGGAGCTGGGGTTATACCATTAAAATTATACGAAAAAGGTGGCTTTAACCCTTCGTCTACGTAACGACCAAATTTGGTTGCACATCAGAACACCCTTGACTACGTAACGACCAATATTGGCGGCTTGCTCCCGGAGCGCACAGTAATATTATTTTCTAATTCGAACGCATCCTAAAATCCATACCAAATATTTCATTATTACCATAGATACATAGACGGCCGCTATAATAATTTCGCACGTCATTTCGCGGATATTTCTAGTAAAATTCCATTGTCAAACATCATCATTTTTTTTTTCCAGAAATCATCAAAATTTTTATTGGTTTTTATGAGCTAATATCTAAATATTTTTGTATGTATGAGCTAATATCTAAATATTCGAAATATTACCTTTGATAGAAAATCTAATAAAGATCACGATAGTATTTACAATTTCTAAATAGGGTTCAGTATTCTTCCGTAAGACAAGTACAAGTTAGAAATGCCAAGTTTTTTTTCACTTTTTCGACTTTCTCATATTTATTCAAAATTATCTAAATGTTTTACAAAATGAGATTTCAATATACTATATAAAAAATTTCAATGCGATTATTGCACAGTTCTTCTTTTTATGATTGCTATAGTAGTCCCATAGTTATGGTACTTTTTGTCAAGCGTGGCGATTTTGCAAGAAATTCCAATAAATTGCCGCGGTCTGCCATGAAATTATGGCGCTACTCGAAGGGTTAACTAATTAATTAAACTGAAGAGTATGAGGCGGCAGATGCGATGACGATAAAACAAATTTATTTTCGCATTTCATAAACAAGCCACACTTGTCATCGCATCTGCCCACCCCCACTTCCACACTCTTCCCCTTTATACTGAGCCCTCTGCTCAGCACACAATCGCAATTCTACTCGGAATCAAGGAATGCGTGCCTACACGGCGAAAAATGTACCATGACATTCGAATATGCACTTGTCAAATAAACAGGCATATTCTATTGGGAACAGATTCACAAGTTTCACTAAAGCATATGGAGTCAGAACATTCAAGGAATAGGAAATTATAGAGGACTATTCCTTGTCTAAAACAATCATCATCATTCTCTAAAAGTGCATTGGTGTTCGTAAAAATTGCCCTGCGTTCATAAAAATACCCTCTTTGCGTCGCAATGTAAGGGTTAGATACTAGCCTATGACCTCTTTACGCTAAATATGACAGTATCGCTTACAATCGACCATTTTAACAGGGAATCAGACGATGAAAACATGACTCACAGCGGAAACGGAAGTCGAGGAAACGGTGGAAAGGAGGGTTCAGGCACGACCGGCCGAGGAACAGGAGTTACTTTAGGAGCTGATGGAAACGCCATATCTTCCCATGCCGATGAAGCTGCTACTGGAGGACTAAGAAGGAAAACTGCCAAGTATGTTTCTTTATATTTTATCTATATATCTATCTATTTATTTTTGGATTATGATCGCTACAAAGCCTTTCTCAATGACCGAGAAGCTTCATATTGGATTCTGGAGGTCAATTCGGTCCCTAAGTAGTATAAATTCCCTGAAAGTCTTGGATGCACAGACCTTCGTCCAGATGTGACTCTTCACTCCTCCCTATCTCGGAAGATGGCCCTTATTGTAGAATTAACTGTTCCATGGCAATCACAAAAGACCTAGAGCACAAATTAAATAAATACCATGATCATACAAATGCCGTCACCCGGAACGGCTTCACTGTTCACCTTTTAAGCGGCGGAAGTTGGCGCTTGTGGCCTGTCAGACAAATCTCTGTTTCATCTCTTTAAAGATCTTGGTCTCTCCAGGAAAATAATCAACTATTTCCTAGAAAAAATATCTAAAACTGGTATTTCTGCATCTCAAATTCTATGGCTTTGAACGGGAAGTGAATGGGTAGTAAGGTGACCACTCACATGTGGCAAGACATCTGTCCTAAACCTACTACAGCTGGTCATTAGTCCGGAGTCCACCGCTCACCCCCCTTCCCCTCAGAAGTGTATTTAAGGGGCTCTCTAGACGATCAAGCATGCTTGTCAAGCATCGCGTTGCGGGCTGGGAGGGGATCGTAAACCGCGTAGGGCATAATGAAATATTTGTGGATAAGGCTTCAAATGCGTTTATTGCCATTTTTCGTTTTTGGCACTTACACCCTTTGATTTCTGGTATTCAATTGAAGAATAAAAGCAATTCGGCGAAACAACTGCACTTGAGGATGCGCAATGAAATGAAATGACATTTGACGCATTATTGCCAGCGCCGAAGATAAAAAAATGCTACAATTTTGACAGGGGAAAATGCGATTTTGAGGAATATGTCATTTAACATGCTGAGAACTTAAACTACTATCGTAAGGTAATGTGATAATAAGGTTAATATGGTAATTTTGACGATCAAACAACCGGTCTAGCCTATTTACTGTAGTATTTTGAAATACTCAAGTAATAATTAATGTCGTAAATTGGTAATATTACCAAGGATCAAGCAAGTGGCCCTAAGTAGGTTACCTCTAAATTATAATTCTCAACATAAAATACCGAATGGCTGTTGAGAAAACGGTCAGGGCACAGCTCCCTACACTCAGAATTTTGTAACATTCATTATTATATTACATAGGTTTAAACGTTTCCTGGGCTCCACTGTTAAGAAGACCATGGACAAGGCGAAATCAATTGCCCAAGAAGTATCACACGCCCGCCATAAAGAAGATATTTCTGATATCATAGACGAAGTCCACGGAGAGCACAATATCAAACTAAAGGCATCAAATTCACATAAGGGTCCTTACGATTTCGAGGGATGCATGAGGCATGTTCAGGTGAGCGGGAATATTTTAAGAATATTTAAGCGGGAATATTTTGACGCGAGGCACTGAGAAGTGCAACCCGATTTGGAAAAAAATGTCCATCCTCCAGTCTGGTTACAGATTTGAGTTCGCTTGCGCAGTCTCTACCTGACGTTAGCAGTATTTTAAATTTGAATTTATTGCGTAGCGAGGCGTTTTTTTCCCATCAAGCTAACACGGGATTGTGTGGTAAATGGATCGTTTCTCAGGATAGATGACGCCAGGTCAGCATCTACCCCCGCTTCTCAGGAAACTTACGTTTCCAGACTCCCTCGATTATTCGCCGGATTGCGCAAACGACTGGCTGACACCGCACAGCGCGCAAACCGCCCAGTTTCGACAGAGGTGTTCCCCCGGATCGGAACCTCTGATCCCAACGGTCTACGACTGCAGGTGAACAGACACAACTAGGGTTGTCGACTACAGCGGGCGAGCCCGTCACCTCAGGAAGTTTTAACGATTAGTCGTTCTATCTCCCTGGAGTGAGCGCAGAAGACTTGGACAAAACAGTCCACCATCTAGCTCCGCCACAAACCCTTAAGAGGCCAACGCCTTAACCGCGAGATAGCCAAGAATGTTAACCGGCGGGCTTACACTCACGCCCTTACTTCCAATTGTGACCAGATTACTCCAGTCTCTCGATTGGTTACGAGTTCGAGGTCGCTTGCGCGGTCCTCTCCCTTACGAAGCGGTGAAACGGTGAAACCCGCTCTATAGGAAACAGTACTGCTTCCAGACTCCCCCGACTGTTAGTCAGAGTGCACAGTCGATTGGCTTACGCCGCACGGTGCGCAGACCGTCCAGGAGCGCCAGAAGTTTGATTCCCAGGGGAAACTAACCATAAGGCCAGAGTCCTACCCAGGCTCGCACTTCATGCGTGGAGGCTATCGGATAGGTGTTGACCCGTGAGTGTGACCAACCCTGAACAGAATAGGTCTTCGTGGCCAACTCAGCAAGGGCCCATTAACTCCCACAGTGAACAGACACAGGCAGATTTCATAGCGGCTCTTCAAGGAGGTTAGGTTAGGTTGGGATGGGAGCCTGACCTTGAGTTGAACCAACCCAAGAAAATACAGGCATGTCATCAGGCCCAAATTGCACGGAACTATTAGGGGTCGTGTCATAGAAATTAGTGTTGTAAGCAGACGAAAGGTCAAGGACCCCAGCTTCAAATTTAATTTTTTGCTGAGCTCTACATGAGCAGTGATCCCAAGCACCTGCAACCAACAACCATTGACGTCCTATATTCTATCACTATCGAGATGGGAAAAAATCCACTGTCTGGGTGTCTGAGAAAGCCAGTCACTCGCTTCCTTACATATTAGAACGCCTGCTTATTTTATTTCTCTTTTTCCGCGACTAATGAATTTCTTTTTACCTCCACAGGAAATTACTAATTGGCATAGTGGTCCAGTTTGGTGCATGAAGTTCTCCGCCTGTGGTCGCTTACTGGCTACGGCGGGACAAGATCGCCTGCTCCGAGTATGGGTCCTCCGGGATGCGCAAGAATTCTTTCAGGTTTGTAGAATCAATATATAATCATAATATAGTCTTTTATTCATCCAAAATGTCAGATACAGTTAAATATGTCGTAATAATAAACGTTTAAAACACAAATAATAAAAAAAAAAACAAAGAAATCAATAGCTTAAAACGAATGCAGCAAATAATCAATAAAAATAATACTAATGATAACTAAAGTCAGACAAAAGAAATGCTCAATAATCACAAAGATAAATTGGCAATAATTATAATGAATATTCGAACATTATCAAATTTTTCCTAGGAGGTTTACCTCGTATGTTTTATAATATAATAATAATTTTATGTTTTGATGATTTTCTTAATTATACTTTTGCCTATATTTGCTTGTTCATACGTAATTAAAGAGGTATCTTAGAGAGATGATATTATTTTTCATAATAGGTACATATGTATATTAGTGATATTGTAATATTTGTTTGAGATTGTGTACCTTATAAATAGCATTTGTAATGGATGAGCCAGTGTTTAGCTCTATATTTGAACATTTTTGGTTCTAAATCTCATATTGACTTTGGAAGGTTTAAAGGCCAAATTCACATATGACTTTTGGATTATAGTTAAACGGACTTTGGACAGGGCTATGTTGGCTTTGCTTTGAGTGTCGTGATCATATACGTGCATGTTAAGCATACACTCGTATATGTTGTTTTTAGCATACATTAAACAACTGAGAATATACGCTGATGCCATAGTAAGTACTTTGTATTTCTTGAAAAGAGCCATGCAATTTGTGTCCATCCTTCTTACACTGGCTATTGTATGATTTAGTAGCATGATGATTATGATAATGAGTAGGGGAATTTCAATTATTCCAGCTTCATATTAAAAGAATGGGACACTTCATTGGCATATGCATGTCTAGGCAGTGAATGCAAGTCAGTATATGATCGAGATTGCACTGTATACTAACATCGGTTTCATAATATCGATATCTCAGTTCCTCGAACCTTCCGATTGGGAGTTAGGGGAAAATAAATGTTATTGGAGATTACCAACACTGAGGACACAAGATAGTTGGGCTAGATCTGACGTTGAAAAGGCAATAGCATTCGCTGAACACCTTGAAAAGGTCTTTACACCTCTGCCCTGTTCCGATCCAGATAAGGACAGCATAATAACAGATTACCTACAGTCATATTATCAGCTAAGGTTTTCTTTTAAAGGCAGTTAGCCCCAAAGAAACAAATCGAGAAATAAAATCTTTACCACCCAAGAAACACCGGGATGTGATCAACTGGATTCTGTATTGTTTCGCAACCTTCCAAAAAAAGGCATCATGTTCTTGGTGATCCTTTTCAACGCATGTCTGAGACTCTTCCATTATCCAAGCCAGCGGAAACTTACTCAGGTAGTCATGATCGCTAAACCTGACAAACAAGCAGAAGAGGTCTCATCCTACAGACCAATTAGTCTTCTCCCTTTGGCTGGCAAACTGTTCGAAAAAGTGATCCTGAACAGAATGCGTTCACACCTGGATACCATTCTTCCTACGAATCAATTTGGGTTCAGGCAAAAGCATGGAACCATTGAGCAAGTCCATAGGTTGACAGATTCCATCAGCCATACGCTGGAAAATAAAAAATACCGTTCGACGGTCTTCCTAAATATAAGTCAGGCCTTCAACGGGGTCTGGCATGACGGTCTCTTGTATAAGATCAAAAAATATCTACCTCACTCCCTCTATTCTATCCTGAAAAGCTACTTAGACAAAAGATGCTTTGAGGTTAAACTTAACGACATCACTTCAGATTTGTATGAAATTAAGTCAGAGGGGTCAGGGGAGCATCTTGGGCCCGTGCTGTATCTGATCTTCACTGCCGACATACCCACAGATGATTAAACCTTAATGGCCACGTACGCAGATAATACTGCAGTTATATCAGTAAACGCCAATCCAGAAATTGCATCAGCAAATCTACAAAAACACATTCCAGAGATATAAAAGTGGTTGAAGATCTGGAGAATAAAGGTGAATCAAAACAAATCAGCTCACATGAAATCGGAGACTATCACGGTTGTTTAAAATTATAAATAAGATAAAAAACGAATTTACTGCGTGAAATTTATAGCACCCGATGTTTTGGCGACGTTGCAGTCGCCGTCGTCTAGGGTAGACTCATCTTTTCATCTTATTTATAAATCAGCTCACATTACTTTTACACTTCAAAAAGGCGACTGTCTACCAATAATACTGAACGGAGAACAAATTTCACACAATGTTACAGCTAAATACCTGGGAATGCATCTGGATAGGAGACTAACTTGGCAAAAACACATCTGGAGTAAGAGAAAACGTCGGGTGCTACAAAATTCACGTGGTAAATTCGTTTTTATCTTATTTATAAGGAAAATATTAGATGCAAAACTCAGAAGCATGTATTGGCTGATTGGTAGGAAGTCTCAGATAACCAATGAAAGCAAGATGGCTATCTATAAAACCATATTAAAACTGGTTTAGAGATACGGCATAGAAATTTGGGAAACCGCAAGCAACAGCAACATAGATATACTGGAAAGGTTTCAGACAAAAGCCATTAGGCATATTCAACATCCATATAAACAAGTACATAACAAGTACATCTTACATGATTTGAAACTCAACACGGTAAAACAAGAGATCGCAGCTCGTAGCCAAAATTACCAGCAGAAACTAACAAATCATGCTAATACTCTGGCTGCCAATCTGACGGGATCTGGAAGTGATACTCACACAAGACTGAGGAGGAACGGTGTTCCGAATCTTATAAACCATTCCTCAAAGAGTAGTGAGAGTGGTCAATCAACAATTCCTCGCTGCTAAATAAACAAAATAAATATACACAGACAGTGATTAGACAAAGGAGCAGTTAAATGTTGAAAAACCAGATTGCTGTGTCAAGCAGGATATATAAAAAAATATAAAAAAATGGACATTACAACAGCAACAGCATGGCTCAAGCTATTGGCCATTGATGTCAGAATGACTGGACAACACTTAAAGACTTGCATTCTTCTTCCAATGCAATGAAAAGTAATGTTGTATGACTGGACCCCAGATATGCTGACATTTTATTATATAGAACATATACACTTCTAGACCCCAGTAACTTCGCTCGTTATAGCTATTCAGAGGATATTTCATGTGACTGGTAGATTAGTTTCCTTTGGGAGATGCCCTTCGATGCTACTGGACGGTTTTTCTCCAGGAAAATAATCAACCCCTTCCTCGAAAAAATATCTAAATCTGCGATTTCTGCATCTGAAATTCTATTGCCTCCAGTACACTCTCGCCGAGACATGCGAGATCGAGTGTGTACTCGCCTCGCGTTGGCCTGTCTCGTGCGCCCTCGGCTGCCTCGCCTCGCCTAACTGATGCGAGAATGTACTGGGCATGTCTCGGTCCCCCCGTTCCTCCCTCGGCAAGTCTCGCCTCGCCTCGTGGCGCTTTGAATGTCGGTTTTTTGCAAGAGTCAAAAGAAACGCGGGGCGAGACCGAGAGCCATAAAGACCCCCAGTTCACTCTCGCCAGCCTCGTGTCTACGTAGTTTATTTTTTCTCTTGTGTTGTTTTGTGTTGTGAAGTGGTTTTTTTCTCTTTTACTCTCAATTAATATATTAATATTGAAATGGACAGTTCAAACGATTTTAATCTTAAGTTTTTAGAAGTTTATCAGGGTGAACCATGTATATGGGACCCTACTCATCCGCAACATAAAAATAAAAAAAAACTTCAATTACTGCAAGTGCTAGTAGTTCAGCAAAAATGTAAACCACTTCTTGATGAATCGCTCTCTCGGACGAGATTAATGACAAGCCGAGAGGCGAGAGTGTACTTTGCACCACTTGGTTACCTGCCCTCTCGGCGAATGTATTGCCTCGAGGGACATTGGGCGAGACATTGGACGTTGGGCGAGAGTGAACTTCGCCCACCTCGTCTCTCGGCGCCTCGGCAAATGTCTCGGCGAGAACACTCGGCGAGAGTGTACTGCTAGCATTAGACTTTGAAGGGGAGTGAATGGTTGGTGAGGTGAACGCTGACATGTGGCAAGACAGCTGTCCTAAACAGCCAGTCTTTTGTCTGGAGTCCACTGCTTCCCCCCAGAAGTGTAATAATAGTTTTATGATGGGCCCGACTCCGGTCTTTGAATTCTATGGCAGCTTTGTTGGTATTTCTTGTGTTTTCTTTCATTTTCATGTTTATTTTTATCTTTTCATTACGATAGAAAAAATGTTTGTTTGCTAATCTGTATGGGTGTTTGCTAATCTGTATCTGACTTGTATACCAGTATACTAATAAAATGAATATGAATATATATTAATAGTATGAACGAATAAAAACTAACCCTGTATTTTGACCTGATGAGAGTTTTTGAAATAATTTTTTGTTTATAACAGGATATGAGAACAAAATACAACGCAGATCAAAAATCGTCGCCGACGCCGTCTCAGGAGTCGTTAGGCCCTGGCATAGTGGGCGGAGCGGCGGCCTCCACCGCCGGCTCCATTGGAGCTCCCGAAGAGCCTCCGGGCCCCGCGGCTCCGTTCGCTCCCCTGCCTTTCTGCTCCTACTCCGGACACACATCCGACCTGCTCGATGTAGCCTGGTCTAAAAACTACTTCATCCTCTCCAGCTCTATGGATAAAACGGTGAGATACTCGGTGCTGTAGAATTATGTAGGTATGTCTTTAAGCAGTGGCGGCTGGTCCGTATGGATTAAAGGGCAGTTCCCCTCAAAAAGTATTTCACAAAATAGAGTTATAAAATAATAATAATTACTATTATTATGTGATATAGGCACACCAGCATTACTGCTGGTGAGCCTAAATCAAAATTATAATAGGTAATAATTGTTAACTTAACCCTTCAAGCCCCGCGACTTCGATAGCGAAGTCAACTAAACGTGTCCAGGAAAAGTGATTTGATTGGGTTTTTTGTGTCATTCCGTATGCAGTTGTATTTTATTTAAATGCACAATGATACAAATATCATCGTGCATTTAAATAAAATACAACTGAATACGGAATGACACGAAAAACCCAATCAAATCACTTTTCCTGGACGCGTTCAGTTGACTTCGATATCGAAGTCGCGGGGCTTGAAGGGTTAAAAGCTATCTAGTTCATTTTTAAAACCGTTGACATTTTGTGCGAGGACTACTTTGTCGGAGAGTCTATTCCAGTTATTCACAGCACGGTTAGATATAAAGTGCTTCCTCAGATTCAGTGCAGATCTTTTGACCGCTAGCTTCAAAGAATTTCCTCGCAGGCGTGGAAAAAGGAACATTATGTCTTTGCAATTGTAATATCTGAATAGAATCGGGTTGAAAGCTGATGACTCAAAATCTTTCCTCTTACTCTTTTTAACTGATAAAACAGTTTAGTAAACCGTCGCTGTGTTCTCTCTTAGTTTAGTAAACCGTCGCAGGTCCACATCCTTAGAAAATTATGGGCACCATACCTGATAGCCATACTCCAGTAACGGGTGAACATAGCTTTTGTAATTTTTTAACACAATGTCAGCTGTCAAGTTAGGAAAATCTTTTTTTTAATGTGTACCAGAGAATTTGCTATTTTCACAATCTCAACAAAAGGGGGTCTCCTTATTTAGAGAATGAGTGACCTTAATTATTCCTATGATCTGCTTATTTACTAATTTTAGCTTAACACACTCAAACAAATAATCCATTTTAGGGTTAATATGTCCAAAGTGAATAACAGTACATATCTCCTTATTTAAGTCAATAAGCCATTTCTGGGTCCATTCTAAAATACGCTGGAGATCTTCATTGTGTAGGACATAGCTTACAAGTGGGTTGGCGAAAGCAGACTGGCTGTTGTCCAGGGTAGACTCTGTGTCCGTCCAGGGTAGACAACGGCGGTTGCAACATGCCGAAACAATGGGTGCTACAAACTTCACGCAGTTAATTCATTGTATCTTATTTATAATAAACAACCGCCTCATTATTCGATTTACATTGGTCGTATCCTGAGAGTATCTTATAGGTCTTTATCAGGTCTCCTCTCTTTTTGCTCTTCTCCAGTGTAGTAAGTCCCTGTGTTTGCAACATCTCCTCATAGCTGCACTGCTTTAGTATTCGCAGCAGCTTTGTAAAGCACCTCTGTACTCTCTCTAGTTAGTCAATGTCTTTTGCAAAGTATGAACTTCAAATCTGATAGCCGAACTCTAACAGTGGTCGAACATATGACTTGTAGTCTGCGTAAGTCTATTTGACAATACCAAAGAGTAGGGATTCCTACCAACTGGCTTATTTAAAAAATAAAAACCCCACCACAAAAGGGCAATGGGCAAAAATGTATGTGCGTTGGGCCGTATAACAAAAACGTATTTGCCATTGGAAAGATCTATTTATCTAGAATATTTATGACTACTACAACTTACCTCAATTATGAGCCGATTCAGAGTTTTGAAGTTTGAAATCTTACTAAATTTGGCTAATTACATGAAAACCCAATTTTACACCAAAATTGCTACGATGCCAATTATTTATTTAAAATATATTATTTGCAGTGATGATCCATAACAGATAGTATATTATGATGTACGGTCACTGGGCATATTATGTTGGGCAGCTGACCTTAGCATATTATACCTCAGTAAACACATCCCAGTATTTCCCCTTCATATACTATTGACAAACTCAAGCATTCTTAGGAATATATAGTTTGTATTGAGTATTCTGTTTATTATCGGTTTATTATTTTGGGTATTCTGCAACTGTTTTTATTTAACCCCTCGCGGCCCGCGGTTTGAATTTTAATGTGTGCCTTACGGCCCGTAAGAAATTCGCGAGTCTCAAAAAAAAGATGGCGTTTCAGAAAAAAAAACGATTACTCCGAAACTGTCACATCGATCGTCTAAAAAAGACCTGTTTTATGTTCCTATTGAAATTTGCTATTAGATATTTGTAACGTCGTTATGTAAAGCAATAAAGATTATTCATAATTATTAGTCAAAGTTGTACTAACGATAAAAATTAGCCACTGGCGATAAAAAAAATGTAAGGCGATAAAAAAAATTTCAGTAAGCCCTCGGTATGAAATTTCTACTCGAATAAATAATAGTATCATTATAATATATAAAGAACTTACGATTATGACGATATAATCACTTTTAACACACAAACGAACGTTTTTTCTCTTTACGTCTCGAACGTCTTGTTTACCGGCCGAGCGATCGCGGCACTATGGATTTTCAAAAATTTGTAGTGGCTAGTCAACGTGACGAAAAATACTTATCTGGCTACCAAACGGTAGAGAATTTTCTCCGCTCCTCGCACATACTACTGGCTAAGTGGTTGGTGCGAGAGAGTAAGATTAAATAATCCATAATTAGCGGTCGGCCTCGCCTGGCCATTTCGGGCCGTCTGGGGTTCGACGGTAAATATCAATTCTGGACGTTTCGGGCCGTCTGGTACGCGAGGGGTTAACCCTTGGAGTAAATGGGTATTTTCATGGATGCATCTGTCTCTTTTGCAGGATTTTCGGCGACATCGACCTTAAAGTACGATAACTACGAAACTACTACACCAATCATAAAAAGAACAACTGCACAATGATTGCATTGAAATTTCGAATATAGAATATTGAAATATCATTTTGTAAAACAATTAGATAATCTATATAATAAAAATGAGTCGGGTTTTATGTATGTTACCTAATAACTCACGAGCGCCTGGCCCGATTTGAACGATTCTTTTTTTGTTTTGTTCGTAATCATTTCGGTGTTGCTATAGGATATAAAAAAATTGGAAAATCTCTCGGAAAAGTGAGAAAAATGAGAAAAACCAAAAATTAGTTTAGTGCCGAGCTTGATCATAGATGGCGTTGTTTGACAAGAATAAGAATACGAAAAATTCGAAAATCAAGATGGCGGCTCGGCGCGAAAACTGACATTTGACAGTTGAATTTTTTCATAGCGTTTTCGTGATTCTGAAGATAAATCAACTGAATTAACTTAATTTGTGTAATTCGTGAATGTTTTTCCAGGTTTAGCACATTTATAATTTTTCACAGTTATACCCTTGCGCAGACGCTCCAATCTCAGCAAATTGACCGCTCCAGCAAGACGACAAGACGACAAAGAGACAGGAGGAACTGAAAGCGATGAGCATCGCCAAGAATTGAATGAAGCGGCACGGATCCGTAATGTTGCAGTGCGAAGACGATTGAATTTGAGACAAAACACATACAGAGAGGCATTCTAAATATTATAATCTGGCGATACAATACAGCGATTATAAATGAGTGCAAATTGGAGAAATGGATCATTTCTGCCAATATTGCAATGCCTTGAAGTAACGCCACGAACCACTCGGTTTGTGTAGCGCAGGGAGTAAAATAAGACTGACATTATTGGTTCCACCACCAGAACCATTTCTATATAAAAACATTAATAACTGGCAGAAAAAATAACATTTTGACGCTGACAGTTAAAATTATCCAAATTTGAATCTATAAGCCGTGGTCAAATTTCGATCTACGAGTATGTTTCACGATAAAATTACGACTCAAACCAATTTTTACATTATTCGTATTTTTCATTTGTGACATATTTAAAAACTTATTAATAAATAAATAAACGTTGTAAAATAAATATACTTCATATTTCCTTGCTGAGCGCTATTTATTAATAAATTGCACCCGTGCGAAGCCGGGGCGGATCGCTAGTTATGAATAAATATGAGATCGTCAAAGAAGTGAAAAAAACGCGTAACCAGATCTGGTCGTATCATACTCAACGGATAATTGTTTCAGAACCAGATTTGGTCGTATCATACTCAACGGGTTAAACAGTTATTAAAAATCAGTGCCTAGATGTGTTAGATGCCCTAGGGGATATCAGGTAAATAGCCATATTTAATAGGATATATCTCAGAAACGGTTCATAATTGATGTCAGTCATTCTAGTAATAATTGTTCTACATAAAGAGATCTTTCCATTGCTATATGATTTACAACTAGTTAGTTAGTTAGTTAGTTTGTCTGGGCTTTTTTCTCGCACTTAGCCTCTTGATTAAGCCATTGTGCGTGGCTCATGTTTCTATTTGTGTTTATGTTACTCCAGCCAACCCAGGCTGTCCCAGAAGGTTAACAGCCTGTTTGGGTTGCTACAGGCCTCCGGGACAGATGCTGGAGATTGTAGTATTTTTGCCCGTTGCTCTGCATGTTTTTATTTGGGCCTGTGGGGTATGGGCATCAAGGGTTCCGGTCCATATACTATTTTCTTTGATCCCCTTCTGGCCAGTTCGTCTGCCGCGTCGTTGCCCAGTGAGTCGCTGTGCCCTTTAATCCATTGCAGGGTCACTTTATTTGACCCTGCAATGGATTGAAGCGCATTGTGGCATTCCAGTACAAGGACAGAGGTTATAGTATTTTTTGCTAGCGCTTGTAGCACGGAGGCACTGTCGGAGACAAATTTCAAGCTTAGGTCTCCGACATCTTTGGCTGCAACTGCCTGTGCTGCTCTGGTGATGCCAGTGCATTCTGCTTGAAAAATCGTATTTAAGATACGTATGATTTACAGCTATTGGAAAAGTGGGCCCGAACTGCTCATTCTCTTTCTGTATACTAATCTTGCACAGAATGTGTCACTTGCACCACTGTTATTTTTGAATGCATATATAATTAATAACATACTTCTCAGACTATCTATCTTAGGCCTTTTTCACTTTTAAAAATGCCTATGTAAGTGGTTTAGGCGTAGACATAAAAAAACACATAATATATATTTTTTGTTAATTGTAGGTTCGTCTATGGCATATTTCTCGAGGAGAGTGTCTCTGCTGTTTCCAGCATATCGACTTCGTGACAGCTATCGCTTTTCACCCAAGAGACGATCGATATTTCTTATCTGGAAGTTTGGATGGCAAACTGAGACTTTGGAATATTCCCGATAAAAAGGTAATTATATGTATCCGATTATATTATAGAGATTATATGACACCATTAAAAAGTGTATGTCAAATATAACAGATCAGATTTTGTAAAGCTAATCATGAACAATATTAACATGTTTATAGGTACAAATCGAGTCTGTTTTTAAATTTATTGACTGTGCTTGCACTAATCAATTCAAATGGTAGTATATTCCACTTGTCCACCACTTTATTTTGCAGAACGTTTTTAAGAGAATTAGATTTAAATTTTGCTCGGTTGAGTTTTTTGCTGTCCCCTCGAAGATTTGTGTTGATGTTGAATTTGTCCCAGATCATCATTCATTCATTCTTTAGCCCAGGTACATCATATAATTTCTGAGAATTTTATGCACCGTGGAATTTTAATTGCGCACTAAATCTTAAAGGGTGATTCTACCCATTAAATATATCATGAAAATATATTTTTTTTTAATTCGATAAAATGAAGTCCCCAAATAATACCAAAACAATGCATGTGCCATACTTTAACTATACGTGTACATTTTATTTGTTTTTTTTTTTGGCTTTTTTATCGAAGAAAAAATTAAAAAATATATTTTTGTGATCTGTTTAATGGATAGGTCACCTGTTAAAATTTTGTGCGCAATTTAAATTCCACTGTGTATGTCTCAATCAGGTCCCCTGTTTTGTCTTCTTTGTTTGAGAGTAGTCAATCCAGGTAATTCCAATCGATCTTCGTAATTCCTATTCTTCAGGCCCACTGGCATTTTAGTAGGCGTTCCAGAGCTGATAGCCATACAGCAGATGTGTTTATAAAGAGCCATCTCACAGGTCTGTTTATAAAGATCTACAAGGCATATGTCATTGTGATCTGCTCTCGATCTGATACTACTCTCTCTCTCTCTCTGATCTGATCTGCTCCTATCTGATAAGGAATGCCTTCCAAAATTTTTCAACAGATGTTGATGTTGAGATGTTGACAAACAGATTTGTCAACAAATGTCCAACAGATGTTGACAAATCTTGGAATGAAATAGAAATAGAAATATTTTTATTGTCCGAAATTGTGGTGGTACATTTATGGTGATAATGCGTAAAACTATGTATCTCACAATTACCTGTTATTAAAACAGATTGACAAATTTTTTTTATCTGCTAAATTGACTTATCTGCTAATTATAATATCTTATTAAAAAATGTAATTATTTCACTGGTTTAACATGAAAAAATCTAAACAGAGCCTTCCTTATCAGATCAAGAGTAGAGTTGGCTCTTTTAGCGCTTTGAAATCATCACTATTTTTTGAAATCCGAGATTTTTTTGATGCTTTACTGCTTCCGATTGGGCGTTTGCCAGAGAATAGCGTGTTGGGGTTGCTTTTCTCGATAGGAAGCACTACACATTTCTCGGTGTTCAAGGTAACCAGCCAATCGTCCATCCAGTTTTGAAAATTGTAAGATAAACAATTTTTGGGCCCAAGTGAGATCCAAGAAATTGTTCCCAAATATACTGTAGTATGTACACAGCACAGGACTGACTGATCACCTGTAAGCGTACGGAGACAGGAAAGATATGTGAAGATTGCAGTACACCTATGTCCAGAAGCGCAAACTCCAATGCATCTAATTTAATCTAACACTGCAACAGCTGTTCATTAGAGCATAATCCACACATACTCGTATTTATACAACATATCAGCTCCTGATCAGTGAATTCAATGACAGGTCTTTTTCTATTTCATTATGTTGTTTTAGGTTGCCGTTTGGAATGAAGTCGACGGTCAAACAAAGCTGATAACCGCTGCAAACTTCTGCCAGAATGGTAAATTCGCCGTCGTCGGAACTTACGATGGTCGCTGCATATTTTACACGACGGATCAGCTCAAATACCACACGCAAATCGACGTCAGATCGACGCGCGGGAAAAATTCAACCGGCAGAAAAATCAGCGGGATCGAGCCGATGCCCGGAGAGGACAAGATCCTGGTCACGTCGAACGACAGTCGAATTCGTCTATACGACCTGCGCGATTTGAACCTATCGTGTAAATACAAGGGCTACGTCAACATCTCCAGTCAGATCAAAGCGTCGTTCAGCCACGACGGGAAGTACATCGTCAGCGGATCGGAGAACCAGTGTATATACATTTGGAAGACGCATCACGACTATTCGAAGTTCAGCTCGGTGAGGAGGGATCGCAATGATTTTTGGGAAGGGATAAAGGCGCATAACGCCGTTGTGACGTGCGCCGTTTTCGCGCCGAATCCCGAATCCATCCTGAGGATGATCGAGGAGAGGGAACGAGAGGCTAGAGCCGCCGACGCCAGTGATGACAATCCTGGGAAAGTAAGTCTATTTTGATTACCAGAAATTATCTAAATACACTGTTAACCCGTTGAGTATGAGTCAACCAAATCTGATCGCGAAACAATTATCCGTTGAGTACGAGTCGACCAAATCTGGTCGCGCGTTTTTTTCACTTCTTTGACGTTCTCATATTTATTCATAATTATCTAATTGTTTTACAAAATGATATTTCAATATTCTATATTCGAAATTTCAATGCAATCATTGTGCAGTTGTTCTTTTTATGATTGGTGTAGTAGTTTCGTAGTTATAGTACTTTACGGTCGATGTCGCCGAAAATCCTGCAAAAGAGACAGATGCATCCATGAAAATACCCATTTACTCCAAGGGTTAACCAGTTAACTACTGAATTCATTTTTAAAAGTCCCTGATGGGGTGCGTAATTAAAATGAAGCGATGACGAGTATACACATCGAGCGCATTACAAATGGTGCCATATTATTTATGACACAAATGGTGCCATTTTACAAAAAAATCAAAGTAAAACGATAAGGATTATATTTCTATTGAATAAATAAATTAATAGTTTTTTAAAATAACACTAAAAACACGCTTTTGGGCTATGATACGATATTCACATACACACGGCTATGATACGATATTCCGTCATGGAATGCCAGTGCCTATCTTCCGGCTTTATCATCAGACCTTGACGCCTAATCGAGGTCAAAGTTCATTCCAAGACTTTTCTAACAAGTCCAAACACAGCTATGATACGATGTTCCATCATGAACTTCCAGTTCATATCTTCCGACTCCATCATCAGATCAGTTCGACAGTACCATATTATTGTATTGTCATCAGAACTACATACAGCTGCCAATTTTCATGACGCTACGATCCTTGGAAGATGGTTAAATTAGTTACCTTAGATTCCATTACCTAATGAAAGCAAGTTAAAAACTAACAATTCATTATTGACAACTTAAAAAATGCCAAGAATAATGAGATTCATGAAGGAAAAAATAAAGAAAAAAAAGTTTAGTAATTCAGTTCTAAAGAATAGTCAGGTTCTAAAGAATGACCATTCAATATAGTCACTCAATATTTAAATAGGATACTTCTACTGCTGCTGCTGCTGCTGTTGTTGCTGCCGCAGCCGCTACCGCCAGTGCCACACCAGCAGCAGCAGTAATAATTAACTTACTCAAATATTGAGTTTTTATATCGAATGTTATATTTTTATTTTACACGACGTTTATAAAAGTTGAACACACCCAAATAAAAATTTGGATTGACGTGTATACACGTCGAACGAATTTGACTGGTTAATGGTAAAACCACTGATTCATCTAACAAGGCTTGCAATTCCACTTTCGCAGCTAGGATTTTACTATGAAACGCAACAAGTAGATAGCACTCGAAGTTCTAAGCATTGAATTATCTTCTTTTTTATTCAGTAGCCCAATAGATGGCGTTCTAAATATGTCTATACTATAACCTATCTCAAAATATTATTTACATAAGGACGTCAATTTTAATTTGCTATACAGGTTTCAATTCATAATAATTAGGCACTTTAATAGATAGATAGATAGATAGATTTTTATTCGAAGTAGACTTACAGTACTTTTCGAACGCCTTATGTTTCTAGACATTTATGCCTTGCTTGTAGGCTTTACCATTGATTACTACACTATATAATCAATGGCTTTACGTAATAGTAATAATAATAACACTTAGAGCACAAAGTAGCCATAACCTTCAGAGCACAAAGTATCTTTAACATTTTTTCTAAATTTAGTGTCTGGTAAAAGGGTTAGTTACTCAGGCAAAGTGTTATAAAAGCGAACACCGTCTCCAATGAAAGATTTAGTCACTTTTGCTAACCTAGAGCCCGTAATGGCTAGTTTATTTTTGAAATATTCAAATAGTCTATATAATTAAAATACAAACGGATCTGCCATGGAATTTACCGACCGGAGTCGGGTCCATCATATACTATTATTACACTTCTGGGGGGTGAGTGGTGGATTCCGAACTAACGACCGGCTGTGGTTTAGGACAGCTGTCTTGCCACATGTGAGCGTCCACCTTACCACCCATTCATTCCCCCTTCGAAGCCATGATCGAAGATAGAATTCTAATCTCTCCGTGTTATTTCCGTGATGTAATCAGCCTATATAAAAATGCGATAGGTGGCACTAATAATTGAATGTTATTATTGTTATCATTGGTTATATATTTGGTTTTTATAATGTCAGTTTTTTTTTATATAAAAAACTATTTTAAAAAAATGCTTTATTTAAGAGAAAGTAGTTTAATAATTATGTCTTAAAAACTACCCAACTAGGTTAATGCCTGTACTAGGATATCAATGTTATTATAGATCGCCAAATAAATTGGTAAATAGTAAATTAATCATTCTAGGAACTCTTATTCGAGCACGCTATCAGCTGAAGGACTTTTGTGACCGCAGGCAAACTGCATAACTATTGAATATTTACTTCTTCCGTCAATGCGATCACATCAAACTTAAAATAAATAATTATTAGATCCATATTTAAGCCAAGGCCAGCTGCTTGCGAAAGCGACCTCACTTCCGCAGCTCAGGTCCATTTAGGAAGGTTTCTTTCCACGACCCAATTCCTCCGCTGAGCTGGTTGAACCCTTGGACTCCGACTCCATACTCCCAAATTTGCGAAGATTGCTAGTCGGAGGTAACTTTTGCATGTAGGCTGCATGGAACCCTTTTCTTCAAACTAGAAGGCTATTCTGGCACCCAATACTTTAAATCCAAGACGACTCTTCATATAAACTTTTACATCCTTTGTCTAGCCATTCTCGTTGTCAAGAAAATTTAATTGGTAATCTAACATGTCATAAAATTCAAACAGTTCAATTAGAATTCGCTTGTATTAGATTCATATACAGTCTGGCCAAAAAGAGACCCTACGTTATAGGAAAAAAATATTTATATTGCAACACAGTAATATGGAAATACTAAGACTAAATCATCTAGGGGCATGTCTTAGTACCATCTCCCGAAAAGCGTATTGAGCTCAGACTAGCGTTTCTGCTCCTTTATCGATGTTTGAAAGATTGTGAGCTTGAAAGAAAAAAAAAAAACGTTAGTCGTGCCTCCATTGAATAAATTAATTTTTACTACGATTGTGACAGTTAGGTACCAACAATTTGTGGTTAAACTATACGAAATATCGGATAAAACATAACCTCAAAACGTACCTAGAAGTACATTTTGAGACACTGAAAACGACTTCTCTAGCTCCGCTTCGAATAGTTCGTTAATAGCCAAACCAGCTGACCCCTCGACTCTCTTCAGGTCCAAACACAATTTTGGGCTAGCTCTTAAACTGCCCTCTCTGCTCTACGCCAACTCAAGAATAACCAAAAATTCGATTCTAAGCAATTCCAAGGATCCGGCAATATCGAAGCACGTAGTAAGTGGCCGTAGTGAGTCAAATGATCTACAAGCCCGCGTTGACTTCCACAAAAAGTTCCTTACTGGAATCAGCCAGAATGGCACTGGTCTGGGGTATGGCAGTACAACCATGAGCGATGTGGACTTGAAGAAGACTCTCTTGCGGGGAGATTACGACAGCAATAGTATGGCTCACGCTATTGGCCTTCAATGCCAGAATGATTGGACTGGAAAATAATGTTGTATGACTGGACGCCAGAGATGCTGAAATTTTATTTAACCCCTCACGTTGCGAGGTAAAAACTCACCTATCACTTTTGCGCGCGACATATTCGCGCAAAAACTCGACGCGAGTCAACGGCCTTGAGAAAAACGATCATAACTTTTAAACCACTAAACGTATTTAAAAAAGATAAAGAGAAAAATGATCGCATTGAAATTTGACATATAAAACATTATAACCTTATCTCGTAAAACAATTAAGATAATAATGAATAAATATTACAAAATTGGCAAACTGAAAAAACTCGCCTATAAAATCATTTCGATTTTTTTGTCACAAAATACGTAAAATATGCAAAAATTGTAAATACAGTTATGTTCTTTATTAAATGCTTTACCAAAACGATATTTTTTTTTTACTTATTTGCATACAAAAATATTTATTTATTCAGCCAAGAAAAATTTTATGTATTCTCGTAAAAAAAAATTTTTTAATTTTTAATTTGTGACTACTTATGGTATTTTTTTATATGAAATTCTTTCAAAATAACTTTATTACTACATCACACTTCTTAGAAATCACACCAGAACTTTGAGCTTTGTCTGATATTATAGAAAAATCTAAAGTTTTGAGAGTTTCCGCGTCCGAACTTAAAAATAAACTTTGAATGGTCATAATATAAAATTCGTTAGATTTTTTCAATTATATTGTCTTATCATAGACTTATTATATGTCTAATAACTAATTACTATACTCCAAAGATTTCATCGAAAAACTATGGAAAATCGCACTTTATTCTCTCATAGTAATTATCAAAACAAGTTTCTTTGCGCGATTCATTTTACAAAACAAGATATAATTTTCAAAATACGCCTAATTATGTGATAACTTAGGATGTAAATGAAACAATACTTATTTTGTTAGTAAATTAAAGCGACATTACGTCATATTTCGCAATATATCGGGATATTTCATAAACATTACAAAATAATAACAACCATTTTTTAGCGAGCCGTTTGTTGTCGCCAAAGTGTTTTCTTTAAAAATTCGTGAAAAACAGCAAATGGACTATCTCAATTGACTAATCCTAATGCCTAAACTACTTAAAAATGGAAATTACTCACTGTTATCCAGTAAACAATGCACTGTTATCCACAAAACACTGCACAAGACCACCATTCCGCGAAACCATTCGCGGCCGCGGCGCTGGCCGATGGACTGCCCGTTTTGACGTCTATGCTGACTTTTTAAGGGCGGATTTCTATATGCGACCTGCGAGTAAAAGTAAAAGTAGAAGTCAAACCATCAGTTTTGAGAAACCGATGGTTTTCTTACGTCAAAAATGGATTTCACAATCATCTGTCAGTTAAACAATCGGTAAGTTAGTCAAACCGATGGTTCAGATACATTTTATAGCAGCGCCATCTGTTAAAATGGATTGTAAGCATAGATAAGACATTTCATAAAAGTTTATTAAATATTACGAGGATAAATAAATATTGTAAATTTTATATTCTCACTTCAAATACATATTTCCTCCTATTAAAAATATAAGCATAATTTTTTGATTAAAAAAATGCTGTCGTTCAGGATTTATTCCTAGTAATAAACTCTTTTGACAGCTGTTGCAACATGAAGTTAGCAACACCGAAACTACGGCATAAATACGGTCCGGCTGATTGGTTAACTTGCAATTCCTTCAGAGTTGCTTGCAGTTGTTGCTAAATTTCGTTCACCTTTTAATAGCTGTCAGATACGCTTTCCTGCATTCGACGTTCTGTGTTTTCTTTCGTTTTCTTTCGTGTATACGCTTCGTATTATGGTGCCTACGGCTAAAATGGACAAGTTGGTCATCGTATGCGTTATCATCTTCAAGCGAGTGGGATTCGAGTACTTAATATCGACCTCCACCTCGTTCGATCAACAAGGTAACTATTTGGTTTTCTGCAGTTTTTATAGTTTATATTGATACTTAAGCGATAATTTTGTTAATAATGGACGTTAAAAGTCTAATGGTATATTATGCCGCATATAAATATTCGCAACAACATGCATTGCAAGAATAGCACTATGTAGACGGCATCGCGCAAGAAATCTACTAAACATACCAAAACGGACAAGAAATATCGCAACAAGCGTGAAGAAATGCTCATAGCTTGTTCGTAGTATGCAGGGATACACAGTTCCAGCGCCGGGACCAGTAAATCCCAAGTAGTAGGTCCCACGGTCAGAAATCACCCTCTGGGTGGAGCCATCAAAATAAAGAAAAGGTTTCACGGTCTGTAACTATACAGACCATGGAAATTTGTTACATCGCATCCATGGATCGCAACGTACTCGACGCAAAATCTCTTAGCGTGTTTGCTATGCCCGCCCAGTTAGTGTGCCCAGATTTACATATTATGGAAATTGGTTGCAACCCCTGTTGTATTGCATTGTTGCAAGTATTTGTATTTAGCTTTATGATAATAAAATAAAGCTTAAGGAAACCGAAGACAAATTAAAATTTTG
Organism: Micropterix aruncella; assembly: GCA_944548615.1. NCBI lineage: Eukaryota > Metazoa > Arthropoda > Insecta > Lepidoptera > Micropterigidae > Micropterix > Micropterix aruncella. The sequence goes on from OX155959.1 coordinate 2,554,072, forward strand.
CCTATGTTTTTTTCAGGACCTATGGCATATCCACATTGCATCAAATTTTGTTAGCCTTGCACTTTTATGCAATACGAAGCATGGTAATATCGGTGAGAGATTTCATCGGTATATCGACTGCAAGCGCGTGCCGCATAGTCTGAATTGTTTCCTGGAGGAAATTCCAGTCCTGGTTTTTATAATACCGCCCGACTTTCAAATGTCGTTAGTGCTTTGGTCTGTCACATATCGAAACCCAGTCGCCAGGTATATGTATAAACATTTAAATCTTTCCGATTGTTCGATTATATAACTTGATACTATTTAGTTATGTTTCTGATTCAATGACATTGTGTTCTTTTTAAACATACCATCTCTAATTTTGCAAAATTTATTTTATTTTATTTATTAATTGAAAAAAATATATAGGAATTATTTTTACACAATGATTTTGCGTCACTCCCAACTAGGCAGTGCCTGTTCCAAGGAATACGCCAATTTTATATAATATTATTTTCAATAAAATAAAAATAGTTTTTTGAAAAAGATGTTAATAAAATTGTTATAGTAAATTAAAAAAAAAAAAAAAAACGCAAAATAATCATTCAAAAATCAAAATAATTATTAAGAAATAAAAGCAGTGAAAAATAAATCCAAATACTAATTATTATTGTATAAAAATAAAAACTTGAATTCACTCTTGTTTACATATATGTATATTGTTAAAGATGTGAGGGTGTGTATAGTGTGTGTGTGTGTGTGTGAGGGTGTGTGTGTGTGTGAGTGTGCGCGTGTAAATGTGTTGCTATTTTTGAAATGTCATGAGGATACATTTAGTTTCCGTTCTTCCTTTACTAATTAACCACTGAATGAGACTAAATCTTTTAGTTTTTAAAAATGTCTCATTAAAGATTCCTCGTGCTATAATCCAAATGCTTCGTGAATCCGAGCAGTTACAAATTGACGGATTTCGGATTATTAAGGCTCTACTGTATTTGTTGCATAATGTTAAGCATCATCAGTCAGGAACAGTATGTGCACAGTATACCAAACAGTAGGTTTACTCTTAAGCTACAGGGCATTGCGGGAAGAGGGTGCGAGGAATCTGGACAGAGGGGTACGTCTCGACGAAGGCCTTTGGTTAGCGTTACGCACAGGTAAAGGCTGGCGACATTTTCTATTGTTTGCATATCTGCGTGGGCCGAGTAGCGGGACATCTGGCGGCCATATCCGAGCCCTTACGAATCGTGACGTATTCGCTTCGATTTCAATTTTGTTCAAAGAGAAGCTACTGTCTGGCATACTGTGGTATCTTGTTGGGTGACTGGCTAGCTGCTTAGATACTTCCATGCGATGTTAAAAAAACGGATGTTTGTAATAATTTCACCTAAAGAATTTCTCCATGCTACAAAGCAAAAGCAAAAAACAGTAATTATTATTTTTACACAAAAATTGTTTTGTTTCAGTTGCTTTGATATTTGGGGAAAACGATTTTCTTTTGTTGGATTAAAATGACAATAGACTAGAAAAATTAACGGCCACTACCAGAGGCGGAAATTCAATTACCACATTGATCACTTCGCCAAAATAAGGACGATGTTACGCCATCAGAGCTAATCAAAACCTATTTTTCCAGGTAAATAAAATTTCAAATATTACCGTTAAGGGTATTAAGTTGAATTCAAGCAGTGTTGCGAGGTGACACAATAAAAAAACACTAAAACTGTTCCTGAAAATCACCAAAAATGAAGAATTTTGGAAAACAGCTCGCTAGGGCTTTTTGATCGTCCAAATTACGGAGTTGAATGCCTTTTCATAATTGATAAAAGTCAGTATAATCTGATTTTTATACTAATCGCATTTCTCTACCAGGGTCTTTAGTGTCTGTGGTGATAGTTTAAGCATGACCGGAAGCCGGCTTGTTCTCTTGGCGAATTGGAGTCTAGCTTATGCAAAAAAATAAATAGGTGCGAGAGAAAACTGAACAGCCTATAGTTATCGTTTTCTAATGTCCCCTTTCTAATATAAAATCGATTGATTTGATTTGATCGATTGTGTTTTATTTTATTATCGAATGGATTTTTTTTCTGAAGGGACAAACTTATTCCACAAATTTTGCAAATAAAATCTTAATCTAAGCACATCGATTGTTTCCATAGCAATTGTATTTCTAACTTTATTTTTTGTAATGTTTTGTAATAGAAAAGGTTCTTTCAAAGATAGCGTTCAAACGAGAGACTAATCAAGGATAAGGGCCGAACACGGACAACGCTTGTAACATTTCTCACCGAGGGCATTTTCATACTGAAATACCTCTATCCAGAAGCTATAATCTGTCTATTTAGAGCTTGTAGTGGCGATGACTTCACCAAAAATCTAGATTTCAAGTCAACAAAACAAAAATCTACATCATAAATTTGTCGCAAGGGCCTCCAAAAACCACAAAATTTAGTGAAAAAATCAGTTTATTTAAATAATATTTATTTAAAGTAAATGTCGATTTTCAAGTGAATTAATGAATTAGGATTATTTATTAAAAATTAAATGTTACTCGTATTTAAATATACCTAATTAGTTAATTTCAATACTTGGCTTCAAAGGGGGAGGGGCTGAATGGATGGTATAATGGTGACAAGATAGCTGTCGTAAACCTAGCTGGCCGCCTTTGGACTTAAAGCAGGCCTTGAGTCTCCTCGGCCAGTCGTCGATCGAATTACGCAGCTTATATAAAGGGGAAACTGCTCTCTGCTTCGACCAGGGCAGAGTTGAGGGCTTCGATGTTGCTGTATCTTCTGTGGCACCCATTGTCCTCCAAAACAACCTATAGCTTATATCAAGCGGGCTCAGATCGGGACTGCCAGCAGGCCAATCATCTGGTGACAAAAATACTGGTGCATGGCGCTGTAGCCAGGGTTCAGTGGTTATGGCCTTGTGTGCCGGCGCCGAATCTTGCTGGAATATCCAATGCTAGTTTTGAGACCTTGTTTGGTTAAGAGGCTTCACAACATGATTCAAGATTGTCCGTGGATAAACTCTAGCTGAAGTTTTCACGCCTTTTTTGCATAAATGGAGCTTTGTAGTGCCATCATAGGCAACACCCCACTAAACCATCACTGAAACCGGATGGTGACCTTTCTTGACCCGTGGAATGACCTGGGAGGCCTCTATAGATGAGTGTGCGTACACCCTATCATTCTGCATGTTGAACTTCTCCTGCGCCGTGAAAAAATTTTCATCAGTAAACAGGATTTGTTTGTACTTCCAACCCGCGTACTGGACCAACAGCCGCTTGCATTTTTTCACTCTATTTTCCTTCAGAGCGGCCATAAGCAATTGTCCTGTGCGGCGTTTGTAGGCCCCAAGACCCAAGTCTTTTTTGATGATGCGGTCCAAGGACATCGAATTCATATTCATTTTTCTCGCAATTGTCCTCTGTTTTCGGAGTGGATTTCTCAAAATCCGATGCTTCACGGCTTCAATGGCCTTCGATGGTACGAATAGTTCGAGGACGGCCGGACCGCTTGCGGTCTTGAATGTCACCAGTATCCTCGGATAATTTGATACACCGATACACAAACATACGGCTGACTTCGAGCGGCTAGATCTCTCTTTTCTCGACTTTGCACCGATAAAGCGCAATAACTGCGACACGATTTCCTTTGTCGGTCCACTCCATGAATATGTTAAAACAAATACTAAATTTACTAATTGTGCATAATTGCACAAAGACCAACTGTCAACAAACATAAGTCAAATACGCAATTCCACTAATACTCGCGGCGCAATTAGTGCTTTTAATGTTGTAACAGTATTTATGTTAGGACTATGTATAATGATAATATACGCTATTATGTGGTGGTGAGCATGCTGTAAGACTACAATCGAAAGAATTACTATCGTACAAAAAACTATAATTCGTATCGTACTCAAAAAACCAAAAATTTATTCTAATAAGTAGTTGTTTCTCGAAGCGAAAATACTTGATATTAGGCAATTGTAATATTTAAAAACTTCTTTATATTTCAATCGCGCGCAAGTAGAGACATTGTTTCCTGCTAAGAACACAAGATCGGCACATATACCATATTATATTGCCCAGGAGATCAACGCCTAGACAACACCATTACCATTATTTTAGGAAAATATTTCGAAATTTCGGGACTGACACAAGTGGTTCTTAAAAAGTCTCATTCAGTAGATAATTAGTGAAGGAAGAACGAAAACTGAAAGTAACCTTATGACATTATGACATTTCAAAAATAGCAACAGAAGAATCGGGAGCTGGCGAAGAGGGCGGATTACGCCGCCCCCGACCGTCGCTCCACACCCCACGCTCTCCCAGTACTAGTGCAGGGTATGAGGCAACGGTCAGGGGCGGCGTAATCCCCCGATTCTTCGCAGCTCGCGCGTGGAATGTACATACACACGATTTAAACAACCTCACATATCTAGCAATATAAATTATCTATGTAAACAAGAGTGAATTCAGCTGTTTATTTTAATAATGTAATATTTTGTATTTGGATTTATCTTATAATTATTTTCTATTACTTTTATTATTTAATGATTATTTTGATTTCTTTTAATGATATATTTTTTTTTAATGATTATTTTATTTTTTTTAATGTTTTTATTTTTTTTCTTTGATTTACTATAGCAATTTATTTACATCTTATTCATAAAGCTAAATTTGAAAATTTAAAGTAATATCATATAAAATTGGCGTTTTCCTCGGAACAGGCACTGCCTAGTTAGTAGTGACACAAAATCATTTTGTAAAATTATTTCCTAAATATTTTTAAAAATAAAATATATGAATAATACATAAATAAAATAAATAAATAAAAAATAAATAAGTATTTCTCATCGAGGGCATTTTCATACTGAAATGCCTCTAGCGAGAAAGTAGGTACCTTTGTCTATTAAGAGCTTGTAGTTTGGCGATGGCTTCAGTAAAAAACAATGAGACTTCAAAAAGTCCACAGAAAAAGTCAATGTCATAAATTTGTCGTGAGGACCACCAAATATTATTGAAAAAAATCACCAAATAGTATTTGTCAAATAAATAGGTATATAATCATTTTCTTTTATTTCAGTTTGGTCCGAGGCTACTACCGGAACTGAGAGTTTTCTTCGGCATAGCTGATGTTTGGGGTTGAAGTATATATTCCTTAAAATAAAACAAGTTATCCATTATTGGCTTTTTATTTATGTTTTTTTGACTTTTTGTTATGTTCTGGGGGCAGCTGGGTTTCGTCAGGCCGACGGAGATTCTGCAAAGAATAAATTCACATTATCTTTGGAACGGAACAAAATTGCCTTGTAAAAACCATTTACCCACGAGTAGCGTGAGTTTTGCAGCGTAATACCGATTATTCGTCCTATAATAGTCTCCATTTCCTTGTTTCTGTCCATAATCGACTGCGTTAGCGGTGATACGGGACGTTTACAATTTCGGTTTTCTGAAACTAAGGTTTAGGTTTAGAGATGCGAACGAGGGAATCGTAAGAGTAGGGGGCTTCAAATATTAAATTGAGTAATTTAGTGTGTTATTCCTTCACAATTGTAAAGTTGTAAAATAAATAAAATTAAATATACGGTTATCTATTCTGTAAAAAAAAAGTACCCTTTCTCGTGCACAGCGGTGTAGACATCCGCGTATGAAACAAAGCCAACAGTTTTCGTCCGCTTCTAAAATAATATGTGTTATCAGTAGGTCTTTGAAAAGCGTTAAGTGTTTTTGAAATCTACATGTTTAAATATAACATTATTCTAAATTTATATTTAAAGAAACCAAGTAACTGCGTTAGCGGTGAGACGGGACTATTACAATTTCGGTTTTCTGAAACGAAGGTTCAGGTTTAGGGATGCGAACGAGGGAATCGTAACAGTAGGGGGCTTCGAATGTTAAATTAAGTAATTTAGTGTGTTATCCCTTCACAATTGTAAAGTTGTAACATAAATGAAATTAAATATACGGTTATCTATTCTTTAAAAAATAAGTACCCTTTCTCATGCTCAGCGGTGTAGACATCCGCGTTCGAAGCAAAGCCAACAATCCTCCTCATCTCGTCCCTTGTAAAGGTTTTCGTCCGCTTCTAAAATAATATATTATCAGTAGGTCTTTGAAAAGCGGTAAACGTTTTTGAAATCTACATCTACATGTTGTTTAAATATAACATTGTTCTACATTTACATTTAAAGAAACCAAGTAAATATGTCAAAATATCAAATTAAATTTAAAATCCCGCATATAGGTTATAGTAAAACGACTTATTTCTACTCTTAGGTTATAGTGTTATAATAGCAACTAGATTATTGTTTTCGTAACTTTCTCGTGTCCATATACCTTACTTTGCGCAAGCCATACGACAATCTTGCTTATTTCTTATATTTCATTACATAATAACATAAAAGCCAACTGTATACTCATCTATTTTCGGTTCTGCATCGGCCATTTTTGCCCTTACATCCGACTTTTTCTCTTCTGAACAGCGCGAAACCACTGATAATTCACCAGAAAAACATAAAACTGAAGCTCAAACCACATGATCAATGGCTCAAACCGTCAAAATCGACCTGTTAGATCTCAACTCTCAGCTGATTTGAGCGACCAATCAGGGAGCGAGAATTCGACGGAAGTTTGCGAACTGTCACGTTCATTTTTATTGAAACGCATTTTGTATGGGAATCGTAACTCGCAAGTAAAAGTTGACCGATACTTTTGCCTACAGGTCAACCGATGCCTACAGGTTGCATATTGAAACGGAAAAATGTCAAAAACTGACTATTGGTTCCACGAAACCTGTACTTGCGAGTAAAAGTACTATATAGAAATCGGCCCTAAATCGCAGTTCGATTTATTCGCCGGTGGCCGCCGAATTAAAGATTATTTGGCCATGTCGTTCAGCCGTCAGAAAGCATAAAGTACGACGTTTCGAATCGTAAATTGCATTTTTCGCAGCGGCGAGCGCGATGTCCCGTAGCGGATGTTACGGATTTTAGGCGCTGTTATTCGCGAGGTACTTAGCCTCTCAATGGCTCGTGCCAACAAGGGTTTGACAGTATCCTCCAAACCCCCAATACAGTTTGTGCGGGTTGGCTCTAAAGGCAAAAAACACTCACTGCAAAACCTTTCTCAATAATCGAGAAAGCTTCAGATTGGATTATGGAGGTCAATTCGGTCTCTAAGCAGTATAAATTTCCTGAAAGTCTCGGATGCACAGCCCTGCGTCCAGATATAACTCTTTACTCTCTATCTCGGAAGATGGTCATTATCGTAGAATTAACTGTTCCATGGGAATCAAATATCCCAAAAGACCACGAGTACAAATTAAATAAATACCATGACCTCGCAAATGCCGTCACCCGGAACGGCTTCACTGTTCACCTTCACGCGGTGGAAGTAGGCGCTCGTGGCCTGCCAGCTAAATCTTTGTTTCACCTTTTTAAAGATCTTGGTCTCTCCAGGAAAATAATCAACTCCTTTCTAGAAAAATTATCTAAAACCGCGATTTCTGCATCTCAAATTCTATGGCTTCGAAGGGGGAGTGAATGGGTGGTAAGGTGACCGCTCACATGTGGCAAGACAGCTGTCCTAAACCTACCACTGCCGGTCGTAAGTCCGGAATCCACCCTTCACCTCCCAGAAGTGCAATAATTATATATGATAGGCCCGATTTTTGGTCGGTGAATTCCATGGCAGCTCCAGTTGTAGTTTATTTAATGCAAAAGAATATGAATAACGAGAATTAATGACAAAATGAACGCAATTTCATGAACCAAAAGGAAAAAAATCAGCTGTCGTGGGCAAAATCAGCGCGAAAGGGTTAGTGTTGCAATATCAAAATATTTCCTTCCCTTGTCGAATCGATTCCTACTCTTATAGACCAGACTATACAATCATAACTAATTTAATGTTTACTTGTTGTTTTGCAGGAGATAACAAACCCAGTAACAATAACAGGTCATATCCTCGTGTCGGCGGACTTCACCGGTTGCATCAGGGTTTTCGTGAATAAAGCCAAACCGAAGCACAGCTCTTTACCCGCATCGGCCATGGCCTGAACGCTACTTCACGCTGCAGTCTCTAGCTTTGTAATTAGTCTTCGAAATTTCGCTTCCCCCTCGAGCATAAATTGGGTGCTTCTATCTATACTTGTGTCGGTCTTCCGTACGAATCTCTGTTTTTTGTTTAACAGTGCGATATTTTTTTTATATTTTCCATTCCACATTTGGCATTCCTTTGCAATCCCCTACAAAGCGCCATACAAAATGCCATATTGGCTGTATATTTTATTTACATAAGTGACCAAAACATAAAAATAATACTCGTGCTATATATTATAAATTATTTATTTCTTTTAAAACAATGGATTGACACAAATGTAATCATGTCAGCATTTAGACATTTATTAGAAATTTGTATAAATTATTAAAACATGTTAAATTATGCTTATTTATATTATTATTTACAACATTTTTACTGATGACATTATTTTTATGTAAATACATATCTACAAAATGTAAATAGTACTAAAAATATATGCATTATAAAATTGTACTTGTGTTTGTTTTTGTTTTGTGAAAATTGGTCTTGAAGTGTTACCCTGTTAAAATACTGATTAGATTCAACGTTTGTCTTCGACGACATTTGCCTGACGTTTGTCTTTAGGTTGGCAAGGCTTCGAAAAGCTGAAAAGCATTTTGCAATCGGATTTCAGGAATGATTTACGGCAGTCTTTCTCAAAAAGGGCAATAACACACCCTTGTGGGCGATGGAGGCTTTCATGGGGACAGTAGAAGGAATAACAGCAGCAAACGAGGAATTAGAAATTAAATTCAAGAATGGCTATCGAGAATGGCTATTTTGGCTAAAGAAGCCACTCCTGCAACTGTACCCTGGACTTATCGATATATAAGGGGCCTAGATAGGCCTTTCGAGCGTGAAAATGACCACTTTAATACCAATACGGAAAGCCACCAGTACTTTCCGGTGTGAGCAATTCCGCAACAAATATTGCCGTGTTATTCTCTCGCATACTGTTCAATGTGTTGTTCTCTCTCTGTCATATGTTTTTACGTGCAACCCAACTTATTTGTACTATATCTAGGCTTTATATATCAATGCCCTGGACTATAGTCGATTGTTCAACGATTTCTGATAGCATTCCCATTGTCGTATTTTGTCAGAATGTGGATAGTGCTATAGCAACATTCCTAACAAATGAGAAATCAGCTGCGTTAGTACTTACGGCTGTTTTCAAGGAAATTTGAGCATGATCAAAGTTTTCACCGTCTTTCATCACCTAATTATCATAGTAATTAGTTCTGCAAAATTGAACTTTAAATAAAATGCGCTTTAGACATAGGTATATCCATCCATATCAAGAGCCTCAAGCTGAAAGGTCGCAAAAATGCAATTTTACAGAAGATTTCTCAACCCTTTTGTAATATCGAATATGAAAAAAAAAAGTTACACTATTCTATCAATATATAGACATCTTATTTCATCGATCCATAAGTAAGGCCTCTAAAGTGCCAAAAAATCGCATTTGTGTTTTTTATTGCTATTTGTGTAAAATCACGCTCCGGATCGAGGCATCACGAAATACATCCCGAAATACATCCCGAGGGCAAATTGGTTAGTTTTCTTGTAATTCTCATTGCAGAGGAATCTTGTAGGCATGACATGATGATTTTATCCAGTGACACCTAGAGTAATTCCTCACAAACAACTTAACTCTTTGACAGTTTCAATCGTTATTATAGTATTTTTTTAAGTTTTTCCCATTTGTAAAACTAAAAAAAAACATCTCGTGAGCAAAGTTATTCAGATTTTCCATGCTCTGAAAAGTTAAAAACATATACACTCTTACCAATAAAATGATCTTATAACCGCGTTAAACCCTCATTATTGTTATACCCGGTATAGCCGAGTTATAACGAAGTTGTAAAATCGTGACCAATAAATCAGTTGTAACGTGGTTGGTTATAACTACTCCCTGAAACCAAAGACAAGTCATATTTCTAGCATGGCAACGCCCGCTTGGAAGCAGTAAGGCCAACTGAAGCGGCATGAAATGCACATGAAATGTCACTTTTTGTTGTCAGAAAGCCCGTGCCCATTGTTTTGTTACGCGAATGCTGATCAAATTAATAGTGGTATTTCCAACTCAATCGCGAACAGTTGCCATTAATTATGAAGAATTATGCCGTCGACATTTTGCAGGTCAGCTCTCAGGATATCGATGATTCTTGCGGCGTATGGCTTAGTGAAACGATATTTAGTTTTTAAATTGTAATCTCCATATCGAACGGGTCGTATTGCAATTTGTAAATTTTTGGTCGCCTATCACGACGCATTTCGATTTCTTCCAATAAATCCAGATCGATCATATCATCCAAGTCGTCAAAATCCATTATTCGGCTAAAACGCAGGATTTCACAGCAGTATAAAAGGCGTATCCTCGTCGTAACACGGCTATTACAACGAAAGCGCACGATTCGCAAACGAGAAGCTCCACGTCCGCGGCTGTCAGGTGGCTGTCAATTTGAAACAGCTGTTACGCCGGTCGGCCATTTTTAAGTTAATACTCCGTTAAACCGCTGTTATACCTGGCCTAGGGGTGGTATAGCGGAGTTATAGTGCGGATGGAAATCCAGTACCACTTCCATGCTTATACCCGAGATGATCAGTGGTGTAAGCTATACCGCGTTTATTGGTCACAGATTTTCTTATACCTAGTAATAACAGGGTATAAATTTTACAACTCGTTTATTGGTAAGGCTGATAGAGTGATAATTTATTAAGTGGTACTGTCATGACCTTTCAATATGTTGTAGAAGTCAAAATAGGGTTATTCGTCGCAAGAAGTCAATTTTGCAAATTTTGTAAAAACAACCTGTCAGCCTAACCGCTCGGAAGCCAGCCATCGCGGGCAAAAAACTACGCTGCAACTCTGGTTGATTTTGTGAATAAATAACTAACAATATCGTTTTTTCATGAATTTCCTCTTGTTATCTAGTGAATTAATCTTGTTAGTCATGTATATTATATATTTATATAATATATATGTGGGCCGGTCAAAACGGTTACGCGCGGCGCGGCGTCCGACGGGTTAAGACTCTCGATATGAAAAATTAAACTTAAATATTTTGTAATATTGCTCCAAATGCGAGACTACAAATTCACATTTTTCGGGTTTACATGGCGCCGAACCTTAAAACAGTCTATATAATTTTATACAACTATCACGATAGCAGAAATCGCACACACTTAGTTGCTTTGTGTCATTTCCACGGAGGTTTGTTGGAACCATGCTCGAGACTCGATATTTGTGAATCCTTGGATTTGCCGCTTTGTCTGCGGTTGTCGTTTCTGTCGCTGGTCGGTTGTTCGCCATCGACGCAGTTAGAATCCGGGGAGTAACGATCGCTTTTATTCGTTGTGTCGGTCTGAGGATTGTCGCTGTCCAGTTCGTGCGGAGACCTTGATAGAAGCTGCAAAAAAATATTTATCAATAGTACTTGGCTAAAGTTATTATGGTTAATTAACTTTGGTAGAAGAGACAGAAAAAAACATTTGACTATATTTTTTTTTTTTTTGCTTTACACATATTGACATACATTTTATTGAAGTATATATTATATACTAGCTGCGCCCAGCGGTTTCACCCGCATGGTGATGGAAAATTGTGATAATGATGATAGAAAACTATATATCTTTATAAATTATAGCCTATGTGTTATTCTGATGTGTAAGCTATATTATTGTAAAGTTTCATCAAAATCCATTCAGTAGTTTTTGCATGAAAGAGTAACAAACATCCATACATACATACAAACTTTCGCGTTTATAATATTAGTAGGATTCAATATTAGTAGGTATTCGTTTATAATATTAGTAGGTATTCGTTTGCCCTTACTGTAAAAATAAATATAAACGTCTGGCATGGCTAAACAAGCATATTGTTGGGCATGATGATAGCAACGCTGCACGGCAGTGTCTTAAACCGTCGCAAGGAGTCACGTACAGAGTCGAACCTCACACGTCCCTAGACTCCACATCTGCCCGCAGTTTGTCACCCGACTGGTCTCCACGACCTGCGCCAATCTTATCTTTCCCTCCTCTAAAATTCCCTTCACTTGCGAAAGAGGATTGGGAATTTTACAATAGTAATTTAACTTCAATCCTTGACCACTCTGTGAACTGTAATGCCCCTGCCAGTGTTCAACTGTCGTCCTTCCAGGTGGCGGTCCATGAATACTTCTCGGGTGTTTACCCAAAATCTACCCATGTCGACCCGGTTCACAGAGAAAACGCATTCAAAGCAAAGCTCCGTAGGCTTCTGCCTACTTCGTCGCCAGCTACGTGAAGCCAAAAAAGCCGGAGATAAGGCCCTCTGCCACAACTTCTCGCGCGCGTACCGCTCTATACTCAAACTGATACAGAGCATAGCCACGCAAAACAACAAGCGCAAAGAAGCATTTCTCAAGTCCAAAGAGGAATCCCGGTTTGACAAAAACCGTTTTAACTACAGTAAAAAGGTTTTGTCTGCCGCTAAGGGCACAATCCAAATCCCGGAAGAAATGGCCACAGAATACTTCTCGACCACTTATGAGGATCCCATGCGGCTCCATACGTACAGCCCTCCCCCGGGCATTAAACCTCCGCACCTGCCTACAGTAGCTTTCGCCTCTCAACCCCCATCTCTAGATGAGATTTTAAATCAAATAAAAAGGAAGCCGTCGGGCTCTACTCCAGGTCCCGATGGTATTCCCTACTTAGTGTATAAAAAGTGCCCCTGCCTTCTGCAATATTTAGGATCCATCTTCCGACATATATGGAATAGCGGTGTAGTCCCACAGAATTTCGGCCGAGCGACAGTCATCTTAATTCCGAAGGTCCCAGTTTGCACCGGACCAAAGGACGCTCGGCCCATTGCTCTGACAGATACTGTGGCCAAAATCTTTTTTGGCATAGTCCACATGAGGATGAGCGAATTCATGCACCGGAACGAGTACCTTGGAGTGTCAGTACAAAAAGGCTTCATGCGTGGCGTTTCAGGCTGCCTCGAGCACAATTCTCTCTTGGCTGCTGCCATTAAGGATGCGAGACAGCACGAACGCCAAATCAATGTATGCTGGCTCGACCTAGAGAATGCCTTTGGGTCAGTTCGGCACAGTCTCCTCCACTTTGCGCTCCGCTGGTACAACTTCCCACCTGTGCTGCGTGACGTTGTAGCCTCCTACTACAACTGTCTGACGTTCCATGTGAAAACGCAAGAATGGACTACCCGCTCTATATCATATTCAATTGGATGGCTCGACCTAGAGAATGCCTTTGGGTCAGTTCGGCACAGTCTCCTCCACTTTGCAATTCGAATGTCAATTTCTTAGATTTTTTTCCTACTTGACAGTTATCGTTATATTTTAGATAATTCACGCTATATCTTTATAAATTATAGCCTATGTGTTATTCTGATGTGTAAGCTATATTATTGTAAAGTTTCATCAAAATCCATTCAATAGTTTTTGCGTGAAAGAGTAACAAACATCCATACATACATACAAACTTTCGCGTTTATAATATTAGTAGGATGTATCATTGTTAATTATTATTTATTAGTAGCCATTAAAAAATATTATTTATTATTACCTATTACTAATTATTATTTATTATTACCTATTACTAATTATTATTACCTATAACTAATTATTATTAGTATACCGAGACAACAGTAGGCTATCTCTCGAACGACAGGGCATTGTCGAAAGAGGGTGCGAGGAATATGGGCAGAGAGGTGCATCTCGACGAATGTCTTTGGTTAGCGTTACGCGCAGGTAAAGGCTGGTGAATTTTTCAAACGTTTGCATATTCGCGTGGGCCGAGTAACGAACATCTGGCAGCCAATATAAATAAATAAATAATAAATACAAACGGAGCTGCCATGGAATTCGCCGACCAGTCAGGCCCATAATAAAAAAAAATTACACTTCTGGGGGGTGAGCAGTGGATTCCGGACTTACGAACCGGCTGTGGTAGGTTTAGGACAGCTGTCTTGCCACATGTGAGCGTTCACCTTACCACCCATTCACTCCCACTTCGAAGCCATAGAATTTGAGATGCGGAAATCGCAGTTTTAGATAATTTTTCTAAGAAAGAGTTGATTATTTTTCTGGAAAGGCCAAGATCTTTAAAGAGGTGAAATAGAGATCCTGAACACATGGGTCTTCGTGGCCAACCCAGCATGGGCCCATTAGCTCCCAGACGAGACAGTTGGGTTTTGGTGAAATCGTAAATAAGAAAGGGCCATGACAAATGTGACGTTAGATAATTGTCATAGATCCAGGCCCTACGAGGGCCAGAAATTAGCAAGGCATCTATTTTTGCCAGGCAACTTTTGAAATGCTCTGTAACATGATCGCCCGAGACGTCTTTTCCTTGATGGGTGATTTTTCTGCCGAGGAATTTGAAATGATTGTTTGGGTCTGTGAGAGAGATATTAGAGCCCTTATAGACCAATTTGGGGTCATAGGATGTAAATTTTGTGTCTATGCGGGCGAGTCCAAGGCAAAAACATTTGGAGGGCTTCACTTTTATACAGCCTGACCAGTCGCAGAAAAGCTCCACTTTCTGTAATAGCAGGGAAAGCTGCTTGGGGCTTCTGGTGATAAAAGTTATCTATTTTTGCCAGGCAACTTTTGAAATGCTCTGTAACATGATCGCCCGAGACGTCTTTTCCTTGATGGGTGATTTTTCTGCCGAGGAATTTGAAATGATTGTTTGGGTCTGTAAGGGAGATATTAGAGCCCTTATAGACCAATTTGGGGTCATAGGATGTAAATTTTGTGTCTATGCGGGCGAGTCCAAGGCAAAAACATTTGGAGGGCTTCACTTTTATACAGCCTGACCAGTCGCAGAAAAGCTCCACTTTCTGTATGGGGCTTCTGGTGATAAAAGTTAGGTCGTCCGGCAAAAGCGAGGCACGACGAGGTGTATTGGCCGTCTGTTTTAAAACGGTAGCCCCACTTCCTGTCAAACTGGGTCAGGCTTTCCAGCAGTATATTAAAAACTATATTAAAAATCGTCGGGGAAAGGCAACAGCCCTGAAATAGTCCAATTGAATATGGTATAGAGCGGGTAGTCCATTTTTGCAGAACTCGTAAAGTTCAATTTTGCAGAACTCGTAAATACTATGAGAATTACGTGATGAAAGACAGTAAAAACTTTGATCATGCTCGAATTTTACCTATTACTAAATATTATTTATTATTACATATTTATAGTTGTGAAATTATTGTCTACTGAAAGTATTTTTTTAACTATTATTATTTAGAAATTTTGGTTCGCAAGATATTTATTTTTATAATCATTTGTATTGGTGTTCTCCTTAGACTGTTCTAACAGAGCCTGTGGCTCTACCTAGTTAGGAGCGATACAAATGTGTAATATAAATACTAAATATATAATATACACTGGCAAAGTGCTATTGAACTGGAAGCATGCAGTAGTGATACCGATTTACAAGAAGGGGGTGACTAGCTGAGTGTCTAACTATAGTCCCATTAACCTCACCAGCATCATTTGTAAAATCATGGAACAAATGCAAAAAAATACATAATTGCATAAATATGGAGATCGGCCGCCTGCGAGTTGTCGCAACGGAAAAACAACCGATCGGTGGTATTAGCATTCCAGCGGGTAAAGGACTGTCAAATTGCTACCAGAATCACAAATATCGTTGAATGACGACAATCGTGTTTCGTATCGTCGCTTCAGAATCCGGCGGCTGAACTGTGAGTAGCAGTGGCTATGGCACCAAAGGAAGAAGACATACTTACAAGTTTAATATATTTCTGAACATCGGTATCGCTGAAGAGGGGAGCTTTCTCCTTACTGCTCATTGGAGTGGTGAAGTCTCGTTCGCTTCTGCGTTGGTGTCTTCTTTCCCTGTTTCTAGAATGTTCCTGATCTGGTCTCGCTGCGGGCAATAGATATGGTTCAGACTCGCTCCTGAGAGTTGACAGTAGCCTGTCCTCGATTTCCTTCTGATCTTCGGATCGGTGACCGTTCAACGATTCTGCTGGCATAACTGATAAGAGAAAAAAAATAGAACCTGGGGCTTGATTTGTGAATCAATAGAGAAAATTTCATATAAAAGATGACGTTATTGTCATTCCCTAAATGTTTTTATTTGACTATCTAGAGATTTGAACACGGAATGCGAAAAGGGGGATTATTATGATTATTTTGATAGTTTTAAGGTTTTTATTATGATGATATTATGCAATTCCAGTAATCTTATCCCAATAGAAAATGGTGACCCAGCGGTGGATTGAACCCGGAACCTTTTAATCTAAGATCAGGCGACCTAACCACTATGCCACCGGGCCGTGTGCATAGTGGTCTTTGTTTGAGAGTAGTCAGTCCAAGTAATTTAAAGCGATCTTCATAATTCCTATTCTTCAGCACTGGCATTTTGGTTGCCCTTCGCTGCACCTTTTCCAGGACATCTACATCTTTGCATAAGTAGAGGTTCCAGAGCTGATAGGCCCCGCATACTCAAAAATAGGTCTCGCATACGCCTTGTAGATCTTTATAAAAACCCTTAACTGACAGATGTTGGAAAGCCTTCCCTATCAGATAGAGAGTAGAGTCTTTTAGCGATTGCATTTATGTGTTTTTCCTATTTGAAACCATCACTAATTGTTATTACAAGATCTTTTTCATCCCATGTATTCGAAAAGGACGACTTGGTTCGCCTTTAAGTGCGCCCAAAAGTGGTGTTTTCTATAAGAAACTTTATAAGTGCGCCGCAATTATCTTTGCGGCTCACTTTTTGAATTTGGAACATCTTAGTCTTCAGTGCCGAAGAAATCGAACGCTAATATTGTTTGAATAAAGACTGGCCTGATACGACGGCCCCTAGTCGCACCGCCGGCTGAATAAAAAAAACAAATGAAATTAAAAACGCGCGAACGTCAATTGTTTTTGTCATTGTTATTTTCTCATAGAGGGTGATGAAAAGTAGAGTGTATCACTCGGGCGCAAAATATTTTTGGCTCGGGCGCTTTTTTGAATCCCTCGCTACGTTCAGGATTCTACTAATCCTAGAGTAGAATCCCTCACTTCGCTCTGGATTCAAAAAAGCGCCCTTGCCGTAAAAATATTATTTTGCTCCCTTGTGATACGATCTACTATTATTGCTTAACTGCTTCTAATTGGGTGTTTGCCAAAGAATAGTGTGGTAGGGTTGCTTTTCCTGATATGAAGCACTACATATTTCTCGGGTGTTCTATGTAAGTGACCAGTTTTCCATCCACGCTTTGATCTTGTCAAGATCCTGCTGAAGCTGTTTACTGCTTAGAATACAATTAACAATATTTTTTGCGTCATCATCAAAGTAGCAGCTCTTCATCTCTATAGTAGCTATTCATAATTATTGATTATTAATATATTTTATTGTTTCGCTGCAATTTTTCAGAACACTAAATCGATTTGAATTAGAACCGACAACCGTTGAAGAAGGAAGGTCATCGAATGTAGATGGTGCACCGGAAGAAGCAGCGTAGGACAACCCCCAGGAAAACAGCAGGAATTGGTGGATGACAGACGGAGCCTTGGGAGAGTCTTTTATCCATAAACAGAAAAGACAGGCCGATAAGTCGAATAAGTAAGCAACAGATGCAACAACATTCAAGCACCGCAGGACATTCGATTTTAATTTCCCTAAAGTAACTAATGAAAAGACATAAAAATATCGTTTAAGTATGTATTTTAAACCAAACCCACCGGAATTCAGTCGACTAGCAACCTGGACTGCGTTGGATGGTCCAGAAGGTGTATTGCTGGAGGTGAGTATTCTTAAAGTTTGCTGCCATTGGTTCTCCATAACTTGATGGATCTGAGTCGCTATCTGACCACGATTGTTTCGTTTTGTTTGCAATTTCTCCTGCAAATAGGAAATTTGATCATTTCAGTGGCCTAACTGCATTTTTATTTGTACAAACTATGATAATGTAACTTATAAATATGTATATTGGCAACAAGAGCTAAGTTAATGCGACGTATATCGTATACCTATCGTAACGTTAACTATGTGATACATAACGGTTCCATGCAGCTTGGGCCTGATAACCTGTCTGTTATCTTAGATCGGCTCGTCACGATTCAGCTCCCGTCCGGTAGCCTCCTCGAAGAGGGACTAACCTGGAGAGGACTCCGTGAGCTCTGCCTGCGGCTGTAAGCTTAGTCATGGATAGGTGGAATCGGATGTTCCGATCTGCGGGAACACCTCAGGCGGTAATAGGAAATTTGCACATCATGCGGAACTCTGCATGAATGCGCAATGTGTGCACAGTCGCCGCATGAATGCGCAATGTGGGCAGTCGCCGCATGAGTGCATAGTCAATTGGATAACGAGTCAATCGACTGTGCACTCCGACAAATATCCGTGGGAGGCTGGAAACGTACGTTTTCTAAGCAGCGGGGATTGTCGGTGATGACAATCACCTTTGAAACGATCCGTTGACCACCCGATCCCGTGTAATATTGATGGGCAAACGATGAATGCAAACACTGATTAGCTCTCTTGTCCACACCCATGTTTTTGCCGTGGAAATGTATGGTTAATTCGCCGTGTCTAGGCACGGTCATCAGTGTTGTATGGATCACTATGGGAGCTTGTCCACAGACACGGCGGCGGCGCCGTCCATTTGTCCGTCGTGTCCGGCGACAAGCTTCCATAGTGATCGATACAACACTGACAACCGCGCCTACACACGGCGAATCAACCGTAGGTTTTCACGGCAAAAAAAGTGTGTGGACAAGAGGTACAGTCCTCGTTCTCGACATGGGGCGGGTAGGAGGGTACTTTGAATGCGGAAATTAAGCCTGTGATGAAGGCACAGAAATCCATCATTAAGATCATACTATTACTGCTTAGATTTTGCCACCTGATTCCGAGTAACCTTGATCAGGTAGCTAATCCGCGCATCAGGCAGAGGCCGCGCAAGCGGCCTCGAATTTGTGACCAGACTGAAGGGCAGAGAAATCCGTCCAAATCTGTTAGTAAGGGCGCAAGGTGGCCCGGCTCGCTGGGTTTACTTCCCAGTGCCTCGCGGTAAGTCGTTGGACTCTTACGGGCTTGTTGGTGTAGCTAGACTTTGGACTGTGTTTGTCTTTAAGTGTCTTCGTTCACAGAGTGTTAAATGAATGAAATGTTTTTCCTAGTGAAGTGATCAGTGCCAAAAGTGTTAATGACTTTAAAAATAATTAACTTATTCCACAAAAACTGAAATGTAAGCACTGACTCAGGCTCATCAGCTTAAGCTGCCTGCCTGTTAAATATACAATAATAATAATAATGGTAGCTGCCTTTATCTATACTAATATTATAAAGAGGTAAAGTTTGTGATGTTGTAGGAAGTAATCTCTGGATCTACTGAACCGACTTTGAAAATTCTTTTACCAATAGAAAACCACGTTATTTGTGAGTGTCGTAGGCTATATATTAATCAGAAAAATGAAAAGACTTTTTGTGGTAGTCGGATTTGCAAAGTAAGTCGGAGAATAAACGGTCAAACAAAAACGTTTCTAACTAACGCTGCCTTAACGATGAGAGATATATGATTAAGTTCCAGGGAAAAGTTGTAGAGCTTGATAATGCCTACAAAAAAAGCGACAGCATATGTCTAACTTTTATATTTAAGTCACAAAAAGTAGTATTTTATATTAATAACATAATTTAAATCGTTAGGTCATGTTTATTGGTCATATTATCAACAATTATGAATTCTTATCAAAATAAGTAAATTTATCGTCTCAAGTGTTTAAAACAAAAGACTTTTCCCTTTTACTGCATATAATTTCCCTTTTACTGCATAAATAGTTAAAGAGATAATACGCTCACAAATAAGACACTCACAAATAACGGTATTATAGTCAAATTGGCATGCAAATACATACATACATATGCAGTAAAAATATAACCCTTCTTTCTGCAGTCAGGAAATAAATCATAGCACTTAGTACTAACCGAACCACACTCATAATTACATCACAAGTAAAAAGTTTTACCGCCCAACGAAGTGGGCACGGGTCAGCTAGTTATCAATATTTACCGACCCAATAAAATTAGTCCACAGAATAAAACTGCCAGTAAGCCGCGGCTGAGAGGTTAAAGATGGTTTTTACTTTAAAACATACCTCCAAGAGCACTATCTTCTGACTCGATTGCACCAGCAGAAGCTTGTATAATTTCACTTCATCTTTTTGCGCTTCTTGCATTTTCAATAATTCTTTCTTGTGCCTGAAATAAGCGCCACGTTACAGTACTGTCTTTATAGAATTAAAGCCGTTACTAAAACTTTCCGTTACTAAAAGTTTTAGTTCAACAATACTCACTCCAGTTGCAGTAGCTGAATCTGCTTCGCAAAGGCTTCAGCCGCACTTCTATGCTTGTCTTTCAGGTCGTTCTCCATGATTTTCTCCGCCTCGTCCAACTGCGACTGAAACTCCTTGAGTTTGCTCAGAACTGCATCCTCGAGCTGTTTTTGATAGAACGACTTGAGGTCCACTTTCTGCGACTCCAGCTGTTTTTTCAACGACTGCACTTCAGCCTCAAGCTTTGCCTGAAATGAAAAATATTGTAACTGTTAGTTATTGTAACTATGACAACAGACAGAGAGACTTTGCATTGTAGTTAGCGTGGGATTAGTACCTACGTATTCAGTGAAAGTGATATGTGTTGTGGGTAGGTTTACAGGGCGATAGTTACCAGGTGTTTTTATCATACTTTAGTAGATTTTTTCGTAAAGTTTGTGAATAAATAAAATACAAACGAAGCTGCCATGGAATTCACTGACCAAAGTCGGGCCCATCATATACTATTATTAGACTTCTGGGGGGTGAACGGTGGTGAAAATGTACATTTATTTCCGAAATTTAAAAACGATTTTCGATCCGCCTCTATTAGATCAGTGGACTAGGCTCGAGTGTGGATCGAGGCCCTCAAGTCCACCTTTACTGTGCCACAATCCAGACATCTGGGATGATAATGCATTTCTAGACACGCCGGAGCCACCAGGCATTATATCATCATTATCATCATTTATTAAAATCTCATATAGCAGTTGATAATTATCATGATGAAATAGAATCAACTGGAGTTGTCAACTACAACAGGCGAACCCGTCACCTCAGGAAGTTTTAACGATTAGTCGTTCTATCTCCCGTGAAATGAACGCAGAAGACTTGGACAAAACAGTCCACCGTCAAGCTTCGCCACATGCCTGTAAGAGGCCAACGCCTTAACTGCGAGATACCTAGGTGTGTTGCCCAGCGGGCTTACACTCACGCCCTTACTTCCAATTTCGAACGATTATGAAATAGAATCGATAATATTAACTACATTGATGTTCATGTGATGTAGTTAATAATATTGATGAAGAATTAGAATCGGATTTCGATATTTTTACCGGCCACCCGTTTAAATTAAACCACATGTTTAAATTACAGGCAATTAATTATTTTTTCTTACATGACAGTTAGTATTTTACGCGATATTCTATTTATATAGTTACTAATTGATATCTTTATTAATTTTACATTTCAATGCATTGGTTTTTCTGTAATGTTGATCAGTAATATGGGAATAAGCAAATAAATAAATTTAAAAAAATAGGTACCTAAGCAATATAGACAACTTTGGTACCTATAATTAACGAGTCACAATAAAATAATTTTCAGAAGAAAAAATAATTTTAATAAAATCTAGAATATAATGGCAAAGTGTACAATTCATAACTGGAATAAAACATTTTAAAGATAATCAAAAATTAGTAGAATAAAATAACAATTAAAGAAATTACAGACAGAGTTAATAATGTCAACAACAAAAAATAGTCAGTAATAAAGTAATAATCAAAAAAAATAGTAATAGAATAATCATTAATTGTAATAAAAGCGGAAAAAACTCATTAATAATCATATACCTAATTACTAACAATATTAATATTAATAAAATTATAGAAATAATCCAACGTTAATGTAGTTTACATGAAGCTTTTTGCCATATAAAGAAGAAAGAAGAATATTCACCGCTTTTGATGTCGATTCATTCGTTTTTTGAAGGTGAATATCGTTATTTCGTTTCTCCTCTTCTAGCTTATGGCGTAAATTATCACGACTCTCCTTTGTTTGCAGAAGCTCATCCTCAAGCAAATGCATGGATTTCTTTGTTGATTCTAATTCAGCAGTTATGGTAACATTTTTATTTATCTCCTGTAAGAAAAAAAGCATCAATAAAATAGTCCATTGTCGGGTCCACCATACAATAACCTTATAGGCTGTAAACGATTATGACATCTTTTTTAATTGTATTTATTTATCCATTTAAAAAATTATTAACAACAGAAATAATAGATAGACAGACAGACAGACAATAATACGGGGTGGGGCATAAGTCGCACAAGCCAAAGTTCAAATGAGTAGCAAAAACTAAAAAAAAATTGTTAGGAAACTCGGTATCGCGCGTGGCTGACCCCTCTTCTTTGAAATGAAAGTGTGTGGAACTTGCTAGTACACGCCGTTCAGTCTCTGTGATGATTTATGTGTTGAATGTTTGAAGTTCAAAAATGCTCAAAGTTCACGAAATTTTCATTGTTCGTGTTTATTTTCCCACAAAATGTTACCGCAAAGTTTAAACTGAATTTCCGGAAGAAACGATGCCAAACAAGTCAACAATAAGGCGTCATAGTCATATTTTATTAATTCCAAAAAGTACATACTGTGGAATAGGTCATTTTACATTTGCTAGAAGTTATTACAACTTCATTACGTGTACATATACTTTTTATATGTAAAGGCAAGGAACCATCGGATCAATTATAAGAAACAAATCAAATAGACTAAAATAACAAAAAAAATATATAAACAAAATTTTTTAAAAAGTTTTTAAAAATAGTCAATGAAATGTCCCCTCAAGCCCCGATTGGCCAATATCGGCCAACACGATTCAGCGTGACGTATTAATTTTATTTTAATTTAATTTGTTTGATTTTATTATGTTTTATATGTTAATATGTTTCATTTTAATTATGGGTACAGTGGTTTGGCAGTAATTAATGTTTTGGTGAGACAGTGTCGTAATTCAATTTTTTTACTAATTTTTACTAAAATTTTTTGGGACAGCAACTTGTCAATCGGCTGAGGAGCCGAGGCCTGTTTGACAATAAAATCAACACTACAGTAACAAAATACAGAACAAAATAGATTTGATAAATGGTAAATTATCTTTTAAAAATTAAGACGGCCTGGTCAAATAAATTAAAATTATAGTGAGCATGCATGGTTAAGTGTCTTTTAATAAATTTTTTACATGCAACCTCTTCGAGTATTTTAATTTCTGCTGGCAATGAGTTGAGAAATTTAAACCCCAAATATAAATATGATCTCTGGTATAAATTGGTAAATAAATTCAATGAAGTGGGAAGGTGTCCGAAATATGGTTAATCTTACAGAGCGCTGTTCCCAAGAGAGAGAGGGGGGTCTTTTTAAACTTTTATTGTAGCTTTTTATGTGACTCGAAAAGTCAAATAAATTTCTTTTGAATTTTTGACGAACTGGGTTGCACCACGTATGCCCCACCTCACCTGTAGATAGACAGTCGAATAATAGATTTGATGTTTCCAGCTCAGCCTCTCATCGACTGTATTACCTAAAAAGGTTGATTCAGTTACCCTTTTTATTGACCCACAGGTACAGCTGTGTAAAATATAAAGGCACATATATAAAATATTAGCATCTCTTGTGTTTAATCTTATATACATGATCTTCCAGTGCTTATGTAGATGAATGATGAATTAAACCAGATGAATTAAAAAATATACAAACATATACACTATTCAAAAAACTTACCAAGGAATTTTTACTGCAAAAATGTTTATATGGCACGGACTTTTAAAATTTTACATTCACAATTGACTACTTGTTTATTTTATTTTTATTTTATTTTATTTTTTCTTTTTTTAACTTCCATTTTAATCCTATTCTGAACACTTCATTTTATAGACAATTTACTACTCACTGATTATGTAACATGATTTAGGAATTATTGCTTTTATTTTTATATTTTTACTCTGATTATTATTTGATGCTTTCCAAATTGGACTCCTTGATTATTATTATTGTTATTGTTTTCTTTATTTAAAGATTTATACTTTTTTATTTTTTTATTTTTGGATTTGGTATTTCTATTTTTGATATTTCTAAATGATCTTTTTAATATTTAGACAATGTAATGGTTGATTTTGTATAGTTTATTGACTTTCAGATTTCTAACTTGATTTAATTTTATTTTTGCCAGATATGTGATATGTTTAAAATATGAATATTATAAAAAATGTATTTATTAATTGTAAGTTCTATACCCTTACCGGTTTTTTTTTTGGAATAAATGAACTTTGAACTATTACTATTATCAATATTATTTATTCCGGATAGGCAGTTTTACTGATACATTCAGATCAGATATTGTAGAGCTAGTAATAAACAATATTAACAAGTTTTTAGGTACAAATCGAGTCTGACTTTAAATTGATTGACCGAACATGCAATTACTTCAAATGGTAGTTTATTCCACATTTCCAACACTCTATTTTGAAGAACGTTTTAAATTTTGCCCGGTTGATTTTTTTGCTGCGACTTCCAAGATTTTTGTTGATGTTGAATTTGTAAATATTTCTCAGCTTATGTAGGTACATCGTAATAATTTATGAGAATCGTTAAAACAAAGTGCAAACATATGCATTTATTTTCATATATTGATCTATGTGAAAGGAATCATAACAGCACAGTGAGAAAGTAATGTAATTGGTCTTGAGAGCGTTAGGCGTTAAAACATTTCTGTCTAGTAGTAAGTATTTAAAATCTCACCTGTTGAAGGCAGCTTTCCAGCTTCTCGACACAGTCTGAAAATTGCTTATTCAACTTTAGCACTGAACTATGGCCGTCTTTCAACTCGGAGATAAGTTTCTCCTTCTCGTTCAGCTGGTCAATGTACTGCTTGCACTCTCCGTGAGCACTTTCAACAGCCAGTTTAGTGCTTTGCGTTACTTGTTTGCATTTTTCTTGATAATCATGAGCGAGATCCAAGGCCTTCGAGAGTTCCTGCTCATAGTGTTTCGCTTTCTATAATATAAAAAATAAATATTTATCTGAAAACATTGTGAGAAATTTTGGGAATAGGATAGCTGTTCCAAAATTTCTGTAAGTTCGTCGGGCCTGCCTCAGATCCAACGTTTTCAGATTCAAGGAATAGATGAAAAATATTTGTGACACTTTTAAAAAAATGAGCCACGAAATCTAAACAATAGAAACCCTTGATATGAAATAGGGGAGAAACAATGAGACATTCGGAATTAGTGATCCATGTTCATAAATAAACAAAGAAGTTAAGGGGTTGAGTGGCAACTAGAGCTGTCAACTACAATGGGCGAACCCGTTGTAGTTGACAGGAAGTTTTAACAATGTTAGGATCCAGGAAGTTTTAACGATATTCGATCGTTCTGTCTGCAGTGAGGTGAAAGCAGAATACTCGGGAAGAAAAGCAATCCACTGTCTAGTTCAACAATTCACCTGCCCGTCAGAGGCCAACGCCTTACGGCGAGACACCGGAAAAGGTACCCAGCGCAACCTCGCCTCCTGACTACCAGTTTGGAAGGATATCTCAATCTGGAATTAACCTTCAGGATAACCTCCTGCCTCCCGACTGGTTACAAAATCGAGGTCGCTTGAGCGGTCCTTTCCCTTATGAAGCGGTGATACGGTGTCGACTGAATCTATCGTAGACCACGGCATTCTTTGCCCGGCTTATTCACCCGGAATTGAATGGCCGAATGGTCGTTTCAAGAGCAGTTGCCATAAGGTTAACAACTACCTCGCTCTATAGGAAACTACTGTTTCCAGGCTCCCCCAGCTGTTGCATAATCAGCATGGGAGCTAATGGGCCCATGATGAGGTGGCCACGATGACCCATGTGTTCAGGGTCGGTCACACTCACGGGTCAACACCCATCCGATGGCCTCCACGCATGGGGTGCGAATCCTGGGTAGGACACTGGGTCAACCAGTCTCCCCTGGGAATCAAACCTCTGGCGCTCCTGGACGGTCTGCGCACCGAGCGGCGCAAGCCAATCGACTGTGCTCTCCGACTAACAGTCGGGGGAGTCTGGGAACTGTATTGTTTCCTATAGAACGGGGGTGGTTGTCTACCTTACGGCGACTGCTCTTGAAATGACCATTGGCCATCCGATCCCGGTTCAGAGTCGGGCAAAGGACGCCTTGGTCCGCGATAGATTCGGTGCACACCATTTCACCGCTTCGTAAGGGAGAGGACCGCGCAAGCGACCTCGAACTCGGAACCAATCGAGAGACCGGAGAAATCTAGTCACAATTGGAAGCAAGGGCGCGAGGGTCGGCCCGCCAGGTAACATTACTGGCTATCTCGCGGTAAGGCGTTGGCTTCTTGCGGGTAGCTGGACGTTGGATTTGTTCTGTCCAAAGTCTTCTACGCTCACTGCAGGGCGACAGAACGAGAAAATCGTTAAAACGTCCTGTGGTGACGGGCTCGCCCGTTGTAGTTGACACCGCAAGTTGTTGCATAATCAGCATAATTTGGGAGCTAATGGGCCCATGCTGGGTTGGCCACGAAGACATATTCTGTTCAGGGTCGGTCACACTCACGGGTCAACACCCATCCGACGGCCTCCACGCACGATGTGCGAACCTGGGTAGGACTCTGGCTCTGGTCAGTTTCCCCTGGGAATCAAACCTCTGGCGCTCCTGGACGGTCTGCGCACCATGCGGCGCAAGCCACTCGATTGTGCACTCTGACTAACAGTCGGGGGAGTCTGGAAGCTGTACTGTTTCCTATAGAGCGGGGGTGGTTGCGTACCTTACGGCGACTGCTCTTGAAATGACCATCGGCCATCCGATCCTGGGTGAAAGCCGGGCAAAGGACGCCGTGGTCCGCGATAGATTCGCTATACACCGTTTCACCGCTTCGTAAGGGAGAGGACCGCGCAAGCGACCTCGAACTCGGAACCAATTGAGAGACCGGAGAAATCTGGTCACAATTGGTAGTTAGGGCGCGAGTGTCGCCCGCCAGGTAACATTACTGGCTATCTCGCGGTAAGGCGTTGGTCTCTAATGGGTTGTGGCGTAGCTAGATGGTGGATTGTTTTGTCCCAAGTCTTCTACGCTCACTCCAGGGAGATAGAACGACTAATCGTTAAAACTTCCTGTGGTGACGGGCTCGCCTGCTGTAGTCGACAACCCAAGTTGTTGCATAATCAATTGGCTGACGCCGCACAGTGAGCAACCCGTCCAGGAGCGCCCGGAGGTTGACTCCTAGGGGAGCCTCAGCCCGCAGGCCAGCGTCCTACCCTGGCTCGCACTTCTCCGTAGAGGTCGCCGGATGGGTGTTAACCCATGCGTTTGACCGACCCTATACAACTGGGTCTTAGTGGCCAAACTGCAGCAGAGCCCTTAGGGTTGAGTGGCAGACATTCGGAGGAGACTGGTTGATCACCTTGTACCTTGGATTAACTAGTTCCCCTCTCTATTTTTGGCAACAAAATACGCCTGCCTGTATCAAGAACATAAAATATTGAAACATACATCAAAGTTGCTCCGGCTCTCCATCCCCTTTATCCGAACTTCATTGGCCATCCGTTCTACGATGGACTTATGTTTGGAATCCATTGCTGTTAAGTTGTTGCTGAGTCGCAGCCAGGCGTCTTTGAGCTTGCCGATGGCTTCATCTTTGGCTCTGTCGATGCTGATGGCGACGGCTATCTTCTGCTGCTGTTCGAGGTTCTTCCGCTGGAGCTGCTGGATAATCGACTCACAATGCTGTAACAATTTAGAAAACACAATTTTATTAATTAAGCATCTTAAAAAGAACATTTTAATATATTACTCAGTAAACCTCTAGTAATTGTTTCATGGAAAGTCGGGCTTCAGATACACTACTCAACAAAACAAAAGATACTCACTAATACATTAAATCCGCAAGGCATCCACTTAGGCTAGAATACTACAATGAAAAAAGTAGTTAAATACATAATACTCTCAAAAATATACAGGCAAATATATAAAATATTTGCATCTCTTGTGTTTAATCGTATTGCAAAGCTTTGTGCCTTCGCCTCAAGAGTGCAAATGTGTCATAATCGCAAGGATTTCCGTACTTCTTCCACTTTCTATGGTACATAGACTTCTCCTTCAGTACATTAATTAATACTGGAGAAAATCAACTTGGATGCGACGCTTTGCGGGATGTTTTATGCGGTACATATAACTCTATCGTCTCGTTAATAACTCCGTAAAAAATATCGACTGCGTTGTCTACCTCAAAGCTTTCGATTAGCTTGTGCCAATTGACAGTGGACAAATGATTATCAATTTTATAGTAATCTGCCTTATGAAATTGATAAACTAAACGCAGTGGTTTGCGTAGTGGTGCTGATAAAGCATTGCTAATTTCAATCTCTAGATCTTGTAGAGCTAGTCATAAACAATATTAACAAGTTTTTAGGTACAAATCGAGTCTGATTTGAAATTGATTGACCGAATCGCAATCACTTCAAATGGTAGTTTATTCCACATTTCCACCACTCTATTTTGAAGAACGTTCTTAACCCCTCGAGGCCCGCGGTTTGAATTTTAATGTGTGCCTTACGGCCCGTAAGAAATTCGCGAGTCTCAAAAAAAAGATGGCGTTTCAGAAAAAAAACGATTACTCCGAAACTGTCACACCGATCGTCTAAAAAAGACCTGTTTTATGTTCCTATTGAAATTTGCTATTAGATATTTGTAACGTCGTTATGTAAAGCAATAAAGATTATTCATAATTATTAGTCAAAGTTGTACTAACATAATTAGCGGTCGGCCTCGCCTGGCCATTTCGGGCCGTCTGGGGTTCGACGGTAAATATCAATTCTGGACGTTTCAGGCCGTCTGGTACGCGAGGGGTTAAGAGGATTACATTTAAATTTTGCATGGTTGATTTTTTTGCCGTGACTTCCAAGATTTTTGTTGATGTTGAATTTGTAAATATTCCTCAGCTTAGATACATCGTAATAATTTATGAGAATTGTATATGTTTTAATCAGGTTCCCTGTTTATCTTCTTTGCTTGAGAGTAGTCAGTCCAAGTAATTCCGATCTTCATAATTTCTATTCTTCAGGCCCACTGGCATTTTAGTTGCAATGAAGTAGGAATTTTGACAATTATGTTCGTTAGTCAACCGTTTTCCATAACATAATCAGCTGTTATAATGGTAATTACTGAGTAAAACCGCATGGTGGTTTCACATTTTATTTCACAGATCACAATTATTTTAGTTTGAAAAGAATAACAGTTGGAAAGATCATATTGCTTACGGGCAATTAGAGGGAGGGAAAAATTATTACAAATGCTCTCCCAAAGCAATCGCTCATTTTGATATTATGAAACCAAGGTTTTTGTGGCCCCTATTGGAGAATAGGGACACTCGCAGCAAGAATCGCAGCGATTTGTTAATTCGTATTAGGACTGTTATTTCGTATCGCGATTTGATCACTAAAGTAACATTTTGCATTGATGCCCTATTCGCTCTCACACTATAATTTTATATTCAATTTCTCTATTCGCTCTCAAACTATGATTTTATATCAATCAAGTATTTTATTAATTTCTGAATCATTCTGTGATTATTTTAGTGATAAAAATGAAATTATTCGTAACCCCACTATGTGCTAGTGCTAACATATGCATATATGCAAAATAGTTTGTAGCTAACATAGTTTTTAAAACTAATGGCGATTGATTTTCCCATTTTAATTTGATGTCTACGAGGCGCACTTAATTCAGTATCTTCAGTATCTTATCATTTGGCAAGACTGCCCCATCAAACTGTGATGTTTTCTTTCTTTTTCTTCTACTGTAGAGGGAGAAGATAAAATTTGTCATGCACTGCATCATTCACTTCACCCCCCGGATTCTGAAGCGATGATACGATTCACGATTGTCATCACTCGTAGATCTTTGCAATTCTGGAAGCAATTTGACAGTCCTTCAATCGCCAGAAGTAAGTTTAGGACAGAGGGCAGCACATGAGGTGTTGTCTGCATGAAGTTGCTTTAGGAGATAGCTGGGAAACGGCAGTAAAAAACCCCATTCAGCAATAATCACCAACTATTCCCACCCAAGACGATTGAAATTTGAATATAGCGCCGAGAAATAAGGATATTCGAATTAATAAATAAAGGACACGATCCAAACTGCCCTTAGCTCAAAGCACTAAGCATGCTCAGAGCCTAATCCGAATTGAGCATACGCCGCTCACTGCTAAACGGTCGACCCCGGCCAATCGGAACACGATATCAGGGTGGAAATCATGTGGGAAGTATAGTTCCAAAATTAGCCGACGATATTTAAACAGAATCAGTCAATATAAAATTGAAGACTATCGCGGTTGTTTGACATTATAAATAGGATAGAAACTAATTTACCGCGTGAAATTTGTAGCCCAGTCTACCCTGGACAACGGCGGCTGCAACGTCACTGAAACGTCGGGTGCTACAAATTTCACGCAGTAAATTCGTTTCTATCCCATTTATAGAATCAGTCAAGTCGCCGGATCGTGGACGATATTGAATTCAATGTCATGTAGCGTTGACGTATCGTATCGCCACCTACAATGTTTTGAGCACACATCTAGGGTTGCCAGATGTGTTGAAAAATAAAACCTTTGTTTTTTTTATTAACTTTAAGTGATAATTTTACTGAAATTCACAAAAAACCTTAGTTAGGAAATAATTTTGTGGCAACAAATCTAAATTAGCAATTAATCTACTTTCTTAAATATTTAGCATTCCATGCCACTGCTTTTTATAAAGGTTTATTGCCTGAAATTGCATCTTTTAATTCCGTTCAACTAGCACTAATATTAATTTCCCATGACGCTATAGATTGGTTCCATAAATGCATTAGATATAGCAATACTACACACATACTGCACGATTTTCAACAAATTTAGTGCCACTTCATTGCTAATAAAATGCCCGACATATTACGAATCCTAGTTCCTACTGAACCATCGTCGACCCAAGCGCAAGTGCCAGATATTACACGAATTTTGTCCGGTTTACTTGACCGGACACATATTAAGAAAACCAGACTGTCCGGTCGAAAACCGGACATCTGGCATCTGCTACACACATCCCCTTAAGTAGGTACTTACTTGTAACATGTAATTGGGTAATAATAACATACCTCGCGTTTCAAGCGCTCTTCTTCAAACTTCTGCTTGGTGATCACATTGTTATCATCCTGCTTCGTCCCTTTCGTACTCCACAAATCCGCAAGACTCATCATGTTAAACCCCATCTGCGTAGGCGGCGGATACTTTATCGGGGATTCGAAAGTCGAGTCAAGATTATTGCACGTCGAGTCGAGAACATTAAAGTTATTGTTGGCCGAGGTGAGAAATGATGACGACACAGTCTCATCCTTTAAGGGACTTAAATTCTTGGGCGAGTTTGCGGTGTTCATCATGCGTCGATGTTTATCTAAGACGATTTCGGCTTTTTCTTGTATTTCAGTCGGACTTCGGGGTGGCTCGCGCCAATTCGGCGTTGATGTGGACGGTTTCTTGCCGGGAAATTCTAACTTACGAACGACTGGGGACTTTCCGACTTCTTCCAAGGGTTTCTTCACATCATCATCCTTCCTGGGGCTGTCTTCATTTAAAAATATATATTTCTGCAAGTATGACTTTGGCGAAGCGGTCATTTGGGCCGGCGACGTATAAACGTTGTCGTAATTCGGATTAAACGATTTCTCGAACATGTCGACCCGGTTCAAAAAGTCGTCAATTTCAGTCAACATTGGCGCGTCTTCGCATCTCTCCGACGGTGCAACGCTCGACTCCTTCTCTTCATTCATCTTATAAGGCATCAATCGCAGCTCGTTTCTGCCTTTTACGCACTCTAGAGAGCTGGTCCTGCTCCTCAATTTTCTTCTGCGTCGCTGCGGAAACGTATGGCCCCCATTTTTGGGAGTTCCCAAGCTGGAACTATCGCGGAACGAAACCTCTCTCGATGAAAGTAAATCCGCCAAAGAACCCGACTCTATACTGTCCAAACGGCTCGATAAACCTTCTACTCGGTATAACAAATGATTCAACACGGTATTCCTCTCAATATTTCGATTCTTGACCACTGTTCTCAGTGTCTCAACAAAAGTGTCTTCGGAATCGGAGCTTTTCACGTGGAAAAAGTCAGGCGGTATTAATAATAAAATATCCGTATCGTCTGTGTCACTCATCACAATAATCTGTTATATTCAGTACCATAATTAACATTAAAACCGACAGAATTGATGAAAATACAAAACTATAAACAAATCGTGAAAGTGACAAAGTTCAGTGACATTTTCATTATTTTTTATTGAAACCACAACAAACCGATTGCCATTAGTAAAAATAAATAGAAAGGGATCAAGGCAAAGATTAATCGTACATATAAATGTATCTATCGTACCTCAAGCTTAAGATTTTTTCAGAGTAAATCATACCCCGGATTCTGAAGCAACGATACGATACACAATTGACGTGACGTAACGATATTTGCGATTCTGAAAGCGATTTGACACTCCTTCAATCGTCAGAAGTAAGGTTAGGAAAGTCTACATCACATGAGTGGTCGTTTGCATGTCCTTGCTCTAGGTCCATGCCAGGAGATAGCTGGGAAATGGCAGCAAAAATAACCATTCAGTAATAATTATCGATAATTCCCACTCAAGACGATTTAAATTTGAATATAGCGCTGAGAAATAAGGATATTCAATTTATTACATACAGGAAGCGACAAAGGACGTATCCAGGGGGGGGGGCACAGGTGACCCCCCCCCCCACCCCATTTTATTTTGAGTAAAAAACAAAGCCGAGAAAAATTGACAATCATGAAGAATTCGCGACTTGTGTCAGGCACATATCCGGTGGGGAGGGGGGGGGGGGGGTAGTTGAAATTGACGCGATTCGAATTGCCCTTAGCTCAAAGTACTAAGCACGGTCAGAGCCCAGTCCGAATTTAACATACTCCGCTCACTGCTGAACGGCTGACCCCGGCCAATCAGAACACGATATCGGGGTGGGAATCACGTGAAAAGTATCGAGTTCCGAGACTAGCTTACGATAGCTGACGAACAGAATCAGTCAAGTCGTCGGATCAAGGACGATATCGAATTCAATGTCGTGACGCATTGACGTATCGTATCGCCACTTCAGAATCCCGGGGCTTTTTCAACAGCCTTGAACGATATGGTACGACATCCCACATACATCAGTAAGTAGGATTCTTCTAAGGAGGATTACAAACAAAAGGAGGATTCTTCTTGTACAACTTCTTTTCTTTATTGACACTCACTTTTTTAAAATACGTGGTCAGCTAAGCCAACGCTATAAAAATGTTAAAGACAGCTTTAAATCTAGAATGCGGTTCTGCGTCGGAAAAAAGGTTTTGGAAATGATTATCACTACGTCCAGCACCAGAATCTCACGAACCAGCTTTAAATTTTTTTTAGACAAACTAAATTGAATACCTACGTTTAAAAAAATATTTTTATGTTTTTTTACCCTCGTCCATGGCAATGAATAAATTTCTTAAATGGTATATTATACAGCAATGACTCATTGGCGCAATAGTTTCTGATCTTAGATCACAACCCAATGTTTATTGTTATTTGAATAAAAAGCTGAACAAAGTAATAATGTCACATTCGTTAGCTTATCAACTCATAATAAGTGGATCCAGGCAGATCTTTGAAGTTTTACTTTAAATTATATTATCGGTTTTATTGTGGGTTCTACTTTAGAATGAATGGATTTACATACGTCCACTTACATTTTTTCAATGGTTGTTTAATAATTTACGTAGATATTTTCCATATACACCTTGAGTTTTTTATTAGTGACATGCTCGTAGTGGGTGAATCAGTACGAGCAAACAAGCAACTTTTATTTTTTTTAATGTTTTTTTGTGAACTGTTAAATAAAACTTTACCAAGTGTTGAGCGCGGTATGCCATCCTGTGATAGGTAAAATATCGCGAATATTGTTGATTTGCAATCGGTCTGAGCTGTCGGTCTGAACTGTTCACTTTAAATATTCGACCAGCGTGTCTATGGACAAAGTCGACCATCGAAAACAAGCGAGCTGTCGTTACTGGCTGGGGCAGATCGACTTTGCTGAAGATACATCGGACGACTTACTGAATGTGGTGGTGGATTTGATTGACCAGCCGACCTGTCGAAGACTATACGCAAAGACTCTCAGAAGGCGGTTACCGCAAGGTATAACGGACGATCAATTATGCGCTGGCAGCTTAGAAGGAGGACGAGACTCTTGTGGAGGCGATAGTGGTGGACCTCTGGAAGTGACGATAGCTGTCAACCAATGCCTCTTCAACATAATCGCCGTTACCAGTATTGGAAAGAGCCCTTGCGTAAGAGCCAAGGGACCTGACATATACACTGCCACGAAGAGTCATGTGAAATAAATGGAGTTTTAGGAGTATGTCTACCGCCGGAAAATTGTCCAAAAACTGACGGGGATTTGCCAAAAGGGAAACTATCACAATTTTGTATAATGTCGGAACAAGAGACTGTATGCTGTATTCAACACAGCCCCATGAGGATAAATCCAATAATGCATCTTCTACATCACCGCCTACTACAACAACTACCAATAAGTCACCGGTCATCTCTACAATAGCTCCAGAAAAACCTTAAACATCACCACAAGCCATAACTACCAATTTCATAAATGACAGTGTGGAAAACGAATTAAATCAAAAAAAATTGCTCTGCAATATTGAGTACAAATTTAACAATGACAGCCATTGCTGTGTAGGCGATTAATTAATTTATTTTATTTTATCTGCATCTAAACTTTTCTCTGGTCGTAACGGTCTCCGTTCCATCGGGTTCGTTCAGAAGAGGGAGGAAGAGAGAGAGTGCACCCGTGGTCGCGCGCCCACCTGTGCACTATAATATAGCCTGCGCACTTGACTGCTTACGAACAATGGACTCTGAGAAGACTAAATGTTTTAAACATTCTAAAAGCCTTCTATTCGCGGACGATATGAAAGCCTTTATGCGCATTAGCTCGAAACAAGATTGTTTAAACTTCCAAGAAGACCTCAATCGCTTTTCTACCTATTGCAAACTGAACCACCTACAGCTCAACGTACACAAATGCCACTTGGTTCGGTTTACCAGGAAAAGAGATATGATTAAACACCAATACCAACTCTTTAATATTGTCATCCATTCTAAATCCGTTACCAATGACCTAGGTATTCTATTGAACGACAAACTGCAGTTTATTGATCATATCGACACAATAACGAAAAAAGCATTTGGAATGTTGGGTTTCATTCTAAGGACCTCTAAATCACTTTTTAATTTACACACTATTAAAACGCTTTACTATGCCTACGTCCGCCCGCATCTTGAATACTGCTCGCAAGTGTGGAACCCCTCATATGCCATCCATAATAACAGAATCGAGCGCATCCAGACTAAATTTTTGAAATATTTAAACTATAGATTTTACTTCACACTTGATAATTCTTACGGCATCAACGTTCACCACTCGTACAACTTTACTTCTTTGGCAGATCGAAGGATGTACCATGATCTAGTCTTCCTACATAAAATCATAAACAACAGATTAAACTGCATGGACTTGGTCCAGCTAATACTTTTCCGGACCCCATCAAGAACGACAAGACAGTCCTTATTGTTTCACATTAGCCGTTGCAATAACAACTACCGTAAAAACTCTTTCTTAAACCGTGTGTGTAGGGTTTACGATGATCGATACGCATCAATAGATATCTTCGCTGAACCGAACGTTGGATTCAGAAATTTGTTAAAGAGGGCGATATTTAACACTTAATATTTAAAATTTATTACTTATTATCTACTTTTTGCACTTGTACTTATTCATA
Source organism: Micropterix aruncella (assembly GCA_944548615.1). Classification (NCBI taxonomy): domain Eukaryota; kingdom Metazoa; phylum Arthropoda; class Insecta; order Lepidoptera; family Micropterigidae; genus Micropterix; species Micropterix aruncella. The sequence goes on from OX155959.1 coordinate 2,590,113, forward strand.
CCAACGTACCTATCTCAACTTTAAATATCGTACTGGTAAATTTGTTAATTACGTGGACACCCATCAACATAATGTATTATTTTTACTATGTTCCTCCTTCCCTTCCTGGTCCCTCCCTCCCTTCCTATCCTCTTTCTTTTCTCGTTTTTTTCTTTCTTTTATCACTTAAATAATCTTGATGTTCATTTAGTGGAAAATTGTCTCTGGTGTAATTTTTATATCTATCTTGTTTGGCTACTTACTTTTATACACTGTTATTTTCCTGAATAAAAGAAAATAAAGAAAGAAAATAAAATATATATAGATAAAGTTTTTCAAATTAAAAAAAAAGATTTTAAAAAAATGGTTTCTTATTTGCTCGTACTGATTCACCCGCTACAAGGACGTGACTAATAAAAAACTCACCTGTATAGTGATGTGCGAAGGAAATTGGCATCCAGGGAATACTCTCCTCCTGCATAGAAATCGTAATTGTGACGTGTAAAATCTAACGTACTAAACCGCAACTTTCTTCTAAATATAGAAGAATGTGGCTAAACCAATGGACGGCCAGAATAGCACTAATTGAATGAGTTAGTTATTTTAGACTTTATGGCCTGTCTCTTGCTTATTCGCGTAAATTTTACTTACAAATATTAATGTATAAACTGAAATACTATCTATTCTCCAAATAGACTCACCAGCATAAAAGTGCCAGCCTTTCAAAAAAGCTGTTTAATGAATTTTTGAAAATATTTTTTGTGTATTAGTAGTATGTTTGAGAATTTTCATTTTTAATTCCGTTTCAAGATGGTGAGCGTTTTAAGTTTTTATTTTTGGTCATGATTTTTACTGTTCACAGAACTACTAGTAGGTACCACAGTATACCAAGCAGTAGGTTTACTCTCGAGCTACAGGGAATTGCGGGAATAGGGTGCGAGAAATGTGGGCAGAGGTGTAGGTCTGGACGAACGCCTTTGGTTAGCGTTATGTGCACGTAAAGGCTGGCGACTTTTTCGAGCATTTGCATATCCTTGTGGGCCGAGTAGCGTGACATCTGGCGGTCATATCCGAGCCCTTACAACTCGTAACGTATTCGCTACGATTTTAATTTGGTTCCAAGAGAAGTTACTGTCTGGTATACTGTGTACTTGTAGGTACCACAATTCAAAATAGCCAAAATCAAACGTACTTTATATCGTACCTTAATATACGATAAGCACTGCCAAAATACAGCTCTAATTATAACTACCGAGATATTTTTTGAGAAAAATGACAATGAGAGCTTCGAAACGCAAATGTAGTTATATTATGTATAAAACGCTGAATCCGTGAAAATATTTTCAAACCTCGTAATATTATTTACTTTCGGGACTCTTCCTATTCCCGTCGCCATCGCAACTCGCCACCCAGGCAACACAGAAACCACCACAAAACGCTCTAAACCAAGATGGAGGACCTTGCGGTCGAAGTGCTTGGTGATAATGGTGCTTATTATAAGGTGAGCAATTCGTAAAGTATAGCTTGTTTCGTGTTATAACACCTCGAAAAACAAAGCTCGTTTATCTGAGCGCATCGTCAGGGGCATTCGGGCGGTGCGCGGTCCATACTTTCATCTTTATCTCGCTGGACGAACTCGCATCGCCGCTGCGGTGGACGCCATGTCCGTTTGACAGGGCGTAATTTTCCGCGTGCTGTGGATTTTCTTAGAAATATCGCCGTTGAAAACAGTTGAAAACGTGCTGCGGAGGGGTTTCTCCGTGTAGATTGCGCAAATTTGCGCGTTTGATCGATGGCGCGACCGCCCGAAAATACTCTTCGATGTTATGCGGTCTTCGCTTGTCTCGGTCTTTTTCTGAAATTTCAGACGCAAATCTCCGGCGGATGAGAATCGCCGTACCATTTCCCCGATTACGAATCTAAAACATTGAAGAATGACTTCGTTTTCCCAGATTTTGTAGGTTTTTCATCTTTTGTTCTAAATGCCTGAGGATTACTCACCGATGTGTGGGTTCATTTTCATCGAAAGATAAACTTAAATGAAGCGAAATAGTCGACTATCATCGCATTTTACGCTGACATAATACTGCGCACTTTTTTCATTCAATTTATTACAGAGAAGAAATTTATCGTTTTGTTGTTTTGTTTGCAGGCCACTGTCACAGATGTGTTTGATTCGGAGGTTTCTGTGGCGTTCGAAAATGAGTAAGTTTCATAATAAGTTTATGGCCAAAATCGGATCTTACCCTCTTTTAAATAGCTATCTATTTGCTCCAGACTGCTGTTCTATTAATAGTCCAAAACAAAAGTAAGATAAAGTTTGTTTGGTAAACAAACAGTGTGTTATTTGTTGTTATAGCAATGGCCATTTGACTGCTGACACTACTTGTCTATAGATATGGAGGGGTGTTACACTTTCAATCTGGCATTAGTTCAGTCCATGATGTTGGTCACTGATAGGAAACTGATCACCTACGCAGTGACAGGCGAGGGGAGAAACCCCACCCACCACTCGGGCAGTTCTATCGACATGGGTTGTTTTATCTGCCTGGGATATCGTGCATCAACAACCTCACGCGTACCAGAAGGGTATCATGTGATGGGTGGACAAAAGGAGATATGGAGGAAGATTCTTCTGGTTTCTACCTCCTCCGGCACCCCGTGAACCGTTTATTGAATCAAATAAATCAATAATTCACTTACTACCTAACATTATGATATATACAAGATGGTCGACTTGGACCAGGGTTAGTATGTGGGTTTACACTGATTGCATTGGAGCAAACTGAGACTATGCTATTGTCATGCCATTTACAAGTGCCATCACAATACGATAATCATAACAGCCTCTGTCTATCTTTTTTATTTCCTTGGCATCTGGCAATGGCCACTCACCAACTCTTTTATCGAATGGTCCCTGTCATATGATACTTTTTTTGTTAGCTCAGCAGCTAAAGACAACCCAGTAAAGAAATTATCTATAAACAAATGATAAATTTGACCAAGATGACGTTCGAATAATTTATTGGCATAAGTCAAAACGACGCTGGCGCCGAGTCCTAATTCCGAATACTTTGAGTTCAAAATTGTAGTAGCTCCTTGATAAGGTTCGAACCCTGCGATGTAATCACTTGAGGTTGCACCTATCCAAAGCTTGAATCCATATCTTATCGGCTTGCCGCGTAAAAATTGCTTACAACCGTTATAAATAAGAGCCGCCGTTATCCCAGTCACAACGGCGGCTGCAACGTCGCCGAAACGTCGGGTGCTACAAAATTCACGCGGTAAATTCATTTTTAGCTGAATTTATAATGTCAAATAACCGCGATAGTCTCCGATTTCATACTTACAACCGTGTTGTCCAAAATATGGCACCATCGCCTCATCAACACTGATTTTCTTGAGTTATATGGGACATTGGTTTCCAGGTGGAACTTATTTCAATATAGTCCTTCTTTTGCCAATTATATTTTTTTACTATTTTATGAAGTGGCTCGCTTGTCTCCTTGCCGCCTCATCGAAACATTCGTTAACATCAATTGCTTGTTGGAGTTCTGCATCTGCTCTGAGTAAAGTTGGAGGTAGGTTATTGATTTCAACATTATCCTCATCTCCCGAGTCCTCATCAGTCAAATCTGCATGAGCATCTGATGGTGGAAGAATAAATATATCACACTCGCAGTGTGATATAGCCTTTCTTCCTCCTATGACAGCATGACAATTTCATTCAAAGACAAAGCCCTAATACAAAAAAAGGGAATAATTAAATGTGCATAGACCTACTGTATCAAATATGATACATCAGATTTCAAGTAAAAAAATACACATAAATATAAAAAAATAATCAAAAAAATATCTTTATATTTTATTCTATGATACATACACTGCTTAGAAAAAGAACAACATTAAGTTATTTTATAGATAATTATGAATTTTACCTGTTTGAATTTATCTTGGAACAAGGATTATAAAATCATGGACAAAACTATGGACGTATGCACTGTACAAAAATAGAAATAGGAATGAAAGCGGGTACTTCAGAATAATTTATTGATTTTGCTGTATCACATATGATACGGTAGGTCTAAATGGGAATATGGCTAATTACACAAAAACCTCCATGCCAATTATTTATTTATATATATTATTTGCATTGAAGATCCATAAAATATTATGATGTACGGTCACTGGGCCCACCATGTTGAACAGCTACCTTAGCATATTACATAAGTCAGGAAATAGAGCGGGGATGAAATCATGAGACATTACAGAGTTCAAGCAACATATCCAAGTATTTCCCCTCCATTCTTAGGAATATATAGTTTGTACTCACACAGCATATGTAGTTTATCGTTTCGGGTATTCTGCGATGGTTTTCGTTGAAATGGTTATCAAAAATACATTGCCTGGATGTGTTAGATGCCCTAGGGGAAATAGGTAATTAGCCATATTTAACCCTTCAGGCCTCGGCCCCTCAGCCGATTGACAAGTTGATGTCCCAAAAAATTTTAGTAAAAATTAGTAAAAAAAATTGAATTATGACACTGTCTCACCAAAACATTAATTACTGCCAAACCACTGTACCCATAATTCAAATAAAACATATTAACATAATAAAACGTAATAAAATAAAATTAAAACGGGGCCGTCACGCTGAATCGTGTTGTGGCCAATATCGGCCAATTGGGGCTAACAACAGGTACAAAACAACACAATTGGGGCAAAACAAATAGGTACAGGTAGCAAAGCAACCTGTACCTTACTCAGAATATAATAAGAAAACGCGGTAGCGAGAAAAATAAGTACTGTATGTTGTTTCAGTTGGCAACCGCAGACTAAATTCTCGTTTGACCGGGTCTTCCTCCCGCCCAAGGAGAGTCCGGGGCCCAAGGAGTTGCCGCGGATGGAGTTCGTGGAAGGCCAGGTCGTGCAGGTCTACAACAAGGCCAACGACCAGGAGGCCTGCGGATGGTGGAAAGCCAACATTAAGGTATGACTCCATTTGTAAACAAAGGTACTTTATTTATTTATTTAAGAATTGATTTCTATAAAACGTTGATTTTGGCTACGAAAATAACAGGAACCGAATGGCATATCCTTAACCTCATGCATATTCGATTCTGTCACCCAACTAACCTGTTCTAGGGTGCACAGGGCTTTAACAATACAATCAATTATTTAAACTTTGTAGTAAAATGCTCATAAAACTAAATTGCCTTAAAAAGTGGTCCTCAAAAAAAAAATAATTATAAAATGCATTAAAATTGATCATAAAATCCCGATACATAAAGGTGAATAGAATAGACTTATAGTCCGAGCATATGGGGATTTTCTCAGAAAAAAATCCAGAAGTATTTTTCTCAACGGTTTTATATGTATTTTTGGATGCTGAATCCGATTTCCGAATTTGCAACCTCGCCAGAGTTGAGCTAACTTCAGGAATCACAAAAAAGGGCATTTTTTTTCATTTAATTTAGTTTTTCGCATATAATTCACGAATAAATCATTTTTTGATAATGACTATTCAGTATAAAATTAGAGTAAACAAAATTTTCTACAACTCATATTTATAGACTTTAACCCCTCAAATGTGAGGCGTCCCTTAAGGCAGTGTTCCGCAAACTTTTTGTGTTCAAGGTACACCTATGAAATCAAAAAATTTTAGAGGTACACCAAAGAAAAAAGCAATGTTTATTTAATATTTATTTATTACTAAAACCAATATACCTAATATGAAAAGACGTTTAGTGAGAAATGTGAGCGTGTTTAACAGAGCACAGGCGATCAAAATTTGGAGCAATCGTTGATAAGGCTGCTCTCATTTCTTCATTGATCGTCCTCAGGTCCCTGAGAGTTGAAAATCCCAATTCGCATAAGTATGTTGTTTCAAATGGTAATAGATTTGCAACAGCACGCTTTGAAAGCAGTGGATACTCATTTTTTATATGCAACCAAAAATGTGCTACCTCTACTTCGGAAATTTTTAGTTTTAATGTCCGAATGCGACGCTACGCCCATTCAATCGGGCGCGTCAACGACGACTGAGGAAGGGATGAAATGACACGAGTAAATACAAGTATGTACTGGGTGGCGCAATAGAACGTGCATATTGCATCATTTTTTTGGCGGGGTGGAAAGCGCGCGGGCGGGGGGAACCTTACCTCGTTGGTTAGGCGGGCTCATGGAGTTTTAGTTACTATGAGTCACTTCGACGGGAAGCAACGCGCATTTTGCGTGCGCGCGTTTTACCAGACCTCTCGTTCATACGTTGTTATTAGGCGACTATATTGTTCTGAATATGAACTACGGCGAATCAGTCAAGCTCCGAGTGCTAATTTAATTAAAATATGGATAAAGCGTTTCGAAGAGACTGGCTCAACGTTTAAACCCAAAGCAAAAGGTCGTCCAAGAACATCTAGGACCGAAGACAATATTGAGAGAGTTATGCAGTCGGTACAAGGAGAACCACAAATGTCTACTCGCAAGAGATCGTCCGTCTTACACTTATCGCGACGAAGTTTGCAACGAATTTTAAAGTTGGATCTTAAATTGCATCCATACAAGCTGCAATTAACACAAGAATTGAAAGAATCTGACTTCGGAGCAAGGCTCGCATTTGCTGATGAAATGCTGAATCGGTTTTCCAATTGTGACAACATCCTTTTCTCTGATGAGGCTCATTTTCACATGAATGGGTTCGTAAACCGTCAAAATTGTCGTTACTGGCATAGTGAGAATCCTAAACTTAAACATCAGAAACCACTGCATAGTCCTAAAGTGACAGTATGGGCAGCAATCTCGGGCAGAGGAATAGTGGGTCCGTTTTTCTTTGAAAATGCGCGTGGACAAAACGTCACTGTTAATACCCAACGCTATGTTGCTATGTTGGAAGGCTTTTTGGCTCCAGAACTTGAAAATTCAAGAATAAGGAATTCTAGGACATGGTTTCAACAAGATGGAGCCACTTGTCACACATCTAATGACTCCATGGCGGTTGTGAAACAGATGTTCCCTGGAAAAGTGATTTCAAAGAGAGGTGATATCCCATGGCCCCCACGTAGTCCGGACTTAACGCCTTCTGACTTTTTTTTGTGGGGGTACCTTAAACACAAAGTCTACAGCAATAATCCAAGAAACATCGACGAGCTCAAGCAGAATATCCGTGGTGAAATGGCAGCAATCACACCAGCATTACTGAACAAAGTTTTCAATAATTTCCGTTTGCGGTTAGAGGAGTGCCGTCGTAGAGAGGGTCATCATTTAGATGATGTTATTTTTAAAAAATAAACTTCAGTTCTTACTTAACAATTCCTCAGTTTTATTTTAACTATACCTGTTGTATTTATTTTTTTAATGATGTTATTTTTAAAAAATAAACTTCAGTTCTTACTTAACAATTCCTCAGTTTTATTTTAACTATACCTGTTGTATTTATTTTTTTATATTTTTTTTAAATATGCACGTTCTATTGCGCGATACGCATGCGTGCTGCGTTCGGCGATAGCTTGTCAGCCAGGGGTCTAACACAATTTAAATTAATTTTATTTAAATTAGTATTACACAATATTTATTACACAATTTTCCGCGGCACACCAACTGATGACCACGGTACACCAGTGTGCCGCGGCACACGCTTTGCGGAACACTGCCTTAAGGGATGCCTTGGCAAAATGTATACAAAATGTATATAAATTTATATAAATGTAAATATAAATGTAAATGTGCGCCGCTTTATAGTAATCCGCTCTATAGTAATGCTATAGCTCTATAGTAAACCCCGCTCTATGTAAATGTAAATGTAAATGTAAATGTAAATATAAATTGATATACATTTTGCCGTAGGCAACCCGAGCTAATCGCTATTCATTTGAGGGGTTAATTCCTCCAATTTACCAAACTGCCGCTAAAGCGCGCTCAATGGTATTTTTTTGTCACTTACAGAAAAATGCAGAAAATAACATTTTGAGCCACTATATGAACTTTATATGCCCAAAATCAATTATATTATGATTACCTGGTTTTCTCAGATCACATTTGGCGTACCAGTCAACGTATGTAAGACGCGTTAGTCAGCGTTTTTGAAAAACTGCAAAATTCCCATGATAGGTCTGTTAATCGTGAATAAAACTGGATGTGTTAAGTGAAAAGATAGTAAGCTGGTAATACACTACAAATGACCGATCGTCAATGAGGTACCATGTCAGCGGCCATTAAGCGAGGGGGGGGGGGGCCCTCCTGGAATTTTCTATATATAGATTAAATGACAGGAATAGAAATATGATCATAGAAACAATGTTTAAGCGAAATTTTATAATACATTTTTAAAGAAACGAAAGTAAATTAGCCGAAAAATATATTTCAACACCACTCAACTATTTCCTCCACATTTCCTCTTCATGTTTCCTCCACTCTTTCCTCTTTTCACCAGATCTCACTCAACTTCTTCCTTTTTCCCCTCTCTTCTACATCGTCTTCTTTCTTCTCTTGATGCCCGATGGACCAGGGTGTAGGGGGCTGAACTTCGGGTGGATGCTCTGCAGCAGGCTCTGCCATGCTTTTCTGTCTGGCATCTGGGGCTGGGCTATTGAGGGTGGTGACGGGAACCAAGGAGTTTGCAGCCTTCCTCCATCCACAGTATTTCGGTGACAACTTCGTTCCCAACCACTGTTGAACTTGGTAAAACACCCTCAGAGAGTGTTGTTCCGCTGCGGTTTTAGTTGGTGGAAGAGATGCTATATTACCAGTCGGCTTATATGATAATCTAATTATATGATGATCAAAAGGGTTAAAGGGTTAAATATTGTCATGACTCAGTGCTGTAATGGCCTATCCGTAGTTGAGGAGTCTCGCTGTTTGAGGCTTACCAGTAATTTAAACGTATGTTCTAGTCCTGGTTAGGTATTTTAAATTAATGTTATTGTTAATAGTCATAATTAGGTAATATTTTAAAAAACATATCAACCCTTTGGATTACTTAGTTTGTAAAGTTGACTTCAAAAAATTAAACTGATAAAATAAATTAAACTAAAATAAACTTATTATTTCTGGCATTAAAAAACGTCTTTTGGAAAAAAACAGAAGTCACTAAAATAAAGTAGGAGAATTTCCTGCTTTGGGAGCCTTGGAATGTTAATCCTAACTCAACCCTAGCGCGCAATAAAAGTATTGTCAGCTGAGGACATCCTAAAAAAAATAAATTATTCTCCTTATACTTGTTCATTCCCCCCTCTGGTAACCCTTTGTTATATCAGGGAACAGATGTGGGTCAAGTTTTTGAATAAAGGGTCAAATATAATATTGATTGAAAAAAATATAACCTGTTTATAAACGAGAGATATGTTTAGAGAGCTATAATGCTGGGGCCACACTAACGGAAAACGTCAATGCCCATCATCGCGATAAATATAGCGTTAATTAATAACGCGTTAAATTGAGTGGCCACACTTGAATGTTCAACGTCAATGCCCATTCTTGGCAATAAAATTGGCATTAACCCGTCTGACGTCGGAGGCATTTTGCATCGTTTGACAGATCTGCGTGTAACCGTTTCGGCCAGCCCCCATATATATCATATAAATATATAATATACTCGACTATCAAGATTAATTACTAGGTAACAAGAGGGAATTGATGATAAAACGATTTTGACAATATTTATTTACAAAATCGATCAAAAAGTTGTAGTCATAAGGGTTAGTATTACCACATCAATATATTTTCCACCGACGTCGAATTGATTTCTACTCTTAATGGCCAGACTACTTTAGTCTTGACAGGAAAAATACAAGTAAATCATATTTTGTTGTTAAATTTAGTCTAAGAGGACATTCTTTTTTTTTCAGATTCAAAAGGGAGATTTCTACGTAGTAACATATGAGGGTTGGGATAAGTCATATATAGAAATTGTTAATTTGGAAAGACTGCGGCCAATGCACACGTACACGCCCATAGATAAGAGTTCCTTTCACAAATTTGAAATTATCGTTCCGGAAGACCTCAGGAAATAGTGAGTCAGATTATTACCATTTTATCCTCATATTTTTGAAAAAGCGAAACCAAACGTAATCTTGTGCTCTTCCAAATTGCAGTGCCAAAGTAGAGAATATACATAAAGATTTTGAGAAAATACTGGGCGGTGCGGTGTGTCGCTACATTCCTGACCACGGAGTGCTACTTGTCATCTCAAAGTCCGAGGGCACGCAGAAGAGAGCTGAAATTCTAAAGGATATGTATTTCAGGTATATCCTAAATCTCCTTATTTTTCATCGAGTACCACGAGTACACGGCCCGGTGGCATAGTGGTAGTCGCTTGATCTTACATTGTAAGGTCCCGGGTTCGATTCCCGGCTGGGACACCATTTTCCGTTGGGATCAAATTAACGGAATTGCATTTTCAATTCTGTCGATCGAATGCAATAGCATTCGATCGACAGAATGTGTGTGTCTTGTTATTACAAGACACTTACAGACATGTTACACAAAACACATACATATAACATGTCATAGTAGGGTTGGTTGTAAGAGATTGTCATATAGCAATAAACCCGCCCATAGTGGTTTGATATCCGGCATTCTTATTCTAAAGTGATTTATTTTATATTTATTAATTTAAAAATTACGAAGACATTGCTGAATTCGACAATAAAATATTTTTATCTTGATAATTCTACGTAGACTTTGCATTTAAATTTTAATCTATTATTCTCCCTGACTTCATCATATAGTTTTCGGTTTCTACATCTCTTTTTCTGAGGGGTCAAGTAAGCAGTGTGGTTTGTAAAAAGTTCAAAATATTTCAGAAATGTTCAAAAGTTCATAAATGTGCTCTGCAGGCACAATGGCTAAAACGTGAAATTTAAAAAATAAACTTGCGGGGCAAGTGAGCTTTCTGAATTGAAGTTACGAATCACACGTATGAATAATTGTTACAAAAGCGTTGTAAAACGTACCATCAAATTAAGCCACTCAAGTGATCTATATTTTTTTGATACATACTTACTAGACTCCTAAAACTAATAAGTTTTGACTTTCAGTGACTTGTTACATACTGTAATGATAATAATAATAATATTAATAATAAGATTTGTAAAATACTACATTCTGAATACTTTATTAACCCCTCGAGCCGCTAGATTTTGCGAGCGCATGTCTTTGAAAGACTATGTATAATTATGGAAATTTTAGATTGATTATGGCGGCCGACCACAATATTAATTTCTCCCAAACCGTTGTTGCACTTTAGAATTGTTGCATATTAGAACTTTAGAATACTAACTTTTAGAGTCCGATCGGTCCCAACGAGGCGCAACTGTGCTTTTACGTTTGGATCCGATCGGTCACTCTGAGGCTCGAGGGGTTAACTAAGTACAGAAATGCATGTTTTCTCCAAAGATGGATCCTTAGTTAAAGGTTACCGTTTTAACACTAATGAATGATATCCGGACCATGCGCGCGCGCATGTGTGATAATTCACGCATTCACGTATCTTACTTTAGTAAGCAATGTTGCCAGTTCTCTATCACTAATAGTTAAAAAAAACGAAGCGAAATGTGTTTATTATAAATGTGTTTTCGAAGCGTAACATCTCGGTTCGTTTTGAGTTTTTAGCTACGGGGATATAAAATCGCCCTGCTGGTATGCTCATTCGCACCGTCCAGGTTAACTTTTGATGGTTAACCCTTTAAAATTGGTTTTACTTAAAATTACAGAAATTTACCGCAAAAAGTATCTCTGCTAAAAAGGACAGAAGAGGCAGCTAGGCAGTTGGAATCAACAAAGCTCCTCACTAAAGGAGGGTATGTTTTTTTCCTTTGTTAACATTTTCTATATATAGAAATCATTTAATCTTATATTATTTTAACTCCTTAGGTGTTATTCGGATGAATTTGCCGTAAAAGCAGAACTAATGGGCCTCGCAATCGGCACTCACGGTGTTAACATTCAGGCGGCGAGGAAAGTTAATGGAATTACCAACATCGAGCTCGAGGAAAATAGCTGCACCTTTAAAATATCTGGAGAGGTATGTCTTTATTTTGGCAATATTTACCGGCTTCTTCCATTAAGTTCAAGAAAGTTCACCTTATAAACATTTTCTCATTGGTCACTTTGAACTTCACATAGGAAGAAGCAACATGCATCTGCGCTAGAGATTGGGTGATGAAGCGTACAAAGAATACTGCACTAATTAAAGTAATGAAAATAAAATGCAAGAATTAATAAAAACATAAATAGCATACTGTATTACATGCACTTTTGTGTTAATTTCCCTGCGAAAGCCTGTATTTATCATACATTTTTTTTAGTTTTAAATTTCCTTTCTAGAAGGGCAGAATTTTATTTACCCAGCTAAGGAGACGCTATAATAAATTTACAGGGGCTCTCCCCACCACTCGCACTAATTTGAGAAATACCTAGGATTTTGCAAACTGTATTTTGTGTCTGTTTTTGTTCCATGCAGAATGTAAAACATCTCTTAACCTTTATAGTAATGTGAGAAATGCTAACATGTTAATTTTTCTTGTTTTTTTCCAGACTTGCGAGGCGGTCCGGGCGGCGAGAAAGTTACTGGAATATGGGGAGGAATCCCTAAGGGTACCGAGAGCTCTTGTCGGCAAAGTCATTGGCAAAAACGGTCGCTTCATACAGGAAATCGTCGACAAGAGTGGTGTTGTGAGGGTACGTATTTGTCGCTGAAGATTGGTTTCTGTCTCCTGTCTCTCTCTGTTTTAATCAAATATACAGCTTGGGCCTTAGCCCCGGCGCGCACTTGGGTCCTGGCCGCAGCGGCCAATGAGATACTATGAAATGTATGGAATCGCCGTTGGGCGCGCGCACTTGGGCCGCGCGGCCCAAGTGGCTGTACTTTTTCCCCTCAATCGTATATCCTACCTGTGGATTTCCAGACGCAATTCGCTAAAAATGTTTATTTTCTTAGGTAAAAATTGAAGGGGATAATGAGCCGCAACCGACGTTACCACGCGAAGAAGGGCAGGTACCTTTCGTTTTCGTCGGCACCATAGAGAGTATTGCAAATGCCAAGTTTCTTCTCGAATATCACCTACAACATTTGAAGGTAACATTCAAATATTTTTTTCTTTTCCTCCTAAAAAGTTTGCCATGCCGCGACACCATGGGGTGCCACGTAGAGGGATGCCGCGATGCGCTTGTGATCTCTGATCTAATCTTGTTACTAACAAATGATAAAAGTGTTGAGGTTACTCACTCATCAAGAACTTGTTCACTCCCCAACTGTCAGAGTTCTAGATATTAAGTTTCTACAATCTGTTAAGATTTTTTTGAAATAAATTGAAATTGAAATATAACGAATGAGAGTAGTGCTGATCCCCCCTCCCCCCCATGATTACTCAAAAAGTCTAAATATTTGTTAGGTCATCCTTGATATTTTAAAAATAACATTCTTATTTATATAATTTTCTAAAATAAGCTATAAATCGGTTAAAATAAAAATTATGCAATGTCAGGGGTTATATTAAGAAAGTCTTCGTCTTCAAAATATTACACTTAAACTTTTCTTAAAGAAATTTAAGGTTGATATGTTACATTTTACTGAAAGCTTAATGACTAAAATTGATTGGTTTATATATTTTGTGTACAGGCAGCTTCATGTCAGTGTGTTTATATCTAGAGCTTATGTTCTAAGTCTGGACATCAATATTCTGAATGTTAAATTCCTCAATATAATTCCCTCTTTTCTGTCTTCGGTGTGGGTAGATTCAGGATGGGTAGTGTTCTTCGCACGGGTCGCAGAGGAGTTTAGTGATCCCGGTGGTTCGCCTCCGTACGTTCTCCAGCAGAATGATGTCATCGTTATAGTAGGCTCCAAATTTAGAAGCCATATTGGATTGCAGGCCGTGCGAAGCTCTCGTATATTTTAACTAATACATTGGGAAAAACTTCTTTAAGCCATTTTTTTGCCGAGTACACAATGGAGTTTGTTAATTCGGCGATTGCCATTTGCCAGATATGGCAGATATCATTTGCACATTCTGTCATTGCACATTATAAAGGGGAGATGCTTTCGATGCGTAATCTTCGATAGTCGTTGATTTGTATTATTATTATTATTACTTTTACACTGATATTTCTGAATATAAAACTGAGTACGATTACAATTTCTTTTTATAGGGCTCTCTATTTTATCAAGCGTACTTGTCAAGCTTCGCGTCACGGGCTGGGAGGTGATCATAAACCGCAGGAAATATGAAAATTTCCATTGCGTACTTTCTAATAGAGTTAGCCACTATTCTTTTCATACATTTGCATAAGACAGAAGTTACACATACGGGATGGTAGTTGACCGGCTCCAGCTTATCTCCCTTTTTTAAAAATTGGCGTAATCATAGCAGGTTTCCACCCCTGAGGTACGGAAACATTCTCGAGCGAATTGGTCATAATGTCCGATAGTACGAGAGCATTAACCGGTTTTAGGGTCTTTTTGAGCGATACGTAGGATGGAGCATTCTTCGTAGTTTCGATCGATTAGCTTAGTTTCTTTCGGTCTCCTTACGCATTAAAAGGTCGGCGCTAATTTCGCCGCTTGCAAAAAAAGACATCAGAGTCGCGCGCATCGATAACATTTCTGCGAGAGCGGCCTCGAGAGCGGTCTCGCCGGGAGCCTCGACCGGGGAGGAAACGTCGGATCTTCGCCGCCGAAGCCGTTCGGGTCGGACGGCTCGGAGGCGAGGGCGGGGGGGAGCCGCCGCTGACGGAGGCCTTTCGTCGGCAGGAAGTGGAGCAGCTGCGGCAGGAGAAGCTGGAGATCGACCAGCAGCTGCGCGTGATGACGGGCACGGGCGGGCGCGAGGCGGGCGGCGGGGAGGCCTACGGCGGCTACGGCGGCGCCTTCGCGGCGTACGGCCACGGCGCGGGCGGCGCGCGCGGCCGCGGCCGGCCGCGCGACGGCCCCCGCGCGCCGCCCCCGCGCCGCCCCCCGCGGCCCGGCGACGCGCCCGGCCCCCCGCCGCCCCCCGGGCCGCCCCCGCCGCGCTCCACCCGGGGGCCGCAGCGCTTCCAGCAAGGTGAGCCGCCTATAGACACCCTCCCCTAGCGCTCGATGCGCCCGCTTTGCGGCTGCCGTTCTACAACTTTTCAAAACGGAAATTTAGCGGCTATACTTATAACGAAGCGCGATTACTGTTCTTTTATTTTCTAAAGTAATACGCGACGATAGATCCAGCTTTTGTCGGCTGTGACTATATCAAATACAGCGTTCGATACGCCATTTCATGCAACGGCGTTTCCGAGCATCGCTTAAATTGTGAGGTATTCATCTAGCACCAAAACTTCCTATAACGTAAGCGAGTGCGTAAAATAATTTAAACTCGTCTCATACTGATACCTAATGTTGCCAGCGTTCGCCGATACGCCGGAGCCGCTCGATGTATTTTACTCCATCGCCGCCGTCCTAGGACACCTTTCTCTTGCATCGTCTCTGAGTTTAGTATGGTCTCGTTAAAATTCACCAAACCGATTCCAAACAGCGCCGCTAGAATGCAGCTTCATCGCTAAATGTTCACTTTGGTCTTTCATAGCTTTGTTTCTGATTAAGACCACAACAGTCATTAAAAAATTACAATACGTAAATATTCTCTTAATTAATATATTTTTTTTGTTGTTTCATATTTTTTAATTGATTTTTCCTTCAAAATATGATAGGTTCCCGTCGCATAACTCCAGAAATGGAAGAACGAGGCGGCGGCCGAAGCGATCAATTTTCTGGATACAGAGGAAGAGGACCTCCACCATCCAAGTAATTAACTATTTATTTTTTGTATTTGTGAGTCTAAATTAAAACTAAATCGCTAACCGCAGGAAGGCAACGGTCGCCTACCAACCGACAAGGAGATAGAAGTATTGTGAATGCGCTAAAAAAAATCCAGATGAAGATGGATATATACATTTTGACAAGCGTCTACTAAGAAGCGGGTTCTTAGAAAACAAACATTTTCAGACTTAAGACAATGACAAATCTCATCTGCCAATAAACTGCAGGATACAGCTGCAGACAGAGTTGCCTGGAATTTGGGTCGTATGAGTTGGGCCGACCAACAATACAGTCGGTCATCAGGCCAAAGCTGCATAGAGCATTTCGACTCCAATCGATCTCAACTTGGAGGTGTCAACTACGACTGGCGAACCCGTCACCTCGGAAAGTTTTAACAATTTTGATCGTTCTATCTCCCTTGAGGTGAGTGCAGAAAATTTAGGGAGAAAACAGTCCACTGTCCACTGTCCACTGTCCACTGTCCACAGTTATGCCACTCGCCTGTAAGAAGCCAACGCCTTATCGCGAGACACCGGATCCAGCGGGCAACCTCGCGCCTTTACTACCAATTTCGGACAGATTTCCCCGGCTTCCCGACTGGTGACGGGTTTGAGGTCGTTTGCGCGGTGCTCTCCCTTACGTAGCAGTGATTCTGTGTACCAAATCTTTGCCCTGCTGTATCACCCGGTATCAGGTAGCCGATTGGTCGTTTCAAGAGCAGTTGACGTAAGGTTAACAACCGTCCTTGCTCTATAGGAAGCAAGCCATTCCCAGACTCCCCCGGTTATCGGTTGGAATGCACAGTTGATTGATTGACGCCGCACGGTGCGCAAACTGTCCAGGAGCATCTGAAGGACGATTCCCAGGGAACTGGCCCGCAGGTACAGAGTCCTACCTGCCTGACCTGTGGGTTGGGCCGACACTAACACATGGGTCATAATGGCCCTACTGCAATGGGCCTATTAGCTCCCAATCGACCCGTAAATGTGTTTAGGATTTATAGGATGTTTTTAAAATCTCGATCATGCATGCAATAAAAAGCGGAACGCAGTGGCTTTTGCAGTGTTTTCGG
Organism: Micropterix aruncella; assembly: GCA_944548615.1. Classification (NCBI taxonomy): domain Eukaryota; kingdom Metazoa; phylum Arthropoda; class Insecta; order Lepidoptera; family Micropterigidae; genus Micropterix; species Micropterix aruncella. Next base: position 2,606,948 of record OX155959.1, read on the forward strand.
CCAGTCATATAAGCGATTAAGCCTACGAAGGCAGTCCGAATGCTAGGCGGGCAGCAAACATTAACGCTTACGAATTCGAGCTTAAATGAATTGTAATGATTATGGTCTTTGATAGTTCTCGCGATCGAGATGGCCGACGGAACGACATGAACTCGGGCTCGAGGGGACCTCCGCAGAATTCACAAATGACACCTTTAGAAAATGGCGCCTCCTCCAGAGACCAGGTAAGACTGAAATCCGCATGCGAAAATCTATCATCTAAATCAAAAGGAAAAACAAAGTAACCAACATATTTTTGAAAAACCCTGTACAAAGGTTATTTAGAGTTTGCAAAGCTAGTAACTGCAGTTTTCATTGCATTTTCTGATGAATAACAAATTGTATACCCAATTGTCTCGGCAAATCCGGCTTGCCTTGCATGAAATACCAAAAAATTAATTTCGTTTGCTTACCGGGTTGAAGTATTTGCCGAAGACGTGGCAAAACTCAGTTTGCCTCTTTCGTTCTATATTTCCACTAAACAAATAAACACCCATGTAGTCACGGCCTCTTTATTCAAAAGACAAAGTTCAGATCTCTTAGATTAGGCGAAAAGTTAAGCACATTCGTAAAGTCATTAACCTACTTTTTACGGACTAAAACACTATATTAACACAAAATAATCACCAAAGAAATTTACTGTTCACCAAATAAAGTCAGAGTATATCGCACATACTTCCCACCGCCACTAATCATGAAAAAATACACTCTTCCCTGATCGTATAAAAACACACTCTGCCCGCTCTGCAGCCGGGCATCGCTTTATATTCGCTTCATCCCCTCCAGAGCGCTACCCCTGCCTGCTGTCATCAACTAGATATATCGTCAAAATTTCTTATTATTCTATACTTTAAACCTTTTATATCTGTTACAAGAATTAAATGTTCTTATGCTATTTTTCTAATGACATTTCTTAATAACTATACATAGTTTTTAATTACTTAAACATATTATTATAACGTTACTTTTTTATACTATAATGCATGCTTATAATGTTTCTTATAATAAACATAACATCTTATAATAACAACAAATATCTTATAATAACATGTAGTTGTACACTTAAGCTTTATTATATATTTCTAATACTATATTATTTACTAAAATGCGACTCTCATTTTGAAATTGTCAAATTCGGTATTTTGCAATGGAATTTTTTCAAGCGCACGTGTGTCCATATCGTCCTTTGTTGCCTGGCACCGGGCGCCGTCGGCTCCATTCGTCTGAGTGGTTTTGCTGTTGTTTTTATGATACCTATGCATATTTGTATTTTCGGGTGGAACTTTTTGGTTTATGGCTTTGTTTGTGCGTTGTGCACTTTATTGGGGTAAACCCGAAAGTCGGTATTATAAATGGATTTTCCGAAAGTGGTTTTATTTTTTTCTATTTTGCCTGAACCTAATGCTTTTATTTCCTGACTTCCGGATGACTGATTTCGGCATGTGTCGCCTTGGCGTCGTTTCTTTGTCTGGTTGCAACATTCCCCTCCTTATAAGAGAAGCCCATCTCTTATTTGTTTTACTTGGAAGCAACCAGAAGTGCTATTTTTGTAGCAGGTCTTGTGTAAAGTTTGCCCTGACTTTTCACTGTGACAGTCCTGACTTGTCCGTCCTTTGCTGGGAAAGTTGATACGATCACGCCTCTGAGCCATACGTATTCGGGCCATTTTTTTTTTTTTGCTCCTTAAAATTTTATGTTTTTTTTTTTTATGCGTATTTTAATGATTGTTTGTTATGGAAATAATAAATAACATTCAATCTAATTAAATCTTACAAAATTGCTAAGAAATAACGAAAATTAACTATGAAATCATTTAATAATGTTCCTTTTTCTGAAAAATCTATCCGCTGCGTTACGAACTTTCATATCATTAATTTCAAGTGAAAAAAGAATGATATATTATTAAATCAAGTTATTTATTTAGGAAAAGATTTTTTCTTCTTCTTACAATACTTTTAATCTTAATGACCTCCAAAACTAAATCAAATCAACACGTTTTATATCATCTGAGTTACAAAACTATAAAAAAGTATGCTTACATATAACATTTTACTAAATTCTGAGACCACTTCAGTATTTTTAGGAATTTAGGGTATTAAAACTAAGAACGCTAAATATTCTACGTTAAATAATAAAAATGTCTGTGCCAATTAAATATAACAAATTACAAAAACATCTTGTACTTTTCTTGTGGACAGTCACTCAGTGGAACTGGGTGGAAAATATAAAGCTGAGTCTAGACTAAAACAAAATCTTGCCAGAAATTCTTCACATTATTATGTATGATAGTATACAATGTATTAAATCACTTTGACACCAGCTGTTCAAGTATTTTTGTTCACATGTATACAATGTATTAAATCACTTTGACACCAGCTGTTCAAGTATTTATGTTCACATTATAGGTATCCAAACAAAAAATACACTATTTGCAAACCCTACGTTAAACTGGGTAAAAATTTAGTCCCTTGCCAAAATTTGAAGGGTTTTTCTACTCATCAAAACAAACAAGTTTTACTATGGGGCCAATTAAATCGGAGCTGGCAATAAATCGGCTGTTCCATATATTTGGTGCAGGACTGCTACTACCTAATGTACGGAACCGCTGATTAATTTATTACTTCAATTGCTTTGGCCCCATAGTAAAATTTGTTTGTTTTAATGAGTATAAAGACCCTTTAAAGTTTGGCAAGGGACTTAATTTACACCCAGTATTTATTCTCCAAAACAAATGTCACGAATAAAATCATTGTAGCTGTCTCTAAGAATAGTTGAGCTATTACAATAAGAGCAAACAAAACTCTTGCAAGCCATGCATTGGGTCATTATTTGAAATGGATGTTTATTTTTGCATACATTACACTGCAAATGACGGGTTACTGCATTTCGAATCGATTTTGCTCGCGGTTTTTGTGCGTTTTGCAAGTTAGTAACATTTTCTTTGTTAACTTTGACTTTAAGCATCTTTGGTAGTATATCGCAATTTTCTTCAATTTGCAGACGCTTTTCACCAGCAACAGTACCCATTTTATTATTTTTATCCTTTTGAGTTTTCTTCTTTTCTGAAGCTTTGCATGTCCTTGGTTCTAAATCTGTCACATCCATAGTGTTCGTTAATAATTGATGCACTTCAACATCAATTATTGTCTCGCTACCTATGTCAATATCATTGTAATCAAAAGTCATTTCGTTGTCATCAAAAGGAATAATTATGGGGTCTTCAAATATTTCTATAGTATCGAAATCATTTTGTATACTTCTGTGACTTTCTTTGGTCGTTTTTGGTCCTTGGTCTTCGGTCGATACGACTGTAGAGGTATCGTGACATTCTTTGGTCGTTTTTGATCCTAGGTCTTTTGTCGACACGATCGAGGAAGAAGTTTCGTGACTTTTTTGGGTCCTATTTGGTCCTTTGTCTTTGGTCGATACGAGTGAAGAAGTTTCGTGACTTTCTTGGGTCCTATTTGGTCCTTGGTCTTTGGTCGATACGAGTGAAGAAGTTTCGTGACTTTCTTTGGTCGTTTTTGGTCCTTGGTCTTTGGTCGATACGAGTGAAGAAGAAGCTGATGCATCATTCGTTATACTTATTCTTTTATCTGAATATGTTAGTTTTTCTGCTAATGTGTGGGCACGTAAATTGAAACAATCACACAATTCTCTTTTATCATTGCAGAAGCAAGATAAAAGTCGGTGTTGGATTTTGTTTGGAAAAACAGCAATCACTTGGTGCAGCTGCATAGTGCCTGTGATAGCAGTCAAAGTAGCTGGCACAATTCTTTTGATATTATCGATGTCGGAATCGATAATATATATGCATTTAACAGACTTCATGCACTTTGATAACAAGTCAAAAGCCTGTTTCCCATTACATACGTCTTGGCCGTACGCCACTTGTTTATCCAAGGCTCTTTTAACTGCTCCTCCTATGCCGTCAGCTACAGATTTTCCATGGCCACTTTCTGAGAAGGACCAGGTTGAATATTGAAGACCCAATTTGAACGTAAAAAAATTATGCAAGTAAAAATTTTTCTTTTGTCGGTATTGAGTGCTTGGGCCGTCGGAAAAAAAGTGAATGACCTTCAGCAAAGGGTTACGTTCTTTAGCTAATCTTATGATTGGTAAAAGATGGGCCCATATAGCTGCTGGTTCGTGAGAGTTGTTGTCAGAGATGCTACAAAATGACTGTGAACCTCCAGCCCAAAAAGTCATGCCAGTGTGAAGAGTAAATTGTTGTTTTGCAGCACCAAATTGCATAGATTGCACTTCTTCAGCCATTTTTCCGCAATAATTTTCCGAAAAGTCGCATATTATAATAACTTCATTTTCTTGAAGTTCATCAATACATTTCCTATATTGTTGTTGTTGATGCTTCCAATTGTAGTAATGTTTTTTAAATCCAGATAATTGATCTTCAAATGTTTTAATTAGTTCTTTAACTTTACCTGTTTTATTAACTTTTGCCATTCTCTTAGTAGTTACTACTTTGTCATTTCCGTTTTCAATCTTTTTGTATTGGTGGTCAATTCTCTCCCATTGCATCCAGTGTGTGGTTTCGTTCTTCTGATTGTCTTGTACTTGATAATCCAGCATTTTCGGGCTACATTTTTCACACTGTCCATGCATACAAAGTTGTGATTTCATGTCACAAGTTATTTGAGTGAATATATCTTCCACTTTTTGGCATTGAGGTAAGACTCCCATTTTCCGCATTTTGTGAAATAGTTCTTCAAAATTACTGTGTTTGATGCAAATGCATGTGTCCCGATTCTGCACACTGGGCGATAGCACATTGAAGGGCTTATACTTGTAAAAAGTAGAAAATGATACAGAACCACCCTCTGATCTGTATATTTCGTAAATGGTTTGCATTGTGTCGGTCAAGTAACGAATTTGTGCCTTTTCTTTCTGTAAAGTGCGGCACTCTCTTTTACCCGCTGTATTTCTGCTGTCATCTCGGCGAAAAAAGTCTTGTATTTCTTGACCAGTTTTGTTACATTTGACTTGTTTTATTCTTCTCCTTGCCACATATTTCAAACCCAATAATTTCGAAACATAAGTCTTCTTCTTTGAAACTGTTGTTTGCTCATTTTCAGTCAAATCTTTTAAAATATTTCTTTCATCATTTTTCTTGCATTTTTTATATGCAGCTTTTAATGAACTCTCAAGCACTTCTTCTCTTGCTTTCATTTTATCCATATCTTCCTTCAAACCAGAAATAATTTTGTCGTGCCACACATTCTGGCGATACAGCTTCTTTTTCGATGTCTCAAGTGCCGTTTTTAAAACTGTTATTCTTTTTAGGGCGCGGTTATATTTCTGTGTGATACGATTTACTTTTGATTTCGTTTTTTTCATTTTTGTTTCAGTTAAAAGTGTTGATGACTGCGTCTTCTCCTGCATTTTGCTGCTTATTCGCTGCTTGTCTACGTTTCTGCTCTCGCCATTTCTTTCGTATCTTATCTTGTTCATCTTTTGATAGCTCGGTTATCTTTTTACTTTTGCAGCGTGTTTTTTTTTCTCTTGTTCATATTTTTGTTTTTATACTTGCAAGACTTATTCAAGCCGTTTTCGGTTAAAAAAAAACAATGAGGTTGACAATATTTTTTGGTGATTTTTTTCTAAGGCGCCCAGGCGCTATACCCTGACTCATTTTTCACATCCCCAACACATCTCTCGCACAATCTCAACACATCCTTCGCGTAAATACAAAAAAAAAAAGGAATAAAATAATCTTAATAATCCTATGTTCGTCGGTGGTAAAAATAATTTTATGTAAACAGATCCTTATGGTCCACTGAGTTACTAAAACCGTTCCGCTGAGAAACTGTTTCTCAGGTGATGTAACGGATTTTAGGTTAGGTCCAAACAATTCCTTATTTTCATGAATATTACGTTATGATTACTTTTAACTCGCATTGAAATAAGAAGAAAACATACCATTTGTTACGATAATAGATTAAAACATAACGAAATAAGAATACTTACAGAGAAATTCCCGTAAATCAGTGGAACTTGTTTCTACACTCTGCCAATGCACGCCCGGTAAACCAGCGAAAGGAACTAAATGATCGTCATCAGTAAAATGGCGGGTTGTCAAAGTGGGGTATAGAGTGTTGCTAGATTTAAAATTATATTTGAAATTGGTAGAAATTGTTTCCTTTACCTATATTTTAACGTAACTCAGTGGGAATTTCCACCGGGTGACATTTTTTGAGTTTCAATTGAAATTGATTTTAAAATCATTGTGTATCATTACAATACTTAGAGATTGATGAGCTTTAATAGCGTTTTGTGGACTTTCCAACCCAATCATAAACTTGACATTTGTGCTATTCTATCATAGTAAAAAAAGCTTCGAAGCACTCGATGACCTCTAGAGGACATGGCCAAAATAGTGAATTAGAGATATTAAACATTTTTTTTGTTTATATGTATTGCATAGATATCTAAATAATAACAAGTATCTGAATGTCCATGAACCTAAATTTCCAATTAAAAATCTTTTGATAGCAAAATATCATTTAACATACAAAAATTTTTAGATAATCAAAAGAGGACAGAGCTAAAACGTGATATGCAAAAAAAAAAAAACAGCCCATTCGCGTCCTTGGTGTCCCGCTCTCTCATGTTCGTGCTGTAGGAGTAGTCTGGTGTACGCATGTTTTGAATCAAGTATTGCTGGATTTTTTGTTTCTGCCGCTATGCCTTTGACAGCACTTATCCTGCCTCCGACTCGTAATATGTTTTTTGGGTCAATATAGGCATTTAATTTACTCAGGTGACTATTTTTTAGCACGCATTTTAACTTGTCATTTTTTAGTGACTCGATTTCATGCCCAAAACTTTCCCTCTGGGCCTGTGTTATCTAGTAGTTTTCTGCCCTCTTTAATTCGGCTACGGATAAGGTTTTTTCATTATTTCCTTGTTTTATGCATTTATCGATAAACCGATATATCCATGCAGTGCTTCGTATCAACCGTGTCCATTTTGAAAACCTCTCGATTTCAATCAGCCGTGTTCCTTCTTCTCCTTTCTGAATGGTACAAATTGTCTTTTTCAATTCTTCGTCTCCTTCATGCGGTATGGATGTGTCCCTTTCTTGCGGCCACCGACTTTCGTCTAAACTAAGGAATTGTGGGCCGCTTAGCCATCGGTCCCATGGGTTCATAGCATAATGTGTGACATCCCGTGTCGCGTCATCCGCCGGATTGTCACTCGATGGCACCCATTTCCAGATCGCTCCGTCGGTGATTTCATCAATCTCGCCTAGACGGTGCGCGACGAAAATGTGATACCTTCTCGGATCTGACTTGATCCAATGTAAAACAGTTTTTGAGTCTGACCATATGTAGGTTTTTTCAAACTTCCAGTTATGTTGGTCTTTTATTAACTTTGTTAACCCCTCTCCTCGCGGAGAAAAATTCAGCTGTCCCATTCGCGCGCGACCTTTTCGCGCGCAAAATCGACGACCTTGATAAAAACGACCATAACTTGTAAACCACTATACGGATAATAAAAAGAAGAAATGATCGCATTGAAATTTGACATATAAAACATTATAACCTTATCTCGTAAATCAATTAAGATAATAATGGCGACAAATTACAAATTTGGCGAAGTGAAAAAACTCGCCTATTTATCATTTCGATGTTTTTATCACAAAATACGAAAGTCTATGCGGAAATTGTATTTACAGTTATGTTCTTTATTAAATGCTTTACCAAAACCATTATTTTGTTTTACTTCTTTGCATACAAAAATATTTAGTTTTTCAGTCATAATAACCAAGAAAAATTTGATGTCTCCTCGTAAAATTTTTTTTTTTAAATTTTGTATTTCTGACTACTTAGGGACTTTATTTATATGAAATTCTTTCATAATAACTTTTCCACTACACTACACTTCTTATAAAATCATACCAGACGTTTCAGCTTTGTCTGATATTACAGAAAAATCCAAACTTTTGCGAGTCGGTGACGAAAATTTGGTATTAACTTTGACAGGTCATAATACAAAAGTGGATAAAGTTTTTCAAATATATTGTGTTATTATGTGCTTATTATATGTCTAATAACTAATTATTATACTCTAAAGAGTCACATTTCATAGAAAAACTATAGGAAATCACACTCAAAATATGGTAATTCTTCCATACTAATTACGTAAACAAATAGGTATGCGCGATTCGCGAATATCGCGATTTCGCGAATATCGATAAAATTAGGCAGCGCGCCTGTCTATGCAATATCGCCGCGGTGCGTTCTTATTTGTTTAGGCAAATTCGGAGTGTGATTTTCTAGTTTCTTCTATGAAATGTGACTGGAGTATAATAATTAGTTATTGGACATCTAATAAGCGTCAAGTTTTCAATACATTCGAAAAACTTCTAACCACTTTTGTATGCCTTTGCAATTATTATGAAATCAGACTATCGCGGTTGCTTCACATTATAGCTTTATAAACGAATTTACCGCGTGAAGTGTGTAGCACCCGACGTTTCGGCGACGTTGCCCAGGGTAGACTGGACAGCGGCGGCTGCAACGTCGCCGAAACGTTGGTGTCCAAACTTTACGTGGTAAATTCGTTTTTTAACCACATTTGTATCATGCCTTTGCAATTATTATGAAATCAAAGATTATCGGGGTTGTTTGACATTATAAATAGCTTTATAAACGAATTTACCGCGTGAACTTTGTGGCACCCGACGTTTCGGCGACGTTGCAGCCGCCGTTGTCCAGGGTAGACTGGACAGCGGCCGCTGCAACATCGCCGAAACGTCGGGTGCTACAAACTTCACGCGGTATATTCGTTTTTTAACCACTTTTGTAGAATTATTATTATTAAAATTTCCTAGAAGAAAACTCAACAAACCAATTTTTTTTTTATTTACTAAATTTCCAGTACAAAGTCATTTGATAAAAATTTTTTTTATTTACTAAATTTCCAGTACAAAGTCATTTGATAAAAATAAAACTCATGTCATAGAAATAAACAAAACAATTGTACCGACTAAAATAAAAACTTTCATCAGTTGGTATATTAGGTATACAATTATTCGTTTCTTTATATACAAAAGAAACATAGAAAAATATAACAAAAAAAATCTAAGTGAAAAAAGTTGACGAGATTGGATTTTATCATTTATTTTTTATGCGACTTATGCTTTAAATTTTTTTTATTGGTACTAAATTTCCAGTACAAAATAGTACATGCACGTTTAAAAATTGCCACATTTGATAAAAATTTATAATGTATCACAAAAAAAAGTGCATAACACACATCACGTTACATCGTTGAAATATAATGATACATATAATCGAGTAATGGAGTTTCATCAAAATTCCTTGTAATTCAACAAAATTTCGAGTGAAACGTTATTCTATATAAAACAGTAATAACAAAACGCCGCCCGTCGGTCTCCGCCGCGCGCCGGCTCTCCCGCGTCCGCCGTTACTCGCCCCGCCGCCGCTAGAGGTCGTCTGAAAATTAAAACAATATTATTAGTTCTCACGTCCTGTCTAAATTTCAATTCAATTTCAAAAACCTAATTCTGTTGTGGTGATCGAAAATTCCCCCTGACCACAAATTTCCGTTTCTTTATTCCATCATAACTTCTAAACGCTTAAGACCAATTTAAAAATCTGCGGTATTACTAGAATCGTTATGTCATCCCGAGTGTCATAGGGTACCTCAATCTAAAAATATTAAGTAAGTAGTTGTCTAAATGTCCAAATATCAATAGGTTAAAATAATACAGAGTCCACTGCTGTGAGCAGTGGACTCTGGACTAACAATCGGCTGTGGTAGGTTAAGGACAGCTGTTTTATTACATCTCAGCACTCACCTTACCACCCATTCACTCCCCCTTCGAAGCTGTAGAATTTGGGATGCGTGAATTGCCTTTTCAGACAATTTTTCTAGGACGCAGCTAATTATTTTCCTGGAGAGGCAGAGATTTGACTGGCAGGCCACGTGTGCCAATTTTCACAGCATGAATGTGAACAGTGAAGCTGTTCTGGGTGAGGGCCTTTTCGAGATTGTTTGTATATTTATTTAGTTTGTACTCGAGGTCATTGGGATATTTCATCCTTATGGAACAGTTAATTCTATAATAAGGGCCGTCTTCTGAGATAGGGAGTAAAAAGTTATATTTTTTGACATAGGGCCGTGTATTCGAGACTTTCAGAGAATTTATACTGCTTAGAGACTAAATCAACCTAGAATCCAATCTGTAGCTTTCTCGATTATTGAGAAAGGATCCTTATTACTGGATCATTGGTTTTGGACTGAATCACAGTTATTATAGAGTAGTGAGGGCAGTTTTAGAGCTAGCCCAAAATTGCATCTGGAACTGAAGAGTCGAGGGGTCAGCCTGTTTGGCTAAAGACAACTGGGATTTTAAACTATCCGTTGCCAGTGCATCCAGACAGGAAAGTTGAGTTTTGGTGAAATCGTAAATAAGAAAGGGCCATGATAAATGAGAATAAATAAGGTAGTCGTCGTAAATCCGAGCCTCACAAGGGCCAGAAATTAGCAAGGCATATATTTTTTCAGGCAACTATTTAAATGCTCTATTACTATTACGCGATCGGCAGGGATGTCTACCCCGATGAGCGATCTCGCCGCCGAGGAATTTAAAATTATTATTCGGGTCAACGAGGGAAATATTAGAGCCTCGACAAACCGAGTTGGGGTTATATGAAGTAAATTTTGCGCGTGCCAGTTAGTTCACCGAGGCTACATTTGGAGGGCTTCACCTTAATGCCATCCGACCGGTCGCCGAATGGCTCAACTTTCCGCAGCGGTAGAGAAAGCCGCTCGGGGCCGCCGGCGATGAAGGTTAGGTCGTCGGCAAAAGCGAGGCACGATGAGGCATACCGGCCGTCTGTTTTAAAACGGCAACCCTGCTTCTCGTCGAACAGGGTCAGGCTCCACGGCAGAATATTGAAAACGATATTAAATATCGTCGGAGAGAGGAAACGGAAACGTTTTGACATGAAACGCGGGAGAGTCGCAGCGCGAGGTTACAATGTCGCGCACCGCAGGCGGGAAGCGGAGGCGACCGTTCGGGATGGAGCCGGCGTACGTTTGGCATCCTATGACTTGACGTATGGCTGCGTGTTTGTTTCCAGGGCAGCAGCGGGCGGCGTCGCGGGGGTGGGGGAGGGGAGCGGGGCCGCGGCGGCCCGCCCCCCCCCATGCAGGCCGCGGCCCACACGGACGACGACTCCTCGGCCCTCGAAAGCCGCGACGTCTCCAGCGCCGACAGAGGTGAGCGATAGCCTTCCGCCGAGCATGCTCTTTCCCTTAACATTTGCGTAGATGCATCTACATTTTCATTTTAGCGTCTTAAACTCTGTATATTATAGTGCTTTCTTTTAGTCGCTTTCTTTGAGGATTTAATTCTTTTTTCGAGTGGCCTGTCCGACGTTAGTGATATTATTAATTTGACGGACGGCGTGCCTATATAGATTTATACTTATTAATAATGCGAATCGATCGATTCGAAGAACTCGTTCGATCGATTTTTGAACTGGTTTACTTTCATCGATTAAATCGCTCGCTGCGGTGAGCAATTTCAATCGTCCACGACTTGATTTGAGACGAAATACTTCCGAGGATTCGTATGAAATGCCGCCGCGACCGGTTTCGCAAAGATTAGTATTGACACTAACGAAGATCACCGCGCCTATGTCCTTACCGGCGCCTTATGCATCGTAATCGGGTCTACGCTTTCGCCCGTCCTGTTATTTGGGCAGCTTCAATGTTGACAGTCTCCTCAGATTCCAGATGCCTCTATTTCCCTGGGATTTTGATGAAATGTATGCGCCCCGTCCGGTCTTTGACAAAATACAGATTCCAAATTTATAAACTATGTTCTACCGATGACCTGATATATGTCTCTTAGATCACTAGCATTAATTGAATTGTTGGGTTTTTAAAATCTTTTTTAATTAAATTTATAAAGCTGATAACTATTTTAGTTTCGGTTAAAATAAACGGTTCCTATTTCCGGTCACTGGATATGGTTAGTTAGTTAGTTAGTTTTCCTGGGCTATTTCCCACACTTGGCCTCTTGATTGGGCCGTTGTGCGTGGCTCATGTTTCTATTTATGTTACTCCAGCCAACCCAGCCTGGGTTGGCTGGAGTAACCCAGCCTAGGGGACAGTGGCCTGTCATAGTACCTATGACTACGGATTTTGTCCCTTTTTAATCTGGCGAGGTTGCGGGCAAGTTTTTTAGGCGCTTCCGGAACCGCGTTCTTTGTTTGCCTGCATCCTGCGTTTTTTTTCCATTCTTTAAGGTGGGTTTCGTCGGTGTTTCTGCGTAGCCATGTTTTTATTTGGGCCTGGGGCATCAAGGGTTCCGGTCCATATACTATTTCCTTTGATCCCCTTTTGGCCAGTTCGTCTGCCGCATCGTTGCCCAGTGAGTCGCTGTGCCCCTTAATCCATTGCAGGGTCACTCTATTTGACCTTGCAATGGATTGAAGCGCATTGTGGCATTCCAGTACAAGGACAGAGGTTATAGTATTTTTTGCTAGCGCTTGTAGCACGGAGGCACTGTCGGAGACTAATTTCAAGCTTAGGTCTCCGACATCTTTGGCTGCAACTGCCTGTGCTGCTCTGTTGATGCCAATGCATTCTGCTTGGAAGATCGTATTTAAGTTGCCTAGGGTAGTTGATATTTTGATGTTTAGATCATTTGAGAAGACGCCGGCTCCGGTACCTTGAGTGGTTTTGGAGCCACCTTGGATATGGTTACACGGCTACTTGTTTTGTGTGAAACCAGCAATGTTTTCAGTAACCCACCATTTCATCATTATCGTTATGTATTCTGGGCGGGCAGCTTTACTGATTCGTCCATATCAAATCTTGTAAAGTTAGTCATTAACAATATTAACAAGTTTTTAGGTAGAAATCGAGTCTGTTTTTAAATTGGTTGACAGAGCTTGCACTAATCACTTCATATGGTAATTTATTCCACATGTCCACTCTATTTTGAGGTTCGTAAGAGGATTAGATAGGTTGAATCCCAGTTTGTATTCTTTAACACAATATTTCATAATATTTTTTGAGAATTTTGTATGTCTGAATTAGATCCCCTCTTTGTCTCCTTGTTTGAGAGTACTAGCAGTACTCTCTGCTAGTACTATAAGATTTAGGTTTTCATTGGTCATTGGCCCATCAACACACATTGTTTCGTACCCTCACATAGCGATATTCCTAACATATTCGCTTGATTGCTTTACGGTAAATCTCGTCTCTTCATAACTTCAGCTATTGGAGTCCAGGTCTCGCAACCATATCCCGGTCTGGAGAATGCACTTCTGGTCTTTAGACTTCTTAGAGGGATCTTGGCTTCCAGTACCTACATAATGCAACCTTTCAATTTTATTTTGCGAGAATGTGAAGTATGTTTGGAGGAGTTTCCGTTTGGCTACTGTGAATTTATCTTACCCCGGCGAGCCAAGGTGAAACTTTTCAAGCACCCTTCACATTCCATTTATTTTGTGAATAGTTTATTGATTTTAGGACTAGCATATTTAATTTAATGTAAAGATTTCGGGGGGCGGTTTGACCTCGCTCAGAGTAAGTGTAGTTTGGAACGGTGCGTAGAATCGGTGTCTTCGGGCCCCGCCAACGGGACGACGAACGGACGACGGACGGACGAAGCGAGCGACGCGGGCAAGCCGAGACGACGCAAAACGCGACCCAGGCGTAACCCCGCCAGGACAGCAAATACCGACGATCAAAACGACACAGGTAAACACCACACCCCAACGCACGGATCTCATCTTTTCATCTATTCGTTCATTGCATTTCTTAGCTGGAATTAGCGTAATAATCGTTGCTTTTGAAAATTTAACAGCTTGTTATGGTCTTACTGCGTCTTAGATTCTGGCACTATATATTTTTAAACTGCAAATTGAGTAATTGTATATCAAATAAAAATTCCTCCGCCTTTGAAAACTGATTCTGATAAAACCTAGGATTCTCTATTTATTGGTGAAGACCGCATCACGATCAGTTCAGAAATTTCAAGATAATGTCAATATTCGTTACTTATATAATTCGTCCTTTATACGTCCTTTAGAAAAGGATAAAAATTACATTTGGCACCGGCGTCCGCCTCTTGGCAAATCATGTGGTATTTAACAAAAACGTTTATAAAAATTATAATTCTTATTAACGCATGCAAAGTTTTATTGCGATTTATCCGCTCATGGAAGTTTTAATTCGTGATTTAAAACTTCACATCTAATTTTAATTTGCACATTTATTAAACACACTTTCATCTCATTTTAATTTGCGGCCATTAGTGGGTTGTAATTATTTAAGCTTTGGCGACTGATCGTAAAGATTGGATTGTCCGTTGTTTCAGGTACGCTTAAGAACGGTGCTGCAGAGGCAACGGGCGTTGCCGGTGCGGAATCTGGTAGCATTTCCATCGAAGGCAACATCAAGACTGAGCACGTCAATCAACCTCCCAAATTGCAACGCGATCACAACAGAGGTAAGGGGACTCGCTTTGATCAATGGAATCTTAGCCAAGTACTCAACGAGTCCAAAGCTCAAAAGTACAAAGGAGGATGTGCAAAAATATACAAAATCTAGTTCCTTCGCCCACTCTCCAGCAACGACGAGCTACATGTCATTGTCAAGCTCTTTTAACCCTTAGAAAGCTAGCCATGGAAATGAAACTCATTACGGCATGTTTTTAACGCTCGAAAATTTCTTTGTAGGGGTGTTAGTGCACGCATACTAATGTATAACGGTGGCTTATTCAATTAAGGCAACTTTAACCCGTTGAGTACGAGTCAACCAAATCTGGTCGCGAAACAATTATCCGTTGAGTACGAGTCGACCAAATCTGGTCGCGCGTTTTTTTCACTTCTTTGACATTCTCATATTTATTCATAATTATCTAATTGTTTTACAAAATGATATTTCAATATTCTATATTCGAAATTTCAATGCAATCATTGTGCAGTTGTTCTTTTTATGATTGGTGTAGTAGTTTCGTAGTTATAGCACTTTAAGGTCGATGTCGCAGAAAATCCTGCAAAAGACACAGATGCATCCATGAAAATACCCATTTACTCCAAGGGTTAAATGTATAATTACATAACTGCATAAATACGGAGATCGGCCGCCTGCGTGTTGTCGCAACGGAAAAACCACCGATCGGTGGTATTAGCAGTCCACCGCTTAACCCTTCAGGCCAACGCACAACGGCCCAATCAAGAGGTCAAGTGCGGGAAAAAGCCCAGACAAACTAAACTAACTAACCCTTCAGGCCTCGGCCCCTCAGCCGATTGACAAGTTGATGTACCAAAAATTTTTAGTAAAAATTAGTAAAAAAATTGAATTATGACACTGTCTCACCAAAACATTAATTACTGCTAAACCACTCTACCCATAATTAAAATAAAGAATATTAACATAATAAAACATAATAAAATCAAACAAATTAAATTAAAATTAAAACGCCCCGTTTTAATTTTAATTGTCACGCTGAATTGTGTTGTGGCTGATATCGGCCAATTGGGGCTCTAGATACTTGTTACTATGATATGATGGGTTGTCTCATAAAACTGTGCATACAAGTTATGAGTACCTACTGGAATTTACATTTTACACTTTATTGTTGGAATTTATAAGATTCTTGCTGCAATCAGCCAGGATGCCAGTCAATTTTATTTAAATGCCTTTCAGCATACACTTCCAGACCCCAGTAACCTTGCTCGTTGGAGCTATTCTGAGGACAGTTCATGTCCCCTTTGTAGCAATGCACCTTGCACAGTTAAACATATTATAGCTGGCTGCAAGGTGATTTTAGATCAAGGATGGTACAGTTACCGCCACAACAAAGTCCTTGCTGTTATTGTATTAAATTTGTTACAATAATGTAATGTAATGTTATGGTAATTAGCTTTTCAGTGACTCGTGCCAGCAAGGGTCTGACAGTACCCTCTAAACCAAAATAGTACAGTTTATCCGATGTGCGATACCCCGCCTTGAATTCCAACAGATAGCGTATAATCGATATATGACCTGGGAAAATATAGATTTAAATTAAATAGAAATACGAAAGAGTAATATCGAACAATCCGAGATGGATCTAAAGGAAAAAACATTCCACCACAAAACCTTTCTTAATAATCGAGGTTTCTGGAGGTCGATTCGGTCTCTAAGAAGTATAAATTCTAGTCTCGGATGCACAGCCTTCCGTCCAGATATAGCTCTTTGTTAGTTATCTGGAAAGATGGTCCTTATTGTAGAATTAACTGTTCTATGGGAATCAAATATCCCAAAAGACTACAAGTTAAATAAATAGTTAGAAATGCCGTCGCCCGGAATGGCTTCACTCTCTCACAGCAGCGAAATCTGTTTCACCTCATATATCAAATAAATAAAATACAAACGGAGCTGCCATGGAATTCACCGACCAGAGTCGGGCCTATCATAATACTATTTTTTACACTACTAGGGGGTGAGCAGTGGATTCCGGACTAACGACCGGCTGTGGTAGGTTTAGGACAGCTGTCTTGCCACATGTGAGCGTTCACCTTACCACCCATTCACTCCCCCTTCGAAGCCATAGAATTTGAGATGCGCAAATTGCGGTTTTAGATAATTTTTCTAGGAAAGAGTTGATTATTTTTCTGGAAAGGCCAAGATCTTTAAAGAGGTGAAATAGAGATTTAGCTGGCAGGCCAAGAGCGCAAACTTCCACCGCCTGAAGGTGAACAGTGAAGCCGTTCAGGGTTACGGCATTTGCGAGATCATGGTATTTATTAAATTTGTACTCGTTGTCTTTTGGGATATTTGATTCCCATGGAACAATTAATTCTACAATAAGGGCCACCTCCCAAGATCATTAGACATTGTATATTGTATATCAATATCAAGTACATAAAGGTAACTTTTAATTAACCAGCATCCTTGAATAGGGTGAATCAGTACAAGCAAGTTAGCAAGTTTTGTTTTTTTTTTATTTGAAAAAGTTTTTTTTTGAAAAGTAGTATAAAAAGCGCTGAACACAATTTATCATCTAGCGGTCGGTAAAGTATCGCTAATACATTAGAACTTCAATTATCCGAACTGCTGATTATCCAAAATTAGGACGAAAAAACAATAAGATGGAAACGTACTGATTGTTGATTATGCACCAACCCATCCCATCAAAGAATTGTTGGAAAGAGGGAATTGCCAGTTTAAAACAATATTTTTACCGCCAAACGTCACAAGCTTGTTGCAACTAATGGACCAGTCTGTTATTGCAACCATGAAATGCCATTACAGAAGGCAACTTTTAAGGGAACTTTTAGTAGAGGGCAGACGAAGGTGTGTTGGCTGACTAACCAAAAAAAAATAATTTGAAAGATTTACCTTAATTTGGAAGTTAAAGAAGACACGGAACCATCAGCTCTTTTGTTTTAAAAATAGTTTTTTCATCCCATTTTCAACATAACTACAGAAATAAATTAAAATAGACCCTATTTTGGGTAAAAAATCCAATTATAGGAATTTTTGACTATCGGAATGGGGTCCGGTCCCAATTGATTCCGTTAATCGGAGTTCTACTGTATTGTTTATTAGCGGTATTTTACCTACCGATAGATGGCGCACTGCGCTTAAACGCTCGTCAAACTTTTATTTAATAGTCAAGTTCTTCAAATTTTCAAATGAAAAAAAATTACAAAAAAACATTTTTTTCTGTTTTTTTTTCTAAAATAAAAAATTTAAAGTGCTTCCCCCCTCTTACTGATTTACCCCCTTGAATGATTCCGGTTAATTAAAACTCACCCATATATCAATAGACATTTTATTTACCTCTAATTTTCATACATTCCAGTAGTCCAGCACTGTTCGGTTTTAAATAGTGCCGGATTAGTAAGACAGCTGTGTATATAAAATTTTAGTCTGTGATTTATGGACATTCTGAAGCTGACTGATATGTTTTGTTGCAGGGCCTCGATCCGGAATGAACAAGCGGCAAGACAGCACGGGCGCAAAGCCCAAAGAAGCCATCGTGAACGGAGCCGTCTAAGCCTGGGTCCACTCTGCGGCCTCGGCCCGTCGTCCGGCCGGCCGATCGCAACGCAGCACTCACACACACAGACGGAAAGGCATTCAAACTGGACTCTCTCATATACCTACGTCGACTTATACGCGCGAGTTTGCGGTTTAATTACATGCGAGTCATCGATGTTTTTTTTTAGCGGTAGGAGCGTCGGCCGACGCGACCTAGTCAACCGGCAGAACCGCAGTGCGGTTTGTGAAGTTCCCCCGTCGGCGATCGTCTGCGGATCCGCTCGACCGAGCGAGTCCGCCGGCGATCGGACGATCTTGTCGGATCAATGTCGACAAAAAATTTGTCTCTTTCACCATCTAGACTTAGAGATATTTGTCTAATCATTTTAGATATTTCAAGATTGTTTAATTAAACATAGCGTAAGGTTCGGTTTGTCTTTTTCGTTTCGTTCATCTTTGTAATTATGTTTTTTCCAGCGTGTCTAAAAGCAACCGGGTTTACATTTGATAATGCCGCTGAAACAGTGCTGCTCTATCGCAGTAACGTTGTTTCGGCAGCATTGTCGCAAATTCGGCGTTATATCCTTAGGCGTGACTTTTGTTTACACTTTTTTTCGTTCAATAGTTTTGGTTTTAAAAATCTTATTTTAGGCTCCATACGCACGAATGTAACATTGGAAAGATCAAAAGCTCGAGCTTTTCACATTACGTTAACTCAGTGCCTGCGGGGCCTTATTTTACGAGAAAGGCATTTATATTATAATTTCAACGATGAAGGTTTTGATGTTGTGTTTTCATTTCTCTCTTAATATTGTATTGTGCCCTGAAGACATTTCTTCAGTAATATTAGAATCCTCGGAGAAACATTCGAATCGAGGTTCGTTTCCCTATTGTGTAATCACTCTTTTTTAAGGGATTTAATAAATGTAACTTAGACACCGATTGTAACAGTCACCGTTACTCATCACTAAAATAGCAAAAAAAAAATAGTGAAAAAAAAACGGATCTGCTGTAAACGAAGCAATATTACTAGAAAAAAAATAAAAACTGTCAAAAATGCAAAAAAAAAAACTGTTTAAAAACTAGACTTATTCGTTTAAATTGCTTTTTCTATACGAGAGGTTATTCAAACACCGAAGATTTGTATTACACGAAAATCGAGAAATGTGTGCGAAAACTACCCGCGGCGGTTTCATTGGAATTGGAGCTGGTAGCATGGTCGGTAGACTGCGTAATTAGTTTTTGTTCTATTTATTAAGATAGTTTTAGTTGTCGCTTCGCTATCGGATAATGGACGCGGCGTACACATACAAGCAAACTACTCACACTCACACTAGCGTATCGTTTTTTTATAGTTTACTATCACTATCGGCCAGTCGCAAATGCTAGGCAACGCGGCCCGCCATTTCTACGCTTTCCAATACCGCATGGCAAGTATTACTTATTTGGATTTTACCTGCTTGGGAAGCGTAAAATGGGCCTTCGAGAGTAAGTCGACGATTTTCAAAAAAAATGCATTTATTTTGTCGTCCGCTTTGTTTTTAAACGAATATTGTTCTCATCGTTTTTTATTTTGTTTTAATAAAAATGCATGCTTTTACAATTTTTCATGTGGAATTGTGATGACAGTTTGCGGTACATGTAATTCTAACGAGTGTATTTTATTTTGATATTGTAATTGCGGCTCGAGCGGTACTGGCTTTTTTTGTCGAGACGGAAGGAGAGTGAATGAAAAAAGCTGGCAGCTCACAATTCTGACTTTTCGCCCCCAAACCCCAAACAAACTATCACGTTTTGTATGTGTCCTTTGGCATGTATACGCAATGGGAGATTTTAAACGGAGCTCCATTTGTGTACGGATTTTTTGCTACGTTGTAAAAAATGGGGTTTATTGTAATTTCCTACGAAATAAACATTTCTGTACATATTTTTACGACTTTTTATGTTTTATTTATTGTTGTTGACAGTGGTTGTTGCGGAGCCCATATTGGCGATTGAACTAAGTCACGATGCCTACTCAACCGCCAAAGAATTGAATTCGACAATTCAGGGGTGGATGGCGTTGCGGGTCTTTGTACATCATTTTCAATGCAAAATATGCTTGTACTTGTGATGTGCTGTAATGGGTTGTGATGTACCTAAAGCATAGAAGAATAGACCATGCAACCAGCCTGATAAATCGATAGAGGAATAGAAAGAGAAAGCTGCATAAGGGCACCCTCTATCCTTGTTTAGTCGGGCATGTGCAGGACATACAGTTACTGTTTTATAAAGGAAATTAAAGACCAAAAACTGTAGGAAAAATATATATTTAATAGAAATATCGACTCCTATTATCTATGCAGATTCGTCATTTTAATGCGAGTTGCCTAAGTGGCCAGTGTGAAAAAACAATAGGTCAGCATCCAATACTCAAAGAATGATAAACATGCATGCGCGACGACAAGGATCGAGGTGGCCCATGTGCAGATATCTTTCTATTCCGCTATCGCATTCACTCACAGCCCACCTTCGTACTCCCGCGGTCTATTCTAGTATGTCTGGATATACCCTAATGGGATTGTGATGTACCCTAATGGGGATCCTAATGGTTCCATGCAACTTGGGCCCGATGGCCTGCTTGTGTTTCTTAGGTCATCTAAACACAGTTCAGATCTCATTCGGTAGCCTCAAGCCGAAAGGGCCGCTGTGAACCTTGCATGCTGCTGAGGCCTGAGGTCGTAGACAGTTGAGATCGGAAAAGCGGATCCAGAGATCTCGGGCTGAAGTGGGTGGTTTACGTACCAGACATTATAAAACAATATGAATAAGTGGGGTAGTCTGGAGATGTACATTTCCTAAGAAGCTGAGGCAGCTGTTGACCTGGTGTCACCTGTACTTAAAAACGATCTGTTTGCTACCAGATCCTGATTGAGCTTGACGGGCAAAGGGCCCGATCTGCAATAATTTGAATACAGCGTGAGTTTTTAATTAGCGACACCCTTGGAATGGGTGAATCAGTATGGGCAAATTAGCACCTTTTGACAACAAATTGTTGAATAAAATTATTTTAAAATTACATTTTATTCCAAATGATCTACGACAGCTTAGGAATTAATCAGCTGTTTAGTTTGACCTTGCTTATGTGCCTAGGTCGTTGAACTCGGCGGCATTGAATGGCGTACAATAACACAATAGTCCGGAAGCAAGGCCACAATTGACGCTGCGTATTAATTGATATTGAGTATTTGAGAATATTTGATGTTTGAGTATATTTAGAACGAAGTTAAAACTCACCCAAATTTTACAAACATTTAGATAACAAATATTGTTTTGTTCGTTTTCTAAATCCAATAATTATCCAACATCCAACAATTATCAAAAATCCATCTTTTTTTTTAATATACTGCTGGAAAGCCTGATAAAGTTTAAAAGGAAGTGGGGCTACCGTTTTAAAACAGACGGCCAATACACCTCGTCGTCCCTCGTTTTTGCCGACGACCTAACTTTCATCACCAGGAGCCCCAGGCAGCTTTCCCTGCTATTACAGAAAGTGGAGCTGTTCTGCGACTGGTCAGGCTGTATAACAGTGAAGCCCTCCAAATGTTTTTGCCTTGGACTCGCCTGGATAGACACAAAATTTACATCCTATGACCCCAAATTGGTCTATAAGGGCTTTAATATCCTTCTTATAGACCCAAATAACCATTTTAAATTCCTTGGCAGGAAAATCACCCATCAAGGAAAAGACGTCTCTGGCGATCATGTTATAGAGCATTTCAAAAGTTGCCTGGCAAAGATAGATGCCTTGCTAATTATGACAATTATCTAACCTTACATTTGTCATGGCCCTTTCTTATTTACAATTTCACCAAAACCCAACTGTCCCATCTAGATGCGCTGGTGACAGCTAGTTTAAAATCCTGGTTGTCCTTAGCCAAGCCAGCTGACCCCTCGACTCTCTTCAGGTCCAAACAAAATTTTGGGCTAGCGCTAAAACTGCCCTCTCTGCTCTACGCCAACTCCAGAATAACCAAAAATTCGATTCTGTGCAATTCCAACGATCCGGCAATATCGAAGCACGTAATAAGTGGCCGTAGTGACTAAAATGATCTACAAGACTTCCACAAAAAGTTCCTTACTGGAATCAGCCAGAATGGCACTGGTCTGGGGTGGCAGTACAACCATGAGCGATGTGGACTTAAAGAAGTCTCTTTTGCAGGGAGATTATGACAGCAACAGTATGGCCCATGCTATTGGCCTCCAATGCCAGAATGATTGGACAACGATTGGAGACTTTTGCATTCCGCCTCCAATGCACTGGAAGGTAAATGCTCTATGACTGGATGCCAGAGATGCTGAAATTTTATTTGAATGTTTTTCAGCATACACTTTCAGACCCCAGTAACCTTACTCGTGAAACTATGCCGAGGATAGTTCATATCCCCTTTGTAGCAATACCCCTAACACAAATAGACATATTCTAGTTGGCTGCAAGGTTTTATTTATTTATTTTTATTTATTAATTTACAATAACTTCATATAATATGTCATATAAACACCATTTACATAATATGGTTGAGTTGTGGCCTTAGATCAAGGACGGTACACTTACCGCCATGACAAAGTCCTCGCTGTTATTCGCAAGGTAATTAGCCTTTCAGTGGCTCGTGCCAACAAGGGTTTGACAGTACCCTCCAAACCCCTAATACAGTTTGTGCGGGATGGCTCTAAAGGCAAAAAACATTTAACTACAAAACCTTTCTCAATAATAAATAAAGCTTCAGATTGGATTCTGGAGATCGATTCGGTCTCTAAGCGGTATAAATTCCCTGAAAGTCTCAGATGCACAGCCCTGCGTCCAGATATAACTCTACTCTATCTCGGAAGGTGGCCCTTATCGTAGAACTGAACTGTTCCATGGGAATCAAATATCCCAAAAGACCACGAGTACAAATTAAATAAATACCATAATCTCGCAAATCGGCTTCACTGTTTACCTTCTCGCGGTGGAAGTTGTCGCTCGTGGCCTGCCAGCTAAATCTCTGTTTCACCTCTTTAAAGATCTTGATCTTTCCAGAAAAATAATGAAGCCTTTCCTAGAAAAAATATCTAAAACTGATTTTCCCATCTCAAATACTATGGCTTCGAAGGGGGAGTGAATGGGTGGTAAGGTAAACGCTCACATGTGGCAAGACAGCTGTCCTAAACCTACCATAGCCGGTTGTTAGTCCGGAATCTAAAGCTCGCCCCCCAGAAGTGTAAAAAATAGTATTATGATGGGCCTGACTCTGGTCGGTGAATTCCATGGCAGCTCCGTTTGTATTTTATTGTTTACAGCTGCAAAACACCAAAAATAAAACAACAGAATCGTCTAAATATTTTTTTTTATTATCCGATTAATAAAATTAAATAATAGCATTTCAAATGTAATATCACATTTACGCCCCAATTTTTTATCTACACGTCCGACTATCTACAAAAATCGTTATTCGCTTAGAGATCCTTAAATTAACCTCATCTTTGGAAAGTATAGATTATACACAATACTTATAGCCTACTGGTTAATAGTTATACCGTTCTCGAGATATGTATATTACTGCCGGGACTCTTTCCGAAATTTAGAAAAGTCATATAAAAATATTACGCTTTACAAAATACGATTTTTACGCAAAATCGAAATTAAAATGGGATTTTTGAATGTCGGATTACGGCAATTGACATAGTTTCGTATTTGATTCTAGGCTCGTTGCGTGATATAAAAATATGCAGAATGGCGCGAAGCAGGCGCAGGTGTGAGTTTAGATATTTATTATTTATTATTATAAATTGATAAGAGAATTCGATCGTTATTGTGCGATACAGATATGCAGGATATAAAAGGGTTTTGGTCAGGTGGGTTGATTATAATTAGAAGGTACTCGCATGTCAAAGTTCAAGAGCGGCTAGAATTTCAATCTTTTGTATTAGGCTAGCGATAGGTGTAACCGAGAATCGAGTATTACACTATGGAGTTGAAAACCGGATGCAGACACATTATCATTATTTATTCTGGACAGGCAGCTTTGCTAGTACGTCCAGATCAGATCTTGCAAAGTTAGGGATCAAGAATATTAACAAGTTTTTAAGGTACAAATCGAGTCTGATTTTAAATTGATCGACAGAGCGTGCACTAATCACTTTAAGGCGACAAGATACCTTGGAACGACCATATCTGAAGAATTTTAGTTTTATGAGTTTTTTTGAAAAACATAAGCATTAATTAAAAAAAAGTTTCTAAGTGAATCCTTCGATAAGGAACCAATTAAAAATTTGGACTCATAAATGTTGTTCATCGCCTTGGACATTAAGGCTTTAAACCGACTTCGAAAACTTTCAGGCGCGTTTACTCCCATAATGTAAGCGGTGAGTGTGTTTTATTATAATTTCATAATATTGACTGGTTAATTACCTAAGGCAGCACTTAGCCACATTTTTTATTTAGGCCCTAAATTAATTACAATTAATAAACCGTGAGAGCGCTCTGAGAGTTACGCAAAATATGCTTTGCCATTAACACCCTTATACCACTACTGCGTAAAGGTAGTTATTATGTGCTAGCGCTGCGATAAATCATTTAGTATGCGCTTAGTAGCCGGTGCGAGCGGATGTAGAATCTGCGCTTGACGCGTCGTCAACGCTGGAGTTTTATTGGTTAAACCCTACAAAATTGACCCCGCCTATTTTTTGGCGTGTATGCCCATTTCAGATATTTTTCTGAGGTCTCATGTCGCCTTAAATGGTAGTTTGTTCCACCTGTCAACCAATCTATTTTGCAGAACGTTAAAGGATTAGATTAAAAATTTGCACGGTTGAGTTTTGTGCTGTGACCACAAAGATTTGTGTTGACATCGAATTTGGAAATATTGTTTAGCCCTAGTACATTGTAATAATTTGTAAGAATTTTATATGTCTCAATCAGGTCCCATCTTTATCTTCTTTGTTTGAGTAGTCAGTCCGAGTAATTCTAAGCGATCTTAGTTAGAAAATCCTATAGTTAAACTGACTATCGTCACGTTATTCCACATGTCCACCACTCTATTTTGCAGAACGTTCTTAATCCTTCAGGCCTCGGCCCCTCAGCCGATTGACAAGTTGATGTCCCAAAAATTTTCAGTAAAAATTAGTAAAAAAATTGAATTATGACACTGTCTCATCAAACCATTAATTACTGCCAAACCACTGTACCCATAATTAAAATAAAACATATTAACGTAATAAAATAAAACAAATTAAATTAAAATAAAATTAAAACGGGGCCGACTCGTTGAATCGTGTTGTGGCCGATATCGGCCAATTGGGGCTCTAGGGGTTAAACGGATTAGATTTAGGTTTTGCCCGGTTGAGTTTTTTACTGTGATGTCATAGATTTGTGTTGACATTGAATTTGTAAATATTCTCTATCCAAGGTACATTGTAATAATTTGTTACAATTTTATATGTCTCAATCAGGTCCCCTCTTACTCTTCTTTCTTAAGAGTAGTCAGTTCAAGTAATTCCAAGCACTCTTCATAATTCCTATTCTCCAGGCCCACTGGCGTTTTAGCTGCCCTTCGCTGCACTTTTTCCAGGACATCTACATCTTTGAAAAATTAGGGGTTCCAGAGCTGATAAGTCAAGAATAGTTCTCACATATGCCTCGTAGCTCTTTATAAACACCTCTATTGACAGATGTTGGAAAGCCTTCCTTATCAGATAGAGAGTAGAGTTGGCTCTTTTAGCGGTTGCAACTATGTGTTTTTCCCATTTGAGATCATCACTAATTGTAATTTCTAGATCTTTTTGTCGCTTAAGTACTTCTAATTGGACTTTTGCCCGACAATATTGTGTGTTAAGGTTGCTTTTCCCGATATGAAGCACTACACATTTCTCGGTGTTCAACCGATCTTTCGTCCACGTTTTGATCTTGTCAAGATCCTGCTGAAGCTGTCCACTGCTTAGAATAGGAATGATGTTCTAAGAAAAATTGAGGTGGGAGTATAGGTCTGTCGTAGGATTTACGCACAGGCTATTTATGCTGCAATCTATAGGCCCGCAGCAAAAAAAGTTTAAAATTTAAAGACTAAAATAAAAAATGTCTTTTATACAACAATGCGGTGCGGCTGTGGGGCCGAAACGTTTCTTCAAAGCTCATTTTAGAATGCCACATGGTGCTCTAGCATTATTGTTTTATTATTGTTCATATTATTTGTTATTGTTTCACTCCCCTTGTATACATACTCTTCAACGCGTTTATGCATCACTACACATAGGTTAGCTATAATATATTGATGCTTGGCAATATACTTGCCACTTTTGCAAGTTTTGATGTGAAAATTTTAATATATCACGGTCCTCGGACCGCAACCCTCGGGTTGCGGTGCGAATTAGCATGTATTTTTTTAAATGAAAAATAATGAGTATTATTACTAGTTTTGCTCCTACGATTTTCAGAAAGGCTAGGCAAATACTCGGCGGCGGCTACATTTGAATATTTATTCATGCGTATCTATGATTCCGCTCGAAAACACCATCGCTAGCCTTCATCGTACGAAACGAGGGCTCCGACTACGCTTCGTCGTGGACGCGAGGAAGTCGTTCTCGCGTCGGTCAAAGCGGGGACACGAAACGGAAGGGGAAAGGTAGGGGCTCAGACGAATGTCCCGAAGCGCGTGGCGGCTGGTTTGCTCCCGGCAATAATGAAGTGCTGGCATTATAGCAGCCTCTCGCAGTCCTCGCTGGGCGCCGTGTCGTCGCTGGCGTCGCTGTCGTCGTCGCTGCAGCAGTCGTCGCTCCAGTGCTGGAACTCCTCCTTGTGGTGCTCCAGCGCCTGCAGCGACGGGAACAGGCTGTCGCAGGCCGAGCAACTGCAAAAAAACAAATATTTTTATTAAATTATTTATTTATTCAAGAAAATATAAAGATTTTTTTTGCAATGATTCTGCATCGCTTCTAACTAGACAGCACTCGTTCCAAAGAAGGCACCGATTTCACAGGATGGCTGATAAAAAATGCAACAAGCTTCACACCGATCCAGCTGTCAAACCGACAATGGCAGAGCGCTCGACGTTATACCGATGACTACTCGTTCTATTGTTTACAAGCGTACGAAAGCATTTTGGTATTAGTTTTATATAAAAAAAGTTATACATGATGGAATTCAAAGGTGATAGTGTGATTTCTTTATATTTGACCGGAAAATCACAAGCCCTCCGACACCTAAATATGAATAAATCATTTGTGTCTCGTACCATACCTCGTTACCGCAATACTGGCAGCGTTGCCCTACGCCCAGGAAGTTGACAAAACAAAAATAGTAGCAATACCAGAAATTATTCGTAAAATAAACGAATTGAGCGAAGTCCACTCGTGCTCGTGAGCTGAACATATCTCGAGAACGGATGCAGCATTTATTAAAAAATGAGCTCCATTTAAATACATTGAAGTTCTAAAAAGCGCATGAAATTACACCAGCTCAAGAAAAAGTTAGACCCGACAGAGCCAAAGAGTTGCTTCGTTTTGCCGAAAATGGTGAGTTGCAGAAATTGATTTTTTTCCGACGGGTCACCGTTGATAATGATGAAAAGATCCGTATAAGATCTTTTTAACACATTTTCTTTTAATTTTAATGACGGCCTCAAGCTGAAAGGTCGTATATTACTGCAATTTTACAGGAGATATACTTTTCAGCCCTGTAGTAATACCGAATATGGGAAATGGTATGCTACTCTTTAAAGATCTTGGTCTCTCCGGGAAAATAATCAACCCCTGCCTAAAAAAATATCTAAAACTGCAATTTTTGCTCTCAAATTCCATGGCTTCGAAGGGGACGTGAATGGATGGTAAGGTGACGCTCACATGTGGCACGACAGCTGTCCTAAACCTTCTGCAGCCGGCCGTTAGTCTGGAGTCTACTGCTAACCACCCAGAAGTGTAATAATAGTATTACCACAGTATACCGGACAGTAGCTTCTCTTAGAACAAAACTGAAATCGAACTGAATACGTCGCGAGTCTTAAAAGCTCGGATATGGTCGCCAGATGTCCACTAAATGTTCGAAAAGTGTCGCCAGCCTTTACCTGCGCGTAACGCTAACTGAATGCGTTCGTCGAGACGTACCCCTCTGCCCACATTCCCCGCACCCTCTTCCCGCGATGCCCTGTAGCTCGAGAGTATAGCTACTGTTTGGTATACTGTGGTATTACGATGGGCCTGACTCTGGTCTGTGAATTCCATGGCAGCTTCATTTCTATTGTATTTTTTATTATTTTATTTTAAGCCTATGTATATTTTAGTCTATTACTATATTCTATATATAGGGAGCTAATGGGCCCTTGCTGAGTTGGCCACGAAGACCCATTCTTTTCAGGGTTGGTCACACTCATGGGTCAACACCCTTTCGGCGGCCTCCACGCATGAAGTGCGAGCCCGGGTAGGACTCTGGCCTTAGGGCTAGTTTCCCCTAGGAATCAAACTTCTGGCGCTCCTGGACGGTCTGCGCGCCGTGCAGCATAAGCCAATCGAGTGTGCACTTTGACTAACAGTCGGGGGAGTCTGGAAGCAGTACTGTTTCCTAAAGAGCGGGGGTGGTTGCGGACCTTACGGCGACGACTGCTCTTGAAACGACCATCGGCTACCGGATCCTGGGTGAACAGCCGGGCAAAGGATGCCGTGGTCCGCGGTAGATCGGTTTCACCGCTTCGTAAGGGAGAGGACCGCACAAGCGACCTCGAACTCGTAACCAATCGAGAGACCGGAGTAATCTGGTCGCAATTGGAAGCAAGGGTGTGAGTGTAAGCCCGCTGGCTAACACTCCTGGCTATCTCGCGGTTAAGGCGTTGGCCTCTTGCGGGTATGTGACGGAGCTTGGCGGTGGATTATTTTGTCCAAGTCTTCTGCGTTCACTTCACGGGAGAGAGAACGACTAATCGTTAAAACTTCCTGAGGTGACGGGTTCGCCCGTTGTAGTTGACAACTCTATATTACTATATTATCCAATGGTCCTATACATTAGGTAAAATGGGTATATAATAAGAAACTTTCAAAATGAAATAAGTGTCCCTTACCCAAAATGTCGTTTTTTCTGCTGATGATCTCCAAGTTGCCGTCGGCAGGGAAATGATCGGTCGCAAACATTGCAAGTAAGGGCTTCATCTGGAAGAGACACAAATAGACATGTTAACTAAATGTTATTGGCATAATTAACCCGAAAAATGTAAGGCGTCCTTTTGTGGATGCAAGTTTTAATACACTGGAATGACAGGCGTCCAATTTGTCCAGTGATGACGACACGATGGAGGCCGTTCGCGAAAAAATCCATTTAAAAATAGAACGGCCTTCTTTATTTTATCATATGATGCAAGAAAATAGCCAAAGATTCGTTACTATTAAACAAATTATGTGGGGAGCTTTTGCGTAAAATGAAGAGATAAATCTTAACTTCAAATAATAGGTTATCAATTCGGTTGTATCTTTTTTTAAAAATGTTTGTTACCTCAGAACTCTGCCATTTATGAACCGATTTAGAAAATTCTTCTTTTATTCGAAAGGATATACCTACTTCCAAATTGGTCTCATTTTTATCAAAATCCTCTTCTGATGAAAAATGAGAGAACTCCTCAAAAATTATCATATCAAGTTGAAAATTTACCTGTTGGTTCAATTCCGATGATAATGCATATTTTTATGGTAAGCATGACCTGATACTACACCCTGGGTTGGCTCCCGATGAGGGAACTCCTCAACGGTCAACATCACAGACACAAAATGTTGTATGTACACATTCAATTATGATGGCGCGTTCTAAGTATCACCATGATATGGCTGCTGCACTTTTTTTGCTAAAATTTTATCTATTATATAACTACTATATTTATGGGGTCGTTACCTATGATGTTGCCGTTTTGTAATATGAATTTTTAAAAATCGGTTGTGCCACCACCAGTCCTTTCTGGCAAGCAGACAACCCCTCCCTTGCGCTAAACCACTTAATCCCCAAACCCTCCCCCCCTCGATTGAAAAAATATATTATTATATATTTATATTATTGTTTACCTATATTATTATATATACTATATTATATAAAAAAAATACCACCATATTTAAGAAAACACTATATAATTTTATGGAAAAATACCATTTTAATACCACAAAATACTAAAATCTAATACTTTTGCTATCCTAGTCACTTGATAAAATCACTGGTGAGGGGGTGGAGGGGGGGGGGGGGGGTCAGGAGGTAGGGAATTAAAAAAAATCATTTCATATTACACAACAGCAACTTCATGGGTAACGACCCCATAAATAGATTGGTATAATAATATCGAGAATTAGTATACATCCTCATAATTACAGACACTGTAAAGAACGCTTAAAGCCTTCGATGTGGGGTCTATCAGAGAATACTATGTATAAATCGTCATTAGAAAGATAGAACATTCCCGCGATCTGAGTCACAGCATTTGTGAGGTACTTTTGGGTTATTTGATTACCATGGAACAGTTCATTCTACAATGGTGGGTCATCATCCGAACTAGGGAGTAAAGAGTTATATATGGCCAGAGGGCTGTGCACCTGAGACTTTAAGGGAATTTATACTGCTTAGAGACCGAATCGACCTCCACAATCCAATCTGAAGCTTTCTCGATTATTGAGAAAGGTTTTGTACTGAAATATTTTTTGCCTTTAGAGCCGTCCCGCACAAACTGTATTGAGGGTTTGGATGGTACTGTCAGATCTTTGTTGGCAGGAGCCACTGGTAGGCTAATTACCTCGCGAATAACAGCAAGGACTTTATCGTGGCGGTAAGTGTTCTGTCGCTGATCTGAGGCCGCCTTGCAGCCAGCTAGAATATGTTTAGCTGTGCAAGAAGTCTTGCTACAAAGGGGACATGAACTATCTTTAGAGTTCTCTCTCAGCACTCTTTAGATTAAAATATTGGATTTAGATTTTTTAAAATATATATATACATGCATACATACATCCATACATACGTACGTACGTACGTACATACATACATAAATACATATTTATTTATTTATTTATACTTTATCCTATTTTTTATAGTTACATATAAGAAAATTGGGTTAATTTTTTTAACACTTTTTAAAAAATCACGAAAGGGCATTACTTGTCAGTATTACATCACCCCACTAGGTATACGCCTGTGTTGGGGTGATGAATATAGAGTTCTGTGGTATTTGCTGCGCCTGTATGCCTTGCCTGCTGTCCTTCAGTCTCATAAAAAACAATACATAATATAATTTAGCATAATATAATATAAATAATATAATATACCATTATAATATAACATAACATAATACAATATAATATAATATCATATATTATAACTTATAAAACAATGTATCATATTTATATATAATACCAGTTGCGCCCGCGGTTTCCCTCACGTGGTGATAGAAAATTGTGATACCTTTATAAATTATAGCCTATGTGTTATTCTGATGTGTAAGCTATATTATTGTAAAGTTTCATCAAAATCCATTCAGTAGTTTTTGCATGAAAGAGTAACATACATCCATACATACATACATTCTTACGAACTTTCGCATTTATAATAGTAGTAGGATAGTGTAACATAATAAAATATAACATATTTGTGACACCTACCTTTGTGAAAGAAAAACACTTCGTATTCGTATTCGATATGAAATTTATTTTCACACAATTATATTTACAAACAATTTCAAGAGGATATGTAAAAGAGTCAAAATACAATAATTTTGTGCTTTAAAATCACAAAGCATTTTAATACAAGAATCCTCAGTAAAATATTCCAAACTTTGTACAAATGCTAACGTAAAATTATTTACAGACTTAATCTAGTCTTATTACTTATTGAAGTTGAATAACAAAATTTGTTTTTATTTTGGTTTGGTATAAATGCGGTGACTTAAGAATCTAAAAAAGAATCACTGGTTATTTACATCCACCATTTTGACACACAAACGGAAATATTATTAAGAAAAAACAAATTTGAAGTCGAACACTATTCTTTAAACGTTATAAATAATGATCAGTCATTATATTTCTATAATACAAATGGCAGAAACAGTCTCTCTCACAACGGTCACAGTCTTTAAGCTGCATGAATCAAGCGTTGCGTAATTTAAAAATATTAAATACAACGTAAACTAAGTCAAATTGGCAACGTGTTAGATACGGACGATTTGAACATTGATCCGAAAAATCTCATTCCTGTAGATCCTCCCGGGATAGATCCCATGATGATCCAGAATAGCGCAAGGACTTGCGCCACCGCGCATACTATCGTCAGCGGCGTGCTCTGCAGGTGCAATGCGCAATATAGAGTGCCTATCAGGGTACTTCCGTAAATGATTGTGGTTAGGAGACGTTCTTTTGAGAATAGTTGCTTACAGTGCGTCCACGGCCCGTACAGAAACGAAAAACTGAAATAAAACGTATTTTTAATTAGTACAGATTCGATTGAGTCCGACACAACAAGACGGTAAAAATTCTTTAACAGGCGGGAATAGATGACAAAGACTTGTGTATCATTACTCGATTGTAACATTTATTGCGAGTTCTGTTCAGTTTGCCTTTGATCAATACGTTATTGTACGACTTATAATTTTTATCCTTCGCTCTTCCTAGTGCTCGCACTACTGCTATGCTACGGATTTGCTGCTGCAGCTGGGGGCTGTATTGTGCAGTTTACAGACTGCTGTCGGTGCGCTAGGTAATCGGCGGTAGTCAGTCGGTAAGGTAGGCGAGCGATTGCTTGCATCGCTGCGTGATTGGCATTTCAGTTGTTCTTTGCGACAATTGGAATGCCTGACATTAATAATATTAAAAGCGATTGGAAATAAATCCGTTCGTACTCTCGGATCCTCCTAATCCTCTCAAAATTAACGTTTGCTGGTTTTGACGAATTCATCGCTGTACTGGTTAAATCGTTGCTTCTAAATCACTTAGATATTTTTTTTCTAGCCAAATTTCATGGAGTGTGTTTTTTAAGTTTTTTAAAAGTGACACCCTTGAAATGAGTGAATCAATACAAGCAAATAAGCAACCTTTGACAAAAAATTGTTGAATCAAATAATATAATAAAATTATTTTAAAATTACATTTTATACCAAATGATTTACAACAGTTTGAGAATCAATCAGATGTTTTGTTTGACCTTGCTTATGTGCCTAGGTCGTTGAACTCGGCGGCATTGAATGGCGCTGCACTGTTATTTCTGATTGATGTATTTTGAAGATTTTAGACATTTACCACCACTTATTGAACCATTTTTAAAATGGAATAGGCATTACAAATAAATCAGGACCTAAAATGTACCTAATAGTTGAAAAACAGTTTTTTAAATTTCTTTTTCTATTGCCATCTATCGGTTATTCACGCAACCACTTTTAATGAGCTTACAATTACATATCACAATAGTCGCGTGAATAACCGATAGACGGCAATAGTAAAATAGAACAAAAAGACTGTTTTTCTACTATTAGGTATATTTTAGGCACTGTTTTATTTGTAATATCTATTTTGTTTTTAAAAAGGTTCAATATGTGGTGGTAAATGTCTAAAATATTCTAAATATACTTAACCCTTGGAGTAAATGGGTATTTTCATGGATGCATCTGTCTCTTTTGCAGGATTTTCGGCGACATCGACTTAAAGTACTATAACTACGAAACTACTACACCAATCATAAAAAGAACAACTGCACAATGATTGCATTGAAATTTCGAATATAGAATATTGAAATATCATTTTGTAAAACAATTAGATAATTATGAATAAATATGAGAACGTCAAAGTGAAAAAAACGCGCGACCAGATTTGGTCGACTCGTACTCAACGGATAATTGTTTCGCAACCAGATTTGGTTGACTCATACTCAACGGGTTAAATATTCCAATAGCGCAGCGCCATCTGTGGCCTTGCTTCCGGAGTATTGTGTTATTGAACGCCACATTCACTGCCTCCGAGTTAAATGACCTAGGCTTATAAACAAGGTCAAACATAACAGCCGATTGATTCTCAAACTGTTGTAAATCATTTGGAATAAAATGTAATTTTAAAATAATTTTATAATATTATTAAAAGTTGTTTATTTGCTCGTACTGATTCACCCATTTCAAGGGTGTCACTAATTAAAAACTCATGCTGTATGTATCAACAGCGATGTGACATGAAAGCATATTGTGGAAACAACATCAACCTAATCTGAAGATCAGACTTCTGATGCGACATATTCTCAATTATTATATGGGATTGAAAGCTGGACACACTTGAAGCCTTGACATGTGTTTACAGTCAACAATGAAAATGTCGAAGTGTTTGAACATAGAATTATTCAGTACAGTAAAGATTCACAAACTCGAATACTTCGCTTACGTCATGTATCATCCCAAAAGATACAATATTATGCATCTAAAAACTCAAGGCAAAATAGCTTGAAGAAAAAGTCTGGCGGAAATAGATCGCTCAATTAAATTGAGCGATATAAAACCAAACATGCTGAACGATTGGCGTCCCATCCAAATCCCCTTGCAGCTGAGCTGCTTAATCGATCCAATGTGGTTTACAGATTGAACAGAAACCAAGTTCTATAGAAAGGGGAATCGAGGCATTGGCCTCTTCTCTTAAACGATATTAAACATCACTCAACAAATTCGATTATGGTCAGATGACCAATTTCAAATCTACATAGGAAAAAAAAATTAAAAGAAGAACATCTTGGCTCTGTAATCTACGGGAATGGTTTCGGAAATCTACCACATTCCCTTGTTTTGAGCAGCGACCAATAAAGTTGTAAAAGCCAATATGATTTAGGATTGCCAGATGTGCAGTTTTTGACCGGACAGTCTGGTTTTCTTTACGTCGGTCCGTTCAAGAAAATCTTTTAGATCGGACAATAAAAATTCGCATAATATCTGGCGCTTGCGCTTGGGCCGACAACCGACAAGTAGGAAATAGGCGTTTATTGAAAGCAGTGACATCAAATGCCAAATATATATAACAAATAGATATATTAAAAGGAATAAAAATACATGACTGTCATTACAAAAAGTGAACTACTGTATTTATAAATATTTTTATTACGTTTTTTTAAATGAAATATTTGTGGTTTATGTATTTATCCATATATATCTATATTTATCCATATATATTATCGGAATGTACTCAATCTGACCTTTCATTTGACACTAAACACGATATATTTATGTTAATTTATTGACGTTTGGAGATTTAGACATTTAGACAACTATTTACTCGATATTTGGACAGTTGAGCTAACCTATGACACTCGGGATGACATGATTCTAACAATACCACATACTTCTAAAACAGTTTGAGCGTTTATAATTTATGGTGGAATAAAGAAACGAAAAACATATATAGATGAACCCTGATCACTCCTTTTTTGTTGGGCAGTAGTGTAAAAAACTAGAAACCCTGCTAATTTAGCATTTGATACCACTTAGCAGAAAATTAGTAACCAACTTTAAGCTTTTATGTGATTTTAGTATATTTATCAGTTAATAATTAAAAAAAGCCTCTTATTTTTTTAAACACATCTGGCAACCCTAACAACATTCAGTAGCCGACTTGGCACCAGAAGAAAGAAGAAGAATTAACAAAGCAGCAACATGGATCAAAGTAAACGGCCAAAGACCTATTCAAGGGACTGAAAGTTTGGGGTTAACGCAGAAATTACTTTTAAGTTTTCCTCACCTGAATATAAAGAACATGCTCCCGAGTGTGTAAAGTAGAGCGAATTTCCTCGCCTTCAGCAATAAAACGGGGATGTAAATAGTTGAGAGTATAAAACATAATAATCCCAGCATCATGCATGTCGCAAAACCGATGAATCTTTGTGTACGTGTCTGAAAAATATCCAAATATAAATAATTTTAAATAAAAATAAGTAGTTTTTAAACAATAATATCGATGCTCAAATGTTCTGGATTTAGGAGCACTCAAGTAACAGAGGCAACCTCCGAAACAGATGTGGCTACGAAGCTTATGCACGATCGTGATAGATGTCAAAACGAAAAGAGTTTGCAGCTAAGCAGTATATGCGCCATATTAGTTAAGTATTTCTACTTAACCCTTCAGGCCTCGGCCCCTCAGCCGATTGACAAGTTGATGTCCCAAAAAATTTTAGTAAAAAAAAAAAAAAAATGAATTACGACACTGTCCCACCAAAAACATTAATTACTGCCAAACCACTGTACCCATAATTAAAATGAAACATATTAACATAATAAAACATAATAAAATTAAACAAATTAAATTAAAATGAAATTAAAACGGGCCCGTCACGCTGAATCAGTTTGTGGCAGATATCGGCCAGTCGGGGCTTGAGGGGTTAATATTGTATGTTACAAGCTTTCAAAAACATATACAGTTTTCCGTTTGGATCTTTATATAAATTAAGTATTTCAGAATAAGACCATAAACCTTGATTGTTCGATCTTACCAGTCCCGGGATTCTGAAGCGGCGATACGATACTTCAACGCGACACAACATTGAATTTGATATCATCCTTGATCCGACGACTTGACTGATTCTGTTTCAGAATCGACAGCTAATCTCGGAAGTCGATACTTCCCATCCTACCCCGTTATCGTGTTCTGATTGGTCGGGGTCGGCGTTTAGCAGTGAGCGGCGTATGCTCAATTTAGTCCGGGCTCTGAGCGTGCTTAGTTCTTTGAGCTGAGGGCAATTCGGATAGCGTCCTTTATTGATTAAATCGAATATCCTTATTTCTCGGCGCTATAATCAAACTTCAATCGTTTTGGGTGGGAATGGTCGGTAATTATTGCTGAATAGGGATTTTTACTGCAATTTCCCAGCAATTCCCTAGAGCAATGACTGACATGCAGACGACACCCAAGGTGCTGTCGTCTGTCCTAATCTACGACCTGCTTCCAGAATCGCAAATATCGTCGAGTGACGACAATCGTATATTGTATCGTCGCTTCAGAATCCGGGGGCTGTAGTCGTATATTTATAGAAATCGACCTTACCTCTGTGGGGTAAGTTCGGAACAACCACTGTAATCAGAATGCTTATTTTTGGTGGTTCAGCTACTCACCACCAGGGGCAGCTCAAAGTGAGAGTTTTCGTAATATGTACTGAAATTTGCAATTGCGAGAGAAAATGTAAAGTGTAACTGTTAGCAATAGGGCTGCTGCAATGAACGCTCTCGACTTTCAATCGTTCTCGCAATTGCAAGTTTCGGTATTCGAATTCAGTAAACGAAAGGTATCGTTTTTGAAGTGTGATATTTTTCTGCCGCTGGGGTAAAACCGGAATTCGGTCTTAGCCTTAACTTCTAAAATTGGCACAACTTAATGTCATTAAAACTTACCCCAATAATCACTGTTTCAAATTTTCCACTCGACCAATTTTTGATCCACTATTATGATAATAGTTGGATAACTGAGATAATTCTATGGATTACATACACTAACATTATACAATGATTACAAAATGGCCACACTTCTGAAAAAAATATTTATTTAAATAATAGTGGTATTCTTTGCCTTTTAAATTCTCGGAAGGACAGGGTGTTCGGATTACAAAAGCGTTCGGATTAGCTTGAGTTTGCATTATCATGGTCCTACCGTAATAACAATCGAATTATCAAATCATAGATAGCACTTATTGTTTTAATATTATTTACAAAAAGATTTGGTATACAGGTTTCAATACGTAACGATTACGCACTTTAATTTCAGATAGACTAATAGATGGCATTCTAAATCTCCGTATTATTTCTGTGAATCAGCGAAATATTAAAAAAAATGCGCTAGATGCCACTAAGAAATGAATGTTTTTATTGTTATCATTGATAGGGAGTTAATGGGCCCTTGCTGAGTTGGCCACGAAGACCCATTCTGTTCAGGGTTAGTCACACTCACGGGTCAACACCCATCCGACGGCCTCCACGCATGAAGTGCGAGCCTGGGTAGGACTCTGGCCTTGGTCAGTTTCCCCTGGGAATCAAACTTCTGGCGCTCCTGAACGGTCTGCGCACCGTGCGGCGTAAGCCAATCGACTGTGCACTCTGACTAACAGTCGGCGGAGTCTGGAAGCAGCACTGTTTCCTATAGAGCGGGGGCGGTTGCGGACCTTACGGCGACTGCTCTTGAAACGACCATCGGCCATCCGATCCTGGGTGAACAGCCGGGCAAAGGACGCTGTGGTCCGCGATAGATTCGGTATACACCGTTTCACTGCTTCGTAAGGGAGAGCACCGCGCAAGCGACCTCGAACTCGGAACCGATCGAGAGACCGGAGTAATCTGGTCACAATTGGAAGTAAGGGCGCGATTGTCGGCCCGCCAGGTAACATTACTGGCTATCTCGCGGTTAAAGCGTTGGCCTCTTACGGGCTTGTGACGTAGCTAGATGGTGGACTGTTTTGTCCCAAGTCTTCTACGTTCACTCCAGGGAGATAGAACGACTAATCGTTAAAACTTCCTGAGGTGACGGGCTCGCCCGTTGTAGTCGACAACCCAAGTTGTTATCATTGATTAAATTATTGGGTTTTTATAATCAACCAGTACGTTATAAAAAAAAACATTCATTATCGATGTTATTATAGATGGCCAAATAAATTGCTATTAGTTTGACCGTCAATGCCATCAGCGCCAACATGCGTTTCGCCGGCACAGAAGGGTTGCCAATTCGTTCTATGGATATGCGCAATCTAATACCATATACGTATAATGAATGGTATTGGTAAGCTGTTGATCTGCTTGTAAGCTCAAGTGAAGCCGTTGATAATGGACAAATTGGCTGTCACGAGCTTTTGTCTATCTATGCATTTTTTGCCAGATGGCTCCACTGTTCGCTGCAAACAGCGCATTCAACTCATATTTAAGTGACCTATAATACGAAGCAACACAAACGATTACGAAAACCAACTTACCAGGCTGCAATATTCGCTTTTCGCTTCGGCATACCAACTAGGGGTGGAAGAGGAAGGCGATTGCTCTTCGGATCGCGAGAAAATTCTCGGTGTGGAAAATGTCGGCATACTTATCTTGAAACCGCGCTTTTGCGTTTCGCTCTGCAGCAAATAGTCGTTGAGGTCGTCTTTTAAGTTCGCCATTTTGAGTAAAGGCGATTCAAAATCGTATAAAACTCGCGAAACAAAAAAGAAAATAGCGGATGACGAATTCGTTCGCCGCGACTGACGTTGCCAATGGCGACTTCCGTGGTTTTAGATTCTAGCTGTAGTGTTGCGCGATTCGCGAAACTCGGGGAACGAATACTTTTATAGGAACGAGTACTCCGTGAGTATCCGATATTTTAAAACACGATTAGCGTAAAATTTTAAATATTAATTACAGCCTAGATCGTATTACGTCAAACGTCAGTTACCTTTTACCAGAGCCACACTCAGCTACTACAAAATGGACCTTCAACAATATTATATACATCGCCAACCAAGGACCGTATCCAGGAGGGGGGACACAGGGGACGCATCTCCCCCCGAAATTTGAGTAAAATATAGTCTTGAGAATTTTGAGAATCAGGGAGAATCCGCGACGTACCTATGTACCTATCAGGCATGTATCCAGGGGTGGAGGGGGGGGGGGGGGTAGTTAAGATTTAAGCTCGGGAAATCTGGCGTATTTTCTTTCATTGTACGGGCAAATTCAAGTTTTGTGGGTTCCGCGCGCGTTGTTTCAATGAATGCCCCCCCCCCTCCCGAAACTGACGTCTGGATACTTGCCCAATTTTATATTTAACCTAAACATCAACACAATGCAATAGACAAAATAATATCAATTAAGTGAAGTGTTTCGATGTGTTTTTCAAAAAGTCCATAGTATTGCACAGATATTTTTTTATGCTTTTATGGTCCTGAAAATAAACTCTCCGCCGTAGTTCGCAGTTGGACGCAGGCGTACAACGAAATATTCGAACATCAATGTTTACTTATGGATATATCTCCTGCACTTCTTTATCGTCAATAATTTGACTTAATTTAAGGGCTGTGCTGGTGCTGATAATGGGCGCATAATTTTTAGTTTTAAGATAAATGAAAGTTTTTTTGGTTGTTTTTTATTCGACTGATATAAGTAAGTAGTGCTTTAATTTTGCGGCCCCTACCACTCGGGTCTATAGACAAATTAGTCCATACGTAAATACGCGCCTGCAATCGAAACTATCGCATGCACGTTATCAGAAATAATATCGTCTAAATACGACGCAAACGTTTCTACGCCTGCGCTAGGCGCTTATGCGCATTGTCAGATTGTTCTGATAAAAGTATGATTACAACCATTGCTTGGTTACAATCTAAAAAAAACTTTTCTGAGCATCGAAAAATGCGACAACTCTGCCTCGTTGATATATCAGCGAATCATTCGCATTTGAATCATCATCCAGAGTCGATGATTCACTTTATTGAAATCGTCGAAATTTTTTGCTGGCTCATCACGTTATGATAAAGAGATAAAAATAATTATAGTGGCATAAAGCCTTGATTATAAAATAGAGCCTTGAAATAAAGCAATGAGTAAACAAAATCTGTTATCTGACAATGATAACCGGTTTCCTTGTTGTTAAAACCGCTCTTGGGCGTGTAAAATATATTTGGTGTTGGGTAGTAAGTCTCGTTACTACTCTTTACTTACTACTCTACTCTTACTACTACTA
Source organism: Micropterix aruncella (assembly GCA_944548615.1). Classification (NCBI taxonomy): domain Eukaryota; kingdom Metazoa; phylum Arthropoda; class Insecta; order Lepidoptera; family Micropterigidae; genus Micropterix; species Micropterix aruncella. Next base: position 2,647,697 of record OX155959.1, read on the forward strand.
ACATACATAGGTAGTCAAGAATTTAACCTTTAAATTGTCAAAAATAGTATCTAAGAAAATAACATTAATAATTAAAGTACATAGTCAAATATTTGGGACCTACTCAAAGTTATTAATCGTAGAATCTTATTACAAATCAAATTAAAGGCTTATTATTTAAAATAGTCAATAATTCGAATGGGCACCTACCTAATAAAAGCTATTTGAACGTAATGACCAAAATAGACAGTAAACAGTAAACAATAAACAAAATAGAAGCCTAATAATTGAAATAGTCAATCTTTAGAATAGATACGCACTAAAAGTTAATTATTTTAATATTCAAAGTAGTCAGTAAAATGCCAAATAAACAAATTAATGCTACATTAAGTACATTTAAAAACAAAAAGTACAAATATAAGATGAAAAAAAATAACCGGAAAATAAGGATCTGCTTTTGTAAGTAGTTTTGGAAATCATACGTCTCAAATTCTGTTACATTATAGAACAGATGGTTAATAAGCAAAACCTTGGTGATCATTATGATTTAAATGGGTAAAATGTTTGAAAAGTCACGGCCCTCGAATTCGGTCAGATCATGGCCTTCAGTATGTCCTTAAGTAATCGTTTCTTTTGTTTTGTCAATACAATCTTAATTATTTTCGTGGCTACATGAAGATGTCTTTTGACAGTAAATTAGTTCACAATTATTATAGAATATTTTTTGCAGTTGATAAGAATATTCTAAGCGTCTTTTCCGCAGCGCAAAAATAGCACATTACATAGAAAAAATACAGGCTAGTCTTTGCGTCTGTATTATATGCGTCTGTCTGATATTATTATATTATAATAGACAGGAAGTTATTTTTAACTTAGGACTGATTCTGAAACTGATTGACATTTTCAGCTTCCACAATTCGTTCTAGCAGTTCAATTCACGCAGTGCCGGATTATCCAATAGGCTAAGTAGGCACCGGCCTATTGGTCCCACGCCTTTTATGGCTCCACGACAAGGACCATTACAATCAAAATTTTTGGAACTCTTTCTAATAGGTACAAAAAAATCATTGAATTGAAATTATAAGGACATTTTTTTATAAACTTTTTAATCCGACTAATAGTATATTTTTTTATACATTATCATCAGTTGGCCGCTGCCAGCCTATGCGATTGTATTTTGTTTATATGCGCGTTTTCGCTCCGCGACATAAGCGTTGTCAGAAATGTTTGAAGGCCCACTTTATTTATTTATTTATTTTATTCCAACAAGAGAAAAACAGCGCTCGGGTCTTAAGTTAATAAATAATAATAACAATATTATGGCCAAAATAGTCTCCTGATAATATACAGTTTATGTGCGTGATGTTGTGTAATAATATTTTTATGTTATGTTATATAATCATGTTTCTCGATTTGTGAGTGTGTATGATAGAGTAGGATGAGTGTGTTTATATGTGTGATTGTGATGTGTGTGTAAGTACATCTACGTGTGTGTGTCATAGTTGTGTATATATGAGAGTGTGTGATTCTGCACATGTATGTATCTGTTCAAGCTTTTATGGTCTGGTCTATTACCGCTCTGATAAACTCGTTTTTGCTCATTGAGAATACGTCTAGTTCCTGAAACGATTCATCGTAGGCTTCCATAATTCGATGCAGAGTTGAATTCCTTGCTTGATTTGTATGGAGTCTGGCTACATTGAATACTCTTGGGTGACGAGTTCGGCGCGATGGGACATTTAAGGCTATTCTGCTTAGAATTTGTGGGCTGTCGATATGATGCGAAAGTATATTGTGGAAGAACGTCATATCAGTCACTTTACGTCGCTGCTGAAGACTCAGCATTTCGAACTTTGCCAAGCCGTCAGAATATGAGGTATATTCAGCGAGGGTTCGATAACACAAGTGCCTTACGAAGGTTTTCTGAATACGCTCTATACGGTCAATGTGTACATTGTACTGCGGTGACCATATAGGTGACGCAAACTCCACTATTTATTTATTTATTTATTTATTTGCAGCTGTTATAAAAAACATATACAAAAAAAAAACAAGAACACACAGATTAAAAATTAAAACTATAAATAGACAAAGACTATGAAATAAAGCTACAAACGCTGCAAATTAGGGGTATCCTCAGGATATCTCTTATCCTGGTTTTCAGGACACACTATACTGCGAACGTAGGCGTTATAAAGAGTGAACAGCACATTAATGTCGGAGAATGGTTTGCATGCTCTCAATACGAAACCGAGAGCTCTATAAGCTTTTCCCACCATGTGTTCAATGTGTGTATCCAGCATTAATTTGTTGTCCAGCATTATCCCCAAATCCCGCACTACACTCTTCTCTACTATAATCTCTCCGCCTACCCTGTAGTCAAAATCATACTTTGATCGGTTACGTGTAAAGGATACCTTGCTGCATTTTGCCGCATTTAAACTTAATTTATTGAGAGAGCTGACATGCGAGCAAGGTCCTCCTGTAATCGATGACACTGTGAAATATCTTTAACACAGAATAAACTTTAAGATCGTCAGCGTACATAATGCAGTGTGAGTGTTGGAAACAATCCTGAATATCGTGTATATACACATTGAACAGCAGCGGACCAAGATGAGAGCCCTGGGGCTCGCCAGATGGAATGTTTACATAATTCGACCGAAAACCACCCAGTACAACAGACTATCGCCTGTTCCTCAAGTACGAAGAGAGCCATCGCAGTAGGTTGCCGTGTATGCCCACAGATTCTAATTTTCCAAGTAGAATACCATGGTCGACGCGGTCAAAAGCCTTCGACAAATCGGTGTAAATTACATCTACTTGCAGTCTCTTATCCATGTTGAACGTGACAAAGTCAAGAAATTGGCATAGATTTGATGTAACCGAGCGTCCTGGTAAGAAACCATGCTGATTCTCAGGGAGAATTGTCCTAAACGAGGGCAGCAGGGAATCGTATACCACCTTCTCAAATAACTTGCTAATAACCGGAAGAATAGATATCGGTCTGTAATTAGATACTACATTCTTTGGGCCGGCCTTGTGAATTGGAACGACACACGCTTCTTTCCACTGGTGAATTAACCCTTTCACCACTGCAGTTTCGTGTTTGCTCTACTTTAAATCGTGCGTGATGATAATTTTCAAGTCCTGAAGGACTTGAAACCGGTTATAAATTATTACAGCTGTAACCGGTTTCACTAGTGCGCGACCAAGGATTTTCCTGTAAGTATTTCGGAATATTCTTTCAGATATTTGTCCAGTTCTGAATGGCTTACAAGTCTCGCGCAGTCTTGGTGTTGTCAGCGAAAAATCTACAGCCCGAGAGAATGAACCCAGAACTGAACCTTACAGGACGCCACCGAATACCAACGGGGACAGTCATAGTATTTTGAAGGTCTCGATAAGGTCACCTCTTTCACGACGATTTTTCACTACGATAAACACTGTGTTGGCCATTTTAACTGAGTCTCTCGAGTTTAACTCTCGTCGAAGTTTAGCTTCCAAATCCAGTTTGAATCTTCGATGCTCTACTTAGGACGTTATCGAGAGGATCTAAATCTTCGACGAATTATGGATTCCAGAGCTGATACCAAAATTCTATAAGTTGTTTTACATATATCTTATACAAGGTGCAGAAAAGTTTTGGTGGTAACCCTTTGGAAGGCTTTGCGAATGAGATACACCGCTAAATTTGCCCTTTTCCCCACTACAGTCTTGTGTTCGCTCAACTTTAAATCAAGCTTGATGATAATTTTTAAGTCCAGAAGGACTTCAAACCGGTTATAAATTATAGTAGTTGTAATCGGTTTCACTGGCGTTTGACCAAGGAAATTACTGTACTTCGAATGATTCTTTCCCTTTTGTATTATTTTCACTATTCAGACAGAGTAGCCAGTTATTTGTTCAGTTCTGAATGGCTTACAAGTCTCGCGCCAAGATCGTCTTGGTGTCGTCAGCGAAAAATCGACAGTTCGAAAGAATGATCGATTCCATATCAGCAATGTAGAAGTAGAACAGGGTCGGACCCAGAACCGAACCTCGCGGGACGCCACCATGAGTGTGTCAACAATGCGGATCTGGAATTTCCTGCCACATAGGAACGATTATATCCACCGCAACAGCTTCCCTCGTATTCCCATATTCTCACACTTTTTGATTAGTCTCTTGTGATGTCTTAGAATTTACATATAGAGCACATTGAGTACAAATTGTCGTCAGTCTGCTATTCTCTATTACGGATAATGAGTTGTATGGAGAGATCTGAGGTGCTATCAGCCTATACGCGCTAGTTGAATCGCATGTGCGCTATGGTATTCTTCTATTGGTTAGTGCAGCGCATATCGTATTCACTCTGCAGAAAAGAGCCATACACGCGATAGTGGGTATTGATCCACGGCAATCATGTCGTCAACACTTTCAAAACTATGGTTATTGACCGCATATGCAATGTTTGCTCAAGAAGTCGTTCATGAATTCTATTGCAATAAGAGCTCAGAAATATCCCACGAGGAACTACATCGGCATTACACCAGGAATAAAACCAATTACCTCCAACCGATCATACTATCTATGGCCAAGTTCCAGTCGACTAGTCTCTACACAGGACTGAAACTTTTTAATAAATTATTCAAAAAGTCTAATTCCTGTATGGAAACTAGTCGCCTGGAACTTTACCTGGAACTGTCGTCGGGAACTGTTTTTAATCGCTTTTAATTTACAATTGTCTGATAAATTAAAAGCGATTAAAACATGTATATTTTCAAGAGATTCAATTCTGCTGTATCTGCTTAAAATCAACATGTATGCGCATAACGACATTTTAAAATACGTTGAAAAAAGGCAACGTACCTACCAATCGATCATAAAAGGAACGGTATTATGCCGTCTCACCGGGGGTATATGAGATTGGAGAATTTGCCGGAGTATAGGGCTACGTAATTGCGAACTTTGTCACACCACCCGAGAATAATTACAAATTAGGTCAAGCAAGACAGTTTCGCCAGGTCACCATGCTATGGTAACGAAGTAAGTGTCGAAGTAACGAAGTAATTGTAACGGGATAAGTGTCGATTAATTATCAACGCATTTTTATTAATAAGCTTTGAATTATGTACAAACTAGAGACAACAACCTACCGCAACCTCATTCATAAACATAATAAATTACCCAATATTTTCAAAATTAGTTAAAGTAACCGCAAATTAGTTATACTTAAGGTAACCATCTTTGTAATTATAATGGGTTATACAATGAGGGCAGGTCGATGTTGCCAGTCTGTGGCGGCCATGTTGTGTTAGCGGCGCCTGTGAAATCTGTATATTATTCAGTCGCTGATACCAAATCTCCATGGTGTGTTATACGATTGAGCAGCAGATGAAAACTTTATTATCGAAATTAGTGTTCGTTAGTGCATGGTTATCTCTCGCGAAGGTGACGTGAATTGGCCATCAAGATCGTGCGATTTGACCCCGCTAGAATTTTCCTTGTGGCGTTTTTTGAAGTCGCAGGCCTATAAGCCGCAATCGACCGATGCTCTCAAAGTCAACATAACCCAGGCCATCGCTCAAATTCAGCCGGATCTATGCGGCAGACTTGAAAATTGGTCTTCTCGGATCCGTGCCACCGTGCGAAGCCGCGGCGGACATTTGAACGATATAAGCCAACATCGACCCGCCCTTTTGGGAAACCTTAGTAATAAAAAAGTATGAAAAAGAGTTTGCTTTATAGGCTGATAAATAATATGATTGACATTATTATCTTTGATATTTAAAATGTTTTGCCCGAACCTAAAGTTAAAAGTAAATGTACTTTCTAATTAAAATCATGATTACGTGCGCCACAAACAGAGTTTTTAATTACATTAAATAAAAAAAAAACAATTAAATTTGCGTAAAGGCGCTTTAGTTCTGCAGCTCCTATACTTTATAATTACTTTCAAGATAACTTAAAAACATGCAGACGTTTACTAATGAAAAAAGATAAAATTACTTTGGGGCTGATTGAGACCGGTATGGAAAAGGTGGAAGAAATTATTTCACACGTTCTCGTCCCTTCCGCTACGTAACGACCAAATGTGGTTGCTCATCAGAACACCGTTTACTGTGTAACGACAAATATTGGCGGCTTGCTCCCGGAGCGCACAGTAATATTATTTTCTAATTCGAACGCTTCCTAAAATCCATACAAAATATCTCATTATTACCATAGATACATAGACGGCCGCTAGAATAATTTCGCGCGTCATTTCGCGGAGATTTCTGTTGAAATTCCATTGTCAAACATCATTTTTTGTTTTTCGAGAAATCATCAAAAATGTTATTGTTTTTATGAGCTATCTATCTTATGAGCTATCTATTTTATAAGCTGTAATATCTAAATATTTTTGTATGTAAATAAGCAAAACGAAATACAAGTTAGAAATGCCGAGTATTTTTCACTTTTTCGTCTTTCTCATATTTACTTATAATCATCTAATTGTTTTACAAAATGAGATTTCAATATTGTATATACGAAATTTCAATGCGATCATTGCACAGTTATTCTTTTTATGATTGCTATAGCAGTTCCATAGTTATAGTACTTTTTGTCGAGTGCAGCGATATTGCAAGAAATTTCAATAAATTGCCGCGGTCTGCCATGAAATTATGCTGCTATAATACTCGAAGGGTTAAAATGACAAACCTATATTAAATTAGTGCTACTATCAATTTAATTTATTATTATTATATATAGGTAATAAATACCTATGCATTTAATATATTATTCCTTATAATGAAATACATAATTACTATGTAAATATTATAAGTATTATAAGTACCGATCATACCACGTACCTACGGCCAAGCTCCAGGCAACTCTACTTTACATAGGACTTAAACTTTTTAATTAATTGCCTTCTCATTTAAGGTGATTAAAACATTGATATTTTCAAGAAATCCATCCAGGTGTATCTGCTTAAAATCACTTGTATGCGCATAACGACATTGTAAAATACTTTGAAAATCACATCATACTTACCAATGTAATTTAATATAGGTAGGTACTATTTTTAATTTTTATATAGCATTTTATTTTGTGTTTTGTTAACTGGAATAATTTGGAGTAATTTACTGTATTTCATTATTTGTTGAATCGTGTAACTAATTTAAGATTAATTTAATATACTTGGTTATTCCTATACAATTGTGAAGTTTTAATGGAAATAAATAATTAAATAAAAGTAGGTGTATGTATAAATTTATATATGTGGGAATAATAATAAATGTATGTATAATAGTATCATAGATTTTAATTTTAGTATAAAATTACATACGCACAGAAAATTCTGAAATGTAAAAGAAAAGAATTTACCCTAGTACGGGCATTATTCTAGTTGGGTAGTTTTTGTGTATTTAGCTTTTTGCTACTTTTCTCAACATAATGTATTATTATTATTAATGTGAAAAACGTATTGACAATTATCACATCCCTGCCGGGCCCCGCAGATTATGTAAGTGGGCTCGATTGCGTTTCTGCGTGAACTAAAGTCGAATAATTAGTTCATGTGAGCGAGACGGGCAAAACGTTAGGGCGGAACCTGAAATTAGCGGTTGTCACGTTTACGCATTAAAACTACCCACCGAAAAAGCGGCTGAATTTAGCTAAGACCGCACGAAATGTGTTCAAACTTATTCGGTCGGCTATAAGTGAGACAATTGGTTTTGATGCGGAAAAATCGACCATCGCTCATTTTACATTCCTCTCTAATGCATTGCTCTGGCCCTTTCGCAACAACCAATTTCCAATTTTAGTTTAAAAAGAAACGTAATCAGGATCACTGTCCCTCATTCCGTTTCTTGCAAGTCTAATCTCAGTTGGTTCTAAAATATAGTAAATTAAGCACCATTCCTATTATTTTGGTATGCAGTGCCTTAAAATTTAAGAACGGGTCTTAATTTCTAGTTTCCGATTTTGTCTCTGTTGTTCCTAATCGGTACTAATTACTAAATTTGACAGTTCTCCGTAGACAGCGCGCCATGCTGCTTCGCCGAGTTAGTTAGGAATTTCCTTGTGTGTTTCATTATTTTACTGTAAATTGCAGCAATGTGCATCAAAACATTAAAAGGAGTGATTAGCAGACATTGATTACAAAAAAATGACGACTGTTTTGCCATGCTACCTGTGTCATCGTTTTGTCCAGGTCAGTGCAGTTTTAGACCCGATTTAGGCACTGAGAAGAAACGGAATACAGACCAATATTTTGTGAATAAGAAGCTGACAATTTAATGTTTATTTATTTCTTGTATCCTATTATTATTAATTGAGGCATCAATAAAAAACGGAATACGCGGCCACAGTCAGTGCCGGACTAACCCATGTAGAGGCCCTTAGGCCGTCGAAATCTCGGGGACCCCTTTGCACTTTTCGGGGCCCCCTTTGAGCTGTTAAACATTCTGATGACGATATAGTTTAGAATAGATATGTATATATACAAAACACGATAGCAACAATTCTGACAACGCTATGTCGCGCAGCAATTACGCACATATAAACGAAATACGATCGCACAGGCTTGCAACGGCCAACTGTCGATAATTTATAACAATTATACTTTTAGTCGGATCAAAAAGTTTATTAAACCTTTTCGCATTAAAATTTCAATTCAATGTTTTTTTCTGTCTATTAGAAACAGTTTAGAAAAAATATGATTTTAATGATCCCTTGTCGCGAGGCTGCTAAAAGGTGTGGGCACCCCGGTACCGTGAAAAAACACGGTCAAGTACCTCGGGGTGCACATCGACTGTAGCCTCAACTTCTCGCACCACGAGAAAGCGACGGTCGCCGCTTCGAAATCTGCCTTCTATGCGCTGCCGATTCTACGTTCGGCCGCGATTTCGGCGAAGACACGACTGCTGATTCTGAAGATGTACGTGAGAACGAAACTCACGTACGCGGCACCGGCCTGGTACCACCTCATCTCGGCATCGCAGCGGACGAACATCCAGCGAGTTATGAACGCGGGGCTAAGAAAAGTTCGAGAGCCTCTTGGTAGAGTTCGAAACGCGACCATGGAACGCGATTTTAGCGAAACAGAGTCCGCGGAGGAACACGTAAAACGTCGCGCGCGCTATGTACCGTAGGGTCGACACCTCGCCTCACGAGCACATCCGTCAGGTCGCTCCGCTGCGCACCATACCGCCAGATGTCCGGAAGCCGTACCCGCACAGATTGCTCGATTAGCGAACCACCATCGCAGCACAGCAGACTACCCTCTCTCGTCTCATTCCTTCATGATAAGGCGCCCGAACGCCTACTATCAAAACCTGCCTCAGGGCGTAGAGTTCTATGACGCCTTATCCCGAAAGCCGGGTCAATTGGCCCGGCTCATGTGAACAAAATGCCTAGTGAAAGACGTCACGGCCCCTATCATAGCCCATCGTCCGATATACGATAGGTTTAGGTCCCATAGGCCGGTGCCTACTTGGCCTATTGGATAATTCGGCAGTGGCCACGGTGACAGTTTTTGAAAAATTATAGTGTGAACCATACCGTAATCCGTGTCGTCGCTGTAGTCGTCGTATCTCCGGTAAGAGCGTTTCGCCGCCGCCGCGTTGTCGTTGACGTCCGACGGCCGTCGTTTCTTGTCGATCGCGTTGTTGTTCTCGGCGTCTGCGTTGTCGTTCCTGTCGCGTAGCCTCGACGTCCGCCTGGACCTCTCGTTGCCCTCGTCCACGTCCGTGACGCTGGCTTCCGAGTCTGACGCCGCGGCGCACTCGCCCGCGTCCAAGTACGCGCCGCTCTCGTTGAGGATCGTCGTCTTGTGTTCGTTGGATGGGAGTTGATTGTAGTTTTTTCGTGGTGGACGGGAATCTGCGGACAAGGAAAAATATAAAGTTCTTGTTATTGTATGGGTAAATTGCAAACGGCACGCGTCCTCTTGGATATGAACCCGCCGGAGTTGCACCCACCACAATTTCGAATGCCCCCGAGTATGCACCCACTGATGTCGGTTCCCGCCGACCTTAAGGCGTTACTGTTTTTTTTTCATACACGAGCTGTCTCCGTATGAAAATGTTTCAGGTTTAAAACAAAACATTTTGTTTTAAACCTGAAACATTGGCATAACATGGATATTTGTATGTAGGATGCCGCAGACGCACCCGCTCAGGCACCGCGCCACAGCCGCACCGCATCACGTGGCCCGGCTCTAGGCAACTGTATTGTTTAAATAATACTTTAAATTTCAATCGCGCGCAAGCAGAGATATTGCTCCTTGCTAAGAAGACAAGATCTTCTTCTTCTTCTTCTTCTTGTTGCTTTATGGCAATCACCGATAGTCGGTGCTTTTCTGCCAAGTCGTTTTCGGAGGGCATCTAAGTTAGTTTGTTACATGCACAGTTACATGTACAAGACGGCACAATACTGAAACAAGGGATACTTATTTATAGAAATGTAGGTACATATAGCATAAAACATGGTTATTGGGGATGATACAAACAAGGAAAGGGTGTAACATATGCTATTACACTATACAGAAATATTATTAAGGGAAATAAATTTACATATTACTTTATATATTTTGGGAGAGTTGAGGGATAACAAGTGGAGAACACATAGAGGGAGTTGGATGTTATACTTTACAAGGTCTGGGATAAAACTCGGATAATTATTGAGGATGGGACAGTTAAAGAATAGATGGTCCAGCGTGCAATCTTCGTGTCCACAATCGCATTGCGGAGACGCGAGAACATTAATACGGTGGAGGAGCGATGGGGTGGAGCAATGTCCGATCCTCATGCGGCAGATTATCGAAATCTCTTTCCGACTAAATGGCTGGTGGTGGTACCATGGCTTCGAAGGGATTTCGCCCTGGATAAGTGAGAAAGAAGACAACATCGGCGCGAGTCCCAAAATATACAAGGCCCATATGTACATTGTTTAGGCAACACCTTGCTCCGAGAATAATGAATACCTATTTTAGGAAAACACTTCGCTATTTCAAAACTGACACAGGTGGTTCATTACTAATTAACCTCATTCAGTGGTTAATTAGTAAAGGAAGAACATAAACTGAATGAATCCTCATGACATTTCAAAAAGCCTCAACACAATGCCTCAATAAATACATAATTTACACACCCTAACATTTCTGATAATATAAATTACCTATATACTCGGTATGTATGTAGGTGAATTTAGATTTTTATTTTTATTAAGTAATACTTTGCATTTGGATTTATTTTTAAATTATTTTCGATTGGTAACTGTTATTATTCAATGTATATTTTGATTGTTAAAATGATTATTTTGTCTGTTTTTTATTTTTTATCTAATAATATTTAAAATGATTATTTTGCTTGAAACCAATAGAATAGAAAACTTCTTTTTAATAAAATGACCATTTAATTTGCCATAACATTGGTGTCTTCCTTGGAACAGGCGCTGCCTAGTTAGGAGTGACGCAGAATCATTATGTTAAAATAAGTAGGTATTATATAATTTGTTGAATAAATTAAAAAAATCGTTTCACCCCAATACTTTCCCGGCAAGTAGACAGCGCCAACCCAACCTCCCCCGGCGCGCCATTTCGTAGTATTTTCCGTGGTAATAAAATGTTTTTTTTCCAAAAATGGTAGTATTTTATTAAATAGGGCGGACATTAAATATTATTTGCGTCGCTTGTATAGGAGATAATCCAATAAAAAATAATTAACATTTTTGTACCGAATATCAAGTCTCTAACGTATGTAACGTCTAAAAGTATGAGGTGGCCATGACCGAATGATGCCGGCATGCCAAATTTCAGCTCAATCGGATGAAGCGTTTAGGCGCATCGTGGAGGAATATACACAGACAGACACACAGAAGTACTTCAGTTTAGAAATGGTCCTAATAGTCTCAGGGGGGTTAAAAAAAATGCGCCACAATACTTTTCCTTTGCCGGGAAAGTAAAAGGGATGAAGAAGAGCCAGGAATCGGAGGAGGGTGTTGCTCCTTTGGTCGACAGGCATTCTTTCACCCTTGACACACGTTTCCCGAATAACGCGAGTGAGGAACATTAAATACACAGAAAACCCTAGAAAACAGGAAACTTACGGAGACAACTCACCACACAGTATATCAGAGATCTTAGAACAAAATTGAAATCGAAGCAAGTGACGTCAGGAATCTTAAGGGCTACCACAAATCGTAATATGATTACTCGTCTTCTTCTTGAAGCATCGTCCCTGCGACATTTACGGTGCCCCGGCGACACAGATGCCACCGATTTGTTCTAAAAATACCATATGGCGTCGGCTCGTAAATCTGTACATCTGTACGCGGACACAAACTGTGCCCACAGCGTTCACAGCCCACAGCGCCGTAACTATGGGCCTCAGGACGCGACATGACCAACCCCTCGCCCCACTTCCGTCGCACCCTCTTCCCGCATTGCCTTGTAGCTCTTGAGTGAACTTACTGCGTGTTATTATACTGTGCTCACCAGCTATATTATGACCTGCCGGGATCTCAACATTTTTACTTAGCCTTAATTGTGTCTATTCTATATATACCCTTTGGCCGAATTTGAGGGCCATTACTTTACAATCATTGTGCCCATTTAAATAACTTAAAAAAGAAGAGCCTTAGGTATTGTCTGGTTATTTTATTTGGTCTTCAATTTGTACTTTTAGTTTTTAAATGCATGGTGTAGCTTTAATTTGATTACGAGTTGACAACCTGAATATTACGATGAATAACTTTTACTAAGTATCTATTCGAATTATTGACTATTTCAATTATTAGGCTTTATATTTATGTTCAGATATATTTTGACAATCTAGTAGTTAAATTCTTGACTACCGATGTATGTTAAGAAAAGAATAGTAACGACACTTACTATATATTACAATTATTTTGACACGTCGAAGAGTGGTTTTTAGCCGTCAATTGGACACGACGAAAATGTAATGTAATCTTTTTATATAAAAACATCTTTTTGGTTGGGTTCTCGGGCGTGTGTCGTCATGGGTGTTATCAGGGACAGGGTGCCATGATTGTTGGCTCTTTACCGCCCGAATATTTGGCAATATTGACGGGGTCAATATTGGCGAATGCTGATTGGGGTAAGCGGACGATGGCGCGGTGAATTGTAATCAAATCACCCTTTTCCACCCCCCTCCCCCTCGCCCTTTTCTGAACCTCCCGTTTTACCGCGTAATCCCAGCGACCCGCACTTTCCGACTGGTCGCTGTTTCATTAGCTCGCCCGTCAAATATTATATAACAAGTGATAAAGAAGGGTTCTATCGAAGGCCTAGCAGCCTAAGCAATGAACATATATTAATATTTAATCAACTGTTGAACTAGTCGACTTGAGAAATTGTGAGCAAAAGTCGATGTTTAGGAATAATTGTCTAGTTTATCTGCTGTCTGAGAGATAGGGTTGCCAGATGTCTGGTTTTCGACCGAAGAGTCCGGATTTCTTTATATCTGTCCGGTCAAGAAAATCTTGGTATACCAGACAATAAAAAATAGTCTAATACCTGGCGCTTGCGTTAGGGCTAACCGACAAGATGGAACTTTTTCTTACTTTCTTAGGCTACGCGGTGACAGGCGGAAGGGGGGGGGGGGGTGGGGGGATCCCGCCCACCTCTCGGGCAGTTCTAACGATATAGGTCGTTTTATCTACCCGGGATGTCATGCAACGACAACCTCACGTGTGCCAGAAGAGTACTGCGTGAGGGGTGTACTAACGAAGACATGGAGTAGGATTTTCCTGGTTTGTGCCCCCTCCGGCATCCGTGAACCGCTTATTTACATATACCAGGATATTTACCTAATAACTATGGTTCTTATGTTAATTGTTATATATTACAAAAAGGAACTCACTAGAGCTGTCGACTACAACGGGCGAACCCGTCACCTCAGGAAGTTTTAACGGAATTCGTTCGTTTTGTCTTCCGTGAGATGAGCGCAGAAGACTTAGGACAAAACAGTCCATCGTCAAGCTTATTGGACAAAGGTTAAGGATTGTGATAATCCCAGTTCTTTGCCTATGCTAGATCAATCGATTGTGTTATATCATTATCTCCATGGAAGTAAAAAACTTCGCCTGAAAACATTTATAAGTATTTTCCCTTAATTTGAAGGCAACATGTGGTGCATTTTTTTTTACAATGTAGCAGCACCAGATTTATTGACAACCGTTCAGTATGTGTGTAGTATTTCTATATCGAATGCTTTTGTGAAAAGAATTTTAACCATCATTGTAAATGTATGGACAGACGAAAAAAAATGTCAGTAAACACTGAAAAAGTGAATTGTGCGTTTTCTATAATATAAGTGCTAGTTCAAAGATGCCAACTCAGGCAATAAACCTTTATTAAAGCAGTGGTATCGCATGCTAAATATATATAAAAAGTAGATTATCATTTAATTTAACATTCGATGCCACTTAGTAGAAAGTTAGTTATATACTGTAAGATTTTTAGTGACAGTAAAGTTTTAATAGCTCAGTATCAGTTATAAAAAAATATATATAAATAGCTATATATACAAGGTAAAATATGAGACTATACGAGGCAAAACATGGGACGACCCTTAGTAGCTAAGATGTAAATACACCTGCTAAAAAATATGTACCTACAAAGTGTTATCTTTCGGACGATTTGTGTGGTCGAATATATATATATATATATATATATATATATATATATATATATATATATATATATATATATATATATATATATATATATATATATATATATATATATATATATATATATATATATATAATATATATATATATATATATATATATATATATATATATATATATATATATATATATATATATATATATATATATATATATATATAATATATATTA